>CAMZMU010000051.1:27920508-28606659 GCA_947311845.1 Poa pratensis | reverse complement strand
TTTCCCTCGGTAAGAAACCAAGGTTATCGAACCAGTAGGAGCAGAAGCACTTCAGAAGGTTGTCAACGCGCCAGAAAAAGAGCTGTTGTAGGGGATCTGGACTGTTGACGTGGAACCTGCACAACACAATCAAACTACTTTGTCCCAACGAAACAGGAAGGTTGTCAATCTCCCCGGCTTGCTGAAAACAAAGGATTAAACGTATGGTGTGGAAAACAGTATTTAATTGCGAAAGTAAAAGAGAGCAATGTTTGCAGTTGGTGGTTTTATCAGTGTAAAAGAATGGACCGGGGTCCACAGTTCACTAGTGGTGTCTCTCCATAAAGATAAATGACACGTTGGGTAAACAAATTACAGCTGGGCAATTGATAAAATATTGAGCGCATGACAATGCATATATATGACAAGATGACTACCATGATATTTAATTGGGCATTACGACAAAATACATAGACCGTTATCCAACCGCATCTATGACTAATAATCCACCTTCAGGTTGACATTCGTGTTCCCCGTTGGTATTAAGTTGCAAGCAACGGATAATCGCATTAAGCAATGTGCGTAAAGTAAACAAGTACATATGACCGTGGACATAGCATTGTTATGTTACCCCTAGTGGCAACAGCACATCCACAACCTTAGACGTTGCTGTCACTCGCCCAGATTACTGGAGACTGAACCCACTATCTAGCATAAATACTCCCTCTTGGAGTTACAAGCATCTACTTGGTAAAGCATCTACAAGTAACGGAAAGCATGCAAGATCATAAATAACATGTAACATAGATTAATAATCAACTTCATCATAGTATTCAATATTCATCGGATCCCAGCAAACACAACATGTAGCATTACAATAAGATGATCTTGATCATGTTAGGCAGCTCACAAGATCTAAACATGATAGTATAAAGTGGAGAGACAACCATCTAGCTACTGCTATGGACCCGTAGTCCAAGGATGAACTACTCACGCATCACTCCGGAGGCAGGCATGGTGATGTAGAGCCCTCCGGTGATGATTCCCCTCTCCGGCAGGGTGCCGGGAAGAGGTTCAGAACCCTCCCGAGCTAGGGTTGACGACGGCGGCGCCTCTGGAACTTTTCGTGGAATATGACTCGGGTATTTAGGGTTTTCGCGTCTGGGGGAATAAATAGGCGAAAGGGCAGCGGCTGGAGGCACCCGAGGTGCCCACACCACCCTAGGGCGCGGTTGAAGGTGGGCCCGCGCCCTAGGTGCGTGTGGCGCCCTCGTGGCTCCCCTCCGTCTCCCCTCTAGACTCCGTGTGCGTGTCGGTGAAATAGGGACCTCCGTTGATTTTTGTCCAATTCCGAGAATATTTCCAGACTAGCTTTTCTAGAATACAAAAACAGCAGAAAACAGGAACTGGCACTGTGGCATCTTGTTAATAGGTTAGTCCCAAAAAATGTATAAAAGTGATATGAAGTGGATGCAAAACATAACAATTGGTATAATATCAACATGGAACATAAAAAATTATAGATACGTTTGAGACGTATCAGCATCCCCAAGCTTAGTTCCTACTCGTCCTCGAGTAGGTAAACGATAAAACAATATAATTTTTGAAGTGACATGCTACCATCATAATCTTGATCAAATAGTATTGTAAGGCACATGTAAATGAACTGAGATCAAATCATTCAAGGCAAATGTCTATAATTGATATTAAATAAGAGATAATAAAGTAAGATAGTTAAACAAGTTAAAAGTTTTCATGAACGATTGTTTTAAAGACATGAAACCGTACAAGGTTCATTATAGATGTTTTAATTATTCAGTGTAGGAGTTCTATCCTTCAATTCCAAGCATCAAGCAATTTTTCACAACATAGAGAAGGATCTAGTCAAGTAAAAGCAACACGAACGTCATGAATCAACTGTTTCAAAGTCTACTCAACCGGTGAACGTAAGCATTTAGTATTGGCACCAGGATGTTATGGCAAAGAGAACATTAATGGGGTTTGGAAGGCCAATGGAAGAAAGTCTCACAAAGCTATAAGTGATCATTAGACAAGAGGAAGTCTTATAATCGAAGCTATGCAAGGAGTAGTGATTGCCATGCAACGGATGCACACAGAGCTATATGTGTATGAAATCTCTCCAATGGAACTAGTGGGGGTGCATCCAACTCGATTGCTCACGAAGACCTAGAGCACTTTTTGAGGAAGCTCATCATTGGAATATACAACCCAAGTTCTATAGTGTAAATTCCCCACATAGTTATACTAGTAAAACATGAAAACTCTCTCACATGGAGTATAGGTGCTAAACATGAGCACAAATGATGACTATGAATACTGCTGGTGCTAAACATGAGCACAACTTTGATAAAGGATAGTAGTGTTGCCCCCCTTTTCTTTATTCTTTTTTTTTCTTTTTCTGTTTCTCTTTTCGATGGCCTCCATGGCTCTTTTCTAGCAGGGGCAACACTCTAATATGATGAAAAACTTTTTGGCACAAATAACTCATAATGAACAAAACATGATGTATAAAATTGTATGTCTCTGCCAGTGTAGTAGGATGTGCAATGATCTAGCGTAACATGGGTAAACCACACATCAGCTGTATCGAATCATGCAAAGCAATATAAATGATGAATGACAACAAGTCATGTAATGTAAAATGGAAGTTGCATGGCAATATCTCGGAACAGCTATGGAAATGCTGTGGTAGGTAGGTATGGTGGCTGTTTTGAGGAAGATGTATGGGCTTATGTGTAGGAGAACAAGAGGAATTCCTCCCACGGGTTTTGGATGTACTGGCGAAGTATGCACCAACTCTCATTGTGAGAAAAGGGCAATGCACAGTACCGAAGAGGCTAGCAAATTTGGATGGTGGAAGTGCCAAAAACTGTAGCTTAACATTAGTCAAAAAGAACTCACAAGCTTATTGCAAACAACTAGCAGGTTCAACATTAAGAGCATGGTTAACATTTTACTCCAAGGAGGGCCGTTCACGGCGGCACAAGTACCCCGCTAGATCCCTCGACCTTTACACAACCTAGTTATTACGAATTACCTTTAGACATGGAAAGCTATCAAGCCCAACTACACCTTCAACAATTTAGTAGAGTTTGTAGTACGGTACAAGCTTTAAAGACAACAATCCACTAATGATTTTAACTTAACTAACCAGCAAGCTTTACCATCTATTACTTAATACCTCAAAACGTTTGCAAAGAATCAGGTTATCAAAGTTCAATGATCTACAAGATTATGCAAGTCTTTTCCATTATACCATCTACCACATGCAACATTTTATGTTTCAACCAAACACCAATCAATTTATTTCAATAACTTTCCAAACAAGTATAAGTGAAGTAAGAGAGTACTTTCTACAAAAAAACTAATAGCTCTGACAAGAGATACATGAAAACAAGAGCTAAAAGCTGAACAGCGCTAGATATGAATACTCAACAAATATAAGTGAAGAATAGGAGTATTCTCATGAAAAAGCGGAGCGTGTCTCTCTCCCAATCAAGAATGCTAGGATCCAATCAAATTGATCACAAAATAATAACATACTGAAAATAAAAGCACACAGACGCTCCTAGAACAGCACATATGATGTGAAAGAATTAAAATATAGTTTCACTAGAGATGACCTGATAATTTTGACGGTGAAGAAGGCAAGGCATCCCCAAGCTTAGACAGTTGAGTCTTCTTGAAATATGTTGGGGAGATCCATGGGAGCCTTCCCAAGCTTGAGCTCTTCACTCTTCTCCATCCTATTATATCACTCTTCCCTCTTGACCCTTGAAAACTTCCGTCACACCAAACTCAAAGTAAATCTCATTAGAGGGTTAGTGCACAATCAAAAACTCACATGTTCTGTAAGGACGCAATATGACCATTACTTTAAACATTAGCTACTGCCACTGATGTTATGTGAAGCTCTTCCACCCAAAAAAAGAATTCCACTCAACACTAGTAAAAGAGAGAATGCAAAATAAAAGACATAATTGTCTAAAACAGAACAGTCCGCAAAGACGAATTGTTTCGAGCACTTACGTTGCTCAGATCGAAAAACTTTGAACTAACAAAAGATGCAAACATATATCAGGATTACGCACAAAAAATTTCAGATTTAATTCACATTCTGGTGATTTTAGAAAATTAATACGGCGAACAGTAAAAATCTGTTCCTGCGCAGCAATCAAAATTTAGCATCATCTTATCATTAGAGACTACTCTTGGCACAACAATGCGAAAAAGTAAAGATACAAAGGAGTTTCTACAAAAGTAAACAACCTCCTTGACTCAATAAAATAAAAATTGCACAAATAAAAATAATGGGTTGCCTCCCATAAGTGCTTTTCTTTAACGCTTTTTAGCTAGGCACAAAGCAAGCATCAAGTATTACCAAGTGTAGAAGCATCAAAAGAGAGGTCAGAAGTTTTCTCAACAATGCATTGTATCTTATCTATATAAGTTTCGGAAGTCCCCCTTTCGATGAAGCATTTTTAAATGAAGTTGAAATGCATCCAAAATAGCATTTCAAATTAACTCCATATTTAAAAATAAGTAAATTGTTGTTTCAATTTTAGAGTGATTCAACTGGAATTGAACACATATTCAAATGATATAAATAGATAGATTTTATTTTTCTTAAGATTTTGATATATTGTTTGTGTTTTTATGATTTAAAATGATTTAGTTATGAATTTCCAAAGTTTAAATTAAATTTAATCAATTCTGGATTTTATTAAAATGGGTTGGTCCCACTTGTCATAACCATTACTGTAAGTAGAGAACTCCAGTAATCATCAAGTACTCTACTTCATGTTGAGAAGGTTGATTGAGAGGAAACACTATTGGATGGTATAGTAAAACATCTCCTCGCCATCATCGATATACCCGGAACCTATGAGTGTTCACCTTCCACCAATCAAGTAACACAAATGTTGTGTCATCGTGATCAACATTTGGTTCATCAAGATACCAGAGCAATTCAGATTTTAAAGCCTATGTAGTTTTTGCTTGTAGATTTTTATACTCACCGGTGGGGAACTGCAGCTACTGAAGGAGTCGGCACAGTCGGTGTCGTGGGGTAATCTCGGCAGATGTCATTGCGATGACTTCGTGGATGTGGGGTTATGCGAGTCGAGCGTCTCCGAGCTTAAGATCACAGGGCACGAGGAAGACAATGTTACCTAGGTTCGACCCCTCAATGTGAGGTAAAGACATACTTCCTGCCTATCCTAGATGGGGATTGATATGAATATGGTGTTACAAGGGTTGGCGATCGAGGTAGCGAGTCGCCGTATGTTCTAGGGTTTAGGGCTTGGATCCCTTCTACGTCCTGCGAGTCCTCCTTATATGCACGGAGGCTCGTTAGGTTACAAGGAAAGTCTATTTCCTAGGAAAGTGTCGACCGGAGTCCTTCTAGGAGACTACATGTCTTCGTGTCATCCAAGTCAAATTATTCTCGGTTTTCTAGATCTTTCTTGCGACGTCATTGGTGTCGGCCCATCTTCGTGTAAGCCCGCTAACGGTGCGGCCGTGATCCATAATGAGTCGCACTTCTCTTCATGAGTCGCGGGTTAAGTATTCCCCGGCATTAGCCCCCAAGTCTAGCCTGAATTTCATCGAACAAAAAGTTGTGTGTTTCCATCTTTTTGCAGAGCGCCTGTCTTGAATATTTAGGCTGAACTTCTGTCTTCTTGGCTTTGTTCTTCGAGCGACTCCAGGTTATAAACTTGATGGAAAAGTGCTCTTTGAGTTGACTGCGATGCTTTTGAAGAATAAAATTTTGATAGCAATATAATCCGTAGCCCCCAAGGATTGAGTTGATTGATTGGTCGATCGCCTCAATGCTTATTCTGGGAGATAATGATGATTCCTGAAAATTCAAAACATCTTGAAAAAGATGGTTATGTTATATAACAATATTGAAATGATTCCGTACTCTTGGCTGTACATATTTTGACCTGTAAGTAGGTCTTGTTGATTTTCTCAGATCCTTTAAGTGGGCCCTCGCGTGACTCGGTATTTCCCAAGCTAAATGTGTGTTCAGGGTCGAGAAAGTCCATGATAGGCATTCAGACTCGATTGACTGCACATGCTGGTACTTTGGCCACATAGTGCAAGGTGCATCCGACTTTAAGGCTGATAAATCGAGGTTGCCAGTAAGTTGGCTGTTTCAAGGTGATGAAAAAAGCCCCCAGGAAATCAATAATTAAGAAATGAAAGACTCAACAGCTCATAGAGGCGAAACGACAAACCCTTGGATACCAAAGTGCCGGCTTTATTTCATAATCATTGTGGATAAAATCAGCTGTATGTAGCTGTAGTGTGATACGGCCCTAGTTAGCCTTGATGATAACCAGCTCTAGTTAGCTGTAAAGATGATACTCAGCTCTGATTAGCTTTGATGATAATGTTCAGCTCTGATTAGCTTTGATGATAATACCCAGCTCTGATTATCTTAGATGTAGTATGGCCGCAGTTGTGCGATGTTCCATGGTAGAGGCAGTTCAAGATGATCCTCGAATTCTGATCGAGTGCTATCTTCTTCTTGCACATCCATGAGTTAATATGACCCAGCATGTAGATTTTTACTGATGATGTAAGGTCCTTCCCATGGCGGGGATAATTTATGCATTCCCTTGTGGTCCTGCTTGAGTCGCAGTACTAGGTCTCCTTTTTGAAAGGTGCGGGTTCTGATGCATCGAGCATGATATCTCCGCAAATCTTGTTGATATACTGCTGACCTTGATGCTTCTAGATCTCTGGCTTCCTCTAAGGTATCCACCGAGTCTTCTCGAGCTATCTCATTTTCCGTCTCAATGTATGTTGCGACTCTAGGCGAGTCGTGTATAATATCACTTGGCATGACGGCCTCTGCTCCATAGACCATTAAGTAAGGTGTATATCATGTGGATCTGTTTGGAGTTGTTCTTAAGCTCCATAGCACTGCTGGCAATTCATCCACCCAACATCCTGGAGATGCTTCAATCTTTTTAATAAGTCGCGGCTTAATCCAATGGAGGATCTCCTGGTTAGCACGCTCTGCTTGTCCATTGCTTTGTGGGTGTGATACTGACGTGAGGTCCAATCTTATCCCGTTGTTTGCACAGAATATCTGGGAGGCCCCTTCAGAAGTGTTACTGCCATTGCCTGTGATAATGCTGTGAGGATATCCCAAAAGGAATATGATCTTCTTTAAGAATTTCACCGCTGTTTCGGCTTCACAATCTGCCACTGGCTCTGCTTCAATCCACTTGGTAAATTTATCTACCATGACTAAGAGGTGTGTCTTCCCATTGGAGGATCGCCTACAAGGTCCCACCATGTCAAAACCCCAAACTGCAAAGGGCCATGTGATGGGGATTGTGCGCAATGCTTGAGCCGGCATATGTTCTTGCCGTGCGTATTTCTGACATCCATCGCATATCCTGACAATCTGCTCAGCATCTGCCAACGCCGTGAGCCAGAAGAAACCATGTCTAAACGCCTTTGCCACCAAAGATCTGGACGAAGCATGATGGCCACAGTCGCCTGCATGAATTTCGTTCAAGATTTTTCGCCCTTCCTCTGGCGATACGCATCTCTGGAATGTTCCTGAAATACTTCTCTTGTATAGCTCATTGTTGATGATGGTATAAGCCTTTGATCGGCGCATTATTTTTCTGGCCTCCACCTCGTCTTCCTGGAGCACTCCGCGAGTCAAGAACGTCATGTATGGCTCTGTCCATGCTGGCTGCTCATGTAGAGCCGCGACCAAAGCTGATGCATTGTCTGGCCCGACGATGTCAATCTCTGTGGGAGGCTTCACTGAAGGGTTATGTAGTTCGTCCAAGAATACGTTGGGCGGTACGGGTCCAAGAATAACCCACAAGTATAGCGAATCGCATGTAGCCTTTTCGATAAGTAAGAGTGTCGAACCCAACGAGGAGCTAAAGGTAGGATAAATTTCTCTCAAGTTTTATCAACCACTGATACAACTCTACGCACACTAAACGTTTACTTTATCTAGGAAATAATACTAGAGTAACAATACGGGTATGAGAGATAGCATTGCGAGATAATAAATACAAGAAAGTAAATGTGAGTGCTGCAGCAATAAAGTACACTAAGTAACCATAAACTAACAGTACCATGAGTGTGGAAAAATGGTGGTAATTGTGATGGCTTTGTCCAAGATTAATTAGTGAAGATATTTGGTTCATTCTTTTCGATGCAGTTTTCTATGTGGGAGAGGCTAAATATATGTGCACTCAACTACTTGTGATTACACATACTATATGATTGGATTGTTAGCAAACATCCGTAAATACTAACAATGAATTAAGGTTCCCCCAACCATAGCCTTAAGTTCATGGTCCTCTTACTCCCATACGTGCAACTAACCGGTTCGAGTCCTTAGGTTTCTGTCACTCCGGCAGGCCTACCCCATTCCTTTGCACATACTACCAACCCTATGATGTTGATCCATGCGCGCACAAATATTATGGACACCAAAGGACAGTACCATATCAACATACAACTCTAATGAACCAAAGACATTCAACCATTCAATCTAAGAACAAATAAACTACACAAACATGACATAGATCATCGGATAATAACTTATAGCATCAAACACCATGTTTACATAGGACGGTACAGAGGTGTGTGGGAGGATGAACCACTGTATACAAGGAAGAATTGGTGATGGAGATGGCGGTGAAGACGGTGAAGGGGACAGCGAGGAGCGCAGGGCGGCGGCGGCGCCGGCAGTGGCGCGGGGAGCTCCTCCCCCGCCGCCGGCATCATGGGGAACGCCACCCCTTAGCCCCCTTCCTTCATGGATTCTTGGGAGCCCTCCCCCATGGAGATGAGGTACATGGGGGAGGCAAAAACGTGGCTTTGGTGGCTGGAAATTCGTGGGTATGGGGTGTCCTCCACGAGTTAGGTTTCCTCTCTTTATATAGCTTCTCGATTTCCGTCATCCCCTTTTAGTGATTCACTAAATCGGGCCTGTAGACCGCGTCCGACCTCCGATTGGGCTGTTCTCGGTCATAAAAGAAGCGTATGGAAAATTGTGACAACTTTGTATTTATCGAGTTTTCCGTTTGACGTCGTCTTCGAGGGTCAAACTGACAATCTCTGTAAAAAGTTCTCAGACAGATTTTAGGAAAGTCCCAATTCGACTCCAACAAGTTTTCCACTTGTATTCTTGATAATTCCTACACATCAAAGTGTAAAACAAGAACATTGTGCACTTCTGCAACTATTAATAGGTTAGTCCAAATAAATCATAAACTTAATATAAAAACAAGTGTCAAAGGCATAATATTAACATGAAACAATCAAAAATTATAGATACGTTTTCGACGTATCAATCTGCTGCCTCATTTTGCCTTCTATCCATGTGGTCTACCTGGAACCCAGCAAAGTGTCCCGCAATCTGCTCCACTTCGCGTCGATATGCTGCCTGTAACATCCCAAGTTTTTCAAAATTTTGAAAAATCAGAAAAATTAAAAACTTTTGAAAACTATTATGTATTTTGCTTTGAAAGGAAAATTCATGCATGCATGCATTCATCATCATATTGCATTGTTGCATTTGGATATTTCAAAAGTGGGAATTATAATTCCACTTGAAAACATATTTAGGAAAATATATTAAAAGGGCAAACCCTTCCCTATATATATATTTTTGATTATTATGGTTTTATTAGTTATGTGTAAATTTTGTTGTAAATTGATTGTTTGCATTTGGAAAATAATTTAGGTTCAAATGTTTACAACTGTGGTTTGAGTTAGAATTTATTTTTAGCCACCAAAACCGTGTTTTAAAACCTATTTCTAAACTTGACATTAAGTGTCAATATATGCCTTTAAACATTTTCTACAAAATTTAAATTAAGAAAGTTTTGGAAAAGTGTTTTAGAAGGTGTTAAAAGAAAGACCTTGTTTTTACAAATTTTAGCATTTGGTTTTAATCCATTGGAATTATAAATCAAAAGATATAAAAGTTTTCAGTTTTGGAAAAAGTTTTGAACAAAAAAAAATGAACGCAGCTATCCGCCGCCCGAGCAACGCGTAACCAGCCCATCAGCAGCCCGAGGCCTAGCTCCTCTCTCACTCTCACTGACGGGTGGGACCCACCTGTCAACGTTCTCCTCAGCACATCGTGGCCGTCTTCGACGTCCGTGCTCGACACGGAGCTCCCGCCGCGCGCTGCTACCCTAGCCCCTTCTCCACGTTGTCTGTCCCATATAAACCTCCCCCTCGACGTCCGTGCGCGGCCCCAAAAAACCTAACCCTAGACCCCACCACCGCAGCGAATTTCCTCACCGAAGTTTATCCTCGCCGCCGGCCATCTTCGACGAATCCGGTAACCACCCGCGCCCTCGAACCCTCCCCTCTTCCCTAGCATCTTCCCCTTGTCCAGGCGCACCCCCTGACCTTTTCCCGAATTTCTAGCGCAGGCAAACAACGCAACCGAAGCTCGCCGGAGCCGCGGCAACTCCATCCGTCGTTCTACGCCGTTCCAGGACGGAAAGAGAACGCCAACCCCGCCATCCTCTTCGTCGGGGTGTTCCGCGTCCCGTCGTCATCTTCTCGAGGCCCAAGGACCACCAGAGCCACCGCCCTGTCCACCGCCGGAGGCCAGATGCCGCCGCGACGCCATCTCCGACAACCAACGCCGCCACGGTATGGTCGCCGATCCCGGGCCGTCCGATATGTGTTCAACGGTCCAGATTAGATCTAGCCCGCGTTTGTCAGTTTCTCCGCGTCCACGACCGTCCACCTGTGTCCGCACCCGTCCGTGCCCGCGTCTGGCCACGTTGACGAGGACCAGCCAATCAGAAGCAGCCACGTCGCCAGGATTTTTTCATTTTATTTCCTTTTAACGTTTTCTTACAGTTTAGTCCATGTAATTTAAAACTATCATTAATTTTTATTGGCTTAGCCAAATTTTACAAACTTTACCTTGTTGAAAAGCTTATGACACGTAGAAACTTTTGGCTCAATTAATTTTAGGTTTTGTCAAACCTATTTTGGTTCAATTTTAAAAATGGTTGTTTAAGTATTTTTGACTTAAATTGAAATTAAAAAGTGATTTTTGAGTAATTCCTATTGATATAGCTTTGTTTAGTTAATCTTTGGCCGTAGGAACACTCTAGTATTTTTGTATATTAGTTTTATTCGATTTTTGTATTTAATTGTAGTTATGCCCTTTTTAGGAGTTTTAAAATTAAAATTATTGTTTAAAAATTATTTTCATCATATGTTCGAGTTATAAAATAACTTAGTGATATTGTGGAAGGTTGAGATGCATGACAAAGTACTTAGAAAATATGGCCTCTCAACAATATCTTTTTCCTTAGAAAATATTTTGATAACTCTTTTTGCCAATATTTTTCCTTAGAAAATTTGACATCTTAAATTTGTTAAGTTTTTCCTTAGCAAAATTTAGCACCTTATAAATGGTGTACTTTCCTTAGAAATTATTTTGTCATTCTTGGGTTTCTCAAACATGAAGCTAGAAGGACAAAGAAGGACTTAGCCAAGACAACAGACTCCAGAAGCATCTCCAAGATGTAAAAGCACTTAGAAGAAAATCAAGAGGAACTTCAAGAAGACCAACCACCTATTTTTCCTAAGTCTTTCTTTCTATCTTTTTATTTCCTCTCCATTTAACTTAGTGGTGGTACCAAATGATGAAGTCTGCAAAATCATCAAGTCCTACAAGAAGCAATGGAGTTACCACACCAAGGAAGGAATGACAAGGAAGATTGAAGATGATCCTTGAAGACCAACTACATCCTTCTCTCTTCTATTTTTTTTTCTTTCTTCCAAACTCTGTCTTTCACTTTGGACATAGACCAAGTCCTTGTGTTTATGACTAAGTCCCTAGAGTGCTAGTTGAAGATTCTTTGAAGACCCAACATGTGAAGACTTGGAGCAACCATACCACCAATTTAAGTTGATTATATCAAGTTTATTTTGCCCAACCTTGACCTTGACCTAGCCAAGATTAGGTTATTTTGTCCATGTTCCTCAAGTTGTTTTGCACATCATGCATGTCATATATCCTTAGAGTATTTTGCACATCATGCATGGCATATTTTTCCTTAAAAAGTTTTTGGTATGATTGCATTTTTATTGTGGCTTGTTTGATGTGTTAGAATTTTCGGAGAGAGAGACGAAGACTTTTGCAACTGCTACTCCTACTCTCCCTGTTGTCAAGGCAAGTGGCACACCCCCATAAATTTCCTAAGTATTTTCTATGTATGTCTTAGAATATTCTTTATATGCATGTGTTGGATAGTATTGCTATGCTAAAACTACTATCTCCTTTTTACTAGTTGTGTCTAGAATCCTATGATAACTTAGTAGAATTATTGATGCTATGCAAAAGTGTTTATTGAAAAGCTTAATTCTACTAAGTTAAATAAACACCTGGGTGGATTTGGGCTTGATTGGCTGTTGAGAGTTGAGTGTTGTCCCGATGGGATATTCACTTGTGGATTGCCACCCAGGAACAAAGGGACCAATGTTTTCTCTAAGTGACGATGCTTCCCGTGCACCCATTAGTCATATGGGCTCTGGCTAGATGGATTAAGTTGCGTGGACTTATCCCGACTTGACAGGTGGTGGTAGAAGGTTAGAATGGGAGCGCGTCAAGTCTGCATGGGATGGGAAAATGCTTCTAAAAAGTTTCGTCTTAACCTTCTCCTTTTCCTTAGCACAAATTGAGTGTAGAGGATAGTTTGGGTTGGTTGAGTCTAATGGTGAAAGTGCACAACCTCTGCAGAGTTTTAAAACTAAGCACTTAGCCGTGTCCACGGTTACGGACATTTCAAGCAGCTGATCAAGGACGTCAACGGAGGCTCCCAACATTCCAACTTATGAAGTAAAAATTGAAGGGTGAACAAGGGTAGATGAGACTATGGTTTTCATGCCATACTTGTCTTGTTTTAAAAGAAAAGTCTTTTCAAAAGAGATAGGAAAAACTGGCTTTATGCAAATTAGCCTTGAACTCCACCAGCCAAATATGCATATAGGTTATAGAGTTATTCCACTAAGTGTCCACATAGTGTCACTTGCCAGTTCCATTTTTAATGGTTCTGACCCACTCTGTTGCAATATTTTATTTGTTGCAGATTGCTCTGACGAGAGTGAGAATTCGTTTAAGGTTTCGAGTCTGCAACCAACATGTTCGCCTGTGGCACATGAAGAAGATGGAGACTCCATGAAGAATAAATTTCCACTGCATTACTCTTTCGAAGCTAGCCTTGTGCTATGCAATTTGTGATGAATATTTTCTAAGTCTGGATCTCGTGTAATAATTGATACTTTGCTGTGATATTTCGTCTTAGACTGTGTGTGCAAACGATCGATCTAGGGATTTGCACTATACACAGGGATCTTGCCAATTTTTAAGTGCAGGTCCTCTACACTGCCATATTGGCATCTCTACTATCCCATGTTCCAGACACCTGTTGTGCCACCAGGTCTGAATCGCCGAGGCATCATATACGATTTATGTTCATCTCCTTTGCAATGCGGAGTCCATGTAGTAATGCCTCATATCCCGCCACATTGTTTGTGCAGTTGAAGTGTATCTGAAGCACATAGCTGAGCTTATCTCACTTTGGGGACGTCAACACTACTACTGCTCCTGATCCTTGCAGCTGTCTAGATCCATCAAAATGCATGACCCAATATTTTGTATCCGGAGTGGTAGGTATTGACTGTATTTCTGTCCAATCGTTGATAAAATCTGCTAGAGCCTGCGACTTAATAGCCGTCCGTGGCTCATAGTTAATGTGATATGGTCCGAGCTCAATCGCCCACTTGGCTATTCTTCCCGTGGCTTCACGGTTCCTAATTATGTCTGCCAAGGGTGCCGCGCTGACCACTGTTATTGGATGTTCTTGGAAGTAGTGCTTCAACTTGCGACTCGCAGTGAACATGCCAAATACTAGCTTTTGCCATTGGGGGTATCGTTGTTTGGAAGCTGTTAGTACTTCACTGACGTAATATACTGGCCTCTGGACTGGGTACTCCTTTTCTGGCTCCTGCCTTTCTACAACTGCGACCACGCTGAATGCTTGCGAGTTCGCGGCTACATAAAGTAGCATGGGTTCTTTATCTTTAGGAGCCGCTAAAACTGGAGCATTTGTCAACTGGTTTTTTTAGGGCCGTGAGGGCTTCGTCAGCTTCATCGTTCCAGACAAAGGTATCAGACTTATTTAGCAGCCGGTACAGGGGCAAGGCCTTTTCTCCTAGCCTTGATACAAAACGGCTTAAAGCCGCCACGCATCCTGTGAGACGCTGAACATCTTTGAGGCTTTCTGGCTTCTTGAGCTCTGTAATGGCCTTTATCTTCTCAGGATTGGCCTCTATTCCTCTTTCTGATACTATAAAACCCAGGAGCTTTCCAGCTGGCACTCCGAAAACGCACTTTGTCGGATTTAGCTTCATGTTGTACTTCCTTAAATTATTGAAGGTTTCCTCAAGATCACCGATGAGGTCCCTTCCCTTCTGTGACTTGACCACGATGTCATCAACATAAGCATGTACGTTGCGACCTATTTGCTCGTGTAAGCAATTCTGTATGCACCTCTGGTAAGTCGCCCCTGCGTTCTTCAATCCAAATGACATGCTGACGTAACAGAAGGCTCCAAAGGGTGTGATAAAAGACGTTTTCTCCTGATCTTCCTCCTTCATCTTGATCTGATGATAACCTGAGTAGGCGTCCAGAAAACACAGCAACTCACACCCAGCTATTGAGTCAATCACTTGATCAATCCGCGGTAGGGCAAACGGATCCTTTGGGCATGCTTTGTTAAGGCTTGTGTAATCGATGCACATGCGCCAAGTGCCATTCTTCTTCATGACCAATACTGGATTTGCCACCCATTTGGGGTGAAATACCTCCGTTATGAATCCTGCGGCTAGTAGCCGGGCTATTTCCTCGCCTATTGCTTTCCTTCTATCATCATGAAAGCGTCGCAGCGGCTGTTTTACTGGTTTAGCCATTGGGTCCACGTTGAGGCTATGTTCTGCTAATTCTCTTGGTAGCCCTGGCATATCTGAAGGCTTCCATGCAAAAATATCTCTGTTTTCCTGAAGGAACGCAGCTAAGGCTTGTTCTTGTTCCCCTTCCGTGTGTGCTCCAATGCTCGCCTGCTTGGAGAGTCTCCGGAACAAGATCTATCAGTTTCGTGTCTTGGGCCGCTTTGAATTTGATTTGCGGCTCAACTGTGGGCGTTCTGACTACGCTCATGTCGTTGGGGTCGATCTGCGACTTATATGCTTTTAACTCTTCTGAAGCACATGCCGTTTCTGCGAAAGCCGCATCTCCTTCTTCGCACTCAATTGCTTTTCCCCTATCTCCATGCACGGTGATGACCCCTTTTGGTCCTGGTATTTTTAGCTGTAAGTACACGTAGCAGGGCCTAGCCATAAATTTGGTGAATGCTGTCCGTCCAAAGAGGGCGTGATATGGGCTTTGGAATTTGACCACCTCGAAGCATATGAACTCGCTCCGAAAGTTTTCTTCCGTCCCAAAGGTTACTCCCAAGGTTATTTTCCCTACAGACTGGGCGGATTTTCCCGGGACAATGCCGTGAAAGATGGTTGAGGTGTGCTGTAAGCTGGTGTCTAAAAGCCCCAGACGCTTGAAGGTGTCGTAATACATAATGTTTATGCTGCTTCCTCCATCCATGAGATCCTTGGTTAACTTATACCCGGCTACGTAAGGTGCCACCACCAACGTCAGTTTTCCTGGTTCACGAACTTGTGGCGGGTGGTCCTCGCGGCCCCAAGTTATTGGGTGATCAGACCATTTCAGCCGTTGGGGGCCTGCTGGTACCACAACATTCACCTGCTGGCTTGTGCGACTTAACTTTTCTTCTCGCTTGGAAGTGTCGGTGACTATGATATGGTACTGCCCTGTTTGCCTGGGGTTACCGGAGTTATTGCTATTATTGGGGCCCATGTTTTGGGCCGTGCTGGCACGGTTTTCCCCGCTGTGGGTTCCTGGGTTCCCTCCTTGAGGCTGACTTTCATCTTTCCATCTCTTGTAGTAATTGCATTGTGCCTTTGTGTGGTCAGCAGGTCATCCATCGCCTCCCGTATGAAGGTCACACGGCCTATTGAAGACTTCTTCTAGGTTTATCGGTCGGAATCCTCTGCCACGACCCTTTCCTCGATGGTTCTTGGGTCTATCATTGGTATTAGCCACGAGCCCGGAGCTCGCCTCTTCATTCTTTCTCTTGTTATTGCTACTGCCCTCATTGGCATTGCTTGGGCGCTGGCTCCGGCTCTGCCTGCCCTTTGTGATGCCACCTTCTGTCTCGCCATCTTAGGCATCCTTCGTTTTGTCTGAACCGGCGTATCTGTTAGCCGCGTCCATTAGTTCTCCCATATTTGACCTTATCCTTCATGCGTCCTAATTTGTGGACGAGGGGCTCAAATTTGCAGTTCTTCTCCAGCACCAATACCGCGGAACTGGCTGGTGTATTGTCGGACTAATGAATTATTTCTGCGACTCGCCTCATCCAATGGCGACTGGACTCTCATTCTTTCTGGTCGCATCTCTCTAGGTCCTCGATAGTACAGAGCCGCTTACATGTTCCTTGAAAGTTTTTAATGAAGACCTCCTTCATGTCCTCCCAAGTATGTATGGAATTGGGGGGCAGGTTCTGCAGCCAGGTATGAGCCGCGCCTTCTAGCATTATGTTCAAGTACCTTGCGCAAATTTCCTCTGAGGCGTTCAGGATACTCATTCCCATCTCATAATTGTTCAGCCAGGTGATAGGATCCATGCTGACATCGTAGTTTGCCACCTTGTGCGGCCCTTTAAAGTCTGCCGGGAAGGGTTCTGATCTTATCCGTTCTCCGAAACATACCGACCCCTTAAGTCGCGAGGCCAGGGAGGTTGATGTTCTTATTGGCTGAGCGACTCTTGTGGGTTGCGCCGGTTCCTCGGGTGCTGTGATTTGTGTTTCCATGGCTTGTGCCCTGACTGGCATGTTGGCTGTGGTGGCTGTCGACGGGCAACACTTGGAGGTCTACTATGGACGCTTCTTTCTGCTGCTCCGTTGTTTGGCGCGGCTCGCGCCTGCCTTCCGCGACTCGTCATGTTCGCTTGCTGCACTATAGCGGTGCTTAGCATCTCTATGGCGTGTCGTGCTTCAACATTAGCTGGATCGTTTCCGGTTGGCATTATTTTAGCCAGAATTCCGGTGGCCGCATACACATTGTCCGCAGGACTCGGGTAATGCCCTTGCGGGGTATGGAATCTCCTAGGTCGCGGTGATGATGGCGGCCTGACTTCTTCGTTGAGCCGCTATGGCGCTGCGACTGTTGCCTCCACCGGGACCGCTACGCCAGGGGTAGGTGGGAATTCCACCGTAGATTGAGTCGCCGGAACTCGCGGTGGCGGTTGATGCATGTAAAATGCATACATGAACTTTACATTTTATTACATGTTATTCCATGTTATTTGCATCATATAAGGGTTATATTCATGATTTATATTGAGTTTTGGGGATAATTAACAACTTCCCCATTTTTCTGGAATTAACCCTGCGCTGTCAGAAAACCCCTTTTTTCTATATTTTGATGTTTCAGGGACCCAAACGACGTCCAAATGACCTGAAACTTTACGGGGATCATTTTTTTTGGAAGGAACGAAACGTAGGCGCAAAGGAATCGAAGAAACGGAGACCAGAAGGCCAAAAGGGGTGGGCCCACGCGGCCAGATTCCCTGACCGCGTGGGGTCCCCCATCCTGGCCCTCGGGCCTCCGCTGCCGTCGATCTTTCTTCCCGAAGCTTCGTCTTGACCTAAAAACGACTATATATAGACCCCCCAGGGCTTTCGCGAAAGGGAGCGCCGCAGAAACACAGAAACCACGAAACAGAGATCTGGAGCTGAAGATTGGAGGGGAAAACTCCGGCGGGGCGCTGCCGGTGTGGTCTCCTTCCCCTCCAACAACATCTCCACCGACACCATGATGAAGAGGGAGTAGTCCACCCCTGGACTATGGGTTTGTGGAAGTAACTTATATATCTCTCCTCTCTATGAGCTTCACTAATTAGTACCGTATGAGCTGCTGAACATGATTACGGTCATCTATGTAATTCCTTTGTGGTGGATCTTTATTATGAGTTAATACATGTTTGAGATTGCAATGGTTTTGTTTCAGTTATGAAATTAGATGCATATTATGTACCCCGTTCTTATTTACTTGTCATGATCAAGCATGTTTATGAGAGCATGTGAGGGGGAACGTGTGCATTAGTTGGAGTAACGGGGGTGGCTAGTGCAGTGAACGTGACAGATAGTTCTGCGATCCACTTGGGTTTTCTACCTTACTTTGTTGCCTCACTACGGATAAACAAAAATACCATGCTACCGGAGAGTGGATGTGACCTTGGCCACTATCTCCATGACTAGATCTAGCATGTTCTTATTTTAACTTCATGTCATTGAACTTATTGCTATGCTCTGATTTATCTTAATTACTAAGGTGTTATGATTTAGTTCGCATCTTGGTGGAGCATAAGAGAGAGAACAACTTATACTTGAGATCTCTATGTTAGGACGTGATGCCCATATTATTAATAACTTGTCAAACCATGTCTTGCCATCTTACAAGTTAATTTTAGTGTTTCATTGTCCACCACATTATCAAGAGAGAGTGCATTTGTGAAACCATGAACCCCGGTCCATTTTTAATCATAAGAAACACCTTTCCAACACTTTTATCACCACTTTTGTTTGCTGCCATTATTAAATCCAAAAATACAAAAACACTTTTACATCTTGCATTCATCATAAAAAACCCAAAAATATCATTTATCATTACTACCATCATCCTTGCATATTTATTTTACCATCATTGCATATTTACTACTGTTTGCATATTTATTTTATTATCATTCTCACACCTTGTGCTTGACAACCACTTGGTGAGGTTGAGGGCACAAAACAATTTATTTTGTTGCAGGTTCTCAAGAGAAGGATAAGGAGATAACACCTGAAATACTGGTTCCCCGAGAGTTCGATATTAAACCCTCGAGTCACCCCTCGTGGGCAAAACTGTCTTCCACTACTGCATACACTCTGCACTTGGAGTCTCAACCTAACCCATTTACTTTTCACGCAGGTACCACGCGAAGGGGCTAGCAACTGTTTTCTGGCGCCGTTGTGGGGTAACTACGTGAAGGGCCATCAAGACGTTTTCTGGCGCCGTTGCCGGGGAGATAGAAGCAACACCGAAATATATTCCCTCGTCAACTGAGCGCTCAGCAAAGAGTTTTCTGGCGCCGTTGCCGGGGAACCATAGCTGAAAGGTTTATCCAAGGATCACTCACATCAAGTCAACCTCATCACCAACTTGTGTAACAACCTAAGCTTGGGAAGTTGCATCTACGTGAGCTTCATCTTATCCATCTTTACCTACAATCATTTTATTTTGTTTTGTTCTTGTCTTGCATATCATATTTATATTTCGGTTTGCATATTTTATTTTCAGTTTTGTTTTTGTGTTGCATTTGTTATTTCGGTTTTGCATTGTTTAGTGTCATTTTATTTTCAGTTTTGCATAAAAAATTAAAAACACATAAAAACTTGTTAAAATGGAAGATAGAACTAAATTGTGTGACTACACAAACACTCCTAATGATCAATTTATTGCTAAGCCTATCACCACACCTGAGATTACTGCTGAGAGCTATGAAGCAAGTCCTAGTTTGTTGAACTTGATAACTAGGAAACAATTTGGCGGTAGAACATGGGAAGATGGTCTTGAGCATCTTAATAATTTTACCGGCATTTGTATTGTGCAAGACTTTAAGGCACCTGATATTGTGATGCCAAAATTATTCCCTTTTTCGCTAAATGGAGAGGCAAAAGAGTGGATATATTCATTACCCCTTGCTGAAGTTAAAACTTGGAGAGAACTAGAAAAGGCATTCCTTAGGAAATATTATCCCCTTTTTAAAGTTTGGCAACATAGAAACGAACTGGTCAATTCTATGCATGTTGAGAAAAGGACTAGAAGTGGGAAGTACTCCTTGCTAAGGAAACTATTATGGTAATGAAAGAGAAAAAAAGTTGAGGAAGTTAAAATGCTTAGTGAAGTTAAGGAACCATTTGTTGATTTAGAGAAGTGTAGCTTGCATGAATTAATTTCTATCTTACAAAAATTTGCAAGTGATCCTTCTGTTAATATTAACCAGCTGGTTTTGGTTCCTATATTGCTAATCATGTCTTAAAAGAAAAGATTGCTAGGTACAATCAAGAAGCTATGATACCACCTAAGCTTGGGGATATCTGGATCCCTAAGTCTAGTAACCATTGGAAAAGAGACACACCATGCTATACTTGATCTAGGATCTAGTGTCTCTATATTATCTAAAGAACTATATGAAGTCCTTGAACTTAAAAATATTGAGAAATGCTCTATTGAACTTGCACTTGCTGATGATTCCATTAGACATGCTCTAGGAAAAGTAAGTGATGTTATGGTAGAGTTACACATGACTTTTGTGCCTGTTGATTTTCTAATCATGGACATGGGGAATAAAACCTCTAGTCCTATTATTTTGGGAAGACCTTTTCTTCGTACTACAGGTGCCATTATTGATTCAAAGGAAGGGAATGTGAAGTTTCAGTTTCCACACAAGAAGAGCATGGAACACTTCCCAAGGAAGAGGGACACACCAAGGTTCAAGCTCCCTCATGAGCTACGTCCCCTTTGATTATCAAGTAAGTAAGCCTAGCTATATGGCTATAAAGAAAGCGCTTTACGGGAGGCAACCCGGTTGTTTTTGTTTGAGATTTTCTTTGAGTCCTCTTGCTGTAACAAGAGAGTAGTTTGTTAGTTTTGTTTCTGGGATTTTTAATAAAGAACCAAGTTTTACCTATTTTGGGTTTGAAAAGTTGCTATTCATTTTCGGAGAGTTTTCTGCCTGCACGAAGTCTGTGCACGGTTTGATTTTTCATTTTTTATCTGTAACTCCGATTGAGCTGTAATTTGAACTGTAGCTTCAACTTTTCATCCTCTGTATACGTGATTTTTTCAGATTTTTCTGACGAGTTTAAGTAGGGTAGAAAAATGCGTTTTGCTGCTGCTGTTTTTCTGGACAGATTCTGTCTTGATATTGTTTGATGCATTCTTTGAGCTTTTTGCTTGAATCTTTTTGATTCAATTGAGTTTATGAGTAGGCATACAACATTATATACTCTCTGGACATTCATATGAATTTTTGCCTAAGGATTTTATGCAGCAAGGAACCTATTTGTTTATCACTACTAATATCACCCCACAGAAAAGAAATGGGAGAAACGGTGTTTTGAAGTTTTTTCACAGGGATTAGAGGAGCTGCACCAAGAGCTATCCAAGGATGGTGAAGACCATAAGCTTGGGGATGTCAAGACAACCCCACTGACCAACACACTCTCGGTTTGCACACGTCTAACTTCTGTTTTTCGATCAAAGCACTTTATCGTATAAACTTGGAGCGTCTGTTTTTTTGCTTTTGTTATTTCGGTTTGATTTTTATTTAAGACCACCACTATCATTTATATATGAGAGAGCTACTGGAAGTTTGGGTTGAATTATGTTGGATGCTATTAAATATATTGGGATAGGGATGTTTGAGTTGATTTTAAAAGATACATATAGTTGCATAATTCATGTGCTTTGAATGAATGTTAATTTGCAAGTGTGTTGTCAAGAGCTATCTTTTACCATGTTTAGATGTTGAATTTTAACTTTACTTGGTTTAACATGGATTGATTAGTTCTATGGACACTTATGCATGCATTTAGATGGTCAACTTTCTCCCTATTGCTAGCCCAAAAATTACAACAAGTAAAAAGCTTGTTTCCCAACACCTTCAACCAAAGTTTTTCCAGTGAGTCCACCATATCTACCTATTAGCTTTATGCTATTCCAAGTATGTTTATCATGTTATATTGTGTTATCTACATTTCTGAATTTAAATGCTTATGTTATTGATTGTCATGGGAAAAATTGGTTAAAAGCTCTCACGAACTTGATGCACAATTTACTTTTATTGCATTTAATAAGCATGAACCATTGTGATTAAAATTATGAAGTTGTGGGCTTGACAATTGTTTTGGTTGGGAGTTAGCCCATATGTGCTGTCACATGGCAAGCTTTCAACATTGCACTTATTTATATTTAGTTGATGTCATGTACTTTTGTTTATGGATGCCTATCATGGGTGAAATGAATGTGGATACTTAGTAAGTTCAAAGAGTTTGTATAAATGGTTAGAGAAATGCCTGGGCCGCTAATCTAAGCCATGCATCATTCATGGTGGAAATTTACAGCATAACCATAATGTTCATTCAGTGATGCACCTCATAATAAAAAGCTATACCCATAGTAAATAAAAGAGTGCTGAGATTGTTCATTGTCTGTTTGTCTTGTTGTTTTGACATGGGCTTGTTCATGTCAAGGGGCAAGAGGTACCCCAGTGCAGTTCTTGATGATACTATTATTACTTGCAATGACCTTTATTTGAATTTACTTTGTGGACCAAAGTGAGTAACACATGGTGTAGGTACTTGTATTCAAGGGACATGAGACATTCAACCAATACATTGTCAAGCACACCACTCATATTTGCTTTCACTTTAAACATTAATCATTCAAGATGCTATGATAGGGGTAATGAGAGCTCCACACCAATGACTACCACATTGCAAGCATTAACTTAAGTAGAAGTGTTTGGAAGTTAGATGAAACTTATTCATGCTTTACCTCTACTTATTTATCTATCCAAAGTGTCCACCTTTTATATTCAGTTTTCATAAGAAGTACTCTATGACCACCATAGGATGTTTTTACTTTTCATTATGCATACATTTGGTCCATAGTACTTTCTTCTATATTACACTTTGTGAATTTATCATTGAACATCTTTACATTGAGTATTTGATATCACTTCATAATTTATCTTGCATATTGTTATTCCTTTGAAGAATGAATCATTTGACTCTATGTAGCAATAGTAATCACCTTTGATATCCATTGATAGTATTAAAATGCAAAGTCCATGTTAGTTTTATCACCTTCATACTCGGGACGAGCATGGGTTAAGCTTGGGGATGTTGATGCATGTAAAATGCATACATGAACTTTACATTTTATTACATGTTATTCCATGTTATTTGCATCATATAAGGGTTATATTCATGATTTATATTGAGTTTTGGGGATAATTAACAACTTCCCCATTTTTCTGGAATTAACCCTGCGCTGTCAGAAAACCCCTTTTTCTATATTTTGATGTTTCAGGGACCCAAACGACGTCCAAATGACCTGAAACTTTACGGGGATCACTTTTTTGGAAGGAACGAAACGTAGGCGCAAAGGAATCGAAGAAACGGAGACCAGAAGGCCAAAAGGGGTGGGCCCACGCGGCCAGATTCCCTGACCGCGTGGGGTCCCCCATCCTGGCCCTCGGGCCTCCGCTGCCGTCGATCTTTCTTCCCGAAGCTTCGTCTTGACCTAAAAACGACTATATATAGACCCCCCAGGGCTTTCGCGAAAGGGAGCGCCGCGAAACACAGAAACCACGAAACAGAGACTGGAGCTGAAGATTGGAGGGGGAAAACTCCGGCGGGGCGCTGCCGGTGTGGTCTCCTTCCCCTCCAACAACATCTCCACCGACACCATGATGAAGAGGGAGTAGTCCACCCCTGGACTATGGGTTTGTGGAAGTAACTTATGTATCTCTCCTCTCTATGAGCTTCACTAATTAGTACCGTATGAGCTGCTGAACATGATTACGGTCATCTATGTAATTCCTTTGTGGTGGATCTTTATTATGAGTTAATACATGTTTGAGATTGCAATGGTTTTGTTTCAGTTATGAAAGTAGATGCATATTATGTACCCCGTTCTTATTTACTTGTCATGATCAAGCATGTTTATGAGAGCATGTGAGGGGGAACGTGTGCATTAGTTGGAGTAACGGGGGGTGGCTAGTGCAGTGAACGTGACAGAAGTTCTGCGATCCACTTGGGTTTTCTACCTTACTTTGTTGCCTCACTAGGGATAAACAAAAATACCATGCTACCGGAGAGTGGATGTGACCTTGGCCACTATCTCCATGACTAGATCTAGCATGTTCTTATTTTAACTTCATGTCATTGAACTTATTGCTATGCTCTGATTTATCTTAATTACTAAGGTGTTATGATTTAGTTCGCATCTTGGTGGAGCATAAGAGAGAGAACAACTTATACTTGAGATCTCTATGTTAGGACGTGATGCCCATATTATTAATAACTTGTCAAACCATGTCTTGCCATCTTACATGTTAATTTTAGTGTTCCATTGTCTACCACGTTATCAAGAGAGAGTGCATTTGTGAAACCATGAACCCCGGTCCATTTTTAATCATAAGAAACACCTTTCCAACACTTTTATCACCACTTTTGTTTGCTGCCATTATTAAATCCGAAAATACAAAAACACTTTTACATCTTGCATTCATCATAAAAAACCCAAAAATATCATTTATCATTACTACCATCATCCTTGCATATTTATTTTACCATCATTGCATATTTACTACTGTTTGCATATTTATTTTATTATCATTCTCACACCTTGTGCTTGACAACCACTTGGTGAGGTTGAGGGCACAAAACAATTTATTTTGTTGCAGGTTCTCAAGAGAAGGATAAGGAGATAACACCTGAAATACTGGTTCCCCGAGAGTTCGATATTAAACCCTCGAGTCACCCCTCGTGGGGAAAACTGTCTTCCACTACTACATACACTCTGCACTTGGAGTCTCAACCTAACCCATTTACTTTTCACGCAGGTACCACGCGAAGGGGCTAGCAAATGTTTTCTGGCGTCGTTGTGGGGTAACTACGTGAAGGGCCATCAGTGGTTTAGCCTCCAGGACCCGAGTCGCGACTCGTGCGGCGTTCGCCGTCATTTGCTGGCGCTCCTCCTGGATTCTCCGGTTCTCTCGAGCGAGTCGATCCCGCTCTTCTCCCATCCTTTGTACTTCATAGAGGAGTTCTTCCCTTGCTGCCTCGATCTCTGTGGCTCGCACGACAGCGTTTTCGGCTGTCACGGGAACAAGCAGCGGGTTGCTAGCCGCTGCTGGTCTCTCGATTTCTCCAGCTGTCCTAGACGTGCTTGCTCCTCCTGCCATATAGATCCCAATGGGTGCTTCTTCCGTATCTGACGCCGAGGCTGTCTCTGGGATGTAACTTTCGTAATTTTCTTTCAAGAGGGGAACGATAGATCTGGAACTTCGCGAATCCACGCTTCCCTCAGATCCTTCTTCTTCCGAGTCTCCGATCTGATTTGAACTCGGCGAGTTGAAGATGTAACCGACGAAAACGTGGATGTCGCCGAACGGAATCACGTGCCCTATTTGCACGTAATCCGCCTCTGGACCCCACCCTGAATCGTCGATCAAAGGGACGCCGTCGACCATCTTGACTTGGCCGGTGACGAGGTTTTCCGCTCCTGGCATTGATCCAACACGGAACGTGACGCTTTTGACCGCTTGCCCCACGGTGGGCGCCAACTGTCGTGGGGTAATCTCGGCAGATGTCATTGCGATGACTTCGTGGATGTGGGGTTATGTGAGTCGAGCGTCTCCGATCTTAAGATCACAGGGCACGAGGAAGACAATGTTTACCCATGTTCGGCCCCTCAACGTGAGGTAAAGACCTACTTCCTGCCTATCCTAGATTGGGATTGATATGAATATGGTGTTACAAGGGTTGGCGATCGAGGTAGCGAGTCGCCGTATGTTTTAGGGTTTAGGGCTTGGATCCCTTCTACGTCCTGCGAGTCCTCCTTATATGCACGGAGGCTCGCTAGGTTA
The DNA here is from genome assembly GCA_947311845.1 of Poa pratensis. Taxonomy (NCBI): domain Eukaryota; kingdom Viridiplantae; phylum Streptophyta; class Magnoliopsida; order Poales; family Poaceae; genus Poa; species Poa pratensis. Next base: position 28,580,792 of record CAMZMU010000051.1, on the reverse strand, counting down.
CAAGGAAAGTCTATTATCTTAGGAAAGTGTCGACCGGAGTCCTTCTAGGAGACTACATGTCTTCGTGTCGTCCAAGTCAAGTTATTCTCGGTCTTCTAGATCTTTCTTGCAACGTCCTTGGTGTCGGCCCATCTTCGTGTAAGCCCGCTAACGGTGCGGCCACGATCCATAATGAGTCGCACTTCTCTTGATGAGTCGTGGGTTAAGTATTCCCCCGACAGTCGGCACGATCGCAAGTTCACCGGAGCACGAAGCCTTCCCGGTGCAGTGCGCACGCGCCGCTGGATTTGTCTCCTCGCCGAAGAAATCAACGACGATTTGGTGGCGCTTCTCCTCCGCAAGGGATCAGAGAGGATAGAGAAGAAAGATGCGGAGAAGGGAACTGAGAGGAAGCGACGGACACTGTTTGAATCACGGTGGAGTTTTGCCAGGATGTGACAAAACGGTTCGAGCGAATCTCCGTCCCTCGATTCCGATCGGACAGACGCGATGAGTGAGCACGACGAAGAGTCAAGAGAGTGCCCACGCACGGAATAGATTTCTCGGTGTCGAGAGCTGTGTCTCCCTAAAAAAGGCAGACCTGTGTAGAAAAATAAAAACTCAAATAAGGAAAAAAAAGTTGAATGCTTGTTTTTGAGACTAGTTGCTTTGCACGTGCAACACACGTCTCCAAAATACTCGTATAACACAACATACGTTCTTTTGAATGGCATTCCTCTTTTTAATGTGTTGCTTTTTTTTGTAGTTTTAATAATATACACGCATGTGTTTACCAAATGAAGCATAGCAATGATTGAATTTGTATCTCCCTTCAGAAATATGTGAGCTAAAATTATATTCTCATCATATATATAGGACACCAACAACAATAATCAACCTACAAATGAATTATCTTAAAAAATATTCAAGAGCACTTCAAGGTCTGATTGTTTTCACTATTTTACACCTAAACGGCGAGCAGAGAACATAGCTCACTTTCAATGCAGCATGTAGATCGAAAAGGAGAACCTACTTATGTTGCTCTGTTCAAGTGTTCAAAACACAGATGATGCAAATAGCACTGCATGTTGGAATTATAATAGGCAAATAACACTTTGCATGCACAGTGACCAGGTTGATCGTTCAAAAATCTGATAGTGATCTATTCGGAAAGAAAGAAAGAAAGAAAAGAATCTTGTTCACACAAATTTTGGATGGGTTAAAACTTCAATCGATGGAAGCAAAATCTAAAGATATACAGGAGAAGACCAAGCAATGTCAAAAGGTTTAACTCATGGATGTTGCTGTTTCACTAATTTGTGGAATATAAATCAGCTGATGGCTGAAATGCAAATGTTCAGTAAAACCAGTAGGCTTAACTCACAATGCATTGTCTAGTACATGAATAACTGAAATTAGAGGGTTGAACTGAAAATCTCCAAAGGGATAAGATTTCTGTCGCTCCTGTGTGGAAAGGATCAATCGATTCGTTCGGTTGCTCTACAATACGCGTAGAGACCACCGTCACTATCCACGCCATGGGCACCGCGGACGTTGGTCAGGAGCCGTGAGCCGGTCGCTGGTATCCACCGTCACCTCCGGTGGTCGCGCCGTCGCGAAGCGGGGCTAGGTGCCGCAAGGAGGCAGTACTCTGATGGTTGTTGTACTCGTCGGGTTAGAAGAAGAGAATCTTGGAGACGCATCCTGGTGAGCATGAATGCATGATGATGCAGGAGGAGAAGGATTGGGGAAGGAGCTGAGCAGCGGCGGGGAGGAACATCACGACACCTGTGGGCATGCAGGGGACGTCGTGGACGCAAGACACGACGCGTTCTGCAGGCACCCCGCCTCCAGCGCCCCACCAGCTACATCCGGCTTGCCCCCACGCGGCGTCACCCGCGGGCCGTTGGCCTGGCGAACCCGCCGCCGGTCTGCCGCCGCTGGGTCGTCTCGGACTCGGAAGCCCACCGCGCGCCGGCGAGCATGGAGGCGGGGCGGCGCTGCCCTCGAATAGGAGGTAGAGGATGACGGCGCGCATCTCCTGGACATTGCGGGCGCGCGTGGATGGTGGACGCGGCCGCCCCGGCTGGCGACTGAAAAGAGGAGGCGAGCGGAGCCCCGGTGGCAATTCTTTGTAATTACAACAACTGAAAAGGTGTGTTGAGTTGCTCAACATTGTTGAAACGATCTGATCTGTCGATCTGATATTGAACGACTCAAATTTAATGTATATGTAACATGTTTGGTCTTTTAATACTCCCTCCGATCCATATTAATGGTCTTAACATTGTCTAGATACGGATGCATCTAGTCTAAACACTTAACTAGATACATCCGTATCTAGATAAAGTTGAGTCCATTAATATGGATCGGAGGTAGTAGTAGTATAGATTAAATTTTTTTTTTTTTTTTTTTTTTGAGAATTCCTGGTAGATTAAAAAAAGTTGAATGTTGGCAAGAGCATCCTGGAACAAGGCGCAAGGGCAAAGACGGAGAGAGCCTGCTCGGCTGGCGGCTGCTCATCCCCGTGCTCCGTTCCAGTTTTTCGATCAGACAACGCCCCGGATCAGACTCAACGAGAAAAAAACACCTCCCAATTCCCGGTTTCGCCAAGCAAAAGCCCGAAACCGAAAGTCAGGCCTCCCCGCGGTTACGCCGCCGTCGGCCGAGATCTTCCGGTCATGGACGGGCTCCTGTCCAAGCTCCGGAGCCTGGACGCGTACCCCAAGGTGAACGAGGACTTCTACAGCCGCACCCTCTCCGGCGGCCTCATCACGCTCGCCTCATCCTTCGTCATGCTACTCCTCTTCGTCTCCGAGCTCCGTACGCACCTCCTCCATCTCGCACCTCCGGATCTCAGATGCTCTCAGTACACCCTCCGTAGGGTTTTGACCAGTGTGAATTCTAGATTCGGGCATCGCCTGATCTAGCGGCGCTGCTCTTGTTCTCGGATCTCGCGGTCCGTTTAGATGATTTTGTAGAGTAGTACCAGATGGACGGACTATGTATTTGGTTAGTCAGACTCCCATTTCCCGAATGTGTTACTGTGAGCAATGGTCGTTAGCTTGGCCTGTTCTCTTGCTCATTGGTGTATTACTCGTTTAATTCTAGTGCATCTCAGAAAGAGCTCTGCAGTTTCAGATATTCTAGTGTTACCTTTTTGTTGTGCTTGGTTAATTAGGTGCTCGTTTAATTCTGCTGCATCTGGTGACAACTGTGAACAATAGTACAGTATGGAGATACTGTAGTGTCACTTCTGTGTCGTGCTTGGTTAATCGGTGTCAAAAACACTATGCCACTTCGGCGACAATATGTTTACATAATCCTAGGGACTGTAGTGACCCTGAAGATAAATTTTGCTTACCTAATGCTCAGAGCCACATACAAATTGCGAGACTGAGAATCAGCTTTTCTTCTTCTCTGGTTCACTTCCATGTGGAAAGTAGGGCTGTAGGTTTCATGTTGATCAGAGTCAGACTTAACTTCATAAAGACTACTTATCATTATGACACTAAATTTTTCTTTAGAATTATGAAAGGAGGAAAATGAAGAGATGTTTGATCTTAGTGTTTCAAATTTCACGTGCTGTCTAAGTTTGGTTGTGTTTTACTAAATGAAGTCCGATCAGAAGGTTAGCTAGGGAATTAATTTTTACCTAACCTATGTGTTACTGTTCTATTAATATTTTACCATTCATTATTCATCGTATATTCAACATTTATGTTTCACCATGCATCGATGCAGGATTGTATCTTCATGCGGGAACAGAGACAACACTAAGGGTGGATACCTCAAGGGAGAAAAACTTCGCATAAATGTAATTGCCATTTCTTTGGTTGCTTCTAATTTTGTTTCTGAACCGTTTCTGTTTCTCGCTTCATCAAATATTGACGAACATGGCATTCCTGATTGCCTTTAGTTTGACTTGCCCACAGTTTGTTTCTTTTATTGCATATCTCCTGCTGATTGTCCCATTTTCCCACATTGGGCCTACTCTTTCAAGAATTAGTATCTTGAACCACTGACCTGTACTGCTTTCTGTTCAGAAACTTGTTAACATCTACCTTTTGTCTGATGCTAAAAAATGCAGTTTGATATCACCTTCCCAGCCCTTCAGTGTTCTATAATTAGCGTTGATGTGATGGACATCAGTGGACTAGAGCACCTTGATGTGGTATGTAACTGTGTATTGTTATTGTTGCTATGGATGCTGCTTCATATATTTTTGTCTCAGCATCCTCATATTATTCTTAGCTGGTACTCCCTCCGTTCCAATTTAATTGACTTGCTTTCCACCAAATGTGGATGTATCTAGACATGTGTAAATTGACACGGAGGGAGTACAAGTTATGGTTGATCTATATTGCTGCCAGGTTACACTAACTAGCTTGTTTCACTGTAATGTTCTATGTAGAAACATGATGTATTCAAGCAGCGAATTGATGCCAATGGCAAAGTTATTGCAACTAAGCAAGATGCAGTTGGTGGGATGAAGGTCAGTGACTCGTTTGTTCTCTTAAGAGTTACATGTATAACTTCTACGATATAGTAAACTTTATTACAAAGTTACATTCTTTGAAACAGTCATACTCCGTACATCTTAACTATTAAGGATGTATTTCCTGCCATGCAAATGGTCCAAGATTCTTTGCATAGATGTTCGTGAGGATTTCTTCTGCATATTTTATCTTAACTGTTACCTAGGTGTGTGACATTAGCTACATTTTTTTTATCCGAATCAGTGCCAGCTAGGTGGCGTGTTGCTCAAATCCTATACATGTAAACCTGCAGACTCATGTTTCTTTTTATTTTTGACTCTTTACAGGTGGAAAAGCCCTTACAACATCATGGTGGCAGGCTTGAACACAACGAGACCTATTGTGGCTCATGTTATGGTGCACAGGAAGTATGCTCATTTCCCGTTACAGATAGTATTTCATTCCTCACCTGTAATTTGCAAAACTTTACTGCTGTCCATGTTGTATGGATTTCTCTTGGACTTGCAGCATATATGGGTTTCTAATAATCTATGGTTCATTTTTTGGAGAACACAACGAGACTTGCAGCAAGGATACCTTTCAGAAACTGCTACATGAAAACATGAAATAGATTTTGGAGTAACTAAATTTCGGCTGATTCGAACTACTGTATCATGTTAAACTGCTCTATTGGAAGTGCTTAATGTGAAATATGCCACCCCTAGTCTCAGTCAGTTATAGAGCAAAAGGCACACCAGATTGCTACACTAGGGGTTATTGTGCACAAGTTATATTTTTCATGGAGCAAGAGGCACACCTTACAGCTACATCAGGGGTTATGACTCCTACCCTTTTTAGTTTTCTAAGCATACTGTTCAAGTGTTCTCATTAGCACTGGTCTTATTGCTGGCTTTGCAATTGGCTGTGTTCCTCCATTACATAGACGCTGCTTGAGAGAAATTTATTTCAATGTTTTAACTCACTAATGTAATGCAGATTGCTGACTAGTGCTTTCTTCTATGATCAAAGCATTTTTCAGATTCAATAATATACTGTGCTGTGTTCTATTTAGATGAATTATATAATGCTACCTACATTCAGCACATTCGCTATTATGGCGTGCATTTTAACTGAATGTCTTATTTGAATGTAGTCTGATGGACAATGTTGTAACTCGTGTGAGGATGTCCGTGAAGCATATCGGAAAAAGGGTTGGGGTGTATCAAACCCAGATTCGATCGATCAGGTACAACCATGATTTTGGCTTATGTGTATAACATATGATAAACTTCGTGCAATTTTTGTTTTGTTCACCTTTAAGGCAATTTATTTTGTATGGTGTGCACTATTCTGTAGTGTAAAAGTGAGGGCTTCCTTCAAAGTATAAAGGATGAAGAAGGTGAAGGATGCAATATTTATGGCATCCTGGAAATTAACAAGGTTGCTGGAAATTTCCACTTTGCTCCAGGGAAAAGCTTCCAGCAGTCAAATGTTCATGTTCATGATCTGCTTCCATTCCAAAAGGATAGCTTCAATGTAATCATACTTGAGGAAATATGCAGCTAATTTCAGAACTTTAGATACTGACGGGAACATCTATAGTTCTCACCAATATGCTTGGTTTAATTATCCTAACTTATCCTCGTTTACAATGCCAGCTCAGCCATAAGATAAATAAATTAACTTTTGGAGAACCCTTTCCTGGTGTTGTTAATCCCCTTGACGGGTAAATCCTTTTTGTTTATGTTGATTTCCTCATATCCTTTTTTTCCTGTGTTTATTAGAGTGAAAATATCCCCTAAGAAAAATAAGTGAAGACTTACTCTTTCAAACTTGTACAATGTGTAGGGCACAATGGGTCCAGCCTTTATCATACGGAATGTACCAATACCACGTTAAGGTTCGTTCTCTCTATCCTTAGAAGCCAGCTCACCTTGCTAATTCCATTTCTCATGTGCTTCTGGTTTTGTTAAATCCTTCAGTTATTCCCCATACTTACAACATGACTAGTTAGAACATGTGATTCTGTCATTATAATGCTCTTTCTTTTATTTTGCAGGTTGTTCCCACTGTATACTCTCACCTAAATGAGCAAATAATTCTCTCCAATCAGGTAATTTATGTCCGTCTCTCCCTTGTATGCACAAGCGCACTAACCAAATATTTTGCGGATGCATATATTTGTATGTGAATTTCAAGCATTTTTCAAGATGCTGTTATTCTCTGCTGCAGTTTTCTGTGACAGAACATGCCAGAAGTGGCGACAGTGGTCGGATACAAGCTCTTCCTGGCGTGTTTTTCTTTTATGACCTTTCTCCAATAAAGGTACCATCTCGAAGTAATTGAATTTGGTGTGGCTAATTGGCTATGGAAGATCATATCATACTGACTCGGTTTTGTTGTGTTTCATTAGTTCATTCATCTGTCTATACGGTTTGCTTATAATCTTTATTATATTGTTGACAGAGGGAAATAAGTTTTTTACTTTTATTTTTAGTCATGCACTTAACTTCGATATTTTTGCAAGGCACTAGTAATGTTAGTATAACTTGGCATCTATGCCTTTCACAGGTCACATTCACGGAGCATCACGTGTCATTCTTACACTTCTTAACTAATGTTTGTGCTATTGTTGGAGGTAATATTTCCCTCGTGACCTTTTTATTTACAACAATCAGCTATTTCCATTAAATCGTCCGTAGGTTTCACTGAAGTAGTATGCTTCAGTCAAACATTGTTCTTTGAAAAATATTTTTTCTTCCTTTGCTTTGACCATCAGCCATCTAAGTCTGCCTCTTAATTCTTGTTTTTCTACTCTTCATCCAATTAAGGCTATTCCGGATACAGGAGTAAAATACATTACCCCATTGATAGTCATGTCCTGGAGTTAGAAAACTATGGTCTCAATCAATTTAGCCATGTCTGCAACATCCATTCAGCAATTCAAACAATAACCTAAGGCGTGTGTGTCTTCTTAATTTACAGGTGTGTTCACTGTTTCTGGAATCATAGATTCATTTGTCTACCACGGCCAGAGAGCAATCACTAAGAAGAGGGAAATTGGCAAATTCAACTGAGCTTTCAGCCAAGCCTATTGCTGCCAGTTATTCCATCTTCAGAACTTCTTTTTGAACCACTATAGCTGCAGTAGAAGGAGAGTCTTCTCCAGGTTCCAACCAACCGGCCGGTATGAACTTCCTTTTGCTCTGGACATCGTGGTGTTGCCCGCCTGCTTACTTCCAGCAGAAGCTGGCGGCATTCAATATGGCTCTTCTGGTGTACTGTGATATTATATCGCACTCGGGGAAATGGTAACATTTCAGAGGTGCTTATTTTGTGTGTACACTAGTCTAGAACGTCAAATGTTCGTCGTTCTAAGCTGCAAATTTTTGTATCTTTGTAAATCCGTGAAGAGAACAGTAGACTGCCGTAGAATACTTATGACAGGTTTATTTTCTTAGACAGTCTGTAGCTCTTACAGGCCAGGTTAAAAAAAATGTGAAGACAACTTGAAGGAAAGTAAGCTTATTCTTTATCTTGTTCCTTTTTCGACTAACGCTTATTTGGAAGTTGCCGGATAAGTTACGAAAATCAACCAGCTATGTAAATAAAATTAAATCTAATGTCATCCAATTGATGGTATCCCACTTATTTATCTCATTGTTTTGGAGCAAAAATGTATATCCATTTGTATCAAACAAAAGCATGTGGTTTCCCTAAAAAAAAAGCATGTGGTTCTGTGGGGGAAAATAGTTAAGCGCCGTCTTCTCAAGTGTACTTCTACCGATTATCATACTCCATAAGCAGTGCCAAATCAAGTGGATGTTTCATCCGTGGGAAAATTTCCTTCCCATGTAAAAAATCTGACACTGAAAGAATAATCCACTTTAGCTACACACATGGAGAGCCGAATACATAATTTGATCTCTGGTGGGTCAGAGATACAACCGCACCTTTTCGATATCTGGTGGGTCAGAGATACAACCACACTTTTTCCATCCAAATGTAGCAGAGACAACTATTCTTTTACTGATGCACTAACCATTTTGTTTGGACAAGTCGTTGAAACGTTAGATTTGTTATAATCTTTATATCAATATTAAAAAGAACTAAGATTCTTGTATAACATAATATGATACTAATAAGTAATTTTTTATAAATTCCAAATTTTCTGAAATAATTAAGTTGTTTTAATACCGTGAAAAGAGATACGAAGTAGAATGAAAAACTTCTCGATAATGAAAAGACGCCATCTGATGCCGAAAGCGGCTACCGGATATCAACGCTTCATCGGATCTCTCCGCACCAAACAAACGCCACCGTCTTCCCCACCTCTCCCATCCACGGTCCGGTCCGGTCCACCAACCCACCTCCAGGCCGCAGCCATGCAGGGCCGCCGCCATCTCGCCGCCTCCCTGACGAGAACCCTATCCCAGGGCCCCTCCCCCGCCCGCCCCATCTCATCCACCCCGTCCCTCCTCCAAACCCTCGACCCGTCCCCGCAGTCGCCTCCCCTCGCGGCACCCGCCGCGGGGCGGCTCGCGGAGATGCGGAGGCGGCTGCAGGCGGAGACGCCGTCGCTGGGGGACTTCGCCTACTCGGTGGAGGTGGGGACGAAGAAGAAGCCGCTGCCCAAGCCCAAGTGGATGAAGGAGACGATCCCCGGCGGGGCCAAGTACGCGGCCATCAAGGCCAAGCTGCGGGAGCTGAAGCTGCACACAGTCTGCGAGGAGGCGCGCTGCCCCAACCTTGGAGAGTGCTGGTCCGGCGGCGAGACCGGCACCGCCACTGCCACCATCATGATCCTCGGTGACACCTGCACGCGCGGATGCAGGTAAGAGATCGCCATTATTGCATCTATTAGGCATCGCAGACATTTAGTTAGGTGTTTAGCTATGTAAAAGAGGAAGGCTTAGATATCTTTGTATTTTAGGATTAGCAGGGGTTGTTACTATGATCTATATGGTATCCATTTTCAGGATTCTTTTGTGTGCATCTTTTTATACGCTACACTGAGCCTTGAGCCGTGTAATTGTGAGTACAAAGAGTGTAATTTTGTAGCTTATCGTGTATTTAAGTTGCTTCTGCTATATCATGAGGATGTGTTAACGCTGCTAGTGGTTTAGGAAATGTGTGGTTTTTAGCCGTTGTCTTAAGAGTAGATGCCTGCTGTAAAGAAATTCTAGAGACAACTGAACTCAGACAGAGCTTACCACATTTGCAGTATGAAGATTGAGTTAGGGTTCTGCTTCTATAGTTAATGTATAAACAGCTTTTGGAAATGGCGAACTTAAGATGTTGTACTTGCTATACACATCCAAAGGACAGCTCCAGGAGAGGCTGCTATTGGATATTCATGAGGCACATGAAGGGTTTGGATTCAGCTAACCAGTCATTTCCGCACTTCTGCTTCCACTATCATGGAGTTTGTACAGTTACTACTAGATTTTTAATAGTCGAGCAGGAGGTGTGCCGGCCAGATCCCACTAGTTTCTATTGCCAACATAAAACATCGGCATCGTCGCATCGGTCCCTGCCAGGGTCTTGATATTTGTTGAGAAAGGATCGCAAAGGACTTTTGTCAAAGAATGTGTCGCGAGGAACCGAGTAGGAGTTTTCAAAAAATCACATGTTCCTGATACCATAAAAAATCCAGTAGTTGGGAGGAGTCTGAGTAACATGTATTGTTTACTTTGAACTCTGGTAACATAGCAGTGTGAGAAGAATTGTTTGATACTCTGTTCACCCGGAGTATTCTTCTTTATGACCTGTCTTGGGTCAAGAATTACGCGTTTCTGTGCACTTGGGTTGAGTCTTGATTTCCGTCAATGTTTATCGAGCTAGTTTCTTTTACAGAGTTGTTAGTAAAAAAATCATCTCATTGCCACATATCAGGAGTGCTCATAGCTAACTGTTTATTTCGCTCTGTACCTGACGGACCTGCGTAGCTTCTGAAACCAATATCTCCAGATGTTAACTGTAATAATTAGCTTTCTTAAAAACGCTGTTTCAAAACTGGTATTTAGGTAAAGTAATTCTAGAGAACTTATCTTCTTCTATTGGTTGGGTTAGGTATTATGGATCTAGAATTGATGCTATGCCATCATGTTGAAAAAGGTGAAAGGGTTAGGTTGTGCTCGAAGCCACAAATCGATACATTTGGACTATCCTATGAGAATAGATTGTCCTGTGATGTCCATTTCAGGGGAACTGCTGACTTTTTGTTGTTTTGGGCTTTTGGCTACATATTTTGTTTGAGCTGTGTCCTCATGTTTACATGGTCCTGCGGGGGACATAAGTGATTAACTGTTGTTTTATTTATCAGTTTATTCCAGTTTCTTGGGCAAATCGTAATCTACCTTTGTGGTAGTTAAGACTCACTTTTGGAGAAAGAATTACAAGTCACATTTTTAAATTGTTTGAGAGCTGAAAAGTCAATGATTTGCAGATTTTGCAATGTGAAGACATCGCGAACCCCTCCTCCACCAGATCCTGATGAGCCTTCCAATGTTGCGCAAGCTATAGCCTCATGGGGCCTTGAATATATAGTCATCACAAGTGTGGACCGGGATGATTTACCTGATCAGGGAAGTGGCCATTTTGCCGAAACAGTACAAAGGCTGAAGACGTTGAAGCCAGATATGCTTATTGAAGCACTTGGTAAGAGGCATAATCTTGGTTCTTCTGTTTAATTGTTCACTATGCCCTCGGCTGATATTTGCAAGGCGTGATTCAACTTGACACGGTCTTGTAGATTGAATTTTGACTTTTAGTTCCTTTTACGATATACTATGAATAATCATTAAATGAATGCTCTTTCAGATATGAATCAAATGGTGCCACATTTGTTGTTAATACACCAATATTCTATCAACTGATTTTGCTGAGTATTTTGATACAGCATTTGTTCTGTTCTAATATTAGTCGTTCCATGTACTGTACCCTTACACAAGTAATTTTGTAGTACCTGATTTCCGTGGAGATGCAAGCTGTGTAGAGAAGGTTGCAACATCTGGGTTGCATGTTTTCGCACACAATATTGAAACGGTGGAAGAGCTTCAAAGAAATGTGCGAGATCACCGTGCAAATTTTAAGCAATCAATAGATGTTCTAAAAATGGCAAAGGAGTATGCCCCTCCTGGCACCCTCACAAAGACATCAGTCATGCTGGGTTGTGGGGAGACCCCTGATCAGGTTATAAGCACAATGGAAAAGGTGAGAGCTGCTGGTGTTGATGTTATTACATTTGGTCAGTACATGAGGCCGTCGAAGCGTCATATGCCGGTGTCTGAGTATATTACACCTGAAGCCTTCGAGAATTACCGAGCCCTTGGCGTTGAAATGGTATGCTCCATCCGCGTCTTGTGCTTTTAGCTCATTCAGTTATAAAAAGATCTATCATCACTCACAATTGCTATTGCACATCTTATACATTGCAAATCTAACATTAACATAAATCTAATTTGACATTGCATACACAGCACAGTGCTTTTCCAACCACCGTGCCTTGACTTGTAGTTTTTATTGGTTTTAAATTAGTATCACGATTCACAACAAAAAAATGATGTCCGGATAGCCTGCCCTAATCACTTCTACTGTTTAGTAAACCAACATATTTTCTTGTGCTAGAATCAAGATCTAGAAACTTGCTTTTTCATGTAATCTGTATCAGTGCTTAATAATATATATAAAGCTGAATAATATTTCCTGTTTGGTTCCATGGTATTTTTCTTACCGTTCAAAGACATGCAAATACTCTTATTCTGCATTGTAGTTATTTAGCTCGAATGGCTGACAAAATGGCGTCGCCTTAAATGACAGGGATTCCGTTATGTTGCGTCTGGTCCAATGGTTCGGTCCTCGTACAAAGCTGGTGAATTTTACATCAAAGCTATGATTGAAGATGACCGAGTAAGATCAGGTGCTGTGGCAGACTCAAGTTCATAATTGGCACACCTCCATTCCTTGACATGCCTACGCTGCAAATAAGATGTTTGAATTGGAGAAACATGTTTATTGTTTACATGTTGGCAATACTATTCTTTTTCAAAAAGAATATTTTTTCTGCTTCTTTACTTATACCATCACTACATTTCCTCAAACTATCTCCTCCTCTGTATGTGGCCAGAATCATTCGTTGTAACAGTAGCAGGGATAGAGTCCGCCAATGTACCTAGCGAACATTGTGGCCATTATTGTCCCTCACCTGCTGTGCTTGTACAGAATTGTGATGAAGATTTGGTTATGGATTTTCTGTGCTATTGGAAGATCCAATATTCTGCAGATCTTGAGAAGAGATGTAGACTGCCATTACTCCATGCATCGCTAAAAACTCTTTCGGACGTCAACCTGACCCTTTTGTGTAGTCAACTTTGCAAGGCCGTCCTCACTAAAGGGTCATGAAAGGAATGTGTCAGGCGTAAGGAACACCACTACGAGTATTATTGGCGCATCACACTTGTGCCTTGTCCCCCAAAAGGAGCCAATAAGACGTGCAATAATTGCTATAGACTATCTGAATTATTAGTTGCTTTGTCAACAGCACATTGAAGGTCAGCATATATGTCCCACCATTTTCTCCTGCCACTTGAGGAACAGAGGATTTGGGTCAACTCCTTGAAATCTATGCTTAAGGCCTCTTTGATTCACACGACTCTAAAACCATGGGAATGAAAAAACGTAGAAATTGAATGCCATGGCATTGTTCAGATCTACATAAACACACATGACTATGCAATATAAATTATTTGTTTGTATCATAATCATAGGAGAAACATAGAACTTTCTTCATTAATTATGTGCTTGCCATAGATTTTTTAGGTTTACTTACGAGTCATATGTTTTAGCTTCTCGGGTGTCATCTCCTCACTATCATGTTTGGTTTGAGGAGGGCCCTCCCTTTTCTTGTAGCAAGTTTATCAGAGGATGTAATCTTACTTGATAAATAATTAAGTGGCCAAGAGGATAATTAATCGCTCAGTGGTAGGCGGCGATGTGTCCGTCCATAACGAAGTGCAGTCAGCGTGAGGCAGCTTGCTAGAGTAGTCACCACGGGAGTCGTATGTTTTAGTTTGTGAGAACATTTAGTGAATATATGTTGGATTAAGGATTGTCTTTACTTGTGAAATATATATAGCAAAATTCTAGATTTTTTTTCTTTTGCGAGTAATTAAGATCCTGGGCTTTTAAACAGGGTAGATTCTCAGAAGTGTGTGCATGGTAGAGCCTAATCCTCTCTAACTTTGCGGTGGAGATTATGCTTGTCAGACGGCACCAAGCATATGAGCTGACGCGGTGGCGGTACTCTCTTAAATCTTCTTTAATTTGCTGTTGGCTTCATGAGGAGACGAAGATAAGCTCCAGAAAAGGCCGCCAACAAACGATATTTACTCCGAAAAAGTGCGAATAGCCTGTGTAGCTATCTTCTATTGCCGACTGTAGCCGCGCATGTGAAACGTAGTGGCGGCAGATCAACCTATTAGATGAATCCTCGAGACTAGTTTGAATTAGAGCGATTTCTAGAGCCACATGTTCTTTTAACCACACACTAAAGCACGCATATCATATATGCTAATTAACAATTTAATGATCTGTCTCACGGATTCAACTCTGGTTATCTGAATCTGATTCAGACTATGGAGGCTTTACCGCTTTAGTCGGGGCTCCAAGTGCCTAAAGCGCCGATATAAGAATTCGAGTGCGTCCCAAAACTATACGAAATTAAAACCCTAGTGCCGGTAGGTATCACTATCAGACTTGCCAGTGATCAACGAATATCAAACCCTGATCATCCATCGCCACGCGCGCTCATCGCCCATCTCTATCTGCGCTAGCTCCGGCCGCGTCACCGCCCGCCACTCACGTGCCAGCCAGCCCTTGACGCGCCCAAGGGTAATTCGAGCTTGCTTCGCCCGATCCATCCAACCCCGTCGGGAAAGCGAGAGCCGTTTTCATTTTCAGCCATGTGGTTTTGCACGGCTGCCGTCGCCAAGTAAAGCGACCGCGCCCATGCGGCATATGCATATCCCCTTCGATGGCCGCGCGCCACTGAGCAGTCGGATATGCATAAGTAGTTCCACTTGCGGCGAGCTGCGGAAGACCTATATAAGCCGGGTCTCGTTCCAAGATAGCTTCATCCAGTTCACTACAAGTGCTCTCTCCATCCCTGCGCATAGTTTAATCCGACACTGTTCCAGCGAAAAGTTAGCATGGCGACCTTGTGGAGGCAGCCGAGCCTGGAGTTCGACGTCAAGGTCGTGAGGGTGTCAGGCGTCGAGGCACGGCTCGAGGGCAGCCTCTTCGTCAGGTACTACGTCCCGGCCGGCGACGGCAGGAGGCGGATCCGCGTGGACACGCGGGAGGTCCCGTGCGGCGGCGCCGCCGGAGGAGACGTGTTCTGGGGAGAGCTGGCGCGTTTCCAGCTGGCGGGCAACGGCGGCGCCGCCGTCGCCGCGCCGAGCAAGGTCGCGTTCGAGCTCCGGTGGAGGCCGCGGCCTTCGACGTCCGGGCTGGCGATGTTGCTCGGGACCGGGAGGCCGTCGTCGCGGGTGCTGGCGAGGGCGGAGCTCGCGATGGGCGCGGAGTCGGCATCCACGGAGAGCTGGCTGAGGCTCTCTCCGGCCAGCAGGGAGCTGGGCGGCGAGTGCAAGGCGCCCAAGCTGCTGGTCGAGGTCAAGGTCGTGAACGCCGTCGCGGCCGTGAAGGCGAGGAAGTCCGGTGGCGGCGTGAACGAGTGCTGCCGTGGCGGCGAGAGCTGCCCTAGCTGTGGGTGGGTCGGGACCGAGGAGGACATGTTCCTTGCCGCAACGTTTACTCAATAGCAGATTCGCATTAGCAAGATTGTAATGGCGAGCCAAAGGTTCGAAACCAATTACGTTAGGGTGGCTAGTTGTTTTGCTCTTGGTGAGGAATGATTTTGTGAATTTTCAGACAAACTTAGGTGTTTTTTTCCCATAGCACACGACATGCCTATCTTTCTGTAGGAAAGAGTTTTTGTTGCATGAGTTACCAGAAGAGTTATCTCAATAATACCCTCACGCCAACCCTCAAAAGTTGTAACTCTTCAGAAAAAAAACTGAGTAGAAACATCGGCCACCGCTCAAATTTGAGCAACTCTCAGCAAAAAGATTTGCTTCCTCTCGCCCGGCCGCGTTACTTGTCTCCGGCGGCCATCCCACAACCCCTGCCCATTCGACCGCCGGAGTTGCTACATCTAGCTACTGCTCATCGACGTGGAGCCAAGCTGGCCTCGTCAGGAATAGAACCATGTTGCCTCCCCGAGATCTTGTGCCGCTTCCGAAGCTCCGATTCGGACCGCCCTCGCGCGATTCGCGTATCACAGAGGTGAGGTTGTGTCCATGGGACAAGTGGGCGGTGGATTTCGTAATCCAAACATGTGGGAGCGTGAGCGTGTGTGGCTTGGCACGTTCGCCACCGAGGATGAGGCGGTGCGCGCCTACAATGCTATGCTTATTCGGGAGCCGAACGAAGCTTAACTCCACCACCCTCAACGACCGAGCAAGAGAAGATGTTCGACAACCTCTTCCCGTGGACTTGGCCCACCGCCAACGACCACGAGGCCGGTCCCTCCGAGGTGATGCACTTTTCTTACTCCGATTCGGACTTCTTTGACCGGTCTGATGATTACGAGTAGTGCCAATGTAATATCTAGTATGTACTTCTATTTAGTTTATGTCGATGCTCTTTATCTAGTTTGATGTCGATGTAGTGTCAATGTAGTAGGTATTTTTTTTTGACAACTGTCAATGTAGTAGGTAATAATGGACTGCTGAATTATGCTATGTACGATGTTTAATGTGGTGCCGTTGTTTAATTATGCAATGACGAGGTAGTTAAAATTTTGTCTGGAATGAATTTGTGTGCGAACATGTTTTTAGGGAGTTAAGTTTAGGGGTCGGTTGGGTCCACCATTTTTGTAAGTCCTCAAATTTGAAGTAGTTAAGGTTTGAGAAGGCGTTTGAGGATATAAAATTTAGGGGTTCTACTAGAGATTCTCTAAGTAGTTCCTCTTGTATGCCCGGACAACTCAGCAGTCTTCCACTCCTCAAACTCCTCTCCGATCTTTCTATTTCCACTAGCATTGAGGCAAACCTATCAAAACACGATATTTTTTCCATCATATAGAACGCAAAGTGAGAACAATTAACTAGTTGATTTCCATTTGATCGGATAATGGCAGTGCTGAATGGATCCTTGGCCACCTATCTTTTTAGACTGATGTTGCGTCCAGAGTGAAGCCTACCCCCCAGACATGGGAAGGAGCACCGCTTCCACCAGATCTGGCGCCACCTCGTTGCATACTGACACTTCCCCTGTCGCCACTATCGGGCTAACCGCCATCCACCAACGTCCATGGCCGACGGCGCACCCATGCTACATTGCTACCCTGTCCTACCAAAATCGCCACGTCGAGCCAGACCTCTAAGCCCCCTCCATGTGCGTCGTCGACGCCGCCTGACGTGGGCCTACCTATCGGGTGCCCCACCATGAAGATACCTAGTGCACGCAAGGACTAGCTCCCAACTGGCGGCCTACTAGGAGACAACGCTCGAGGCCCATGAAGAGGGCCCAAACAAGGCAGAGTACGCCCCAAGGAAGGCGAAGCTTATGTCGGTAGAGACCTACCTTATCTGTAAACCTAATTGGTTGCGAACTCCCGAGACCCAGCCTCCAATATAAAGGCTGGGAGGGCCGCCGATCTAGGGTACGCTATTACTTCACCACCAAAACCCTAGCGAGATCGATATCTCGTCGGGACCGCCATTGTAACACCTCCGATAATCAATACCAGACAAGTAAGAAGTAGGGTGTTATCCTCCGGGAGTCTAAACCTGGATAAATCGCCTTACTTGTCAGCCGTGGTAGCTACCAGCACTTCTATCTTTCTCCCTCTCAATCAACCTGGGGTACTCGACCCTGCGACTTGCCGTGGCCTCCCCACGTCACCGCCACGGCGCCAAACTCACATGTTTACTTGTATTGCATCCAATTATGTGAATGATCAGTGTGAATCAATATTCCAAATAGTTCGATACTATCTACCGATTATTGACTTTCTGCTGTGCTTGTACAAACTTTGCAGGAAGATTGATTATGGACTTCCTGTGCTATTCGTAGTGGTAGATCCAATCTGGCACAGATAAAGATTTATCAGAAAGAGATGTAGAACGCCATTATTCCACAAATCGCTAAACTCTCTTCGTAGGTGATTGTGCCCTTCTTTTGTGTAGTCAACTTTGCAATTCCCGGCTGACTATAGGGTCAAGAAAGGAGCGTGTCAGGCTTAAAGAACACCACTACTGGTATTATTGGCGCATCAGACGGGTGACGACCTGTCACCCAAAAGGAGCCAATAAGTCCTGCAATAATACTGTACTAGACTAGTGAAGCATCTGAATTATTAGTTGCTTTGTCAACAGCCCATTGAAGGTCAACACACATGTCCCACCATTTTCTTCTGCCACCAGAGGAGCACTGGATACAAATCCTTGAACGTTAAGCTAAATGGCATCTCTGATTCACATGAGAGCAAGTAGATGGGTCACAATAGATTCAACATCAGATTTTGTTTAGTTGGAGCAGAGAAGCGAAGCGGGAGAACAAGGTGGACCATATATTAATGATATAGCCAACAAGTATGCTATAGCTTTTGTACGAGTGGGCTATTAGATTGGCTATACGTGGCGTGGCACCTCTATATAGCCGGATGTGGATTATACTATTAACCATGCTCTGACTAAAACAACAAAAAGATATACGAATTGTTGTACCTTTAGAGATGATTTTCATGGACGCTCCAAACATGTGCTTTGTGGACTTAATTTTTTCCGTGCCAACACAACTACATGAACTGTCTGCGAATAAGCTCTAGAACTAATTAGGATGAGAAAAAAATCTCCGTTGTACTAAGAAGCTTGAGCACTATCTTCAGCGGTCACCTCAATCTGTATCGTTATTTTTCCTCCTCGCTAAACGCAAGAGGATTTGCCACCATAGTAGGAGTCATGATCACCGCACTCGTTGATCCTGGTTTCACTCAAAAGATGACATTGATGATCACAATCCGCTCTGACGTGATTGATTGTGTTTGTAAAATTTGTTGGTCATTTCAATCGAACACCACTATACATATTTTTGTTGTCTTGTGGTAACGCACGGGTATACAGCTAGTGTTCTGTTAATGCTGACTGTAACCACGCATATGAAACTTAGTCACGGTTAATCAACCTGTGAGATAAATCCTCGGAACTACTATGGCTTAAGAACGATTCTAGAGCCAAATGTTTTTTTAACCCCAACAATACTTTCCATAACCACACAGTAAACCACTCATATATCATATATGATGCACAATTAACAATCTGATCTGTATCACAGGATCCTAATGTGGTTATCTGAATCTGATTCAGACTACGGAGGCTTTACCTCTTTACATACTCGTGGCCCCAAGGCCTACGTACTAAAGCGACGATATATACGAAATATAAGCTCGAGTGCGTACAAATAAACTACACAAAACAAAAACCCTAGTGCCGGTAGGTAATGTGTATCAGTGATCTACGCATCTCTTGTGCCCTGCCAACTGGGGAGAAGAGAAGAAAAGCGTCCGATCGTTCCAACACACGTAGTTTAACCATATCAGCCCGGCCTGATATTCATCGCCACGCCCATCTCTATCTACCCTCCGGCCGCGTCACCGCCCGCCACTCCCACTCGATCTCCTGCCGTCTGTATGGCCAGCAGCCAGCCCTTGACGTGCCCAAGGGTAATTCGAGCATGCTTCTTCCGATCGATCGAAGTATCGAACCCCACTAACACGAACCCCTCCGGAAAGCGAGAGCCGTTTCATTTTCAGCCGGCCATGTGGTTTTCGCACGGCTGCCGTCGCGAAGCAAAGCCACTGATGCGACATATGCATATCCCTTTGATGGCCGCGGGCTACTGAGCACTCGGATATGGGATATGCGTAAGTAATTCCACTTGCCGGCGAGCTGCCAAGTGCTATATAAGTCGCCCCGTCCCAAGAAAGCTTCATCCAGTTCACTACAACTCTTCAAGTGCTCTCCCTCCCTGGCTCCCTGCGCATAGTTTATTGTGAAATCATTGCAGCGAGAGAAGATAAGCATAAGCTAGCCGCGCAAGCGCGCGTGCAGGCAAGCATAAGCTAGCATGGCGATCTTGTGGCGACAGCCGAGCCTGGAGTTCGACGTCAAGGTCGTGAGGGTGGCCGGCGTCGAGGCGCGGCTCGAGGGCAGCCTCTTCGTGAGGTACTACGTCCCGGCGGGCGACGGCAGGCGGCGAATCCGCGTGGACACGCGGGAGGTCCCGTGTGGTGGCCCCGGAGACGACGTGTTCTGGGGCGAGCTCGTGCGCTTCCAGCTAGCGGGCAACGGCGGCGCCGCGCCGGACAAGGTCGCATTCGAGCTCAGGTGGAGGCCGCGGCCGTCCACGTCCGGGCTTGCGGCGTTGCTGGGGACCGGGAGGCCGTCGTCGCGGGTGCTGGCGCGGGCCGATCTCGCCGTGGCGGCGAAGTCGGCGTCGACGGAGAGCTGGCTGAGGCTCTCGCCGGTGAGCCGGGCGCTGGACGGCGGGTGCAAGGCGCCCAAGTTGCTGGTCGAGGTCAAGGTCGTGAACGTCGTCGCCGCTGCCGGCCATGTGGCCGTGAAGGCAAGGAAGTTCGGCGTCGGCGTGAAGGACTGCTGCCGTGGCGGTGAGCGCTGCGGTAGCTGTGGCTGGGTGGGAACTGAGGAGGACATGTTCTTTGCGGCGACGTTTGCTCAATAGCAGTAGGAAGGTTGTAAAACTTGTAATGGTGAGCCAAAAGGTTTGAAAACCACTTACGTTAGGTTGGTACGACACGAGCGAGGAGGCTACATGGTACATGTAGCTGTTTGCTCTTGGTGCGAAGATTTTGTCGATTTCAGGCAAACGCCTGGGCGTGAGATTTTGAAGAAATTTTGAAAGCTGATTGGGGTTTCTGTATCTTACGCCTCATCGTTGCTCTTGGCTCTCTAGCTCAGTGGTGGAGCTACAAAAAATATCTTTGGCGGGCCGACCCTAGAGCACAAAAAATGCAAATTCTAAACCATACAAATAATTAGGCAACTAGCCATTAGTTAATACTCAATACCTTTGGTTTGGTTTAGCAGATCATACCTGTACGTAAAGCATAGAGAGCATTCCCCAGAATATACTTCACAGTTTTTTTTTTGAATTTTAATACACATCACAGTAATTTCAACACTCGAAAGAACTAAGAAAAGGCTGACTAATTTTAATATAACATCTCCACCGGCACCCGCCAAACGACGCCTAAAAAGCCAATTGAGGGTCCGGACGCAGAAAACATTCACAACGGGAACCGAAGTGTCTAGGCCGAGCTGGGCCAGGGGCGCCTGACATCTCCCGAGCATGCGCTCCGACATGCGGGGCCCATGTCATTGACAAGACGTGCGCCAAAATCTTTCTCTTCCTCAAATTTCTCGCCCTGGCCTCCAAAACCCTCAATTCTTCCCTCCTTTTTCACAGTGTCACCGTCGCCGCAACCCTTCGCCTTCCCCGATCCTCCCTAGCTCTCAATGCATGGCTCCCCTCTCGTGACCTTGGAAGCCGACATGTGTCACCGAGGGGAGGAAAGTAAGGGCCAAGGCGGCCGAAGAGGAGGCAACAGGGGAGTCGGTGAAAGAATGATTTGTATGCATTCATTCTTATGATGTTAATGGCATTTTGGTGGCCGGACTTATATTTAACGCCTAATGTGGTATGGCCGGACTATGTGTTCACCGGATTTGTTGATATTGTAGACTATTTTGTTAAAAAAATGTGAAAATTGATCAAAATTGGACCGTGTGGGTGTTATAAGTGCAGTTGTGGGGAGCGTACAACATTTAGCCAGACATGTGTCGAGCAGCCACAAAACAGACACAATTTAGCGAGTGTCGGACATAATTTGGGGACGAGGTGGAGATGATGTAAAACAGCTAATTTTTTTTAATAATACATTTTTTAAAATAAATTCGAAAATATTACGCAAAATAACGAAATTTTAAAAATAATACGGCCTCGGCCAGGCCTGGGCCGATTAGGTCCTGTCGGCCAGGCCTGGGCCGATATGTGCTGTCGGCCGGCTCTGCGCGTGGCAGAGAAACCGGTCGGCCAGAGCTGGGCCGACTGGGCCTATCGGCCTGAACTGGGCCGACAAGAGCCTGTCGGCCCAAGCTGGGCCGAGAAGCTCTTCTTCCATTTTTTTCCACCTCTCCCTCCTCTTTTTTTGCCACAAATGCAGACAAATTACAGATGAAATCAAACTCCAAATTTAAATCACTGATCCACACATATTACAGATAAAAACATTGTCTGCAAACACTGGACCACACATATTACAGATTAAAACATAGTCCAATTTTAAAACATTGATCCTCATTATTACAAATAAAAGCACAGTCCAAATTTAAAACATCCTAGTTTCTTCCCCTTCCTCTTGGTCCTCGGCTGCCTCGCCCACGTGGAGCAGCTGCTCTAGTTGCCGGAGCAGCATTCGTAGGTGAGAATTTTGTACAAGCAGTGTCCCTGTGACCAAAATCATTGCACAAGAAACATTGAACTGTCGGGCCTCCGGCTTCAGATTCATCCATACCATTTCTGATACGCTTGCACGGTCGTCTACCTCTACCAGGACGCAGTAGCCTTGGGTCGGGGATGTACTGCCTTTCATTAGGGTCAACCGTGTTAAAATTACCCACAGCTCGAAATCCCACCATTTCACCGGTCCAGGTATTAAGCACAGACTCGTTCAAATAATATGGTGAAACGAACGAGATGGCTGACAGTCCGAGTTGGCCACACGCAGCCAATACATGGGAGCAGGGCAGGTGAAGCAATTTTGGTTTATTGCATGTGCAGTCACATGTTGGTCGGGCTTCATTTCCAATTCGCACCTCATACGTTCTGAGCTGATTTCCGCAACCAAACTTGTCAGAAGGTAAGCGTACCTCGAACCTCCTTTCTTGATTTCCTATGGCCTGCACAGCATGAGTACGAGCTTTTGCCATCTTCCTATCCATGTACTCCGTAATCTTCTCACAAAAAGGTGTGTTTGGGTTGTTAACGATATGCATGTGAGCTTTCTGGCGTCTTTCTCTGAAGTATTTGACTGTGCCCTCAAAAATACCCTCCACAATGGCTGTAAGTGGCAATGCCCTATTTCCTCTAAGAACAAAGTTGTATGTTTCAGCCAGGTTGGTAGTCATAACACCGTACCTGGCTCCATAGGTGTCATGCAGCAAAGACCACCTCTCAAGAGGCTCGTGCTCTATCCACTGCTGAAAGTTTTTAATCAACCTCCCAGTCTTTCTCCTAACACCAGGGGGATCAAATCCTGGCAAGTCACAAAGCCCAACAGGTACATCCTCAGCTGGTGGAGGTCCGGTTGCTAGCTGTTGCGCCACAAGTTGCACATGTGCTGCTACTGCAACATTTCGTGCAGCTCTCCTCTGCCTAACATGCTGGTTAGTGAAGTCATCAAGCTTACCACGTACGAATGTGTATTTCCAGAATTGGTTCTGCTTGCACAGTTTTTTGAATAGATTCATCAAAGCCTTATCCCGGAACTGTGAGAAAAAATTGGCCCCCAAATGGCGCATGCACCAACGACTCTGCAGAATAGTGTTCTCGCTCTCCACAAAAGCAAATGCAAGTGGCACGATCTGATTGTTGCCATCCTGACCAATGGCAGTCAAGGTCTGTCCCCTATACTTGCCAGTAAGAAATGTACCATCAACACAGATAACTGGTCGACAATGAGTGAAAGGTTCTATGCATACACCGAAAGAGAAGAACACACGATGCAGCACCTTTACGTTTGGAAACTCTGCCATCCAAAAGTGTTTGACGTCAACATATGTGCCTGGATTACGGGCCTGCAATGTGTAGAGGAGCCGAACAACTGAGTCATATGAGTCTAGGAACGATCCGAATCTTTTCTCAAGTGCCATCTGCTTAGCCCTCCAAGCTTTGCCATAAGATATTGTGTACTTGAACCTGGTGAACACCTTATGTATAATAGCCTTCGCTTCCATAGCTTTGCCCTGTACTATTTCTGAGTACAGCAACCGAGCTATAAGCGTGGACGAAATGTTACGATGATCTTGAGGAATACTCTCAATTCTACATGTGTGTTGTACTACGTCGCTCACTTTCCAGTTTATGCCGAAGTGAGGACGATAACCGTGCACCCTTCCAGGACACCCTGCTACCTCACATTCCATTGTCAGATATTTTTTACTCGACACCTTGGTTTTGAATGTCTTGCAAGTCGACATTGCCCACTTAATGATTGCATCTTGCAAATGTTGCTTGTCGGTATATAGAGCACCCGCAGAAACCTGGTTCTGATGGTATTCCCAGGCAAAATCATGACCATCGTTCACTGTCATTGACGACGAGAAATCATGACTCCATGACGCAGGATTTGGCACCACATGTTCGTCATCCGACTCGTCGGAATCATGCCCATAAGCACTACCACCATCTTCGTCTTCCTCTTCCATCATTTCTTGGAATACATCGTCTGCTGCTGCCTCAGCAGCATCTTCATCTCCCTCTTCCATATGATCTGTCTGACTATTTTGGCCAGATTCATAACTACCACCTCCAACATCTTCCTCTTCCATCTGCTCTGTCTGACTATTTTGTCCAGGATCGTGCCCTCCCTCGCCTTCAGGCGGAATCACCTCCTTCGCGACAGGTATCAGTAACGCGATAGGGGTACATCGCCTGCTTTCGCAGCCTTGCAACCATCGCACCATCTGAGAGGTCCGATCTATCGGCCTCAAATAAAAAAACACCGGTGACCTTGACTTCGTCCACAGTGCATGCACACCGACAGTGTCTGTTTGAGGATTAAGTCCTAAACACGCTGCCAACCAATCTTTCAGCTGACTTATAGACCATGTTTCTGGGTCACTCAGTTCCAACTCTGACCATCGAAACTCACCCAAATCAGCTCCATGCTCATTTACCACAACTTCGCCAGGACCATAGTAAAACAAACATTTCACTAAATTACTCATCTCAACAACCTAAAAATGTGACACCAATTAACTGTTATAACCGGGAACAACTATATACTTAATATTACTAGCGCAACAGTAAAACCTAATTAGCCAGATAAACGCATACCCTTGAAGCGTGCCGATTCAATGGACCAGCACCGTCACCACCACCGCTGCACCACCAGCAACACCACTGCACCACCACCACCACGCTGCACCACCACCACCCTACACGAACCTCCACCTAAACTCCATCATTGCTCCAACCAAACAACACGAAATCACACAAAAACCTAACCCATCTGTATATCTGAGCTGACTTAACTCTCTAACATTTCTAGGAGGAAGATTTGGTGACTGGATGGACAGATCGCCGCTGAAACGCAGCAAGGAGCTGCTGGTTTTCGAGAGGAAGAAGAAAAGGAGAGAGAGGACGCGAGGAAGAAGATGTGGCCAGGATTGGCCTTATCCAGTATCCTATCGGCCCAGTATTGGCCGAGAGGCCTGTCGGCCAGAGCTTGGCCGATTAGTACCCCCTCCCTGACGCGTGACGGCCTGTCGGACGCAGGCCTGGCCCACCATGCGACCCTGTCGGCTTAGACAGAGCCGATAAGGCCTTATCGGCCCAGGCCTGGCCGACAGGACCTAATCGGCCCAGGCCTGGCCGAGGCCGTATTATTTTTGAAATTTCGTTATTTTGCGTAATATTTTTCGAATTTATTTAAAAATGTATTATTAAAAAAAAAATTAGCCTGTAAAACATGTTGCTAATTATTAGCCGCTTGTGAGCATGTTTCAAACTGGCTGGGCAGTCGCACGTGGTTTTCTTGAGCATACGTTAATGACCTCCCGCTTTCATCACTCACGCAAGGATATCCTAGTCACTCAATCACTCTCATCTCATCACCGGCGAGCCGCGACCGGATTGTCAGTGGAACACGGTGGGACGGTGCGGTGCGCCAGACGTGGACTTTAGCCGCTTCTCGTCCCTGACGGGAATGGCAACGCACGTGCCCACCGGCCCTCCCTCGCCAAGGCTGGATCCTCTAACACGGAACCCACCGACAAGTGGCCCCATAATATTCGTGGTCCACATGTCAGCGAGAGCGCCGTAACTGTTCCATGACGCTGACGGGAATGGATGGGTCTCGCTCCTACCACGAGTACCCCACGCCACGCTGCAGCGGCACTGCCCGCCCGCATTCAGCTCAGCTCGCGAGCAAACAAGCCAAGCACAGACGGCGTCACGGTGCCAGCAGCGGCAGGAAGCAATGGAGAGGCCGGTGCCGGTGCGGAGCTCGCACACCTCGACGTCCGACCTGCTCACGTGGTCGCCCGCCGCCGCCGACGCCTCCGCCGCATCCTCCCGCCCCAGCCTCAAGGTAAGCTCAGTCCCGCGACGGCGTCTGCCTCGCCGTGCTGCCGCTCATGCCTGTCCGAGTCCGTTTGCTGTTCCCTGCGCGACGCGGCTGACAGACTTTGGCTGCTGCTGCCGTGCCTGTTCTGTTTGTGCAGCCGGCCGGGGGATCACGCCGGCCATGTTCGGGGCGCCCGTGAGCGACAACGACGCCGAGGATCTGAGCAACAGGTGAGATCTGAGGCCTCCCCACGCCGCATTTCGCCCCGATCTGCCCCAGCCGTGATTTTGTAGTGTTGATTGACCTGATCTGATCTAGTCGTAATGCATGCTCTGTTCGGATACGCGGTTTGACCGGTCGATGTTCCTAGGCTGTTCTGGTTTTAGCGAAAACCTGTCGAATTCTCACATGCTAGTATGAGTCCAAAGTGCAACCGTATGGGTATAATGATGACTGAAAATGGTTTGACTGAATGAGTGATGCAGATGACAATTGTCTAATTCAAAATTCGGTTTTTCTGGCGTGGTACTAGAGAAGAAGCTAGAAATTAGCTGAATATGCCAAGTCATATGGTGCCTGGCCCTGCTTACTTGCACGCCGCTTTCTGTAGCGGTTATGTCATTGTCTATTTTCTCTTTGCTGTTAGTTCTGGTAATGGATGAAAAATTAAATGCCGTGCAAATATGTGGAGCGTGGGTTCTTTAATGCGTGTTGGACAAAATGTCAGTTTGTGAGAATCTGATGGAGTGCTTTTCATGGTTGCCATAATCAAAATCATAGTAGATGTTATTTTATCTACTCCAGTGAGTATTGCTTTAGAGATGCTTACCTTGCAACGTGTGAGATCTGGGGCCGACCCACGCCGCATTTCGCCCTGATCTGCTCCAGCTGTGGTTTTGTAGTGTTGATTGACCTGACCTGATCTAGTTGTAATGCATGCTCTGTTCGGATGTGTGGTTTGACCGATCGATGTCAATGGCTTAGTAGTTACAAGGCTCTCCTGGTTATAGCGAAAAGTTGTCGAATTCTCACGTGGTACTAGTGTCCAAAGTTCTTTGCGGATGATGTGGTGCTAATTGATGATAGTCGGGCGGGGGTTAATAGAAAGTTAGAGCTGTGGAGGCGGACTCTAGAATCGAAAGGTTTTAGGCTTAGTAGAACCAAAACTGAGTACATGAGGTGCAGTTTCAGTACTACTAGGCACGAGGAGGAAGAGGTTAGGCTTGATGGACAGGTGGTACCTGAGAAAGACACCTTCCGATATTTGGGGTCTATGCTCCAGAAGGATGGTGATATCGATGAAGATGTGAGTCATCGAATCAAAGCTGGTTGGATGAAGTGGCGCCAAGCTTCTGGCGTCCTCTGTGATAGGAAAGTGCCACAAAAGCTAAAAGGCAAGTTCTATAGGACGGCGATTCGACCTGCGATGTTGTATGGCGCAGAATGTTGGCCGACCAAGAGACAACATATCCAACAGTTAGGTGTAGCGGAGATGCGCATGTTGAGATGGATATGTGGCCACACAAGAAAGGACCGGGTTAGGAATGATGATATACGTGAGAGAGTTGGGGTAGCACCAATTGAAGAGAAGGTTGTCCAACACCGTCTAAGATGGTTTGGTCATATAGAACGTAGGCCTCCGGAAGCGCCATTACATACCGGACGGATAAAGCGGGATGAGAATGTTAAGAGGGGTCGTGGTAGGCCAAACTTGACATGGGAGGAGTCTGTTAAGAGAGATCTGAAGGATTGGAGTATCACCAAAGAACTAGCCATGGATAGGGCTGCGTGGAAGTTAGCTATCCATGTGCCAGAACCATGACCTAGTTTCGAGATCTTATGGGTTTCAACTCTAGCCTACCCCAACTTGTTTGGGAAAAAAGGCTTTGTTGTTGTTGTTGTACTAGTGTCCAAAGTTCAGTCCTATCGGTAATGATGCTGAAAATGATTTGAGTGCAAATGACAACTGTGTAATTCAAATTTCGGTATTTCTGGCGTCGTACTAGAGAAAATCTAGAAGATAACTGAACATCATGAGGTGCCTGAATTTGCATACTGGCTTGCCGCTTGCACTTGTGGGTTATGTCATCGTTTATTTTCTCTATGCTGTTAGTTCTGGCAATTGTTCAAAAATTCAGTGTTGTGCAATTATGTGGAGCGTGGATTCTTTTATTGTGTGTTGAAAAAATGTAAGGTTGTGAATTTTGTGGAGTGCTTTCCATGGTAGCCAAATCATAAGTAGATGTTCTAATTTTATCTACTCCAGTCAGTATTGCTTTACCTTGCATGTTCTGAAGGCTCTGCTCAAGTTACCTAGTCTTGCATGATAAAGATATTATTTTGGTCTCTTAAAGATATTATACCAGTTGACATCTTTTAAAACGATATGCATTTTCATAATGTGGCCATCGACTGATCACTATCGTCAGGGTGATATTGGAAATACAAATACTCTATCAGTTAGTGATATAAGCAACTGATTTTCTTCTAGTGATAACAAAATTATTCGAGTGCCTTTTATTTGTATATGTTGTATTTACTTGAAGATGAGATACATTGAACTTATAAAAAGTTTCAACCTTGTTGACCTATTATAGTGAAAGGAGATTGATGTCTGGTTCGAAGATGAAGGAAATGACCGGGAGTGGGATATTTACTGAAGAGGGTGGGAATGGTGATTCAGAGTCTTCAAATCCTGCTAACAGAACTTCTGTGAGGATGTATCAGGTAATTAACTTTCTTAGAAACATGCCATCATATCCCCCCATTTGGCTGACGCATATGTGTATCTCCTCTTGGTATTAATATTGTTGTGATGGCTGCTTGCACTATTAATACTTGTATGTGGTGCTGGCCAGTCACTCTGTCTTGGACAGAGTATTAAGTTAAATTTAAGGCATGTTTTATACATTTCCTGCTAGAACAAGCTTCTATTTTGTTTTTGAGAAAAATGTACCTCGATATCTTATTATGTCAAGTTTTAGTTTTGTACTTTGATGTTTGGAATCTTCAACATATCTTGGTTGTGTTTTCTTTTCTTCTTCTTTTTGGAACATTAATTAATTTTCAAACTTTGTTTTGTTCCTACAGTATTACTCACTGATACTGAAAAACAATCATTGGCTGATGCACGTTTCCATTACAGCAAACTGTAGCTGGAATAAGTCAGATCTCATTTCGCGCTGATGGAAGTGTTTCTCCAAAGAAGCCATCCTCACTGCCTGAAGTGGCTAAGCAACGAGAGCTTAGTGGTACATTTGAGAGTGATGCTGAAGCTAAAATCAATAAGCAGCTTTCTGAAGCCAAGAACAAGGAGCTCAGTGGGAGCAATATTTTTGGCCCACCTCCTGAGACCCCCGTGAGGCCATTAGCTGCTCGTAACATGGAGCTACAAGGAAATGTGGGTTTTGCACTTCCACAACCAAGAAGTGTCCACACATCAGTGAGAGTATCCAATGTAAGTGGCATGCTCCTGTTGACATTTCGATTCTGTATTTTATTCTGTCTCCTTCTCGAGTCAGCTAGGCATCAAAAAGTCGATAACGGAGCCCATTGCTCCTCATTTGATGGGCCTGCATGGTGCTGATTTGTATTCTTTGATATTATGTTAACTACATGCTTCTGTTCCATACACGCTACACATTTGACACCTTCAGTTCAGATTCACCTTAATAAACATGCTCAAATTCGGCTGCATTTGTAAATGTCACATGTCCATTTCACCAGCTAGGCAGCTACTGCCCTACTCACGGCAAGTGCCTGATGCCAGCACAGAGAACAACGTGTCAATTTTCTTCTTCTTATATGACAATATTTTGTCATTTTGTTGCAGTGCTGTCTTTCAGCAAAAACTCGATGGATTTTGCTATAATAAATATCTCACTCTTTTATCTGCATGACTTGGAATGCCTTGTAGCCTGCTGGAGGTCCAAGCAACATCACGTTCAGTGAGGATCCTGCAACGAAGACAGCAAAGAAAATTCACAACCAGAAGTTCCAAGAGCTGACAGGCAATAACATCTTTAAGGAGGATGCTTCCCCTGGCTCAGCCGACAAGTCTCTGAGCTCGGCGAAGCTTAAGGAGATGAACGGCAACGACATCTTCTCCGATGGAAAGGCGTCTTCGCGAGACTACCTTGGCGGTGTCCGGAAGCCGCCTGGTGGCACGAGCAGCATTGCGCTCATCTAATTGTAGACTGCTCTAATCGGGACTGGCTAGCCCTCCTGATGCCCGTGCTCTTCTTGATCAGCGGGTCTACATCATACTTCGAGATCTAAATTATGTTGGATATCTTAGTCCTAATATAATCTACCGAGTCAGCAGAAACTGACTCAGTCCATGTTGTGCACGTTTCTGCGTTATCTTATTCTTGTTTTCTGCTACTTATGTATTAATCTCTCAACCTTTGCAATAAGCTTATACGGACTCACTCGTGAGCTGTTAGCATCATTTACAAGACTGTTATTTTGGAGCTTACATGAAACAGTTTAGATGTGTTAGGCTGGTATGGTACCATGGAGCATTCTATGGCAGCAAAGGTCTGGCACAAATTTTGTGGGAGACCTGTGACAAAATTGAAATTTCTGTTAATTACTTAATTTTTCCTGGTGTTCGATTTAGTACTAGTGTTTAAAGAGTGGATTTTACAGCAAATAAAGGACAAAGTTAATCCTGGCCCTTCTAATGTCGCTGATGGATCTTGATGTGAATTGCAAGGCGTAAAATTGAAATTTCTGTTAATTTCTCCTGGTGTTCGATTTAGTACTAGTGTTTAAAGAGTGGATTTTACAGCAAATAAAGGACAAAGTTAATCCTGGCCCTTCTAATGTCGCTGATGGATCTTGATGTGAATTGCAAGGTGCAATGCAATCACTGGTGCCCGTTGATGATCAAGAAGATCAGATCGATCTCCGCTATAAAAAATTAGCGACTCCGCTGGGGATCGAACCCAGAATCTCTGGTTTCGTAGACCAGCGCCTTATCCATTGGGCCACGGAGTCTTGGTTGAGTTAGTTTCAACTCCATTAGTACTAGAATTGTAGAATTGTTTTTATAGACGCAACGAATGTTAATTTTATTAAATGCGGCAATGAAGCAAGGAGTACGTTACAAGTTACAACGCGACGAAACAATCTTAAATTGTAAATTCCATAAAGACTAAAAAAAAAAACACTTCACTCCGTAAACAATAATGCTGACTTTTCGTGCACACATCCCCACGAACACAAAACGTCACGGCAACCCATGGGCTTTTTTAGGTTTAAAGTGGTCATATCCGCCGTCCGATTAGATAGAATAGAGTTTTTGTACATAATTTTGAGTTAGAGAAAAATCCCTTTACAGCCAAAAACAAAAAAACGAGTCTCCAGGATCCTGCGTGTGGGTGAAATCCCGTGGCGCCAACTCTTCCCGCACCAAAGCCGTCACCTCCGTAGGCGAGATCACCGCACTGTGGAAGGTCCTTCGGTTCCTCTCCTTCCAAATCCCCCATAACCACGCCACCGCCACCGCAACCTGATCGAGCAAAACCATCACAATCTTTCAGTACGTTGTAAGGTCAATATAACATGCTCCCTTAAGAAACACTCTGAAAGTGCATGTTACCCCTATGCGTGGTTTTGGTAATTAATGACAATCCTTATGGACTAATGTTTGCATTGAGATATTCTTCTAGATCTTGTCCATAGGAAAAGATTGGACTTCATGTGTTGGACTCTAGAAGCTTACATGGTAAAGTGTGGCTTGGAAAAGAAGATTAAGGGAACATTCATGTTTATCTCTAAGCCATCATATATATTAAGAGAAGATTATGAAGTGCAAGTTCAATATGATCCGTCTCGGAAGATATCATTTGATTGAACCTTGCAATGGATACATGAAGACGGATCTAAGCGAGGCTCTCCCATAATGGAGTATGGGGGAGTATTTGGAGAAGTCTTCATCAAGCATGTGCTAGCAAGCAAGATCAAGAAAGGTGTTCCAACTTGAGAGAGTCAAGATCGTCATCATCTAACTCAAGTGAAATGCGCAATGCAAAGGTATGATCTTGATAGGGTTTCTATTTTAACTGAATCATGTTGTTAGTTTAGAGACCGGGTTATAGGATAGATACCGTACTATTAAGAGGGGCTTTCGAGTGAGTAACTTGATCGCATCTTTGTGGAGAATTCAAACCTTTGCATTCTTGGCATATCATCTTTCTTGGTTCTTATTTGGCTTTTATCCATGTGAGAATTTAGAGCTTGCGTTCATCTCCATAACAAGCTCTAGTTCATCAAAAACGGATTTCATATGAATTTTTTGTTGCGTTTTGGATGTTGGAGGTTTTACCGGTTTGTCTTTTGTAGAGAGGTCAAACTCTCTCCTTGTGTATTCCTCCTCACATGATGCACTATGACGTTTCTCTGCATGATCTTGTAGTACTCTTCGTTGCGAGTTCAACAAGCCCAAGATCATCGAAAACGGAGTCCGGACGAGAAAATTATTGGGTTTTCAGTTTTGTTGGTTTTCCTAGTCCGGATGGCGCTTGCGGTATAGAGGCCGGAAGTGCCCTGGAGACTTTTTGGGCCGGAGTCTCCGCCCTCCCAGGACTGGAGTCTCCGCCGCCCCCGGAGTCTCTGCCCCCTAGACCAGAGTCTTCGGTGTTATTTTTCCTGCAACGGCTATTTTTTCGTGGGGACCTATAAAAGGCCCCCTTCTTCCCCAAATGAGTTACTGGTTGCTGAGCACGTTTTTTCCCTCTCTCTCCTCCATTGTTGACCTTTAGAAAAGCATGCCTACCTCTCGATCCCTCCCATGATTCTTGCATATCTTTGAGGGAAAAGTGAGAGGAGATCTAGATCTACAATTCCACCAATCCATCTCTCCTCTAAGTGAGGGGAACCTAGTAGATCTTGATCTTGGAGTTCTTGGTGTTTCTCCTTCATTTTTCTTCCTCTCTTATTCCCTCATAAGCATTTGTTGCTTTGTTGTAATTTGAGAGTGAAGGACTTGAGCACTTCTTGTGTTCTTGCCATTGCATTTTGTTGCATCGGTTTGCTCTCTCCACGAGGATTCGTGGAAGTGAAAGTTCGTGAGCTTGTTACTCTTGGGTCGTTGGACCCTAGACGGTGTTCTTGTGACCATTTGTGGTCAAGGCCTTTTGTGGCTAGTTGGGACCTTTTGTGGTCACTTGTGAGCTCCCAATCCTTTTGTGGGTTGTGCCTCATGATTGTTGTAAAGGATCCGGATTCCGCCTTGAAGGATTCCGTTAGTGGAAGGTGAACCGAACTTTTGGGAAAGGTTCATCGGAGAATAGGGTGATGCCATTTGTCGCGCTTGAGTTTGAAACTCGCACCCCTCTAACGAGACGTACTCCCCTAAAAAGGAGGAACTCGGGAATACATCATCGTCTCCGCGTGCCTCGGTTATTTCTATACCCGAGCTCTTTACTTATGCACTTTACATTGTGATAGCCTTCGTGCTTGAAGTCTTAAATCTTGCTATCACCTTGTTGCTTGTCTTGCTAAGCATAAGTTGTTGGTGCATGACGAGGGGTTAACTCATCAAATCCCATGGTTAGGACCTAGGGTTGAGATTATGGGAGAGAACGTGGTAGTACTGGTAGTTTCGTCGGCTGACAAGCAGAGGCAAAGATTTACCCAGGTTCAGGCCCCTCGGGTGGAGGTAAAGACCCTACTTCCTGCTTTTCTGTTATTGAACGTGTGGGATTATGCGGTTACAAGGAGGCTCCGGCGAGATGTCGATCTCACTAGGGCTTTGGTGGTTTGAGTCTTGCTTCTCCAGGATCGACGGCCCTCCCAGCCTTTATAAGAGGCTGGGTCTCGGGAGTCCGTAACCGACCCTGTTTACATGTAAGGAAAGTATAAACCGACTATGCCTATGTCAAATCTTGGAGGGTACTCCATCTTGTTGGGCCTTTCGTCATGGGCTTCATGTAGGCTCTTGATAGTTGGGCCTTAGTCGACACGTGCACCAGGTACCCTTATAGTAGGGTACCTGAGATGTATATCCTTGTCAGTAGCCCCCCGAGTACTTGTCTGACTCGAAGAATCGGGCATTGACTCATTCGTAAGTGCACGTCATATGCTTTGTATTATAATTGGAATTCCTGTATGAATAGCACATGTTGGCTATGTCGAGTATCTCATCGACTGTGGTTTTTGCTTATGATGATCAAGGGATAATAGCTTAGCAGGCCCAGTACACTCGACGGATCGGGACTGGTTAACTACACATTCGGGTAAAACCTTACTATCTTTCAATCAAACTCGAGTCCCCGGACTCGAATCTGGAACAAACTGGTCAGATTCGACTAGGCCGCGGAGGTCTTACTGAGTCGATCTGCAGTATAGATTTGAATTTTACCCAACGCGTCCGTCAGGATTTTTCATCATGTCTGCTGACACGGAAAGTATAAGGATCGACGTTGCTGGAACGGTCCTTAGCCCAGCTCGAAAGTTCGGCGGGTCTTACCTTTGCACTATGCGTGCAGCATCCGAGGTATTTGCGGCGGACGCAACTTGGGAATGTTTCGAGTATGATTTTGTATATGAACTGAGTCGATCCTTTTGTCGACTGTCACTTTGTCGTTATTCTATCGGGTGCGCGACAGCGCTCCCGATGGGAGTAGCCCCCGAGATTGTGGTTTATTGCTTGCAATGGAGGATAATCTCAGATCTTCTTACCCTGCATATGTTAATCGAAGAAATTTTTGCCGTAATTCTATCGGGTGCACGACAGTGCTCCCGATGGGAGTAGCCCCCGAGATTATGCTGTATTGCTTGTAATGGAGGATAATCTCAAAATCATTTTATCTTGAGCATCTCCAGTCGAA
Source organism: Poa pratensis (assembly GCA_947311845.1). Lineage (NCBI taxonomy): Eukaryota > Viridiplantae > Streptophyta > Magnoliopsida > Poales > Poaceae > Poa > Poa pratensis. Next base: position 28,546,068 of record CAMZMU010000051.1, on the reverse strand, counting down.
GAATTTTTTGATATGCTCCCGATGGGAGTAATATGCCTCAGCCGAAGGAACGGTCGAGTGACCAATTTTGCCTTAACATTGCTTTTTCACACCCGAACCAAACAAGGCAGTCGAGTGACCGATATGCGTTGGGCGGACTCGAATGTATTTCTGATCAAAGCGATTGAGATGACGTCAGGGATGACGTTTTTGGCGACTGCGCTGCCTGACACGCGGTGGCGTGCGTTATGCTGTGATGGATGGGACGTGACACATAGGTGGGCCCATTGTGCAGCGCTGACCGAACGACGGTGCCGTTTGGACTTGATTTGATCACTCTGGCCCACTTTTTACGGAGGCGTGATGATGGCTCCTCTTTTTGCGTGCGTAGTGGGCAGAGTGGCCGCGACGGTTGCCCTCCGCGTTTGCCACGTTGATGGCGTGTAGTTGACGGCGCCAGAAAGCACTCTTGATGGCCCTTCACGTAGTTACCTGCGTGAAAAGTAAATGGGTTAGGTTGAGACTCCAAGTGCAGAGTGTGTAGTAAGTGGAAGACGTGTTTTCCCCACGAGGGTGACTCAAGGGTTTAATATCGAACTCTCGGAGAATCAGTAGTGAAGATTTATCTTTCCTATCCTTCTTTTGGTTACCTACAAAACAAAGTAAATGTTTTGGTCCTCAACCTCACCTAGTGGTTGTCAAGCACAAGGTGTGAGAATGATATCAAGATAATATGCAATGCAAACAAGAAATAAATATGCAATGGTGGTAAATAAATATGCAAGGATGGTGGTAGCAATGATAAATGATATTTTTGGGTTTTATATGATGAATGCAAGATGTAAAAGTGTTTTTGTATTTTCGGATTTTTAAATGGCTGAAAATAGAAAAGTGGTAAAAGTGGTTGGAAAGGTGTTTCTTATGATTAAAAATGGACCGGGGTTCATGGTTTCACAAATGCACTCTCTCTTTAATAAAGTGGTAGACAATGGAACACTAGAGTTGACATATGAGATTGCACCAGAACAGTTTAATGACAAGTTATAATTATATGGACATCACGTCCTAACATAGAGACCTTTTGCTTATTAGTCTCTCTTATACTCCACCAAGATGCGAACTAAATCATAACACCTCAGTAATTAAGATAACTCAGAGTATAGCAATAAGTATCATGACATGAAGTTAAAATAAGAACATGCTAGATCTAGTCATGGAGGAAGTGGCAATGGTCACACCCACACCTCCGGTAGCATGGTATTTCTTTTTATCCCTAGTGAGGCAACAAAGTAAGGTAAAAATACCCAAGTGGATCGCAGAAATTTCTCTCACGTTCACTGCACTAGCCACCCCCCGTTACTCCAACTAATGCACACGTTCCCCCTCACACGCTCTCATAAACATGCTTGATCATGACAAGTAAATAAGAACGGGGTACATAATATGCATCTACTTTCATAACTGAAACAAAACCATTGCAATCTCATAAAAAGATCCACCACAAAGGTATTACATAGATGACCGTAATCATGTTCAGCAGCTCATACGGTACTAATTAGTGAAGCTCGAGAGAGAGAGATACATAAATTACTTCCACAAACCCATAGTCCAGAGGTGGACTACTCCCTCTTCATCATGGAGACGGTGGAGAAGTCGTTGGAGAAGATGGAGACCACGTCGGCAGCGCCCCGCCGGAGTTTTCCCCTCCAATCTGCAGCTCCAGGTCTCTGTTTCGGTGTTTCTGTGTTTCTGCGGCGCTCCTTCCAGAGAACGTCGGGGGACTATTTTTATAGGCGTTTTTAGGTCAAAACGGAGTCGGTGGAGGAAAGATCGACGGCAACGGAGCGCCGAGGCCCAAAAGGGGGGCCCCACGCGGTCAGGTACAGGGCCGCGTGGGCCCACCTATCTTGGCCCTCGGGCCTCCGTTTGTTTGCTTCCTTCGCTCCCACGCTTTGTTCCTTCCAAAAAATGATGCTCGTAAATTTCCAGGTCATTTGGACGTCGTTTGGGTCCCTGAAACATTAAAATATAGAAATAGGGTTTTCTGCCGCGCAGGGTTAATTCCATAAAAAATAGGAAACATATCAAATATTCCCAAAATCATTATAAAACAGTGATATAACCCTTATATGATGCAAATATGACTGGAATATAAGTAAAATAATGCAAAGTTCATGTATGCATTTTACATGCATCAACATCCCCAAGCTTAATCTATACTCGTCCTCGAGTATGAAGGTGATAAAACTAACATGGACTTTGCAATTTAATACTAACAATGGATATCAAAGATGATTACTATTGCTACATAGAGTCAAATGGTTCATTCTTAAAAGAAGTAGCAATATGCAAGATAGTTTATGAAGTGATATCAAGTATTCAATGCAAGGATGTTCAATGATAATTCACAAAGTGTAACATAAGAGAAGAAGTACTATGGACCACAAGTATGCATAATAATAAGTAAGAACATCCTACAATGGTCATAGAGTATTGGTGAAAATCTGAATATAAAAGGTGGACACTTTGGAAAGATATATATATGAGTAGAGGTAAAGCATGAATAAATTTTATCTAACTTCTGAACTTCTCTACTTAAGTCAATGATTGTAATATGGTAATCCTTGGTGTCAAGCTCTCATTCCCCTATCATAGCATCTTGAATGATTAAGTTTAAAGTGAAAGCAATACGAGTAGTGTGCTTGACAAAGTACAGGTTGAAAGTCTCATGCCCCTTGAATACAAGTACCTACTCCATGTGTTACTCAACTTGGAAAACAAAGCAAGTTCAAGTTAAATATCATTGTAAGTAATAATAGTATCATTAAGAGCGTCAACTGGGGTACCTCTTGTCCCAAGATATGGAACAAGCCCATATCAAAATGACAAGAAAAACAAACATAATGAACAATCTCAACACCCTTTTTATTTACCATTGGATAGCTTTTTATTGTAAGGTGTATCACAGAAGGTTCACCATAGCATGTAAGTAAATTTCCACCATGAATGATGCATGGCTTAGATTAGCGGCCCAGGCGTCTCTCTAACCATTTATACAAACTCATTTAAACTCACTTCATTTCCTCATTTATTTCACCCATGGTAAGCATCCATAAACAAAAGTACATGACATCAACTGAATGAGATGATGTGCAATGTTGAAAGCTTGCCATGTGACAGCACATATGAGCTAACTCTCAACCAAAGACATTTGTCAAGTCCCAACATCATAATTTTAATCACAATGGGTCATGTTTTATTTATGCAATAAAAGTAAAGTGTGCATCAAGTTCGAGAGAGCTATATAACCAACTTTTCCCACAACAATTAACAACATAAGAATTTTCATTCAGAGGTATAGATAACACAAATATCATGATAAACATACTCGGATAGCATAAAGCTAATAGGTAGATATGGTGGACTCACTGGAAAAACTTTGGTTGAAGGTGTTGGAAACAAGTTTTTGCTTGTTGGAATTTTTGGGCTAGCAAGAGGGAGAAAGTTGACCATCTAAATGCATGCATGAGTGTCCATAGAACTAACTAATCCATGTTAAAACAAGGTAGACTAACATTTAGCATCAAAACATAAATAAAAGATAGCTCTTGATAAAATATTTGCAAATTATTACTCATTAACAAGCTCATGAATCATGCAATTATATGTATCTTTTAAAATTAACTCCAACATCCCTTTTCCCAATCTAATAATAGCATCCAACATAATTCAACCCAAATTTCCAGTAGCTCTCTCATATATAAATGATAGTGTGGTGGTCTCACAAAATAAAAATCTAACCTAAACAAACAAAAAGACGCTCCAAGTTTATGCGATAAAGTGTTTCGATCGAAAAACAGAAGTTAGACGTGTGCAAACCGAGAGTGTGTAGGTCCAGTGGGGTTGTCTTCACATCCCCAAGATTATGGTCTTCACCATCCTTGGATAGCTCTTGGTGCATCTCCTCTAATCCCTGTGAAAAAACTTCAAAACACCGTTTTTCCCATTTCTTTTTCTGTGGGGTACATTAGTAGTGATAAACAAATAGATTTCTTGCTGCATATAATCCTTATAAAAAAATTCATATGAATGTACATAACATGTATAATGTTTTATGCCTACTCATAAACTCAATTGGATCAAAAAGATTCATGTCAAAAGTTCTAAGCATGCATCAAACAAGATGGGACAGAATCTGTCCAGAAAAACAGCAGCAGCTAAACGTATTTTTCTACCCTACTTACCTTTGTCGGAAAATTCCAAAAAAATTCATGCATACAGAGGATGAAAAGTTTCTACTACATTTTAAATAAGAGCTCATTCGGAGTTACAGAATAAGAAATAAAAATCATACCGTGCACAGATTCGTGCAGGAATAATATATCCGAACGCTATAAGCAACTTCTTCATACCAAAATGAGTAAAACTTGACACTTTATTAAAAATTACAGAAACTAAACTAAACACTAAGTCTCTTGTTACAGCAAGAGGACACAAAGAAAATCAAAAATAAAAACAACCGGGTTGCCTCCCGTAAAGCGCTTTCTTTATAGCCATATAGCTAGGCTTCTTACTTGATATTTATTGAGGACGAAGCTCATGAGGGAGCTTGAACGATGGTGTGTCCCTCTTCCTCGGGAAGTGTTCCATGCATTTCTTGTGTGAAACTGAAACTTCACATTCCCTTCTTGTGAATCAATGATAGCACCTGTAGTACGAAGAAAAGGTCTTCCAAGAATAATTGGACTAGAGGTTTTATTCCTCATATCCATGATTAGAAAATCAACAGGCACAAATGTCATATGTAACTCTACCATAACATCACTTACTTTTCCTAAAGCATGTTTAATGGAATCATCAGCAAGTGCAAGTTCAATAGAGCATTTTTCAAGATTTTTCAATTCAAGTACTTCATATAGTTCTTTAGATAAAACAGAGACACTAGATCCTAGATCAAGTATAGCATGGTGTGTCTCTTTTCCAATGGTTACTAGGACTTTGGGAATCCATACATCCCCAAGCTTAGGTGGTATCATAGCCTCTTGGTTGTACCTAGCAATCTTTCCTTTTAACACATGATTAGCAATATAAGAACCAAAACCAGCTTGGTTATTGTCGGAGAATGACTCCCACGAAACAGGGGCAGTCACACTCGCGAAGAGAGTTCGTGTAAGGGGCTGAACACGACGTCAATCAACCCTCATCCGGCGCGGCGACGCTGCTCGTCGTGCCTGAGGAGGGACATCACGGCAGAGAGAGACACGGCGCGTACCCAGGTTCACGGCCCTCTTGTGGAGGTAAAACCGCTACGTCCTGCCTGTCTGTATTGCTGCTTGTAGAGGTTACAGTACAGCGTGCTTGCCGAAGGCACATGTTGTGGCAATGGCGCGTACAAGGGGAGGGAAACTACTGTCTTCTTCTCCCTTGCGCGCAAGTAGCTAGACCAGGAGTAAAATGTGTTCGATCCCCTCTTAGGGTGGTGCACCAGCTCCTTTTATAGCGCCCCGGGCCTCCTCCCTGTCCTTGTGCAGCGGAGGGCTACCACATGGCGACAACGGTCGGGAGCACGGTGCACCGCTGCTTGGGCGTCCATGAGCGCGGTCCATGGGCACAAAAGCTGAGGCCGCAGCAGAGAGGCCGCCGTCCATCCAGGACGGCCAGCTGCCGCCGCAGAGGAGCGGGGGAGTCCCCACGGTGACGTCGCGTTTGGCGCGTAGCGCCGGCCTGCTCCCTTATCACCAAAGAGGAAAGCTTGGTGGTCTGCGCCGTTGCCCCTGCTTTGTTGACTCCTTTATCACCAAAGTGGGACTGTAGCTCCGTCGTCACCTCTGCGCAGAGGCGCGGTCACTCTGCGGCCACTGCGGAAGCCATGTGCGCTCCGCAGAGCTTGCTTTACAGTGAAGGAACCCTCGCGTGGGCGGGAACGCCCTGTGGAGGATTCTGCGTTGACTTCCCTTCAGGGAAAACTTCCTTGGAGAGGAGGCAGCGGAGTAGAGGCTCCACAGGCCCTAGCTGCCTCCTCAGGCCTCCGCGAGGCGATTCTGCCCCGCGGGCACCCCAGGCTTGCAGGCCTGGTCCTTAGCGAGATTCACTCGCCGAGTGTTGAGGGTTATAGAGGCCTGGCCCAGTACACCCTGGTTCTTACTGGGCTGACAGTAGCCCCCGGGCCCATGACGGGCACGACGCGGTCCAGGGGGCGCAGGCGAAGCGTCATGGGCCCAAAGTGTCCGGCCGGCCCGAGACACGTGGCGAGCGGTTGGTGCGTCTCGGCTTCTCCGGAGGAGGTGGGCGTCGTGGTGGGACCCACGACGCCTCGGAAACCGCTCTGAGGTGATATAAAGGCTGCCGCGGCTGTGCCGGCAGCAGTTCCGCCGCATTTACGCCTTTTCCTTCTTGCATACACCTCCGGTGCTCCACTACTCCGGCGATTTCCGTTCTTCTCCGAGCTCTTCCGCCGCCCTTCCTTCGCGAGCCATGGGCCCCAAGAAAGGCAAGGCGGCGATGGTGGAGGCCTCCGCTGAAGCGCAGCGGGAGGAGGAGCTTGCGCCGGCTCTCATCGGCACTCGCGTCTCCACAGCGGAGGCGCTGGATAGGCTGAAGGTCCTCGTCGCCGGGAGGAATAATGAGCATGGCGCCAGCGGCGTCAAGGCGGCGCGCTTCGGCAAGCTGGCGGCGGGGTGGTACCCCATTTTCGTCCACACGCTGTTCGCCGGCTTGGTGCCGCCGTTCTCTCCCTTCCTTGCGGAGGTGCTGGCTTTCTATCAGATCCAGCTCCTGCACCTCCACCCGAACTCCATCCTGATTCTCGCCATCTTCGCCTATCTCTGCGAGGCGTATCTGGGAGTGATGCCCTCCGTGGCCTTCTTCCGGAGCTTCTACGCGCTCCGCAACACGGCGCCCGGCGAGCGGTCTGGGTGCGTGTCTTTCCGCATCGCAGACGGGATGGGCGCCGTCTACATCCCCATGTCGTGGGATGGCGACAAGGCCGTTACGAGGGTGACGAAGAAGGTGGAGGACTTCCGCCAGAAGTGGGTCCTCGTCGACGCCAAGGAGCGGAATGCCTTCTTCGATGAGCCTGAGGCGCCGCCGCTGAAGAACTCAAATTGGTCCAGCGAGAAGCTCCAGCACCAGAAGATTGCCCACTTGGTCTCGCGCATGAAGCTCGTCCGCGAGGCTGGCCTCACGGGGCAGATGGTCGCTGAGGACTTCGTGAGGCGGCGCATCGCTCCCCTCCAGGCGCACACGAAGCCGGTGTGGATGTACTCCGGCCCGGCAGATCCAATGCGCTTGCACCTCAGCGCCCACGCGCCAGACGACGTCGCCTCCATCTTAGGCACGCTCTTCATCGCCCCGGAGATCCCTGTTCCGGGCACTGAGCACCTGAGGCCCCTCCACCAGCTCACTCCAAAGAAGCGCCTCGCAGTTCTGGAGATGATGCCGACGTTCACGCCAGAGGGCTTGGAGGGAGAAGAGGCGAAGGGGGCTGCGGCGCCTGTGGTGGAGGAAGACTTGTTTGGCGAGTCCTCTGCTGCTTCAGACGCCGAAGCTGACGCCGCCGCCGGAGGAGTCAACCCCTCGTTAGGGGAGGCGAGCTCTTCAAAGCAGGCGGCCCCTGAGGAGGAGATCCTGGAGGTATCGTCCGATGTGGACGAGGATTTTGTGGTGGCCCCGTCACGACGGGCCACAGAAGAAGAAGACGAAGACGGGGACGATAGCGGCCCGGAGGCCGCGGCAAAGCGGTGCGAGCCCCGCACCAAGGCCATCCACGACCGGGCCGCCAGAAGCCTGGAGAGCACTCCTCTCAAGAGGAAAGCTGGGCGGCCCCTGAGGAGCCCAGCGCTGGAGCCTCAACAGGCCTGCGGCGCTCCGCCAACAAGGTGTGGGTGGACACCCGCGCCAAGTCATCTGGGTGAGTACTGCTTCTTCTTGACTCGTTCTTGCTTATCGAGAGTTCTTGCCTTTCTCGAGGATCTCACTGTCTTGATTATCAGGGGTCTGGTTCATGCGAAGCGTCGCCGACTCCGCAAGGCTGCGGACGTGCGGCGCGACGCTACGACCGTTGTTGAGGGGCCTACAGCGCCCCTTGGAGAGGAGACTGAGGAGCCCGTGGTGACAGTCACCACGGGCCCGGCTGTTGACGAGGCCATGAGGCCTGTGGGGAGACGCCCCTTGAAGAAGCAACTGCCTCGCCACCTCCTGCCGAGAGTCAGTTTGAGGAGGCGGCGAAGATCCGTCGCCGCCGCGCCCTGATGCTCCACTGGAGCCCCCAGAGACACCCGCCGTGGAACGGCGGGGACCAGCACACAGACGCCGGGAGGCGCCGACGTCGAGATGGAGGAGGGAACTCCTCCGCCGCCCCCTCCAAATTCCGAGCCTGAGGGGGAGGCCACTTCTTCTGAGGCCGCAGCAGGCGAGGCTGCGGTTGAGCCTCTGGTGGCTAGGCCTCCCTCGCCAGCCCCCGCGGCCCACGAGGAGGTCGTCGTGGAGAACAACGACGCACAAGACGGTGGGGGCCCGCTCCTGTGGCCCCGTGCTGACCCTGGTCCAAGCACTGTGCTTTCTGCACCAGAGGCTGGCGCTGGGGCGGAGGACGTTGCGCCACGTGAGGGCTCTTGGGCCTTGGTCTTGAGCGACCGGAGCCGGAGCGGCGCGAGCCGCCAAGCTGCCCTCCGTTTGGTGAGGGGCACCCTAGACGGGCTAGAGACCCAACTTGCCCTTGAGGAGGCGGAGCTTGGCAGGAGGTATGACGCCCTTGCTGCTGACTGGGCCCGCTTCTTCGAAGTCAGGCGGCGGAGTGGCCCTGACGACCAAGCTCTTCAGGCGCAGCGCGACGAGGCGACGCGGCAGGCCCAGGAGATCCGCGAGAACGCGGAGCGCGAGGCGCAAGAGGCCTTGGCGCCGGTCCAGGCGGAGCGCAAGGCGGCTGCAGAGGATCGGGAGGCGGCTGTGGCGGAGCGCCAGGCTGCAGCCTCCGACCGAGCGGCTATCGAGACCTCCCTCGCCGACCAGCGCAAGGAGCTGGCCAGCCGCGAGGAGAAGATAATTTCTGAAGCTGAGGTGGTGAGGAAGTCTCTGGAGCAGCATCGTCTGTCGCTGGAGGCTCGCGAGCAGGCCATGACGACACGCGAAGCTGAGGTGCTCAAGCGTGAGGAGAAACTGGAGCAGGCGGAAACTGACATGAACAGAGAGCGTGAGGCCTTGGAGTCCCGCGAGAGCAGCTTGGCTGAGGCCATGGGCAAGCACGACAAGGAGGTGGAGCGGCACCGGGAGCTTGTGGAGAAGCCAACCAAAAGCTTGCCGAGAAGAAAAAGGAGGCAGAGGCGGAGGCCCTCACCAAGCAAAAAGAGTACCGCACTGCTGTCACACAGGCCGTCTCCCGGGAGTATGCTGGGAAGTTCAAGAAGCAGGAGGACGGCTTCCAGAAAAAGCGCAGAGAGCTCGGCAAGCGCATTCGCCAGCTGGAGGAGTGGAACGCCAACTTGAAATCCTCGCTGAAGCGCGCCAAGGACGCTAATCTCCGCACGGAGCAGGCCCTCGAGCGCTCGGAGCAGGACCTCACAGCCCTGATGGCAGACATGCAGGAGCTGAATGCGCAGGTGGCCCCTGTTGTGGAGAGGGTCGAGGAGGCTGAGCAGAGCGCGGTGGCGGCACGGGTCTTGACGCAGCAGCGGGAGCGTATGTTCCGATCTTTGGTGACGCGCGGGAACGCTCTTGCTGCGAAGCTGGGGGTGGATGCTCCTGCCGTCCCCGTCCACGGGAACGCCGACGTTGCCACGTATCTGACCTACTTCGACCAGCTCTTCTCCGTCCTTGAGGGCCCTGTGGCGGAACTCGACGATGTTGTCGACGAGGAGTGCCGCAAGCTCCTGCTGGTGGCGGTCGAGCGCGTCTTCGTCAACCTCAAGCGCCTATATCCATGCTTCGACTTCGAGTCCGTGACCGAGCCCATGGGGATGCTCAGACCGAGACGCGCCTCTTCAACTCGCTGCGGGAGGAGATCAACGACTATGTCAACCGCTTCAAGAGGGTCGCTGAAGAGCCGGCCTCTGGCGAGGAGGAAGACGTCGAGGAGGAAGGCGCGGGGAAGATGACGCTGAGGAGGATGAGGCCGCCAAGACTTCTGCTTAAGCTGCTCCTGCCACAAGTCGCGCCTGAGGCGCAAGTTATCTTTGTTTAAAGACTTTGTTTCATTTGTGATGGTCTGTAAAACACTTTATTGTGCTGCAATGTGCGTGTGCCCCTCGACGGGCATTTTATCCCTATTCCATGCCTTTTTCGCTTTACGTCGTCAGGACCCGTCTCTTAGCGCTATGACTCCGCCACTACGGTATGCCAGAGCAATGACTCAGCAAGGCCGGGGGGTGTTTAAGGCTTAGAGAGGTAAGAGCTCTCGAGTCGCGATGCTCGAGGGCTCCCCTTTGACGCTCAAGCAGTCCATGAAATGCGAAGGAGAAAATACCCGCCCGAGGGACGGAAGTTGCTCGTGAGAGGAAAAACACAACGCCTGAGGTGTAAGCGCAGGACTTAGCTTAGCGAGGTTCTGCCTCGTGGAGGGCGTTGATTTCCCTGAAGATGTGCTTCCCTCTTTGGGTCTGGAGCGTGACTCCACGAGCCTTGGGGGGACTCTTGTTCCCTGTGTAGGTTAGAGGTGGAACCAAAGCAAACATGGTAGAGAAACTCATGCGCGCTTATAGGTTTCCTCATGGGTGCCTCGCGAGGAGAGTAAGTACCAAAGGTCCTTAGGTGAGGTGGCAGGTTTGGGAGCAAGCCCCTGGGCCAGAGCTCTTTGGTGAGGTAACAGGCGTGAGAGCGTGCTCACGTGTTAGAGCTCGGATCCTTTTGGGTTTTGCGGTGCTGCTGGGATGCTCCCGAGGCACAGTCACCGTACTCAGCCCCCGCTCGCGAGGTGCGCAAGGGGAAAGATATGAGCGCGAATGAAAACACAGAGTAACGAGAACTAAAACTCACCCCCAAAATATTACATAGCGGCGCCGCAGCGCAATGTTTCACTAGGAAACGAATTGGTTCGTTACACTTGGGCTTGCCAAGATAAAGTTTCCATGTCGAGGCATGGGGACCACATTCAGTGGCTGAGACTCTTCACGGCCTGCGGCGGCACGTTACAGGAAGAGCTCAGAGGGACTGGCCCTCAGAGAGAGAAGCTTTTGTGAAGCTTGGAGGTGAAGCTGTGCGCTTTCCTCTAGAGACAAAAAATGCCTGGTGTGATAGAGATCACGGGTAGAACTTGCGTAGATGCGCGATGTTCCAAGGGTTCTTGACCGGGATGCCGTCCTCCGTCTCGAGGCGCACCGCGCCAGGTCTGGCGACATGCGCGACCCTGTAGGGGCCTTCCCACATGGGCGAGAGCTTGTGGAGACCTTCCCTGGAGAGGATCCTCCTGAGGACAAGGTCGCCTGTCTCGAGAGTGCGCGGACGTATGTGGCGGCTGTGGTAGCGTCGCAGGTCTTGCTGGTATTTGCCGCTCTGAGGGCGGCTCGGCGGCGCAACCCGTCGAGGAACAGCAGGTCGTCGTTGTGGAGGTCTTCTTGATTGTCCTCATTGAAGGCAAGGACCCTTGCGGACCCGTGCTTGATCTCTGTGGGGAGGACTGCTTCGGCTCCATACACCAGGGCGAATGGCGTCTCACCAGTGGGTTTGTAGGGTTCGTGCGGATGGACCAGAGCACGGAGGGGAGCTCATCGATCCAGCCCTTGCCGTAGCCCTTGAGGCGGTTGAAACTTCTCGTCTTGAGGCCCTTGAGGACCTCAGCATTTGCTCGCTCGGCTTGACCATTGCTCTGTGGGTGAGCTACCGAGGCGAAACAGAGCTTGGTGCCGAGGCTCTCGCAGTAAGCCCTGAAGATGCCGCTGGTGAACTGTGAGCCATTGTCGGTGATGATGCGGTTTGGCACACCAAAGCGGCAGACCAGGCCTCTGATGAACTTCACGGCTGCCCTGGCAGGGATGGTGCGCACCGCTTCAACCTCTGCCCATTTGGTGAACTTGTCAACAGCCACGAAGAGGAAACGGTAGCCCCCTTGCGATCTCGGGAAGGGTCCCAAGATGTCCAGCCCCCAGACCGCGAACGGCCAGGAGAGCGGGATGGTCTGGAGTCCCAGTGCAGGCTGATGGACTTGCTTGGCGTGGAACTGGCATGCATCGCAAGACTGAACGATGGTGACGGCATCTTGAAGCACTTGAGGCCAGTAGAAACCGCTCCTGAAGACCTTGCCGGCGAGGGTGCGCGCGCAGGAATGGTGGCCGCACTCTCCACTGTGTATGTCCCTGAGGAGCATGCGTCCTTCCTCAGGAGGCACACACTTGAGGGCAATGCCATTTGGGCGCTTGCGGTATAGGTCTCCCTCAGGATGTAATAGGATTTCGCTTGTCGAGCGACTCGTTCTGCCTCTGCGTCTTCCTCGGGAAGGACTCCTTTTAGCAAGTAGTCCTTGAGCTCGTCAACCCAGCCTGTTTCTTGGTGCACCATGGTTAGCATCAGACGCTCCCCTGAGGATGGGCCACAGTTGGGTGCGCCACCTGTGGGAGGTGGTGGGAGTACTTCGTCTGTGCTTGTAGCTGGTGCTTGCAGCGGCTGCTTTATGGATGCCTTGGAGAGCCTCTCTTCAAAGACACCTGCGGGCTGGGCCTCCCTTCGCGATGCGCGCTTGGCGATGTCATCTGCTTCCTGGTTCTCCTTGCGCGGGATGTGCATGAGCTCCATGCCCCTGAAGTGCTTCTCGAGCTTGCGGACCTCTTCAAGGTAGGCAGCCATATGGCTGTCTTTAGGGGTGTAGCTCTTGTTGGAGAAGTTGACCAGGAGCTGGGAGTCGCCTTTGATGAGTAGGTGCTTGACACCGAGGGCAATGGCAGCTCTGAGCCCGGCGAGGAGGCCTTCATATTCAGCGATGTTGTTGGAGATCTTGTCCATCGTGAAGCACAACTGGACGGCATAGTGGAGCTTGTCGCCTTTAGGCGAGGTCAGGACAACGCCAGCGCCTCCGTTGCGGCAGGAGAAAGCTCCATCGAAGTGCATGGTCCAGTGGCTTGGCGTCGTATCTCCAGGCGGTATAGTTTCTGCTTCAGGAGGCTCTTCAGGAGTTGGGTCTGTCCATTCGGCGACAAAGTCTGCCAGTGCTCTTCCTTTGATGACCCTTGTGGTGTCAAAACGCAAGTTGAAAGGCTGCAGCTCGATGTTCCACCCTGCTACGCGATCAGTGGCGTTGGGGTTGCGCAGGATTTGCTCCAGAGGGAATGATGTGACCACCGTGACAGGGTGGCCCTGGAAGTAGTGGCGCAGCTTTCTGGAGGCGATGAGCAGGGCGAGAAGGAGCTTCTGCTGCGTAGGGTACCGCTCGCGAGCATCTCTTAGCACAGTACTGACATAGTAACTGGATGCTCGACAAGGGTTGTGGAGGGTGACGCAGCGTTGGCTCCCTCGAGGGACTCCTCAGGCCCTTTGGCGAGGTTTCCTTGTGGAGGAGTCTCAGCAGGGGTGCCTGAAGTAGGCTCGACAGCTGGCTGTGGGTCTGGCTCTGGGCCTGGAGGGACTTTTTCCTTGTCGGGAGGCTCTGGACTTGGAGTGGCTGCACTTTTCTTGGGGAGGACTGGCTCTTCTCTTTCGACCACCAGGACGGCGCTTGCGGTTTGTGGAGTGGCTGCAAGGTACAGCTTTAGATGCTCGCCCGTCCTGGGGGCTACCATAACTGGTGCGCTAGCCAAGTACTTCTTCAAGTCCTCAAATGCCTTGTCTGCCTCTGGAGTCCACTTGAAGGTGCCGGACTTCTTCATGATCTTGAAAAATGGCAGGGCCCTCTCGCCAAACTTGGAGATGAAGCGGCCCAAGCTGGCCATGCACCCAGCTAGGCGCTGCATGTCCTTGAGGCGGCGGGTGGCTGCATTTCTTCTATGGCCTTGATCTTGTCAGGGTTTGCTTCTATGCCGCGATGGGACACGAGGAACCCGAGGAGTTTGCCTGAAGGTACCCCGAAGACGCACTTGGCGGGGTTTAGCTTGATGTTCACCTTGCGCAGGCTGGCGAAGGTCTCCTCGAGGTCCTTCAAGAGAGTGTCTCCCTCGCGAGACTTGACTACGATGTCGTCAACATATGCCTCTGCATTTCTTCCCATCTGAGCCCCCAGGGCGATCCTCATGAGCCTCTGGAAGGTGGCGCCGGCGTTCTTCAACCCGAAGGGCATGCAAGTGTAGCAATACACGCCACAGGGGGTGAGGAACGCTGTTTTCTCCTCGTCCTCTTTAGCCATTTTGATCTGGTGGTAGCCTGAGAAGGCGTCCAGAAAACAGAGGAGATCACAGCCGGCTGTGGAGTCCACGATCTGATCAATCCTTGGCATGGGGTATGGGTCCTTGGGGCAGGCTTTATTTACATCAGTGTAATCGATGCAGAGCCGGCCTCCCCCATTGGGTTTTGGGACAACCACGCCATTAGAGACCCAGGTGGGGTGGGCAACTTCTCGAATAATGTCTGCTGCTTTTAGCTTTTCTACTTCTTTGATGATGAAGGCTTGCTTCTCAGGGGCTTGTTTCCGTGCCTTCTGCTTGACGGGGCGTGCGTTTGGACACACAGCTAAGTGGTGCTCGATCACCTCCCTTGGTACGCCGGACATTTCTGACGGAGTCCATGCGAACATGTCAGAATTTGCCCGAAGGAAGGCGACGAGCGCGCTTTCCTATTTGGGAGGTAAGCCAGCGCCTATGGTGACGCTAGCCCCCGAGCCCTCAGCCCCCGAATCGCTGGTGCTCAGCGACACCTTCTTTGTAGCAGCCTGCTCCTGAGAGAACAGCTGCTTCTTCTTCTTGGGCCTCGCGAGGGGCTCCAGGTCTTCGTCAGCAGGGAACGCCATGGCAGCAGCTTTGTAGGCGAGCTCGACAGCGCGTGTAGCGTCCTGTACGTGACCATGGATGGTGATGGTGCCGCCGCTGCCAGGGATCTTGACCATGTTGTAGGCGTGATGCGTGACGGCCATGAACTTCGCGAGGGCGGGGTAGCCGAGGATGGCGTTGTAGGGCAGGCCAATGTGCGCAACGTCGAAGTCGATGAGCTCGGTGCGATAGTTTTGCTGCGTGCCAAAGGTGACTGCAAGCCTCACTTGCCCCAGAGGCGAGATTGAGCCGCTGGTGACCCCTGTGAAGGGCCTGGAGGGCATAAGCCACTCGTAGGGCACTTGAAGCGTCTCAAAGGTCTCGACAGAGATGACGTTCAGGCCTGCACCCCCATCAATGAGCGTTTTGCCGACGGCGATATTGTTGATGGTGGGGGTGCACACCAGCGGGAGGGTGCCTACAGTCTTGGTGACTTGGGGTGGTCCTTGGCGTCGAAGGCGATGGTGTACTGAGACCACTTGAGGGGACGCGATGTCTCCACCCCGGGCAGCGCTGCGTTGAGCTCGCGGGCGAACTGCTTGAACTGATTGTTGGACTTGGGCGCCTGAGCCCCGCCGAGGATGCACGCCATGGCGCCTCTAGGGGCCTGGTAGCCCCCAGGCTCCTCGTCAGGGAGATTGTTGTTCTTCTCAGCGGCGTTGGCCTGAGTCCCTTGAGGCTTCTGGTAGCCACCTTTGCGTCCGCCCTTGCGGTAGTTACGGCCTCTGCCGCGACCACCGCTGCCTTCTTCCTGCTCGCGCTTCTTGCTCAGTTGCTTGAGGTCGTAACAGTTCTCTGTCGCGTGGCCGCGCCTGTTGTGGTAGATGCAGAAGGGACGGTTGTCGATCTTCTTCTCGCCATCCTCTGCAGAGTCCTCTCGAGCGTGCTTAGCGCCGGGCTCAGCAGCCAGCACAGCAGTAGGCTTGCGCTTGGTCTCGTCACGCTTCTTGTGGGCCTTGGATCCCTCTGGGGGTCATCTGCAGAGGCCACCTTGGTGAAGAGGAGACCCTCTTCAGCCTTGGCACACTTGTCTGCGATGTCGAAGAGCTTCACGACAGAGGAGAGGGTATCGTGAATGCCGAGCTTCTCAAGCATCCTGCGGTTGGTGACGCCCTCTCTGAAGGCAGCAATGACGTGCGAGTCAGGGATGTTGGGGATTTTGTTGCGGACTTGGCTGAAGCGCTGGATGTACTTGCGGAGAGTCTCGCCAGACTTCTGGCGTACGGCGCGCAGGTCGTTGTAGGTGAGGGCGCGCTCGTACGTGCCCTTGAAGTTCGCAACGAACTGCTTGCAGAGGTCCTCCCAGGAGTCGATGGAGTCCTCAGGGAGGTTCAGGAGCCACGACAGGGCAGAGTCCCTGAGGGCGTGCGAGAACCAGTTCGCCATGACCTTGTCGTCTCCTCCCGCAGCTGGATGGAGGTGGTGTAGAGCTGCAGGAACTCGATGGGGTTGTTCGTGCCATCGTAGCCCTTGGGGAGGTCTGGCCTGAACTTCTGCGGCCAGACGACGCGGCGCAGGTTGCGGGTGAAGGCCGTGCAGCCAGTGGCGTACGTGGCCACACCGCCCTGGAGAGCTCTGCGGTTTTGGCGCCCGGCCTGGCCAATTTCCTCGACGATGCGCTTCTGGAGGTCCCGCTGGCGCTCCATCTCCACCCGCGCGTCCGGCGGCGTCCGCTGCACGATTTGACAATCATGCGGCGAGGACGCGTGAGAGGCGGCTTTGTTTGCCGCAGCCGGAGGTGGTCCTGGCGGAGGCGGAGGCGGAGGCGCTCCATGCGCGGCGGTGCCTGCGCGCCCGGAGTTGTGGTGCACCAGGGAGCGCGAAGGTGCTGGAACCGCGCGCGGCGCAGCCGCGATGTCGACGAGGTGCTGGAGACGGCCAAGCCAGTTGTCGTGCGCCTCGGCGGTGGGGCGGTAGCGGAAGAGCTCTGCTGCCATGAGCAGCGCAGTGTTTGGGCTGGGCGCCGGGCGTCCAAGCGTGGACGCGCTTTGGCGCCGAGATGGATGCGAGGACTCAGCGTCCTCGCTGTGCTCGTGGTCGACGTCTTCGTCGTAGCGGTCGTCCTCATCCTCGGGGTGCTCCACGCGTGGCTCCGCAGTAGTGCGCCCCGAAGCGCGGTTGGTGCGCGGACGGCCGCGTGGCCTGGCGGCGTGGACGACGGGCTCGGTCTCAGCTCGGCCTGACGCGCGCCGGTTGGCGCGAGCAGCGCGAGTGTCCGCCATGGCGTTGAGGTCGATGGAGGTTGAATGCGCGCCTCAGCCCCCTACCTGGCGCGCCAATTGTCGGAGAATGACTCCCACGAAACAGGGGCAGTCACACTCGCGAAGAGAGTTCGTGTAAGGGGCTGAACACGACGTCAATCAACCCTCATCCGGCGCGGCGACGCTGCTCGTCGTGCCTGAGGAGGGACATCACGGCAGAGAGAGACACGGCGCGTACCCAGGTTCACGGCCCTCTTGTGGAGGTAAAACCGCTACGTCCTGCCTGTCTGTATTGCTGCTTGTAGAGGTTACAGTACAGCGTGCTTGCCGAGGGCACAGTTGTGGCAATGGCGCGTACAAGGGGAGGGAAACTACTGTCTTCTTCTCCCTTGCGCGCAAGTAGCTAGACTAGGAGTAAAATGTGTTCGATCCCCCTTAGGGTGGTGCACCAGCTCCTTTTATAGCGCCCCGGGCCTCCTCCCTGTCCTTGTGCAGCGGAGGGCTACCACATGGCGACAACGGTCGGGAGCACGGTGCACCGCTGCTTGGGCGTCCATGAGCGCGGTCCATGGGCACAAAAGCTGAGGCCGCAGCAGAGAGGCCGCCGTCCATCCAGGACGGCCAGCTGCCGCCGCAGAGGAGCGGGGGTCCCCACGGTGACGTCGCGTTTGGCGCGTAGCGCCGGCCTGCTCCCTTATCACCAAAGAGGAAAGCTTGGTGGTCTGCGCCGTTGCCCCTGCTTTGTTGACTCCTTTATCACCAAAGTGGGACTGTAGCTCCGTCGTCACCTGCGCAGAGGCGCGGTCACTCTGCGGCCGCTGCGGAAGCCATGTGCGCTCCGCAGAGCTTGCTTTACAGTGAAGGAACCCTCGCGTGGGCGGGAACGCCCTGTGGAGGATTCTGCGTTGACTTCCCTTCAGGGAAAACTTCCTTGGAGAGGAGGCAGCGGAGTAGAGGCTCCACAGGCCCTAGCTGCCTCCTCAGGCCTCCGCGAGGCGATTCTGCCCCGCGGGCACCCCAGGCTTGCAGGCCTGGTCCTTAGCGAGATTCACTCGCCGAGTGTTGAGGGTTATAGAGGCCTGGCCCAGTACACCCTGGTTCTTACTGGGCTGACAGTTATAGTTGATGGAAGGATCACTTGCTAATTTTTGTAAGATAGATATTAAGTCATGCAAGCTACAGTTCCCTAAGTCAAACAATGGTTTCTTTACTTCACTAAGCATTTTAACTTCTTCAACTTTCTTTTCATTCATTACCATAATAGTTTCCTTAGCAATTCTCTCTTGCTCATGAATATGTTCCCAAGATTTATTTATAACCTCTTGACAATATTTAATTGTTTCCTCATGTCTTTGAGCTATAATGGTGTTCTTTAATGAGGAAACTTCCTTAGTGAGCTGATCTACCCATTCAAACAAAGAGTCATGTTTTTCAAACTTAGATATAAATTCCTTATTAAGCTCCTTTTGAGTAGATATAAATGATCTAATGGTGTTTTCCAAATCATTAGAAACATTACCACTAGTAGCATATTTGTTTGGCACATATGGGGGTTTATTATAAGAGTTATAATTATTGTTACCATACCCATTATTACCATAATTCCTAATGAAGTTGACATCAATATTTTCAGGATTATTACCAACTAGTTCTTGCAAAGGCACATTTTCAATATTTTGTTTATTAATGAAAGCAAGAATAGTATCCATTTTAGATGACAAATCATTTGTTTCTTCTATGGAGTTCACTTTCTTAGAAGGATTAGGTTCTCTATCAGTATGCCATTGACTATAGTTTTGCAAAATACTTTCCAATATGTTTTTAGCTTCTACTATAGTTTTTCCCATAAAAGCACCTCCAGCAGCAGAATCAAGAATATTTCTAGACATGTAATTTAGACCATTGTAAAAAGAGTGTAATATGGTCCATTCGTTGACCCCATGTGACGGACAAGTTCTAAGCATAAGTTTAATCCTATCCCAAGCCACAGCAACATGTTCGTTTTCATTTTGCCTAAAAGAAAGAATGTTGTTTCTATTTTGCAAAATTTTAACAGGAGGATAGCATTTCTTAATGAAAGCTTCTTTTAAATCATCCCAAGTTTTAATGCTATCAATAGGTAATGAATGCAGCCACTCTTTAGCTTTTCCTCTAAGTGAGAAAGGAAATAACTTCAGTTTTAGAATATCACTTTCCACATTTTTAAATCTCGGCATGTCACATATTTCAACAAAATCATGAAGATGCATAGAGGCATCCTCCATAGCACTACCGCCAAATTGTTCCCTAGTTATCAAGTTCAACAAACTAGGACTTACTTCATAACTCTCAGCATTTATCTTAGGTGTGGCAATGGGCCTAGCAATAAATTGATCATTTGGAGTGTTTGTGTAATCACACAACTTAGTTCTTTCTCCCATTTTAGCAAGTTTTTATGTGTTTTTTAATTTTTAATGCAAAACTGAAAATAAATATGCAAGACAATGACAAAACAAGATAAATTGCTTTGAAGGTAAAGATGGATAAGATGATGCTCACGTAGGTGCAACCTCCCCAAGCTTAGGTGTTAGCACAAGTTGGTGATGAAGTTGACTTGGTGAGATATCCTTGGATAAATCCGGCTCCAGAAAACATAGCTAGTGCAGGGGACCCTTGGATAAACCTTTCAGCAATGATTCCTCGGCAACGGCGCCAGAAAATAGTCTTGATGACGTGTAGTTGACGGCGCCAGAAAGCACTCTTGATGGCCCTTCACGTAGTTACCTGTGTGAAAAGTAAATGGGCTAGGTTGAGACTCCAAGTGCAGAGTGTGTAGTAAGTGGAAGACGTGTTTTCCCCACGAGGGTGACTCGAGGGTTTAATATCGAACTCTCGGGGAATCAGTAGTGAAGATTTATCTTTCCTATCCTTCTTTTGGTTACCTACAAAACAAAGTAAATGTTTTGGTACTCAACCTCACCTAGTGGTTGTCAAGCACAAGGTGTGAGAATGATATCAAGATAATATGCAATGCAAACAAGAAATAAATATGCAATGGTGGTAAATAAATATGCAAGGATGGTGGTAGCAATGATAAATGATATTTTTGGATTTTATATGATGAATGCAAGATGTAAAAGTGTTTTTGTATTTTCGGATTTTTAAATGGCAGAAAATGGAAAAGTGGTAAAAGTGGTTGGAAAGGTGTATCTTATGATTAAAAATGGACCGGGGTTCATGGTTTCACAAATGCACTCTCTCTTTAATAAAGTGGTAGACAATGGAACACTAGAGTTGACATATGAGATTGCAACACAACAGTTTAATGACTAGTTATAATTATATGGGCATCACGTCCTAACATAGAGACCTTTTGGTTATTAGTCTCTCTTATACTCCACCAAGATGCGAACTAAATCATAACACCTCAGTAATTAAGATAACTCAGAGTATAGCAATAAGTATCATGACATGAAGTTAAAATAAGAACATGCTAGATCTAGTCATGGAGGAAGTGGCAATGGTCACACCCACACCTCCGGTAGCATGGTATTTCTTTTTATCCCTAGTGAGGCAACAAAGTAAGGTAAAAATACCCAAGTGGATCGCAGAACTTTCTCTCACGTTCACTGCACTAGCCACCCCCCGTTACTCCAACTAATGCACACGTTCCCCCTCACACGCTCTCATAAACATGCTTGATCATGACAAGTAAATAAGAACGGGGTACATAATATGCATCTACTTTCATAACTGAAACAAAACCATTGCAATCTCAAACATATATTAACTCATAAAAAGATCCACCACAAAGGTATTACATAGATGACCGTAATCATGTTCAGCAGCTCATACGGTACTAATTAGTGAAGCTCGAGAGAGAGAGATACATAAGTTACTTCCACAAACCCATAGTCCAGAGGTGGACTACTCCCTCTTCATCATGGAGACGGTGGAGAAGTCGTTGGAGAAGATGGAGACCACGCCGGCAGCACCCTGCCGGAGTTTTCCCCCTCCAATCTGCAGCTCCAGGTCTCTGTTTCGGTGTTTCTGTATTTCTGCGGCGCTCCTCCCAGATAACATCGGGGGACTATTTTTATAGTCATTTTTAGGTCAAAACGGAGTCGGTGGAGGAAAGATCGACGACAACGGAGCTCCGAGGCCCAAAAGGAGAGGCCCCACGCGGCCAGGTACAGGGGCCGCGTGGGTCCACCTATCTTGGCCCTCGGGCCTCCGTTTGTTTGCTTCCTTCGCTCCCACGCTTTGTTCCTTACAAAAAATGATGCTCGTAAATTTCCAGGTCATTTGGACGTCGTTTGGGTCCCTGAAACATTAAAAATATAAAAATAGGGTTTTCTGCCTGCGCAGGGTTAATTCCATAAAAAATAGGAAACATATCAAATATTCCCAAAATCATTAGAAAACAGTGGTATAACCCTTATATGATGCAAATAGACTGGAATATAAGTAAAAATAATGCAAAGTTCATGTATGCATTTTACATGCATCACACGTGTACGGTGAGATTGCGTGCGTAACGCACGATTAGGATCTGAACGGTTGTGATTGCTTTTGATTTGTGGTAAATAGGGGAACGGTGCTGGCATTATTTTTTACTTTGCCATTTGCTCTGCGCGCCGCCCCTGCTTCATCGTCTTCCTCTCGCTTCCATTGTTCTTGCGCCCAAGCTCCCGCTGTTCCCCTTAGCCACCACTGCCATGGCGCCAAAGAGAAAGGCTGCTGCTGCCGACGCGCCCGCGACCGACGCGGCCGCTCTGAAGGGGAAGAAGACTGCGGCTGGCGCATCTGCGCCCGCCGTCGACCTCAAGAAGAGCGACGGCGATTGGATGAAATCCACCATCAAGGAGGCGCATCAGGACAAGCTTCACGAGGAGGGAATGCTGCCACCCGCGGACCAGCTGTTCGTCCGCACGCCGTCGCCCAAGGAGGTACTCCCGAGCCTCGCGCTAACGAGCGCGTTTGTTTTGCGGAGTTTCTGCCTAGGGGTTTTTGCTTCCCTTCCACGACTTTGTTCGTGGATTGATGTATGCATATGGGGTGCAAATCCATGATTTCACCTCGAATGACATTATGCACATTGCCTGTTTTATGGTGTTGTGCGAGTGCTTCTTGGGAGTTTCTCCCAGCTGGGCCCTCTGGAAGTCGATTTTCATGGTTCGGCCCAACAACCGAGGTGGCCGCACCTATCCTGTTGGCGGCTTCGGGATCCAGGTGCGCAGCGACACCCGCTACTTCGCCCTGAAGCCAGTCGACTCGGCGCAAGGGTGGAGGAAGAGGTGGTTCTATGTGCGCGTCGACCAGGAAGGAGTCCCGCCATTTTCGACTGCTGGCATAATCGCGAGGACGAATGCCTGGACCACCCTCTGTCGGCTGAAGAAAAGGCAGAAGTGGCGCTTCTGCTGTCGAAGATTGGAGAGCTACTGAGCAGCGTAACTGGTGTGCATTTGATTGCCACCATTGTGAAGATGCGGGTGTGGCCGCTCCGCAGTCACGCCCACCCCATGTGGGAGTACGAGGGTGCGCTCGACGCCACCCGAATGAGCAAGGAAGAACTGTCGAAGAGCGAGTTGGTGTCACATGTGCGGTCCATCACCAGCACGAAATCCAGCGAGCCCTGCAATGTCGACTGCCCCGTCACTCCTTATGGTGCTGAAAGGCCTTTGGAGGAGGTTAGTGAACAATCATGTTTATGATCTACTGGTCTTGTTATTTTGTTGCGCATCTTTGTAACTTTCGATTGCTGTATTTTGTATGCAGGGCCATTCAACTGCATCAACCCTTCCTCCTCTTCCCGAAGATGGCCCAACTCATGAAACAGGTGCAAACGGTAGAAACGAAGGGAGGAGGTGAATCGCCTCTACCTTCGGCTACCACATCTCCCATGGAAGAGGTCGAAGAGGAAGGGGCAGAGGAAGTACAGGCCGAGGAGCCCGCCATGACTGATAATGTGAGCGAGGTTCCCACTCGCAAGCGCCGTCGGGCGGCCCGAGTTGTGTCTTCCTCCACGAGTTCACCCGCGAAGGAATCAGATGTGAGAGATGACGGAGACTCGGGCTCGTCTCCTACTGCCACAGCTGCTCCTTTGAATGTGAGCCCGTTGAGCTCAGCTCCTCCTCCCCAGTTGGGTGAGGAGCTGCTTTTTGGAGGCCCAAACTTTGACAACCTTGATACTGATGAGGAAGAAGAGCACAGGTATGCGTCTGAGCTTTTGTACTAAAGTTTTTGTTTGTTGATATTCTTGCTTATGTTGTATTTCGTCTGTCACTCGCAGTGCTGAGACTGTGCGCCTCTGACTCCCCCATCCGAGAAGATGACGACCCCTGAGCACCCGGAAGTCTCTCACGTGGCTCCAGAGGTCATTCAATCAGCAGCCACAGCTACTGCTATTGAAAAGGCCAAGGCTACGAGTGCCGCAACTCCGGAGGTCGGGACATCAGCCGCGAAGCCCGCCTTGGACGGAACACGTAAGTGTCTTTTTGTCGAGTCCGCATACGGGACTGGGTATGTATAACTTATGCTGGTTTCGTGTGCTTGCAGCCTTACTACCTCAACCTGGTAGAATCGGGCAAGGCTTTTGTCCAAATGGAGCAAGAGAGGGACAGTCTGCGCACCAGTTTGGAGCAACTCACTCGTAAGTGTATTTTGATTCTTAACCCGAAGTTCCTTTTTGCACTGTCTTTGCTTAGTCGAATGTTTGAATTACTTCTTGCCATCAAATTCAGACGACAAGGCATCGGCTGAGTCTCGGGTGAAGGAGCTAGAAGATGCACTCGCCAAGCAGCGTGCTGAGTCGAAGAAGGCTTTGGATGATGCCAAGGAGTCCGCTGCCTTGCGCGAGAAAGAGTATGCTGAGCGGCTGGCTAGCCTCACCCGAGACGTGGGCGGTTAGTAAATTTGCCACTTTTTTTTACTTCTGTTGCCGCTGAGCGTTGTGTAAGAGTTTCTGTTCTTTCTGATTTTTGAAGGAGCTGTTGGCGCACCGGCACCTGTAGACCAGGCGAGTGGCGATTTGTCCCTCGACCGTGCTATTGGCGACCTTGACGCCGTCTCCGCCCAAGCTAAGGATGCACTCGCCAAGTCTACGAGCACACTCGGCGCCGTATACAAGGGCGTGTTCCCGTCTGGCCAACTTCCATCGACTGTGGATGGCTTCGCCGATGTCCTGGCCCGGGAACCTCGACTATGGCGAGTTTTGCTCGCACCCTGACGGTACGCGGCTCAGAGACCACCCTCAAACTCCTTTTAGGTCATGGGATAGAGGGTGACTTCAAGCCGCTCTGTCTGATTTCCCTCGGAAGCCGGACGGGAAGCTGGTGTCTCTGAAGCATGTGAACGAGCCAGCCGCAGCTGGCTGAAATTTTTATGACTACCGTGGAGCGCCGGTCAGCGGAGGTCGCCAATCGCGCGCGTAGGGCTAGGTCGGAGTCTGCATCATAGACTTTAGGGCCATCTTCCCTTTTGTTGGACTGTAATTATACTTTTATGATACGTCGAGTATGCTTATGCTTTTGCCACACTTGTATGGATTTGGTTCCTTGTTGTGTCTGCCTGTAAGGCTATGTGCTGTTACTCACCTAAGCTTTGTGATGAGTTTCTCATGAATTTTATGATGTCAGAAACGGGCAGCCGCTACTTCATCTGGCTCGTCGCGGCATCGTGCTCCACTCGATCTCGAGCTCAGGTGGCAAACGATGCCGCAGTAATGCGTTATATGAAGGCTCGAGTCGCAAAACTGGAGCAAGAGTTGAAGAGTGCCCAGAGCGAGCTGGATATGATGAGGGCGAGGCCTGCTTTACCCACTCAGCGAGAGGACTATGTGCTTGGCGAGATGGAGATCGTGAACAGACAACTCGAGTGTAAGCATGACTGCCTTGATCTCAAGAGTTCATAGTCTGTCCTTTTTGTTGACCAACGTGCCTTGTTGCAGGTTTTGTTCCAGATTCCAGGCGGAGCAGGCTCGTGTTGATGAGCAGTTGAACAATGCGACTGACGAACCAACGACGGGCCGTCAGCACTTTCGCTTGGATAAGAACCGAGCGCGCATACTCGCAACTCTAAAGGATCGAGTGTGGCGGAGCACTATGCTGCTCGAGTTATGCAGGTCGGCCTTCAGTCGAATCAACCAGACTCTTTTCCCGACGGGCCGCAACCTCAAGGAATCCATGCGTTGCTCGGGCTTTTCCGGAGTGCAGGTCCTATTCGAGATTTTATCACCCAGAAGCTTGTGGATGGAGCCAACGCAACGATGGCGTATATCCGGAGTAAGCGTCCACATATGCAGCTACGTCCACCCGTGCCTGGATCGACTTTGTCACAGTCGCAACTTGACGATACAGTCGAATATGCGAGGGTGATGGTTGAGTGTTATCACGCTCAACTTATGGGCCCTGTTCTTCCAGTCAAGGACGAACCGGAAGATTAGGGTATTCCTGTATATAGGGCAGCCCCCGAGTGTAAATTTGCCACTTATACGTAGTGTATATTTATTTATGTATGTGCGCAGCCCCCGTGTATCGAGTGGGGTTTATGAAAAACACTTAGTATGGAACATGAATTGCACAGCCCCGAGTGTTCGAGTGAGGCTGTGAATTTTTGCGATGTTTGAAGCTTCAACTCATGATTTTGAGCAACTTTTTTTTATGTATGATTTTATGACCCAGCCCCCGAGTATTCGAGTGCGGCTGGGGTATTATGTTTGAAGAAGGAGCGAAAGCTCATGCTTTGAGATAGCGCAGCCCCCGAGTATTCGGGTGAGGCTAAGTTGTGCGAATAAGTTATGCGAGTAGTAAGCAGGGAGAAATATGAGGAATCATTGACTATATTCCATTTTTGAATGTTAAGCTGCAGGCCGCCTCATTAAAAACCTTCCAGTCCCCTTAGGTACCCTGGTAAGGAAAAGAGCGCGTCTGAAACCTGCAGCCATCCGACATATGTGCCTATTACATTGTGCGACTGAGCAATCTAAGCATAGAAACGGCGCAGCTGCGCAACGTTCCAAGGATTGTGCGAGAGTTCGCCTGTCTTCGCATGCTTCAGTCTGTATGCTCCACCACCAATGACCTCGGTGATGATGAAGGGTCCTTCCCATGGAGAAGCGAGTTTGTGCACCTTCTTTTGCTTCAGTCGAAGTACCAGGTCGCCAACCTCAAAGGACCTGGTACGCAGTCGACGGCTGTGGTAGTTGCGGAGGTCTTGCTGATAGACAGCTGTACGTGCTAGCGCCGTGTTGCGTGCTTCTTCGAGCAAGTCGACTGCATCTTCGAGTGCTTCATCTGCATCTTCTTCGTTGTATGCCTCGACTCTTGGTGCATTGAATCTTACATCTGATGGCAGGATTGCCTCTGCGCCGTAGACCATAAAGAATGGGGTGAATTGTGTTGAAGCGTTGGGAGTTGTGCGTAGGCTCCATAGCACAGACGGGAGTTCTTCGACCCAAGCACCCGCGGCTCTTTTGAGTGGCACCAGAAGGCGTTTTTGATTCCGCTCGTCACGAGTCCATTGGCTTTTTCGACTTGGCCATTGGACTGCGGGTGTGCCACGGATGCGTAGTTGAGCGTGATGTCTTGCTCTTTGCAGAAAGTTCGGAACTCTTCAGCCGTGAAGTTTGTACCGTTATCAGTGATGATATTGCTTGGCACACCAAAGCGGTATATGATGGATTTTATGAAATTGACTGCTGTAGTGGCAGTCGAACTTGTGATAGGGACTGCTTCGATCCACTTGGTGAACTTGTCGACCGCCACCAGAAGGTGAGTATGCCCTCCATGGGAGGATTTTTTGAGTGGCCCGACCATATCGAGCCCCCACTGGGCGAAGGGCCAGGCCAATGGTATTGTCTTCAACGCCGATGCGGGTGCGTGCGGCTTTGTGGCGAATTTTTGACAGCCGATGCACCTTTTGACTATGTCCTCCGCGTCTTTGAGTGCTGTGGGCCAGTAGAAGCCTGCGCGAAAGGCTTTGGCTACGAGTGATCGACTGCTGGCGTGATGCCCGCAGGTACCTGCATGAATATCACGAAGGATGGCTTGGCCATCTTCGAATGCTATGCAACGTTGGAACATACCTGATACGTGCGCTTGTATAGTTCGCCGTTGATGACGGTGTATGCTTTAGATCGTCGAGTGACGCGTCTTGACTCTGTTATGTCTTCAGGTACCTCGCCGCGGAGTATATGCGAGGAAAGGTTGAGTCCAAGTTGGCTCAATGAGGAGTACCTCGACTGGCGGTCCTCTGTGCTAGGTGCTTTGCTCTTGGCTGGTGCGGCTGATGTAGGAGATGTTCGCTTCTTCTTGATGGACCTGTGCTCGACGCGCTCGAGGAAGACACCAGGTGGAACTGGTGCTTTGGTCGCGCCAATGTTGGCTAGCTTATCTGCTTCTTCGTTACTCTCGCGCCCTATGTGCCGCAACTCGCAGCCTTCAAAGCTGCCCTCCATGAGGTTGTACAGGTCACGGTAGGCGATCATGTTATCTGCGATTGCATCGCAGGCCTTCATTGTTTGCTGCACCACAAGATTCGAGTCACCATAGATCATCAGTCGAGTGCACCCGAGGGCTTTGGCCATCCGCATGCCATGGATCAGGGCCTCGTACTCAGCTTCGTTATTGGATGGTAACTCGAATTTCATCTGCAGGATATAGCGAAGCTTGTCGCCTTTTGGTGATATGAGGATGACACCTGCGCCTGCGCCTTCGTTCTTCTTTGAGCCGTCGAAGTACATAGTCCATGAGTTGGACACATCTGGTGCTCCGGGCAATTGAGCTTCGATCCACTCGGTATGGAAGTCAGGTAAGACTTGTGCTTTGATTGCCTTCGGGTAATCATACTTGATATCTCGTGGTCCTGGCTCGATGAGCCATTTTGCAACTCGCCCAGTTGCATTGGGGTTTGTGAGGATGTCTCCGATCCCTGAAGTGCTAATTACAGTTATCGGGTGCTCTGCGAAGTAATGCGTCAGCTTCCTTGAGGACATGAACACGACGTAGTCCAGCTTTTGATAGTGCGGGTACCGCTGCTTTGATATGGAGAGCACTTCACTCAAGTAATAGACTGGACGTTGTATGCTTTGGGCGTGTCCCTCCTCCCTGCGTTCGACTACCAGTACGGTGCTTACCACCCTGTTAGTTGCGGAGACATATAGGTATAGCGGCTCTCGTTCCCTTGGTGCGACGAGGATTGGAGGGCTTGTGAGGACTCGCTTGAGGTCCGTCAAGGCTGCTTCGGCTTCTGGCGCCCACTCGAATTTGTCTGCTTTCTTCATCAGCCGATAGAACGGGAGTGCTGTCGGGGGGTTACCCCCGGGTAGGGTAATGATGAGGTAAAGACATGTAAGGTTAAGGCAGTAAGCTGTCCGAGGGAACGATTGAGCAAGGACGTAGGAGGCGTCATCCGACGTAAGGTGTACGTCCGAGGTATACTTTCCGAGGTATATCCTCCGAGGTATCAACCTCGGGGCAGTCAGCTAGCTACCACAGGAATAAGATATTCTCTACCGAGGTATATGATCAGGAGTGTTATCCGAGGTTGGCAGCAAGGATCGAGGCATGTCAGAGAGGTCACGGGTGCCGCAGAGCTCGTAGCCCGAGGCTTCAGAGGACGGCGAGGTCCGTCCACGGGTTTCCCGGAAGCTCGGGGGCCTAGGAGCTGACTCGGCTATTTCGGGAAAGGTCTACAGGCTAGACCTCGGCAGGCTACTGAAGTATGACCGGAAGAGGAAAGCTAGGCCTGGCTGGCCTGACAGTCCGGCCGTTGAGCTGGCAGGAGGCAGAGGCTTGTCTTCTACCTTTTGGCCATGCCATTGTCAGTTGTAGGCAGGGGTAAAAATGTACTTCGGCCTGTGTATATATGCGGCTTCTCTACCTCCAGAGAGAAAAACGGCACAAACCCTAGCTCATTTCCCCCTTCGTAGTTTCACCTTCTACCTCGAGCTCTCACTTTGGTAGCAACATACAGCTCGAGGAGCACCTTGTACCTGAGAACCACACTGATATATTGAGAGAGGCAAGGCAGGAGTAGGGGTTTTACTTCCTCACGAAGGCCCCGAACCTGGGTATATCGTGGTGTCTTTTGTGTTCTTGTCTTTCTTGGTTTCTTGTTCATGTTCTTGTGGTTTCTTGCATGTTCTTGCTTGTGCACGTCTTGAGTGCATAAACCCTCCCCGGATTCCCCCAACGACCATTCGGCCCCAACTAAGCCATACCCATGGCATCTGCCGTGATCCCACCACGACAAGTGCTTTTTCGCCCAGTTTGCTGATGAATCGACTGAGCGCTGCCACTCGACCCGCTAATTTTTGCATGTCATGGAGCTTTGAAGGCCTTTGCATCGTCAAGATGGCCTGTATTTTCTCCGGGTCCGCCTCAATTCCACGAGCCGAGACTAGGTACCCAAGGAGCTGCCCGGCTGGCACGCCGAACGTGCACTTCTTTGGGTTGAGCTTGATGTGGAAGCGTTTGAGGTTTGCGAACATCTCTCGCAAGTCATCGAGTAGTGTGTTTTCCTCCCTTGTTGTGATGACGATGTCGTCTACGTAGACCAGGACATTTCGCCCAATTTGCTTCTTGAGGCAGTCTTGCATCATGCGCTGGTAGGTTGCGCCTGCGTTCTTGAGCCCAAAGGGCATGGTTGTGTAGCAGTAGACCCCCAGTGGGGTTATGAACGCCGTTTTCTCTTCATCCTCTTCCTTCATCCTTATCTGGTGGTAACCCGAGTAAGCATCCAGGAAGGACAAGCGAGCGCACCCGGCGGTGGAGTCGACGATCTGGTCGATTCGAGGTAGTGGAAAGTGATCATTTGGACAACATTTATTGAGTGCTGTGAAATCTACGCACATCCGAAGGATATCTGTGTGCTTCTTCTCTACAAGTACGGGGTTGGCCACCCATTGTGACACTACAGGAAATATGCTGATATATGACCCTCTATTTTCGTCACTAAATCGTCACTATTCTTCATTTGTGACGATTTTATGACGAAAAACAAATCGTCGTCAATCTACCGTCAGTAATCAAAAATTATGACCTTTTTTCTGAAATCGTCATAGTCGTCTATGACGAATTTGGACCGTCACAAAATTATGACGATCTAATTTCGTCACTAGCAGTCCGGCCACGCCACATCAGATCCAACGTGGCCTGTCCTACGTGGCAAGATTATGACGAAACCAAATCGTCGTAAATCAAAATCAGCCCAGTCCACTTCGTTGGTTTGTGTGGGCCGAGCCCAACAATTTCAGCCTTATTCTTAGTTGGGCCTCGGCCTTTTGGGCCCAATTATTTATGAGGCTTTAGCCTGTTTAGGATCTTTTTTCGCAAGATAATTTGAAATCAATATTTTTTCCTCAGAATTTCGATTTGGGCCGTGGCCTTTTAAGAACCCATATAAATTTTGAATCCAGTCAAATATTCGTTAATTTAATTTTTTTACAGAATTTGCAGTTGCATTACTGGTATTATTTGGGCCAGGCCATGGCCTTTTTTCAATCCAACAAGTACTGGGCCGCAGCCACTTTAGGCACCGAATAACAACAGCCATATGAATAGATTTCAAACAAATAGACAAGTATTTAAATAAACAGCAGAATACATCCACAATTCACCAACTTCCCAGCATTTGAACATTACATTCATATGTTCCAAAAATCTCAGCAAAATCACCAAAATGCACATTTCACCAAGTTCACAGCATTTGGCAATACAGTCACAGGTTCCATGTTACCAGCAAAATCACCAAAATGGCCAAGTTCACCAAAACAGCCAACATATCGATTCCAGCAACTTCACCAAGACAAGTGCATAGATGACAGCACTAATTCCCACTGGTTTTACCTCCAAACAAGGCCAGCATGTGAGCAAACCTTGCATCATTTTCTTCTGTTCTCTTCAGCAGCAACTCATAGGCCTTGTCACGGTCAGCTTGGGCAGCTTCTTGCTCTTGTGCTTTCTTCTTCATTGCAGCAATTTCCTGAAGCATTGCTTCACTTTGCTGCTGGGACCTCTCCAGCTTCCCCTCCAGATCAAGCACTTGAGCAGATACAGCAGCATTGGACTTACTGTACTTGTTGCCAGAGCTCGACTTCAGGCCCACATTCTTCAGGAATGTGTTTGATGGGCACTTGTCAGTCAGAACTTCAGCAACAATCTCAGCAGCGGACCTTGGCGCCTCACCTTCTTGTTCAGGCGCAGCCATCTTTTCCTCCATTGCAGCCTGGAAATAATCAAAGCAGTGAACTATATTAGCTCCATGTCACCTAATAAACAAGTAGAACATAGAAAAATCCATCTAGACAGATTAGTTTCATTAGAGATATCCCAACATTGGCTAATGGGGAACAGCAATAGAAAAATCCATCAAGTGGAACAGCAAGACAGATTAGTTTCATTATTACTCAGTAGGCACAAATTGGCTAATGGGGACATAGAACAAGAATCTATCTTTCTTGCTGGTCCAAGCATTAACAGTTTCAAAGCATCACAGGAATCCATCACAAGACATGCTGGTCCAAGTAAAAATACCTACAGACTGAAAGTGTGACTTACTATAGCAACTTGAACATCCTGCGAAAATCCATCTTTCTTGCTATAGTGGGTGGCCTGGAACATTTCAAATGCAGACAACTCTTCAACCTTACGTTCCTCCTTCTGCAATGTTGTTCAACAAGAAAACAAGCATAAGTTATTGTGACAATAGTAACTTATGTATAAAGGAATTACTTGTGTCTAATGCAAAAATGAAAGTGTCCGATCTTACAATAGCATGCACATGGGCAACATAGCAGCGGGAACCAGTTTTCTGGCCAAATTTAACCTTTTTTCGATTCTTCTGGTTTGATAAACAGGTTGCCTACAGATGGGCACATTTCATCATCAATGTATGCAGGGGAAATAATAACAACAAATATCTTGACAGTTTACAGTAGAGGCTGTGACAAAGTTACCTTGTGTTTTTCACTTGACCACAGCTTGACCAGGCTTTGCCATTCAGCATCTGTTACGTTTGCAACAGGGGATTTGATGCTAACCTGATTTGCCTGTACCTTATCAAAATACTCCTTCTTGAGATAATGACGCCTGTTCTTGGCCACATTTTTGAGGATATCAATGCATGCCTCCTGATTGACTCTCAGTTCAGTGTTCATCTCAAAACTCGCCTACAAAGGCAGCAAACAAGCATGCAATAACATCAGTGATCATATGAGATTAAGAACAGTGAAGAACACATTCAGCAACAAAACAGATATGAGCTTACGCCAACTTTGCCGATGAAGTCCTTGACAAGAGTCTTGTCCTTTTTGTACTCTTTGAAATGCGGAAGAATGGGCGTGTGCTTTCTTGCAAGGAAGCCACCCTCTGATGCAAACTTGGCAGCTTGTGCAGCCTTCTCTGGACGCTTCATTCCATCAGCAATCTCAATCCTCACCTTAGTTCCCATAGATTGTGTCAGTCTGTTTAACCCTGAGCCAGTTCTGTAGTTCCTGGCCACAACAACAGTACCTGAAAAGGATGCATACAACAATCAATTAAGCTGAAAAGGCAGACACAGATGCATTGACACAGAAGCTGAAAAGAAGAGTACTAGATTAAAAACTTGCCTTCAGCAGGTGTTGACGGCTCAGGTTCTTCAGAAATGACAGCAAACTCCAATGGCTGCTTCCTTGTGACAGTAGGTGCAGTTGGACAGAGATGCATCTGCACAGTACTCTCTTCATCCACTGAAGGAGAACCATCATCCTTGTGCAGCGAGCTAACCATGTCCTGGTGCAGCTGGCTTTCTCCACTGTTGTTTTCTTCATGGGTGACTACAGCAGCTGCATTCTTTTTCTGTCTTGTGACTCTGATTGGGGCAGCCTCATCAGGTTCCAACATCCTCTTTGTTGCCTCTAGATTTGGGGCTAGCACCCTAACTGGAGCCATTGGAGTAGATGTTTGTGAGCTCTTCCTCCTACCGCTTGTCCTCTTAACAGCAACACTCTTCTTCTTAGAAACCTTCAGATCCTCATACAAACAGTAAGTACAGCAGCATTAGATCACAAGTAAGAAAACTATGTTAGCACAGAATGCAGGAAAAACAAGAAAATACATCCTATGGCATACAACTACTACCCCCCTCCAAAAAGGAAAGAGTTGGCACCTTGACAGTCTTGACCACTAAACTGTCAGCAACATCCTCCCCTTCCGTATCTTCATCATATCTAGGATTATAGTCTGATGATCCCTCTCTTCCGTTTGTTATTGCAGATGCTGCGTCATCATTGGTAACGCCACTAACTTCAATGTCATTGCGTCTCCTAATCATTGAAGCTATTGTGCCAATGCCAAGTGATCGGAATATTTGGTTATTCCTCAGCATGTTTCTAGCCCTAACCTTCTCGTACTCGGTCATTGGAGCTTCTTTACAAACATGAATACAAAAATTACCACCATTAGATAAATTGTTGAGGTGTGCTATCAGGTTTCGTTTGCATTTAATCCTAGTAGAGGAATCCAGTTATCCAGACTAAAATGATACATTTGAACTGCCAGATTACAAGCATAAGCTAGACACAATTCTATACTTAGCATATTTGGTTGAGGTGTGCTATCAGGTTTCATTTGCATTTAATCCTAGTATAATAATATACTTGGCATATTTAAAGACATACATTGAAAAACAAGCAGCATAAGCACATGACAATGTAGCAGCAACAACACACATCAAATACAAGCTAGCAGAGCATGCAAAAGGAGCAACTTCCATACCAGGCAGCTGCTTCTGCCCTGTCTTCCTTGCCATGGCTGATCTTGCAAAACAGAATGAACATGAATTAGATACTAGAGCTCAAGAGAGTAATGCATGTCAATCAAATTTGCTGGAATTGCAATCAAACAGGACCAACATTTCAGGAGATTCAGTTATAATATAGGCAGTTACAGCTAGGCAAAGGCAAGTAAACAGCCAACATTACTCTAGTTAACAAGCATAAACAGGACTAACAGCTCAGGATATTTAGTTAATATGTATCCAAGATGAAATCAAAAGCATAAGCTGATCATGTTAATTCTCTCACAGTTACAATAAAACACAATACAACTGGCTTTACAGATTTTCCAGGTTGTGCAGGGAGGGTGAGCCGCTGCCTGGCGGGATAGTACTTCTTAGCTGCACGCCATAGACACAAGGCATTTAGCAACCCCTACATCATAAGGAAACTGCATGTGTTCTTCGTAGAGAAAGAAAAGCATGAAACAAGCATGATCAAATATGCCAGTCTAGCCTTGTGTCGGAAAGATCCAACAATAATACTGTCCTCAACATTACCAACTAATGATGCGAGCAAGAAATCAAAACAGAAATATTATGCATCTAGCAGAGTATGGTACACTAGTTTCACAGTAAATAACTATGTGTCGTGTACTATGCATATGCTTCGAAGTGCTACTTGAGGACAATGTCCAAACATGGAGCTAGTTATGGCAACACGCGATAAAATAAACTACTACGACAAAGTGGAAAAGGAGCAAAATTCACCATGACCAGATCTGCTCTAGTGGAAAGATAAAATAAACTACTACGACACACTGAAAAGATACTCGCACAACAGAAGAAGAAAAAGAAAATCACCTCCCCATTCACTCAACGACAGGCATGGAAATCCATGATCAACACTCGCATCATAAACATCTACTAATCTACGTTCACATTCAACCAATCAAAGCAGCGTCCACATTGGGGAGGCGTCAGGTAACCAACTGTATTTCAGCAGATTCGAGCTCAAATCTAGTACAGTAGTACTGAAAGAATCCGAGGAAGCAGGGGAGGGAGGGGAGTGGAGTATGGTGGGAAGTGCGTACTCTTGGCGTGGATGGCCTCCTGCAGATCCGCGACCTTGGCCTGCGAGAGAAATCAAACCGAGTCAAGCCCCCGACGAGCAGCAGAGTAGCAAGGAGCAAATCTGCAAGAAAGCCTAGGTTGGGAGGGGACCTGTGGTTGTAGGAGGGGACGCAGAACTCGGCGTCGAGGAGGAGGCGAAGACGGCGAACTAGGCGTTGAGGAGGAGGCGAAGACGGCGAACTCAGCGTCCAGGAGGAGGCGAACTCGGCGAACTCGGCGTCCTCTCCAGGCGGCGGCGGCCTCCAGGCTTCAGCACGGACGACGAGGACGGAGCTCCGGCGATTTCCTCATCCCGACGCTGTGCTCGGCACCAGGAGCTCCGGACGAGGACGGCGGCTCCGGCGGTGACGGTGGATCGGGAGGTGGATCTGAGGGTAGGTGGGGATTGGCGTCCAGGTGCGTCCAGGTTAGGTAGGGATTGGCGTCCAGCCGTCCAGGTGGGGATATGTCCGAAATATCCTCAGGTGGGGATATGTCTTTTTTCCTTTTTGATGGGCGTTTGGGTAATTAATATGTCCGAAATTTCGG
Source organism: Poa pratensis (assembly GCA_947311845.1). Taxonomy (NCBI): domain Eukaryota; kingdom Viridiplantae; phylum Streptophyta; class Magnoliopsida; order Poales; family Poaceae; genus Poa; species Poa pratensis. The sequence goes on along the minus strand of CAMZMU010000051.1, from coordinate 28,510,613 downwards.
GATTGGCGCCCAGTTTTGCCGCTCCGTTTTGGGATTGGCGCCCAGGACATGGAATTAGTGATAAAATTTGAGAATTAAATGTAATTATTGTTGTCTATAGTCAATAAAACCAAATTAGATATAATTTGAGGATTTGTTGCCCAAATTATAATGAGATATAAACTGAGGTTTTGTTGTCCAAACTAATTGTGTCTATTGTTTCATTATTTTGATTTTTTTTGAATTTTGTGTGCCCATTTGAAAATCTAGTCGAAATCGTCGCCGTGACCATTGGTGTCTAGTGGTTGAATCTTGTGGAGATTTTGGTATATCTCTGATGAAATTGATAGTTCTGAACCTAAAAATGAAAATTGGGAAAAATAACGGGCAAGGAATGTGGCGGCTGCAGTTCAAAATCTAGCAGTTTCCTGCTGAATCGGCAGGAAGTCGTTTAAATGGTCAAAAATAGGTAGAGAGCTCGGGAACTCATGCCTTTTGGTGATCTTTGATAAAATGATGTCTACTTTGCGACAAATATGTGTCGGTGCCATTTTGGGCGATTTTCTCGGTAGCCGCTTCACAAATAACGTTGTTTTTAGCACTTAAAAATGAAAAGTGTTTTTTTTTGTGAAACACATTGAAATCTTTTTTCGGCAACATTGTTTCCCATCACAAGATGAGCACATGTGCCAAATTTGGGCATATTTGGACAAACTAGGGCATGGATGTGGCCAAAACCTTTGTTGTTTGTCTTGAAAGCTATGAATGTTCATTGGTGATAGCAACTTTCTGAGAACACTTTTTCTATAAAACTTTCTTATTGCAAGTTTATATTTTTTTCTCGTAACTAGGTCACATATCATGACGCTACGCGAAGGTTTTCCATTATTTTGATTTTTTTTGAATTTTGTGTGCCCATTTGAAAATCTAGTCGAAATCGTCGCCGTGACCATTGGTGTCTAGTGGTTGAATCTTGTGGAGATTTTGGTATATCTCTGATGAAATTGATAGTTGTGAACCTAAAAATGAAAATTGGGAAAAATAAGGGGCAAGGAATGTGGCGGCTGCAGTTTAAAATCTAGCAGTTTCCTGCTGAATCGGCAGGAAGTCGTTTAAATGGTCAAAAATAGGTAGAGAGCTCGGAAACTCATGCCTTTTGGTGATCTTTGATAAAATGATGTCTACTTTGCGACAAATATGTGTCGGTGCCATTTTGGGCGATTTTCTCGGTAGCCGCTTCACAAATAACGTTGTTTTTAGCACTTAAAAATGAAAAGTGTTTTTTTTTGTGAAACACATTGAAATCTTTTTTCGGCAACATTGTTTCCCATCACAAGATGAGCACATGTGCCAAATTTGGGCATATTTGGACAAACTAGGGCATGGATGTGGCCAAAACCTTTGTTGTTTGTCTTGAAAGCTATGAATGTTCATTGGTGATAGCAACTTTCTGAGAACACTTTTTTTATAAAACTTTCTTATTGCAAGTTTATATTTTTTTCTCGTAACTAGGTCACATATCATGACGCTACGCGAAGGTTTTCCATTATTTTGATTTTTTTTGAATTTTGTGTGCCCATTTGAAAATCTAGTCGAAATCGTCGCCGTGACCATTGGTGTCTAGTGGTTGAATCTTGTGGAGATTTTGGTATATCTCTGATGAAATTGATAGTTGTGAACCTAAAAATGAAAATTGGGAAAAATAACGGTCGAGCCTGGATGCACGAGCTGTAAAGATTCATTAGAAACTGAACGGTCGAGCCTGTCAAAACGTAACACCACTAAGCAAAGAAAACTAACTCAATATACATGAATCAATATTCCAATGGGCCTGTTGTTTTGTTTGTAGGCATTGCAAGTATTTAAAACATTGCTAGTATTTAAAATTGTCAAATGATCCCCACCGGCGTGCCTGAATCTAGCATGGGTCTCATCAGCAGCCTGTTGTGCTTCCATAGGCCGGATAAGTCGGCACTGAAAATATGTTCTCTAATCAGTACATCACAAAACAAAGAGCGGTGATGGGGCGATTTGCTTTTATCAGAATAACTTAACGTCAACCATGTTGCATCAAACTGCTGTTTATCATTAAGTCAAGTATCCAGGCACACGAAGTTTCTAATGACAGCCCAAACAGAAATAAGATCAGATGCTAGAGTCACTGAATTTGATTACAGACACAATTTGAAATGCATGGCAGATATTGATAGGATCTCATCAACACAGTGGAATTCTTGGCTCCTTAGGATCGCCGTTACTAATTGTGGATGCAAGAGGATTTCAGTCACTAATTCACCAAAAAGTGTAATATTTCCTTCAATATCAAATGCTCCCAACTGGAGAAGAACATCCAGTGCTCTCATGACAGGCTCTGGCCCCAATCTTCATCAATGTCTGAGCTGTGCTAGCCAGATCATATCTCATCATTTCAGGATACATCTGTGCTGGTAGCTGCATGAATGTGGCCTGGGTGTATAATCTGAAACACCTTTCAGGTTGTGTTCTTCCGGCACACGCAGTTCTCTGTAAAATCACAGACAGTGGCCTTCCTCGTAAGCATGCGACTTATTAGCTACAAAAAAATTATTTTGAATGTTATTATGAACTGCAAATCGACATGTAAAAGCTAGGAAAAAAAATGCATGATTTTCACTACAAATAAAGGCTTATAGGGATGATAGTGTCCACTGTAAAAGCTAGGAAAAAAAATGCATGATTTTCACTACAAAAAAAGCCTATCGACATGTAAAAGCTAGGAAAAAAAATGCATGATTTTCACTACAAATAAAGGCTTATAGGGATGATAGTGTCCACTGTGAACTTTATATACCACATTAAATCGGTAGATTTTCACTACAAACTCTGAATTGAAAGTGACAAACTCTGAATTTGAACAGTGACAAACTCTGAATTGAAAGTGACAAACTCTGAATTTGAACAGTGACAAACTCTGAATAAGTTACCTTCATGTACATCCGCTAGTCATCGTCGCCAATCCTATTTTCCTCATTGCCACTGCAATATTGGAGCATGGTATCATCATCATCACCATCATCGCTTTCATGTCCATCCACAAGCACCTTTCTTTTCTTTTTAATGCCTTCTACAACAGCAGCAGCAACACGTACACAGTCTTGTCCATCCCTTCTCAATCTGGTTTGCACAGTTGCTTCATGTGTTTGGACAGGAACTTCCGAAGAGTTTTCATCTTGATATGATAGTCCACCACCACCGGGACCTTTTTCCACTTCAGTTTCAGTCTCGGTCACACGCCACAGGTGCCTATGTTGGAATCTTTGCACAACTTGCCAATTTCCACCGAAACGTGTGTCTGGCAGATAGAAAACCTTTGTTGCTTGTGTGGTTAGAATAAATGGATCACTCTTATACCAGCACCTTCCAGTGTTGACACTTTTGAAGTGTCCATCATCTCTCAAGCCAGTCTTCTTCTTCCCACCAAGATCAAACCAATCACAACGAAAGAGGACAACCGAACGGTCGATGCCTCCGCTAGAGTTGTATTGCAGCTCGATGACGCTTCTAAGCTGACCATAGAAGTCCATGGCCTCACCATCATGATCTCCCTCGGTGACGATTCCACTGTTCTGTGTCTTTCTATTCTTCTCACGGTCAATGGTATGGTACCGAACACCGTCAACAATACAAGCTGAATACAATCTCACTCGCGTATCCGGTTGGCATGCCAAAGCAAAGAGATCATCACTAACCTTCTTCTCCTCATGCAATTTTCCTATCTGCACATGTAAGCCAGGGTGAGTAACACACAAAAACAAAAATGATGTGGCAATGGATGACATGGCTAAAGATCTCACCTTTTTCTTAAACCAACCAGCAAATTCCTTGGCAAGCCTCTTATCAACAGGGACGCGGCTTCCTTCCACATTCAACTCTTGTTTGCACATCCTGCCATGCGAAGAAAAATCGTGAGTGCAAACATCAGTCATGTGCTAAAAAAATAGGTTCCTCCCAACCCAAGATAATAAAATAGCTTACAACATATGACGTACTCTATGTATGGTAAAACCTCACTACAGTTGCTGAGGACAAACCAGACCATCTTGTCATAGTCATCACTGGCGGCGGCCAAGTAACGTAAGCCTCCGAGGAACTTCACACCATGCTTGAAAACAGACACAACACCACGGCGCGAGTTAGCCTCCGAGAAATTTCTGCCTCGCCGATTCCATCTCGTGTCCATATCGTCAAAGTACCTCGAGCAAAAAGTGAGGCACTCATCGACAACATACGCCTCAGCAATTGATCCTTCAGGCCTGGCTGTGTTCCGCACGTAGCGCTTACATGTAAGCAGCCTTCTTTCGACCGGGTACATCCAACCGTATTGCACAGGGCCTCTAAGCATTTCCTCTTTTGGTAAATGGACACACAAATGGACCATCACGGTGAAGAAAGATGGAGGAAAGATCTTCTCGAGCTTGCACAGAATTATTGGGATTTCTTTTTCAAGTCTTTGTAGAACCGATAACTTGAGTGTTTGGCAGCACAGTTCTCTAAAGAAATTTCCCAGCTCGGCAACCGCTTCGTATATATCCTTATGCATAATTCCTCGGAGCCCCACCGGTAAAATTCTTTGAAGGAGAATGTGGCAATCATGTGTTTTCTGTCCTTGAAGCTTTTGTCCATCTGGAGAGATACACTTCTCTAGGTCAGCGGCGTAACCATCTGGGAACCTCACCGCCCTTATGAACTCGCAGAAGGCAATCTTTTCATCTTTACTCATTGTGTACCAAGCAGGTGGCATGTCATAAGAGCCATCTTCTTCATTAAGCTCTAGGTGCAACTCTTCTCTTATTCCCATATCTTCCAAATCAAGCCTTGCATTCAACGTGTCCTTCGACTTCCCGGCAATGGTCATGAATGTCCCAAGAAGATTTCCGGTGACATTTTTCTCGATGTGCATTACATCAAGATTGTGCCTCAGCTTTAGACCAGGCCAGTATGGCAGGTCCCACAACTTGGATCTTCGGTCCCAACATTGACCATGCTCACGCTTTCTCTTCCTTTCCAGCTTTCCTGGTCTCACATCTTTGACATTTTCAAGTTGTTGCTCGAGCTCTTCTTTACTGAATTCTGGTGGCTGCTTGCGGGTTTCAGTCTTACCATCAAACTCTCTACTTCTTCGCCACTTATGGTTCTCGAGAAGGAAACGGCGGTGCCCAATAAAGCAGATCTTGCCCCTTATCCTCCTAGAGCAGGGATCTTTGTCACACCACACACAAGCCTGATAACCCGCTGTAATCCTCCCCGACAAAGTGTGCAACGCCAAAAAATCATGGATACACCATATGACTGCAGCACGTAGATTGAACTTCTGGTTGGGAGTCAAGGCATCATACGTAAGCACACCAGTCCAGAGCTCGAGCAACTCTTCCACGAGAGGCTCCATGAAGATGTCAAAATCTTTTCCTGGAGAGTCTGGACCCGGGATAAGCAAGGACATCATAAAGTTAGATTGATCCATGCATGCCCATGGTGGCATGTTGTAGGGCACCACAAAGACGGGCCACATGCTATATGACCCGGACTGGACCCCAAATGGATTAAAGCCATCCGTGCCAAGGCCCAGTCTTATATTTCTTGGATCTGCCGCAAATTCTTTGTGCTCCTTGTCAAAGTCTTTCCATGCCGTTCCATCTGCTGGATGGCTCAGCTCATCATCCACAGGCTGCCGCTTGAGCTTGTGCCACTGTACCTCCTCTGATGATTTCTTCGAGAGAAACATCCGCTGCAGCCTCGGCTTCAACGGAAAATGCCTCAACACCTTCTCCGGTATAGACTTCTTCCCATCAGCATCTTTCCACCGAGACAAATTGCATTTCGGGCAGTTGTCATACTTGGCATAGGCCTTTCGATACAACACACAGTTATTTGGGCAGACATGTATAGAGACATATCCAAGCCCCAGCCTGCGGATTACGCGCAATGCGTCCTCGTAATCCTTGGGAACACTACTACCTGGGAACTGCAAGGTCAACAGACGGAGTATTGCATTGAATGCAGTATTGCTAATCCGGTAGAAGGACTTGACGTGAAGTAGCTTCACGGTGAAGGTAAATCTTGAAAATTTACCCCCATCAACAGCTGCGCGCTTCGCCTCCTCCAACACCTCGGCAAACATTGACCTTTCTCCATCAACATGGTCTTCAGAGTTATACAGATCCTTCAACAAGTCAGGTATCCTGTCATCCTCAAACCCATCCTCTTCCTCCAGACCAACATGATCTTGCAAAACATTTTCCATAAAATCAATGCCTTCATCACCACCATTGTGTGGCTCTGCTTCATCAGCTTCAGCATGTTGAGGTTCTTCTTGCTCTGTTTCTCCATGATGGATCCATCTGTCATAGGTGCTGCTCATACCATAAATAAGCAAATGGTCTTCCACTCTGCCTTGGGTATGTTCATTACGGTTGTTGCATTGGCAGCATGGGCAAAGAATGGAATCATTCTTAGCAAATCTTGTGCGGACAAGTTGCATGAAGCCTTCCACTCCCTGTATATGCTCATTGGAAAGCTTTCTAACCCCTTTTCTGATCCAGCTTCTGTCCATCTGCAGAAGACAACAACACGTTGCAACAAATCAAAAGAAACCAGAGGTAGTAAATGAAACAAGGGATTTTGAAACCCATACAGCAGGTGACAATTTCTTCAGTTAACTCATACAGCAGCACTACACACTATAACATAATTCCTCAATCCAAACAAAAAACAATGGAATTCAATCTATTCTACATAGCATCTAACAAGAGAGATTTTTTTCATCTGAAACAATGGATTCTGAAACCTAAATGAAAGATAAAGTTGCTGTCTTGACTTGTTTTATTCTTCAGTTAAGCGCACCTAGTGCTATCACCGTGGACGGCCAGACGAGAGGAGAGAGGCGAGGGGTTCATACCGTGCACGGCGAGGCGCTCCTCCTCCGCTGGGCGGCGGACTGGGCGCGAAGTTGAAGATGGCGAGGCGCCTGCTCCTCCGTTCACCGCGACGCGCCCCCGCCGAAGTCCATGTCGCCGCCACCGGCCCCTTCGCCGGTCACTTCCGCAAAATCCCCTCCTCCGGTGACCGCCGCGTCAGCACCCTCCGCCGGTCACCGTCGCCCCAGCTCCCTTTGCCGTTCACCGCGAGGCGCCACGGCCGAAGTCGATGTCGCCGTCACCGGCACCTCTGCCTCTCACCGACGCGGCAGCCTCCTCCGCCCCAGACCCCTCCGCCGGTCACCGCCGCCCCAGATCCCTCCGCCGGTCACCGCCGCCCCAGACCCCTCCGCCGGTCAACGCCGCCCCCAGCCCGAGCTGTTCGAGCTCTGTTGTTTTCTGCTAAGTCCGAGCTCTGTTGTGAGGCTGAGTGCGTCTTCTACCTAGAAAATAGTAACTGTATAGATAAGTTTACTTTCATTTCTTAACAACATCACTTACGCAGCCTAGCGGTAGAGAGCAGTTCAGTTCAGCGCGAGGTCGTGGGTTCGAGCCCCCGCTAGCGCATATTTTTGCAAATATTTCGGGCCACGGATCCATGCTCGCCGCGCATGGGCTCGAGCAGGCCGCGTATGGGCCACGGATCCATGCTCGCCGCGCATGGGCTCGAGCAGGCCGCGCATGGGGCCATGCTCGCGAGGGCCACGGAGCCCATTAGTGTGGGGTTCGCATGGGGCCCGCATGTCAGATTAGTCTATAAAGTCAAAACTAAGTCACTCGCCGTAGGTCCCACCTGCAAGTCTGCTGACATGGGCACAATGGATGACATGGCAGCTGACACATGGGCACAATGGTCTGCTGACATGGCACAGGGGATGATATTGCAGCTGACACATGGGCACAATAGATGACATGGCAACCATAATTATAATTGTGAACGTCTACGACGATTCTAAATGGTCGTAGCTGGTCAAAGTTGACTAAAAAAACGTCCAAAGACTGCCTGGAGGAGATTATGACGATTTCATATATGACCTTCCTGACTAAAACGTCGTAATTTTACAAGGATTTGCCCCCTCCAACTGGGGTATGACCATCTCATATAAAATCGTCATAATTTTATGACCAATTTGTCCACCGTCATTATGAAAAGGTCATGTATCAACACATTTCTTGTAGTGTGATTTCTTGATTTCTCTGATGAAACCTGCTGCGAGTAGCCTGTCGACTTCGGATTCGACTGCGGTTCTTTTCGGGCCGGATATGCGGCGCATTGTTTGCTTGACTGGTTTAGCATCTGGAAATAATTGGAGAGAGTGCTCGGCGAATTCACTGGAATACCTGGCATGTCGGCTTGACACCATGCAAATATATCCCAGTTCTCACGGAGGAATTCGACGAGCGCGCTTTCCTATGCGATAGGCAGACTCGACGAGACATTGACTGTCTTGGTCGGGTCAGTCGGGTGCACCTGATGCGACCTTGTGTCATTGGTGGCGTTGAATGCTCTGTCGACTGCCACCTTCTTGTGCTCCGGCATAAGTGTTCGATCGTTGGAGGCCGCTAGATCGGCGAGTGTTGCTTCCATGCCGAACATCTCAGAGATTTTGCTAAACTCTCGGTCGCAAGAGTTGGACTTTTGGAAGTTTCCTTTGACTGTGATTACTCCTTTTGGTCCTGGCATGTTCAGCTGGAGGTATGCTGATGCATGTAAAATGCATACATGAACTTTGCATTATTTTACTTATATTCCAGTCATATTTGCATCATATAAGGGTTATATCACTGTTTTATTATGATTTTGGGAATATTTGATATGTTTCCTATTTTTTATGGAATTAACCCTGCGCAGGCAGAAAACCCTATTTCTATATTTTAATGTTTCAGGGACCCAAACGACGTCCAAATGACCTGGAAATTTACGAGCATCAGTTTTTGAAAGGAACAAAGCGTGGGAGCGAAGGAAGCAAACAAGCGGAGGCCCGAGGGCCCAGATGAGTGGGCCCACGCGGCCCATGTACCTGGCCGCGTGGGACCCCCTTTTGGCCCTCGGAGCTCCGTTGTCGTCGATCTTTCCTCCACCGACTCGGTTTTGACCTAAAACCGCCTATAAAAATAGTCCCCCGACATTCTCTGGAAGGAGCACCGCAGAAACACAGAAACACCGAAACAGAGACCTGGAGCTGCAGATTGGAGGGGGAAAACTCCGGCGGGGCGCTGCCGGCGTGGTCTCCATCTTCTCCAACGAATTCTCCACCGTCTCCATGATGAAGAGGGAGTAGTCCACCTCTGGACTATGGGTTTGTGGAAGTAACTTATGTATCTCTCTCTCTCGAGCTTCACTAATTAGTACCGTATGAGCTGCTGAACATGATTACGGTCATCTATGTAATAACTTTGTGGTGGATCTTTTTATGAGTTAATATATGTTAGAGATTGCAATGGTTTTGTTTCAGTTATGAAAGTAGATACATATTATGTACCCCGTTCTTATTTACTTGTCATGATCAAGCATGTTTATGAGAGCGTGTGAGGGGGAACGTGTGCATTAGTTGGAGTAACGGGGGGTGGCTAGTGCAGTGAACGTGAGAGAAAGTTCTGCGATCCACTTGGGTATTTTTACCTTACTTTGTTGCCTCACTAGGGATAAAAAGAAATACCATGCTACCGGAGGCGTGGGTGTGACCATTGCCACTTCCTCCATGACTAGATCTAGCATGTTCTTATTTTAACTTCATGTCATGATACTTATTGCTATACTCTGAGTTATCTTAATTACTGAGGTGTTATGATTTAGTTCGCATCTTGGTGGAGTATAAGAGAGACTAATAACCAAAAGGTCGCTATGTTAGGACATGATGCCCATGTAATTATAACTTGTCATTAAACTGTTGTGTTGCAATCTCATATGTCAACTCTAGTGTTCCATTTTCTACCACTTTATTAAAGAGAGAGTGCATTTGTGAAACCATGAACCCCGGTCCATTTTTAATCATAAGAAACACCTTTCCAACCACTTTTACCACTTTTCCATTTTCTGCCATTTAAAAATCCGAAAATACAAAAACACTTTTCCATCTTGCATTCATCATATAAAACCCAAAAATATCATTTATCATTGCTACCACCATCCTTGCATATTTATTTACCACCATTGCATATTTATTTCTTGTTTGCATTGCATATTATCTTGATATCATTCTCATACCTTGTGCTTGACAACCACTAGGTGAGGTTGAGGATCAAAACATTTACTTTGTTTTGTAGGTAACCAAAAGAAGGATAGGAAAGATAAATCTTCACTACTGATTCCCCGAGAGTTCGATATTAAACCCTCGAGTCACCCTCGTGGGGAAAACACGTCTTCCACTTACTACACACTCTGCACTTGGAGTCTCAACCTAACCCATTTACTTTTCACGCAGGTAACTACGTGAAGGGCCATCAAGAGTGATTTCTGGCGCCGTCAACTACACGCCATCATATGCATAGTGTGGAACCGCCATGAATCGAGCGAACGTCGGGCGTCCAAGTATGGCGTGGTATTGTGATTTCCAGTCGACAACTTCGAACTCAATCGACTCTGTACTGAAGTGGTTCTTGTCCCTGAACGTTACGTCGAGTTGTATGGTGCCTTCTGGGCTTATTGCTTTGCCTGGGACGATACCGTGAAAGGTATTTGAAGATCTTGGCAGGTTTTCGACTGACCTGTTCATTTTGCGGAGCGTATCTGCGAAGATGATGTTTATGCCGCTGCCACCATCTCTGAATACCTTGGACATGGCGTAGCCTCCAATTTGTGCGTCGAGTACCAGAGCAGAGTGCCCTGGACGAACGACCGATGGTGTGTGGTCTTCTCTGCTGAAGCTTATTGCAGTTTCAGATCCTTGTCGAGTGCGAAGTTTTTGCTCCCTGTTGGAAGGGCGACCTTTCTGTATCATGTACATCTGCCCTTGGGGCGGAGGGTACTGTGGTTCGTCCACCCGAGGTACGGGTTGTATGGCACCCGCGATATTTCCGTCTGCGGCAGGCTGTGGTGGTGAAGGTGGTGCCATCAGAACAGGCACATTGTTTGGCTGAGGCACAGGTGCAGGTGCGGGTGCGTGTGCGGCTGTTGCCTTTCTGAGTTGTACGTATTCAGACGCTAGTTGGTCGAATTCCCTGCAGTTTCTCATCGAGTGATTGGAGCGCAATTTTCCGTCTTCCCCCTTGTACAAGTGGAATCTGCAATCAGCATCCATCTTTTCTTCGAATGATCGTCCGGTTTGTGCGCCGGAGCGCGACTTGCGCCAGTCTTTCCTCTTGTAGCTGTCACTGCGTTGGCCACGGTCTCGACTGTCTCGGCGATCATCTCGACTGTCCCGTCGATCTTCTGACCGTCGGTCGCTTCTGTCTTGGTCGTTGCGGGGTGTGGAGAACCCAGCCGCCATGAATTCGGGTCTGTCGTCGTCGTAGTGACGTTTTGAACGCTTGCGCCTTCGGTCGTCTCTGTATGAGTCTCTGCGGCTTCGACTGCCACTTTCATGATTGTCACGGGGTGAGGACCCGCGTGTGGTGCGCGCCATGTCTTCTCCGTCTGCCCACTCAGTCGCGATTTTCAGGAGGTTAGCCACAGAGGTTGGCTTTTGGCGACCAAGTGCTTCTTTGAAGTCTCGCCTGGCGAGCCCCATGATGAAAGCATCCATGGCCATATCTTCTGAAATTACTCCAACTGAGTTGTGTATCTCAGTCCATCGTCGGATGTATGACCTCAACGTTTCGTCTGATCGTTGAACGCAAGCTCGCAGCTCTTCGAACGTTTTTGGGCCTTCACATAGAGGCTCGAAGTTTTTGATGAAGTCTGTGCGGAAGTGATCCCACGAGTCGTATGTTGATGGAGGTAGAGCCTTGAGCCAGTCGCGGGCTGTGCCTTCGAGCATGAGTCGTATGTATTGCATGGCCGTGATATTTGTGGCTCGCTGGCACGCGACAGACAGCCTGTAGTCTTCCAGCCACCCTGAAGGTTCCTGTCGACCCGTGTACTTGGGTTGTTCAGATGTGAGTTTGAATCCTTTGGGCATCCGTGTCTCGCGGACGCGTCAAGTGAAGCACAGAGCTCCGTGTGGCTCGGACTCCCGATCAGAGTACGAGTCGCTACTGTAAGATTTACGTGATCTGCCCCTGGACCTGCGCCGACGTGAGCCGCTTCTTTCCTTTGAGTGGTGGCGGTGACCACTGCGATTATGCTCTTCACGACGCGTGTCAACTATGGCACGGTCTCGACTCCCCCCTGGAGTTTTTGGGATTTGGCGTATGGCCTTCGCCGCTAAGGCGAGTGATTTGATCTGTTGGCGATGTAGTTTTGCATTGGGGTCATCAGCTGGAGGCTTGATTGCCTCTAGGTATGCTGCAGCGGTAAAGAGAGCACCCGTGGCTGTTTTGGGTACTGGCACTCCCTCCTCATCGTATGTCATGAAAGAGTTGCCTAGGTTGCGGGTCAGTGCTGCCCTCTCATCTGGCGCGAGGTGTGACAGCCTTGATCTGGGTCTTGTGTCTGCTCGCCCGGTGGAGCTCAGGGAGAGCTGTCTTCTTCGCGCACTCGACAAGCTAGCTTGCTTTTTTACATTCTTCGAGTGTTGCTCTGATCTGCTACAGTCGAAGTGACTCCTGCCAGTTGAAGTACTGGAAGGTCAACATATCCTCCCGTGTTGCGTCTGCTGGCATCATTGTGCACTCCTTGATGACTTTATCTGCTTTTGCTGCCATCTCAGCAGTAATTGTGAGATTTGTGACTCCATCCGGCATAGTTTCGGGTTCGTCGAAGTCGCTGAGGGAGATCCCGCAATCGAAGCTATCCTCGAGTGGGAGATTGAGCTCGGGATCGTTTATGCGGTATGCTGATTCGGCCTCCTCACCTTGGAGTTCTTCAATGAGTGCGTTGATCTCCTGAGTTGACATGGTTGTCGCGGACGAGCAGGCTTGGAGGATCGACGATGGTATGGACGCAGTTGATGGATCCGCAGTCGAAGGAGCCGCAACCGATGGAGCCTCGGGTGCGGAAGTCGCGAGTTGGCATGGATCTGTCAAGTCCTGCACACCAAGCTTGTTGACGAAAAAATTGAACGAGCCAACGGTTAAACCCAAACCAGACTCGAGATCGGCGAACGTCTCCTGAAATTCCAGCGAGTGTGGCTCGAAGTCCATCAGAGGATCTGATGTGCTTTTTGCAGGTGAAGCTGGCGTGCTGCCGTTTGTCCAGTGAGTCGGCGAGTTGCCGTGTGCCGCCCGAGTAGGCGAGTTCTGGTTTGTTGACACAGCCGGCGAGTTGCCGTTTGAAGATGCGATCGGCGAGTCGCCGTTTTCCGATGGAACCGAAGAAACCGTGAGTCCAGCACTATTCTTTCCCACAGACGGCGCCAATTGACGAGGGGTTAACTCATCAAATCCCATGGTTAGGACCTAGGGTTGAGATTATGGGGAGAGAACGTGGTAGTACTGGTAGTTTCGTCGGCTGACAAACAGAGGCAAAGATTTACCCAGGTTCAGGCCCCTCGGGTGGAGGTAAAGACCCTACTTCCTGCTTGTCTGTAATTGATCGTGTGGGATTATGCGGTTACAAGGAGTCTCCGGCGAGATGTCGATCTCACTAGGGCTTTGGTGGTTTGAGTCTGGCTTCTCTAGGATCGACGGCCCTCCCAGCCTTTCTAAGAGGCTAGGTCTCGGGAGTCCGTAACCGACCCTGTTTACATGTAAGGAAAGTATAAACCGACTATGCTTATGTCTAATCTTGGAGGGTACTCCATCTTGTTGGGCCTTTCATCATGGGCTTCATGTAGGCTCTTGATAGTTGGGCCTTTGTCGACACGTGCACCAGGTACCCTTATGGTAGGGTACCCGAGATGTATATCCTTGTCAGTGCACATAGGTGAACCTAGTATATTTAGGTTGTATGCTTGTTAAATTAAAACACCTAGTTTTATTCCGCATTTATCAAGCCTAAACCAGAAAAGTTTTAATCGCCTATTCACCTCCCCTCTAGGCGACATCCTTGTCCTTTCACACTCCTGCTTAATGTTATACGTACCTGGCACTTTGGCACGTGATCATTACGAGTCCGCCTGCCACGAACAGCGGCCTGCGATCGTAGCGGTCCACGGTGGTGACGGACACGAGAGCGGAGCCGAGGTTGACGGCTCCGAGGACGACACCCATGAGCAAGCCGTTGGCGCCAAATCCGGTCGTCTGGGACAACACGAGAATGCGATGACGATGACCCCAGTGAACTGTTGGAACAGCGGCACCGCCACGGCCAGCACCAGGTGGGGGCGGTACTCCCGCTTGAGGGTCCTCCAAGACGCGCCGTGCTGGTGGTCGCGCCCGGCCTCGACCGCACGCGCCACGTCCTCCAGCTCGTCGTCCACGTCCGCCTTCAGCCGCGGATGCGCCGGAGGGCGGCGCGCGCCTGCTCCACCGCCTGGCCGCGCATGATGAAGCTACTGGAGGTTTCCAGGATGAGCAGCGTGCCCACGAGGATGACGCTGGCGGGCACCGCCGCCAGGCCGAGGGAGAGACGCCACCCCCACCGTGGGATACGGGCGGCGCCGTAGTTGGTCAAGTTGGGCGCCAGGTTGCCGATGCCGAGGAAGAGCTGGAACCCTTTGTGAAGGCGCCCCTCCACTATGCCGGCGCCGTCTCGGCCAGGTACACCGGCGTCGCCTGTCATTAGTTACCATGAACGGTCACATACTCGTCACATCCATCGTGCGTTTGTTCGTACTTCGATCGTACAGCGAATCATTAAGGATAGCAATGTATCAGTTCAAAAAAAATGTTAATGTATGGGTAGAACAATAGCATACCAATAACAGATCCCTCCATTTTATGTAACGCAGTGGAAAAACGACCCGCGCAGTTACCGTAAAATGCAAAAATACTCTCACTTGAAAAAAAATAGGGGAGCTGAAAATAAACCACGAAATCCCCAACATATTAAGAATTGCCGCCCGGATTTTTAGTTTTCCCTATATTTCCGCGCGTTCCCGCTCAAACACTGCCGTCGCCGATCTCCACGCCCCGCCGATCCTGACTCTTTTTAGGTCAACTTGGTCATATCCACCAATAGATAGAAGAGATGACCCAGTTTAAAAGGTAAACCGGGTCCAAAACCATACAAACTGTACAATGCCTTGTTTATGCGGAAAACAGGGCCACACAACCTCACAGGCGAGGCAACCCGCCGTCCACACAACGCCAACCGACCAAACACCACAGACACACACCACCTGCTCCGGGGCCTCCGCCCGGCGTAGCAACCAGGACAAAGCTTCGCATTGCCCGAAGTTGACGAGTCTGCTGTCTGCACAACACCAGGACGCCACTCAATCCAACCTGTTACAGGGCCCCCGCCCCGGCATAGCAACTAGGATGAAACTTTGCATAGCCCGAAGTCGAACCATTCGGGTCGGCGAACTGTTGTCCGCACAACATCAGGAAGCCACCCAGCCCGCACTTGGCCATGACCCTGCCCCATAGGACCATCGCCGTGTGAGAGCCCGAGGCCGCCGCCTTGACGTATCGCCACCGTCCGGTGCCGCTTGCCCTACATCCACCTTCCCTGACCATAGAGCCATCCTACCCATCCGCGGCGAGTCCGTCGCACCAGTAGAGCCAATGACTCCAAGACGACGCCTACAACAAAGTAGTGACACGGCCACCGCCGTCGCCCGCAGCCAACGGAGCTTAGGCTTTCACCCGGAGATCATCGGACCACTCTCGTCGGGCCGGGTGTCGAAGCTCCACAACGATTTAAACATGAAGGAGAACGGTGCAAAAAAGGCGTCGCCATCGTAGGCCTTGACCGGAGTCGATGCAATGCTTTTTCCCGGATTTCGACCCACCTGCAAAGCTTAGGGAGCAGCTAAGATGGTAGGGTGCCTCTTTGGCCGACTGCCTAGCTCCAGCGCGCTGCACTCTTCCAAGCCCCTATCCTCGTCCACGCACGGTCCTCCCACCAGCAGCCCGTGTCCACAACATCTCCACGGCGCACGGGATCTCCCAACACCGGCGGTGCCCCCGACCTCCACCGGCGCCGAAGCTCAAGGCAGGCCTGCAGCGCCCACATCCAGTCCCTCTCGCGCCCCGCGGCGCGCACCACCGCGTCCTCCTTCTTCCACCGCCGCTCTGCCACCCGTCGTCGCACTCTGAAGGAGATATGCCCTAGAGGCACTTAATAAAGATAGTTTATTTGTCATATCTCAAATGTTCGTAATATGTTTTATACCATGCTATAACTGTATTAAGCGGAAACATTAATACACGTGTGGTACTTAGACAACCAGCTCCCTAGTAGCCTCTATCTAACTAGTTCATTGTGCAATCGATGATCGAGGTTTCCCGATTATGTGACGTTGGTGTCAATTGACAATGGAGTCATATCATTGGGTGAATGACGTGATGGACATACCCAATATTTGTAGGACGTAGTCATTATGCCTTCGACCGTGAGATCAACTCTTATTGCTATTCCTGAAAGATACTTTGATTGCATCAAACGTCATATCTTAAAAGTGTGACAATAAAGGTCTCCCTCTCGGGTATCGGAAGGGAGTATGTTGAGACGAGGGATCAAGAGCGGGATTTGCCGATCCACATAGCAGGATAGATACTCTGGGCCCACTCGGTGAGATTATGTCAATGAGCTTGCAAGCATGTGACTAGGTCACGAGGACATAATATCACGGACGAGTAAAGAATAGTGTTGTCGATAACGAGATCAAGCTAGGTATCATGATATCTAAGAACGAGTCTCAGACACACTAAGTATCGCCAGGCAAAAGGTTTTAAGACTCGACGTCTGAATGTTCGAACGATACAGTTATTCGTTATCTCGCAGGGATTAATTCTGGGTATCCAAGGTCCACGAATTACTCATTGATCGGAGAACGTGTCTCGATCATGTCTGGAGAGATCTCGAACCGTAGGGTAACACACTTAAGGGGAGATGACATGTATAATAGATTGGAAATAGAAGAGAAAATAAAAGAGAGCACCGGAAGCGTTCCGGGATAGTTCCGATGGAGATCGGAGAGCAACGAAATAGTTTTCGGAGCTGGAATTAATTAGATAAAATGTATTTGATATTAATTAGTTGAATTAATGATTAAATATATTTTTTATTTAATTAAATTCGAATTTTAAAGGCTGCACACCTAGATGGGTCTAAAGAGGCCCATGAGGGGGGGGGGGGGGAAGTCCCCCTCTTGGTGCGGTTTGGGAGGGGAACCTTAGGTGGGCCGAATGGGGCCCACCTAGGGCCGGCAGCCCCCTTGGTGTGGCTGCACCATGTGGGATTAGTCCCACATGGCTAAGCCAAGGGGAGTTGCACCCTCCCCTCCCCTTTATATAGAGGTGCACCCATGCCTTTGAAATTGCACCATTCTCTCTCTCTCCCGTTTAGTCGTGACTCCGCAATTGGGGTCGTGCACGGGTTGAGTGTTTCTCCACCATACGCACACCGCCGTGCTGCTGGTCTTCCGGTCCAAGTCTTCCGCTGCTCGTCCCTGGATCGGAGCCCGGAGGTCGTCATCTTCACCGTATGTGTGCGACTCCCTGCGAGGCACCACACTTGGGGTGCTAGGAGGTGTTCATCTCCACCACCATGAGGTCGGTGTCACCATCGTCATCGCCGTCTTCGTCGCGCCAAGATCTTCGCGACCTCGAGGTCGGCTACGTCGTCTACTTCGACAACGCTTGTTGCGGGAGCGTAATCCCCGCTATCGGTCTACGAGGGTACGTATATCGATCTTCTGCGTATTACTATATCTGTATAGTATAGATCCTGACTAGTTTAAGGTTATCGTTGTTAGGAATTTTTTTGTTTTCTTCCTACGATCCCCTTTAGTGGTATCAGAGCCAGTCTATGCGTAGATATAGCTATACCGGTTTTAGAACCCATGTTCTCATGGGGACACCGTTCTTTTAGAAGCTATCCTCTAGCGTGCACTTGCTATTGCCGGCAGCATTGAGTTGATGAAGCGGCCCCGACCGACTTTACGCGTACGCTTACGCGAGACTGGTTCCACAACTGACATACGGCTTGTACCGTATATGTGGCTGGCGGGTGTCTGTCTCTCTCTCTTTAGTTGGCTTTGCATTTTCAATGGAGGGCCCGAAAGGGATACATAAATAGCGACTATTTAATCGTTGTTGTGGTCATAGGTTCGTAGGTATGAATTGGTTCTATTTACGAAAGCCCCAAGCCACGTAAAATATGCGAAAGATAAAGTAGAAAGCGTCTAACTTTATTTTGCAGGGGCAATGTGATATGGTCAAGGTAGGTTTGATAAATTGTTTATAAACTGTGGGTGCGAAGGAGACCATCGGCGCAAGGACCATATCACGTCGCATTGCATTTTGATGTTATGTTGTTGTTTGCATCTTATATTGTGTATATATATGGTTATATATTAGTTACACGGCGGTAGTAATATAAGATGATCTCTCCAAAATACCATTAGTGTTCTCCCTTTTGGCGTGCACCACCAAGAAAGTTCTACATTATGAGGCAGGTCGTGACGATCGGGTGTCAGATATATCGTCCTTCGCATACGGTGGGTGTAAGACATGTTTGCACAAGCGTATACGCTGAAGGTTATTATGGCGAGCCTAGCATGTACAGGCATGGCCTCGTAACACGGTGACCGAAAGGTTAAGCATGAATCACAGAGTTGTTGTGATTGACATGTCGATGTCTACCTTTGAAGTTATGTTGCCGACTCTGACGATGAGGGGTTGCATAATGGATGAGGATCGTGTAATCACTAAAACGATTAGAGGGATATTCGTTTTGAGTTGGAGTACTGGTAGTTTTATTTTATTAAAACTTGAACCCATATTTTATTATGAATAAAATCTTTATGTTTTTGCAAAACCTTTGTAGATATTAACCAATGTAATAGCCATCTTTAAAAATTAGGCGCATTCCTGCGATTGAGAAACTTAAAAGGTTGGGTCCAAACTTCATAGTTTTATACGGTAGCTTGAGGATACTCCTTGTTTAAACCGTTAGCTCTTTGTGATACAATACCCGCTAGGAGATAAACCCGGAGATTCCGCTAGCAAAAGGATAATTTGGATTATCAAGTTTTGTGCGGATAATATCATCATAGTCCAGTGTATGCTATGATCTCTACCATAAAAAATTAACTGTGGGTGTGAGTTGACAGATTGCGAACATATGAGATGGTCGCTAAACTTGAAGTACACCGCAAGTTGGGTTGATAAAGTTTATCAGTACTTTGACTGTTTTCTTCTCAACCAAGATGGAAGAGAACACTCGCATTAAAGGAGCACGTGGCAGTCATACTTGATGACATTGGTCATACTCGATGACATTGGTCATATTTGATGACATTGAGACGCCTCGCTCAACTCGATCACTGGATGACAAACAACGTTGCCAGGTGCAAATAGTTCGTCATAGACTATATCATACAAGGGGAATCGTTCACCTTAATGAGTTCTTGATTGCATTGAAGAATCAAGTAGATGAAACAGATCGCCGGGAAGTAATCAATGATGATGGTGTGTATATGATATACACGTTATGAATGTTTTTGCCTAAGCAAGTACTCGCAGTAGTGACTAAGTTTGATACTAGTCATGTTTTATGAAAACTAGATTTTCTGCCTGAGTAACTTGGAAGGATGAGGAGACAATGTGTGTTGATGATGGCATGCAATATGATTGTGATGGCCATAGACACTCTCCCTCTGCATCTACCATTTGAATAAATTCTTTTGTGATCGCCTGTTAGTATGATCGTTATAAGTGTGTCTCCTCTAGCGAGACGATTGTTCATACATGTTAGTGACAAAATCGTTGTCCTATATTTATGAAGTAATGATCATACACCGATTTGAATTTAGATGGTAGAAGCTCCCACATTCATAACATTAATGCCAAAGGATACAAACTTAATAAAGACATCACATTCTTGTGGCACTAACGTTTAAGTCATGTCAATGTTATAGTCAATGAAGAAGCTCCATTCAGATGGATCTCCGAGTCCTTAGATTTTGATCTTTTGAAACTTGCAAGATAACTAAGACACCATTTTCGGAAAGCGGGCATATAACTTATTGAGAATCATGCATATGGATGTATGTTGATCAATGAAGTAATTAACGTGTAGTGGAAATCTTTATTTCGTAAAAACTTCACAAATGATTTGAGTAGATATGGATATATCCACTTGATCAAATGTTGGTCTGAAAAGTTTTGATTTGATCAAACAAGTTCGAAGTGAAGTAGAAAAATAAACTTAACAAGAAAATCAAATTCCTGCGATACAGATCGAGGAAATGAAGATTTGAGTTATAAGGTTGGCATATCATTGGAAGACTTGTGAAAAGAGTTTCACAAATTACGTCGCATGGAACACCATAATGTTATGGTGTGTTTTGACGTCGTAATCGCACCTTATTGATAGTGTGTGGTAAATAAAATATCTTATCGAATTATTGTGATCATTGGAGTCATATGGTATAAACAAAACATTCACGTTAGATAAGAGGGAAACCATCTAATCCGTGGAGACAATACCATATGAGTGATGGCATGGCTTTTAGCCTAGATTGTCGTTTCAGTAATTTAGTGTTTCGATGTGATCAAACCTAAAATGGATAAATCTTTGTAGTGTACCGTACCTAAAGAATTAGTTGGGTACATGTCTCACGACATAGGCAAAGTCGTTTCCGGAATATACCTTTCAAAAGAAATAGTTTCTTGTCCAGGGGTATAAGTGAGAAAGAAAGTAGAGCAAGACGAAGTTAATGAACTTTCTCTCCAGACATCAGAGTGGCGCAATGGAAAGTGTTTCCGGTATTGTCCTCCTCAATCGAAAGGAAAATAATGATAAAGATCATGATGCTCTGAGCTCATACTAAGACCGTAGGCGTACGAGGCTGTGTTCCGCAATGTGTGGTACGACAATCTTGTTATGAACGTCATGTTAATGGAACATGACAAACCTACGAACTACGAAGAAGTGATGGTGAACCTAAGTCCGAAAATTGGCTATATGCCATGTATAATCCGAGATAAAATCCATGTACGATTACCAAGTAATGACTTGGGTAAGTCTTCTTGATGGGCTCCAGGCCGTTGAGAGTAAATGAAATTTTATGACAAAATAGACACTGACGAAAGACAATCGTCTATAAGGATCGATTTGTCGTAAAACAGTTTCGACAAATTCAAAAGTTGACCACAACGAGATTTTGTCTCAAGTGGCGATGCCTAAGTTTGTTTAGGATTGTTCTAGCAATTATTTTCAATTAAGAAATTGATGGATGGATAAAGAAACCATGTTCCCTAATGGCAACATTAAGGAAGAGTTGTAATCGGTACAACTAGTAGGTTTTTATTGATCCTAAGGATGCTGGACACGTATGCAAACTTCAGCTGTCCATTCATGGGCTGAAGCAAGCATATCAGAGCTGGAATCTTCACTTTGATAATGTGATCAAAGGATTTTGGAGTTCTCCAAAATAGTTGAAGAAACCTGCATTTACAAAGAAGTGAGTGGGAGCTAAGTAGCTTTTATTCATCTTATATGTGAATGGCATATTTAAGTGGGAGCTAAAAGAAATTCCTTGGTCTTATATGTGGAAGGCATATTTGAGTGGGAGCTAGGTGTCATTCCTGATTTTATATGTAATGACATATTGAGAATGATACAAATCCTCTAGTAAAGTATAAATGATTATTTAAGTGATTAAATTTTCTATGAATGAAGTTAGGAGTATTAGGCATCCGATCTATAATTGTATAGATCAAATAGGGCTTAATAACATTAGGTCGGAATATTTTCCTAGGTTAAGATTCTGAAGTGTTTCAGAATAGACCAAGCGAAGAAAAAAAAGGGTTCTTGCTTGTATGCCTAGGTAAAATATTAAGTTTATCTTGGCGTTTCAGCGATAGCTAATGAAAGGAAAAAAAAGGATGTTCGACATCCTCTATGCCTCAGCCATAGGTTCTATCAGACTGAAAGCTCAACTTGGTGTGACCCTAGTTCCTGGTTGAAGAACAGGTTCTAGAGCGATCCTTGGATGGATCAATGAACAAACGTTAAGTATATTCTTCAGTGTCTTTGAGAACTGAAGATATGTGTCGTCGTATCGGCATCTTGGATAGGAGACGGGGTCCTGCTAGCCGAGGGTGAACGTAGGGCAAGAAGGTGGACGTCGTCAAGGTCGGGATTGTACACGGCAGTTTACCCAGCTTCAGGCACCACGGCGGTGGCGGTGCCCTACGTGCTGCTATAACTCACTATAAGGCAATATCGCCGTGAACAGGTTACAATGAGTTGGTTGTAGATTGATTCGATCGTGCCCTAAAGGCGTCCCGAGGTCCAGCTTATATAGGCGGCTGGACCTAGGGTTACAAGGTGATTACGTATCCAGCAAGTATACGGAGTCCTAAACCTAGCCGGCAAGTATGCCGCCTTCCGTCTTGGTCTTGGTGGCTTCATGGGCTTCAGTCTTGGGCCTCCTCCTTGCCGGCATCCGCCTTCCTTGGTCGTCAGCTATCTGGGCCGCCCGGTAGGCAAAGCCTTCACCACCACTGCGGGCCACCCTGGACTAGCCGGATTGATCCATGCTGGTGATACCCCTAGTAGGTATATCCCCAACATTAGCCCCTGGGAGGGTTCGAGTTCTTCAGGCGCCGTCTTCTTTTGTCGGCAACGTCCGCCTTGTCTTGTAAGCGTCTGAAGAGCTTGAAGCATTCCAAAGTTGAAAGTAAGCGGCGGTCCGCCTAAAGTAGTCGGACATTTGCCGCCATCATGGGAAAGACGGCCTGATTGTCAGGAATCTTCCTGGCACCAGTCTTGTCAATTGACTGGTCCTGTCAAATGTTGACGGATGACGCCATGCAGTCCACGACAGTTTGGACTTGGGCATGCGTCATGATGGTTTCTCCACTACGCACAGAAATCGGAGCGAGGGCCGCAGACACCGTTGCCACGACGTGCAAATCGTGGGCACGTGGCGGAAATCTCGCGTCCCCCCAATCTCGGGCACGGATCTTGGCGCGTGGGGATAAATACCCCAAAGGGCACATCGATGCACCTTCTTCCCATTCGCACCCACCGTGGCCTCCTCACCTTCCCGAGCTCTCTCCTCCCCGTACTCAACTCCGGCGAGCACGAGCAGCTTCTCCCCCAAATGGCGAGCACTCAGCAGGATGCGGCGGCGACGGCGGCGCTGGCTGCGGCCTCAGCGACCCCCGCGGATCTGGATCTGCCCAGCGGCGGCGGCGGTGCCCGTGGGCGTCGATGACCTCTCCCGTGCCACCGTGGCTGGGCGGGGTTTCTACTTCTTCCCCAGCTCCGGCGGCGCCTGCAACCGCTCCAACCTTTCCCCTCCCATCCCTGCGGCGACCAGCTCTGAGGCCGGCGGAATCTGCCGCCGACGATGATGACGACGCCGAGGAAGAGGAAGAGGCTGGAGACCTGGGTTCCAGGTACTGGCTGCCGTCAGTTATGACGTCAGCCTATCTGAAGGAGCTGGAGGAAGGCGGATACATTCCGCCAAAGACGGAATGCTCCTGGAGGGTTCCAGGCGACGAGGCGGTGCCTGACCCCCAAGACGGCGAGCGCGTCATGTTGGCGTCGCACAGCCTTCGCGGTATGTCTCTGCCGCTTTCCGCCTTCTTCTTGGCGGTACTTAGTTTTTATGGGCTGCAGCCACACAACATAGCGCCCAATAGTATTCTAGTGCTAGCCGGCTTCCAGGCTTTGTGCGAAGGGTACTTAGGCATAGCTGCGTCCATAGAGCTATTCAAGTACTGCTTCCTGTGCCGCCGGCAAACCATACCAGGCGGCCACCTAGCAACCTGCGGTAGTGTCACGTTCAACTGCCGCCAACCCGACTGGTACCCAAAGATACCATACATCGAGTCGGTGAAGCACTGGACCAGCACTTTCTTCTACTGCAAGGACATCCCGACACCTGGCAGCACACAGGGATGCCTTCGTCAACGGTCCGCCAACCCACAAGGCCTGTTGGACGGCAAAGGTGCCGCTCAGCAGCTTGTCGGCGGAACTTCGAATTGCCGTTAGGCGGATCGAGTTCTTGACGAAGACGATGTTGGCTCCACGACTTGACGGAGTTGACACCGTCATCTGCTGGGTGTCGAGGAAGATAATGCCACTCCGCCATCGCCCACTGAAGATGTGCGAGTACAAGGCGGATGACGCCGGCAACAGCACCCTTGATCAGGATGCCTTAGAATACCGGCTCAGAGAGCTTATCAAGCCTCTGTCGGTGAAGGCGGCTGAAGGCGTCGCCATGTTCACCCATGACAACCCAGCCCCAGCGGTAAGTCAAAGCTACTTTGTTATTTCACTAACATCCTTGCCCACTAGGTACTGGATTAATATTGTCTTTCCTTTTCAGCTGCAAACCTTGGGGGAGGAAGAGTTGGCTCCAAACTGGTACGACACCGGTGCCAGCAAATCGAAGAAGCGCAAGCTGAGCTCCTCCACCAAGGATTTGGAGAAGAGGAAGAAGGCGGCCACCTCTGTCGATGCAGAGGATGAGACCGTGGGGAATGTCCCCTTCAAGCGGTAAGCAAACTTTGGCTTTCCCTGACTTAGCTATTTTGATATGTTTGTGCTGACAAACTTGCATTTTCTGCTTACAGGGCAAGCCTGCCATGCCCAAGCTCCGCTCCAACTTGAAGATTGCTGCCGGCAGGGGCAAGCCACCACGCTCTTCTCCAGCCGCTGCGCCGACAACGCCCACAGTTGGCGTTCCCGTGGTTGTATGCCAGGGAACGTACACAGCTGCTGGTACCGCAGAGGCGGCTACGGAGAAGATGGCGGGCAAAAATCAGTTGCCGGCTACCACTTTTTCCAAGACGGCTGAAGCTTCGGCTAGTGATGCCGCTCGATTTATTGCCATGAAGCAGGAGATGGATGACCAGATGGCGGCCGAACAAGGCGGATCGTCCTCCCATCCTGGCTCCCAATCTGGCAAAGGGTTGCAAGACCCCCGGCAAACACTGAAGACCATGCGTGACGGTACCCGCAACTGGTACGCGCACATGGACGAACTCCACGAGACCCTGCACGGACAACTTGAGGTAAAATAGCCTATGGTCCCAGCCCCCGAGCACTTTGGCGGCTGAAAAATTTTAGCCGGCAAAGTGGTCTCGTTGACTAAATAGTGCTAACCATAATGTTGTTTTCGTGCATGCAGGCCGTTCTTGCTTCCAATCTTGAGCTATTTCGTGCTCAAGAGAAGAAAAACAAGGAATGCCAGCAACTGCAGCAGGACGTGGAGTTGAAGAACGCCCAAATTGCGAGCTTGGAAGAAGCTCGCAAGAAGGATGAAGGTGACAAAGCTTTCTTTGCCTTCTTTTCGTCCGACTTCTTTTCTTTTCCGACAAGTATTTTAGTCGTCTTTCTTTTTATTTGTAGAATTACTAAACACTGCGCAAGATATTCTCAAGAACTCCACTGACATGCAAGCTTTGATGAACGAAGCTGCAGATCTTGCCGGGCTGGTGACCAAGCTGAAGGCGGATCACGCCAAGGAGCTGGATGAGCGTGCGTTGGCCCATGCTGCCGAGTTAGCAAGTTGACTGGACAACTTGAGGCCATGAGCAACAACCTTGACCAGGTGAACAAGAACGCCAAGGAGCAGCAGGACCAACTGTCAAAGGCGGTCCAGCTAGCTCAAGAAACGCTTGAGAACCATCTGGATGAGGTCAACGCCATCCACGACCATGTCTTGGGTATGTCTCTCCTTCATCTTTGTCACCTTGCTCTTGAAACTTGAAGCTGCAGTGTGTAACTTTGTGTTTGTGCAGTGCCGGCTAGCTTGGGAGATGACCTGGCTACAACGCCGCGCCTTGCCCGAATCTTGAAAGTTGGCGAAATCGTCAACCAGATTGTCGGCGCAGGCAAAGCATTTGCCGCCAAGTTCTACCCTGGGGAGACGGCGATCCCGTCATCTTCGATGCTCTGCCGGACCTGCTGGAGAAGGCGGCAGCGAACACGACAGCACGCTACGCTCAGCAGCACGAGGCGGCGCCAAGTTGGCATTGGCAATGACGGCGGCGTGGTACCCGGAGGCTGATATTCATCAAGTCACCGAGTACTTCCCCACCGAAGACGAAAACAACCAAGCCATCGTGATGCAGGACGTGCTGCGGTCTGTTCGCGGCTATGCGACCCGGGTTGCCAACATGGTTGACATCCGCAAGTTCTACAAGGAACACCCGGACCCGCATGTTGCCGTAGCCGATCCCTCCTTGGCGGATCCTGAAGCTGCCGAGGCGAAGAAGGCGAAGCCGGAGCCGACAAGCGCAGCCCCAAGGATGGCGGAGCCAGCCCCAAGAATGCCGGCGTCAGCCCCCAGGATCTCTCCACCAGCTCTACCAAGGCGGCAATCCCTTAGACTCCTCCTGCAAAGGCAGCACAAAACACTGCGTTAATCTGTTAACGCATAAAACTTTATTTTGGGTTGTAAATATTTATGGGCCAACTTTTATGCTACACTTGGCGGTAGGCTTATTTAAGTGGCCCGCCTTAATATGTATCTCGCTGCATGTTTAGCTTTTTCATATGTTGGCGGAACCTCATCTTAGTTACTTTAGCTGAGCCAACCAGGTGCAATACCAACTAATTTAGACTCAGAGACCAAAGCCAGCATGTTGGTGCCAACGACATACTACTAGGCGACCCACACACAAACAGACAGATAAGCATATTAGGCGGTGCAAAGATTGTTTGCGTTTTTAGCCGGCAGACGGCAAATGTCAAAAAGTTTGACCTTAGCACGGAGCAAAACTTATTTTGTTTGGTAACTTTTATGACAACAGATATATGATTGCGAGAAAAGACAAAAGATGGCATGATCCCAAAACTGAATGAGCAAACCACAGACTTTTATTTCATAATCATATAGTACTTATTACAATGTGGAAATTGCTAAGTGTAAAAAGGACGTAGCTGCTCAATGTTCCAGGTCGCTTGGTTTCTTCGTACTTGTCGTCAACCTTCCTTTTGCGCTTGCGACCTCGCTTCTTCTTGTATCCGTCTCGTGCGTCGACCAAGTAATAAGAACCATTGAGCAACACCTTACTGACCACAAAAGGTCCTTCCCAAGGCGGGGATAACTTATGCAAGCCCTTCTATCTTGGATTAGGCGGAGAACCAGGTCACCAACTCTAAAACTTCGTTGCCTCACCCTTCTGCTGTGATAACGCCTCAAACTTTGCTGATAGATGGCGGATCGTGCAAGGGCAACATCTCGTTCTTCATCAAGTAGGTCAAGGCCATCCTGTCTTGCATCTTCTGCGTCTTCCTGGACGTAGGCTTGAATTCTGGGAGAATCGTACATCATGTCGGTTGGCAACACTGCTTCTGCGCCATAGACTAAGAAGAAAGGAGTAAACTTGGTTGATCTGTTTGGAGTTGTGCGTAAACTCCAAAGGACAGACTGCAATTCATCCACCCAAGCCCCAGCCGCTCTGTGCAATGGTACTTCGAGACGTGGTTTGATTCCTTGTAGACTAAACCATTTGTACGCTCTACTTGACCGTTTGCCTGCGGATGCGCTACTGAGGCTAGATCTAGGCGGATACCATGCTTATAACAGTATTCCTCGACTTCGCCTTGCGACAAGTTAGTGCCGTTGTCGGTGATATGCTATGAGGCACCCCGAACCGAGAGATTATTCCCCACAGAAAGTTTGCGGCTGTGGCGCCGTCTAGCTTTTTGATAGGCTTAGCTTCAACCCATTTGGTGAACTTGTCTACAGCCACAAGTAAATGTGTGTAGCCACCAGGCGCCGTTTTAAACGGACCAACCATGTCCAAGCCCCAGACTGCGAAAGGCCATGTGATGGGTATTGTTTTAAGCTCTTGAGCCGGCATGTGTGATTGTCTGGCATAAAGTTGGCAGCCCCTGCATCTTTTAACAATGTCTTCTGCATCTTGCTTGGCTGTCAACCAATAGAAACCTTGTCGGAAGGCTTTTGAAACAAGGGCGCGTGAGGAAGCATGATGTCCACATACGCCGGCATGTATCTCATCCAACAGTTCTCTGCCTTCTTCGGGCGAAATGCAGCGTTGGTAAACACCAGTGGTGCTACGCTTGTACAATTCGCCTTTGATTATTGTAAATGCCTTGGCTCTTCTTATTATTTGCCTTTTCAAAACCTCATCATCCGGTAACTCCTGATTGATCAGGAAGTCCAAATATGGCGTCGTCCAATCCGGCTTTACCAAGTAGACGGCATAGCTAGCTATCAACTGGTTCTGCCGATTCTGGGTCAAGGAGGTCTGCTCCTTTATTGACGGCTTGTGTAGGTGTTCCAGGAAAACATCTTTTGGTACCTTTTTGCGTTCAGACCCATTCTGGCAAGTGTATCTGCCGCCTCATTTTGAGCTCTTGGGATGTGGCGGACCTCGTAGCCTAGAAAACACTTGGCGAATTCGTCAACGGTAGCTCGATATGCCGCCATTGTCTCGCTCTTTGTGTCCCAAGTACCACGTATCTGTTGCGCCACCAAGTCTGAATCTCCGTAGCAGAGGACACGCTGGACGCCAAGTTCCTTGGCAATGTGTAAACCATGAAGGAGAGCTTCGTATTCAGCAACATTATTAGTTGCCTTGAAGTGAATTTGTAACACATAACTAAGCTTGTCTCCTTGAGGGTTTCTTAAAACAATGCCAGCCCCCGAGCCCTGAAGCATTTTTGATCCATCAAAGTGCATGATCCAGTATGCATCTTCAGGGAGAGGTACTTCGTCCATGGCCTCCGTCCAATCAGCTACAAATCTGCTAAGGCTTGAGACTTAATGGCCGTTCTGGGTTTATACATGATGTCGAAGGCGGCAAGTTCAATGCCCCATTTGGCAACGCGGCCTGTTGCATCTGTATTATTGATGATATCCCCCAGAGGTGCCTTGCTCACCACCGTTATTGAATGTTCCTGGAAATAGTGCCTTAACTTCCTGGCGGCGTAGAAAACACCGTAGACCAGCTTCTGGTAATGCGGATAACGCTGTTTTGAGGCGGAAAATACTTCACTGATGAAGTAAACCGGACGTTGTTCCGGCAAGTCTGAATTTTCCGTCTTGCGTTCCACAACCAGTACCACGCTAACAACCAAGTTAGTTGCGCGATGTAGAGCAGCATTGGTTCCTGCGAACGAGGAGCTGCCAAAATTGGAGCAGACGTTAACGCGTCCTTGAGTTGCTGCAAGGCGGCGTCTGCTTCGTCTGTCCACTCGAAGTTGTCGGATTTCTTCAGAAGCCGGTAGAGAGGCAGTGCCTTCTCACCAAGACGGCTAATGAAACGACTGACGGCAGCCGCCGAGCCGGCAAGTCGCTGCACGTCCTTCAGGTCCTTGGGCCTGGATATGTTGAGGATCGCTTTGATTTTTTCTGGATTACTTCTATCCCTCGTTCGGAAACGATAAAGCCAAGCAATTTGCCGGCAGGAACCCCGAAGACGCATTTTTTCGGGTTGAGCTTCATCCTATATACCCGGAGGCTATCAAAGGTTTCTCTCAAATCGTCAAGCAAATCTGCCTTCTTTCTTGACATGACGGCAATGTCGTCAACATAGACGTGAACATTGCGGCCAATTTGCTCGTGAAGGCATCTTTGCATACACCGCTGATACGTTGCGCCGGCATTTTTTAGACCGAAGGGCATCGTGATGTAGCAGAAGGTCCCATAGGGCGTAGTGAACGCTGTTTTGATTTGGTCGGATTCTCGCATTTTGATTTGGTGGTACCCGGAGTACGCATCCAAAAAGCACAGCAGCTCGGAGCCGGCTGTGGAGTCTATGACCTGATCTATACGAGGCAAAGCAAAGTGGTCCTTAGGACAGCACTTGTTCAAACCGGTATAATCAATGCACATTCTCATTTCCTTATTAGGTTTTGGAACCATTACAGGATTTGCCAACCAATCAGTGTGTACTACCTCCCTAATGAACTTGGCTTCTTGCAACTTGATGATCTCCTTCCCTATTGCTGTCCGCTTCTTCTCACCGTAGCGCCTTATTCCTTGCTTCACTGGTTTGGCTCCTTCGTAGACGTTAAGAGAGTGCTCGGCAAGTTCCCTCGGGACACCTGGCATGTCAGCTGATGACCATGCAAAGATGTCCTGATTCTCACGGAGGAACCTGACGAGCGCGCTTTCCTATTTGTCGTCCAAGCCAGCCCCTATGGTGACTTGCTTGGAGCTGTCACCTGGGACCAGATCCGCCTTCTTTGTGTCTTCGGACGCCTTGAAAGTGTTCTTTTGCTCAGCGGTCTTTACATGCTCCGGCAACTGCGACGTATCGAGCTCTTTTTCAACATGGCTAACTCCTCTGCGTGGAGGACTGCCTCAGCGAAGGCGGCGTTGCCACGCTCACACTCCTTTGCTTTCTTGAAGTTGCCACTGATGGTAATTGTACCATTGGGTCCCGGCATCTTCAGCTTGCTGTATATGTAACACGGGCGAGCCATGAATTTGGCGAAAGCTGGCCGTCCAAAAATGGCGTGGTAGGCACTTTTGAAGGGGACTACTTCGAACCTGAGATACTCCGAGCGGTAGTTTGTCTCAGGCCCAAAAGTAACCTCCAATCTGATGCTTCCCATTGACTTGGCTTGCTTTCCCGGAACAATGCCATGAAACTTGACTTTGCTATAGTCAAGCTGGCTTTCCGACAAGTTCATGCGCTTCAGAGTGTCCGCGTAGATGATGTTGAGGCTGCTGCCGCCATCCATCAACACCTTGGTGAGCCTGAAGTTATCGACAATTGGGTCGACGACAAGGGCGTATTTGCCGGGGTGAGGAACGTGATCTGGATGATCATCTCTATCCCAAGTTATTGGCTCCTCTGACCAGTCTAGATACTGGGGAACGTCTGGTACTGTGGCGTTTAGCTCGCGCATCTCCGCCTTTTCTTCTTTTGCCGAAGGAGTGCCCAGGAAGCACACCAATTGGCCATGTACCTTGGGATATTTCCTTTCTTTGCGCATCAGCTTGGGTTCCTCATCCTCGGACATGGACATGCCCCATCATCGTCTTCCTTCTTTGTCTTCTCAGCCTTTTTGCTCTTTTTTGATTTCCAGCCAACCTCGGGGTCCTTCTTGAAGTCCTCCATGAACCGGCATTCCCCTAATGTGTGGTTGACTTTGCCTAAGGACGCGTGGATTGGGCAGGGCAAGGCTTTCGCCTGATCGTACGTCAGGCGCTGCTTGCTGGAGCCGCCATCTTTACCCTTTCCTTTCCACTTGCGGTTGCCGCCTTTGCCTTCGAAGGCGGCGGCGACCTCGTTTGATGGTCCGGCTTTGTCATCCTGGGGAGCCTTGCGTTTGTGACTTGCTCGCCTGTTTGGCGCCATATCATGTGCGCCATCTCCATCGCGTGCATCATCATCCGCCTGTGCGTACATGGCTGCTACTTCGAGCATGACTCCGAGATCCTTGACTTGCATGCGTACGAGCTTATGTCTGAGACTTGAGCCCTTCAGGAGGCCTGTGGTGAAGGCATGGATTGCTTGATTGTCGTCTACGTTCTCGCAGCTTGCCTTTGTTTGAATCCACCTTGCCAAGAAGCTTGTAGCTGTTTCATCTGGCTTTTGCACGCAACGAACCAAATCTGTGTATGTATTGGGTCGCTTGTACGTGCCTTGGAAGTGCTGCGTGAACACCTTTTCCATGTCATGCCAACTATGAATGCTTTTCTCCGGCAAGTTTTCGATCCAGCTTCGGGCTGTCCCCTCCAGCATGAGGGGAAGGAAGCGTGCGCGACGAGGCCATTGCCTCCGGCAATTTCAACTGCCAGCGCGTAGTCCGACAACCATGAGTTTGGCTTGTCCGCTCCATTGTACCTTTGATGAGTTTTTGACACTGATGTCATGTCTCGGGTACTTGAACGTTGCGGATGGCTGGGCCAAAGCACTCAGGTCCTAGATAGGCATCTTGCTTTCCAGCCTTGATGTCATTGAGACGATGTCTCGCGTCTTGCGGACT
Source organism: Poa pratensis (assembly GCA_947311845.1). Taxonomy (NCBI): domain Eukaryota; kingdom Viridiplantae; phylum Streptophyta; class Magnoliopsida; order Poales; family Poaceae; genus Poa; species Poa pratensis. The sequence goes on along the minus strand of CAMZMU010000051.1, from coordinate 28,478,654 downwards.
GAGCTGTTTGCCAGATCTATCAGCATGAGGCTCGTCCTGCGCTGCCCGGCTGTGCCTAGGCTCGTTGTGTCCCCGGCTTCCGCCTTCGTGCCTGGGCACTGGTGGTGGGGACTGTGTGCGGTCCCTGCTTCTTCTTGGCGGCGGGGCGTCGTCGCGGTTGCCGCCACTCCTTGGCGGCTGCTTGCTGCCCCTGCTTCCGCCTTCATCCCGCCTAGGCGGAGGAGGTGAGGCCTTGCGCCTGTTGCCGGTCCTGGATGCCTCGTCACGCTGCCTTTTGGAGGTGGTGATTTGCGTGGGTCTTTCTCCTTGTCCTTCCCTTTTCCGTGGCTACTGGAGCCGGACGGATCTTCGGGTTGCCACCGGCCGCAGCTTTGCAAGCGTTGGATTTTGATTCCAACTTTCCTCCCCTTGCGTCCGCCATGTCGGCGCGAGAATCAGCACGGGCCTGCTGCTCTAGAGCTTTGTGAGCAAGGATCGATGCGTAGTAGATCTTCTCGTCCTTGTCATAGTCATCATTGTTGAGGATGTCCAAGGCGGCTGCAGTGTTGAGGACAGGGGTTGCGAGGATGACGTCCCCGTTCTTGTCCTTACGCTGCGGCGCTGTAGCCCACTCGAAACCAAGCTTTTGGGCAGGGGATTTGAAGGTGTCATGATCCCTGCCTTTCTTTTCTTCTCTCCCTTGTCCTGCCGGCTTGGGCAATGGGGTGGTGGTGAAAAGATTGCGCTTGGGGTCGCACTTGGCGGTTATCTTGGCGTTTTCCTCCTTGGCTTCGTCGAGGAGGCTCTGGACCTCTGCTTGCTTGCTTTTGAGGTACTCAGTTTGCTCCACCAAGGTGTTCCGAAGTTTCTCCAAATCAGCCGGATTGGTTTTGTCGTTTACCGGCGTGTGAAGAACTTCCGCCAGAGCCGCCATGTTCCTATCTTGCTGGGCTCGCCCTTCTCCAGAATTTTCTTCTTTGGAGCCCCAGGAGGCTCTGGAAACTGTGGATCGGTTGCCGGGGTCCCCAGGTTGGCGGCGTCAGTTGCCGCCTTCTCTGAGGCTGCACCGGTGACATCCGCCACAAAAACCTGCTGCATGTTGACGGAAGAGCCCGTAGCCGCCTCAGATGGCGGAGGATCAGGTGTAACAAAACACTGCTTGACCCGTTGCTCGAACATGCTGGCAGAATCTTCTTCGGAATCAGAATCTACGTTGACGTGAACGGTAGATCTGGATCCGGCATCCGACATCGCATCATCCTGGAGCGCAGGAAGAATAGATTCGGGATCTTGACTGTTGGGCTGGGAGTCTGATCCCAGTCCCGTCATGCCGACAAAGTGTAGATCTGAATCTGCGGACTCCTCAGAGGAGGCAAACTCAGATCCGTCTTGATTGTAGGGCGGGTGGGATGGCGAATAAATTCGCGGCAACCCATACGCCTCAGAAGTGTAGCCGATGAACACATCGACGCCGCCAAACGGCACAACTCCGCATCCGACAATGTAGTCGTCTGCGGGGATGTAGGACTCGTCGCAGCTGATGTAGTGGTTGTCGCCGTAGCGAACAGCGCGGCCGACGGCGATTGTTTCGCCGATGCCGCCAAGAGTTCCCGCCTGGAACGTGACGCCTGACGCCTTAGGCCCCACGGTGGGCGCCAACTGTCGTCGTATCGGCATCTTGGATAGGAGACGGGGTCCTGCTAGCCGAGGGTGAACGTAGGGCAAGAAGGTGGACGTCGTCAAGGTCGGGATTGTACACGGCGGTTTACCCAGCTTCAGGCACCACGGCGGTGGCGGTGCCCTACGTGCTGCTATAACTCACTATAAGGCAATATCGCCGTGAACAGGTTACAATGAGTTGGTTGTGATTGATCGATGTGCCCTAAAGGCGTCCCGAGGTCCAGCTTATATAGGCGGCTGGACCTAGGGTTACAAGGTGATTACGTATCCAGCAAGTATACGGAGTCCTAAACCTAGCCGGCAAGTATGCCGCCTTCCGTCTTGGTCTTGGTGGCTTCATGGGCTTCAGTCTTGGGCCTCCTCCTTGCCGGCATCCGCCTTCCTTGGTCGTCAGCTATCTGGGCCGCCCGGTAGGCAAAGCCTTCACCACCACTGCGGGCCACCCTGGACTAGCCGGATTGATCCATGCTGGTGATACCCCTAGTAGGTATATCCCCAGCAATATGTTTTCTGGTAAAGGGTAAGAGTGAAAAGACAACTTGCCGTTAAAACGGTTACGATGATGCAAGTTATGACACTGACCCATACGACTAGAAATCTCATATAGGAGATGTCCCTTGTTTTGAAGAAAGACATGGTTAGCTTGTGAAGTCGCATATGAATGCACTGTCGCACAATCTACATAGATATATGAATATATGGCAACTTCAGAAGTAGCAAGTATGGTTGAACTGAGCGGTTTTCCGAGCATGTGTGGTTCCCCTTAATAGATCTCTTAGGCTTTTAAGGCCCATGCTACGCGAAGGTTCGAGTCTCACTCCATCGACTAAGATATATTTCACCGTTATCATATGATACGGGATGATGTCAAACGAGTTGACATAGAAGTGTTGCAAAGTACGTACAGATCTCAATATGGGAGATCCGTTGACTAAACTTCCTTTTCCACGAGACAAGCATGCACCAAGTTGCTATAGGTGTTTAAGCTTTTACCAAAGTGGTAAACTAGATCAAGTGTTACTCTAGTGCAAGTGGGAGACTGAAGGAGATATGCCCTAGAGGCACTTAATAAAGATAGTTTATTTGTCATATCTCAAACGTTCGTAATAAGCGGAAACATTAATACACGTGTGGTACGTAGACAACCAGGTCCCTAGTAGCCTCTATCTAACTAGTTCATTGTGCAATCGATGATCGAGGTTTCCCGATTATGTGACGTTGGTGTCAATTGACAATGGAGTCATGTCATTGGGTGAGTGACGTGATGGACATACCCAATATTTGTAGGACGTAGTCATTATGCCTTCGACCGTGAGATCAACTCTTATTGCTATTCCTGAAAGATACTTTGATTGCATCAAACGTCATATCTTAAAAGTGTGACAATAAAGATGTCCCTCTCGGGTATCGGAAGGGAGTATGTTGAGACGAGGGATCAAGAGCAGGATTTGCCAATCCGCATAGCAGGATAGATACTCTGGGCCCACTCGGTGAGATTATGTCAATGAGCTTGCAAGCATGTGACTAGGTCACGAGGACATAATATCACGGACGAGTAAAGAATAGTGTTGTCGATAACGAGATCAAGCTAGGTATCATGATATCTAAGAACGAGTCTCGGACACACTAAGTATCGCTAGGCAAAAGGTTTAAGACTCGACGTCTGAATGTTCGAACGATAAAGTTATTCGTTATCTCGCAGGGATTAATTCTGGGTATCCAAGGTCCACGAATTAGTCATTGATCGGAGAACGTGTCTCGATCATGTCTGGAGAGATCTCGAACCGCAGGGTAACACACTTAAGGGGAGATGACATGTATAATAGATTGGAAATAGAAGAGAAAATAAAACAGAGCACCAGAAGCGTTCCGGGATAGTTCCGATGGAGATCGAAGAGCAACGAAATAGTTTTCGGAGCTAGAATTAATTAGATAAAATGTATTTGATATTAATTAGTTGAATTAATGATTAAATATATTTTTTATTTAATTAAATTCGAATTTTAAAGGCTGCAAACCTAGATGGGCCTAAAGAGGCCCATGAGGGGGGGGGGGGGAGTCCCCCCTCTTGGTGCGGTTTGGGAGGGGAACCTTAGGTGGGCCGAATGGGGCCCACCTAGGGCCGGCAGCCCCCTTGGTGTGGCTGCACCATGTGGGATTAGTCCCACATGGCTAAGCCAAGGGGAGTTGCACCCTCCCCTCCCCTTTATATAGAGGTGCACCCATGCCTTTGAAATTGCACCATTCTCTCTCTCTCTCCCGTTTAGTCGTGACTCCGCAATTGGGGTCGTGCACGGGTTGAGTGTTTCTCCACCATACGCACACCGCCGTGCTGCTGGTCTTCCGGTCCAAGTCTTCCGCTGCTCTTCCCTGGATCGGAGCCCGGAGGTCGTCATCTTCACCGTATGTGTGCGACTCCCTGCGAGGCACCACACTTGGGGTGCTAGGAGGTGTTCATCTCCACCACCATGAGGTCGGTGTCACCATCGTCATCGCCGTCTTCGTCGCGCCAAGATCTTCGTGACCTCGAGGTCGGCTACGTCGTCTACTTCGACAACGCTTGTTGCGGGAGCGTAATCCCCGCTATCGGTCTACGAGGGTACGTATATCGATCTTCTGTGTATTACTATATCTGCATAGTATAGATCCTGGCTAGTTTAAGGTTATCGTTGTTAGGAATTTTTTTGTTTTCCGCCTACGATCCCCTTCACACTCATCCGTCAGCGTGGCCGTGCCCCGCGCCCTCGTCCTCACACCGCATCTCCACCGCCCTGTGTTGCTTGCAGGCCCCCGCCGCCATCCCGAGGCGCGAGTGGCTTTGCTGACGCCCTCTCCGGCAGCGGCGATGCGTGGAAGGAGGAGGTGGCCTTACCAGCCGACGGCGGCTAAGGTTTCCCCGTTTCGCCCAAGGAAGGAGAAGCGCGGGGGGGGGGGGGGGGGGGGGGGGGGGGGTTATGTAGAAATTCCGGAGCCCTAACTCTTGGTGTCATGATCTCCCACAACATTGTTTTCTATCATGGATCCGGTGAAGTTCTTGCGTTTGAGCGTTATCCTTAATACACTTTGTTCTAGTAAATGCGCAAATGGGCCATTCAGATTTACCCAGGAATTGTTTAGCTTGGTCCAAAGCCCATATATTCTAACAATAGCAGACCTATATATAGATCATTTACACGGAGGAGATTTTTTGCTCTCGGGCACCACTGCTCCCTCCTGTTGAAAAAATTCAAAAATCATATTTATAAGTTTCAAAAAATTCTGAAAAAAAATCCTCGTATAGCTAATGATAAATCCCACTAACGTGCAAAATTTCTACTTAAAAAACTTTGTATTCTGAGCTACACAAAAATGATAAATGTGTAGATCTAAGAATCTATATTTTCAAATCTCTAAGTTTACTAGATTTGTTATTTTTGTGTAGCCCATAATATAAGGTATCTCAGATTAAGATTTTACACGTTTGTGAGATACACCATAAGCTACATCTGGATTTGTTTTCAGATTTTTTGAAAACTCATAAATATGATTTGCGAATTTTTTTAAATAAGAGAGATCACTGGTGCCCGGGATCATAAACCACTTTCCGTCATTTACATGCATATTGATATATTATTAATGTCTTCCTCTATACATAGATATGGTATATATGACTTGTGTATCCATGAAATTTGGGTGAGCATTAACGAAAAATAAAAAAGGAAGTATATAATTTCACGCGTTATATAAAAAACAAATAATTGATTTCAAAGCTATCAAAATTGGAAGTAACTAATTGTCCGAGTTATCAAAAAGAAAGTATTTGATTTCGTGAGTAATGATACGCCTCTATATAAACAGAAGAATGAGATACACATGGGTGAGCATTAACGCCAAATATAAAGAGGAAGTATATAATTTCACGAGTTATAGAAAATGAAATAATTGATTTCAGAGTTATCAAAATTGGAAGTAATTAATTGCCCGACTAATCAAAAAGGGAATTATTTGATTCCGTGAGCTATGATACGCCTCTATATAAACACAAGAATGAGGTCACCTGGATGGGTAGGAAGTGAAAAGAAGAAGAATATTTTCGGCTCATGGCGCGTATGAAGAATATGACAAGGGCTATATGCTTAGGCGCTCTTGTGGTCATATTTTTTGTTTACTATCAAGCTATGCGTCTGAAGACATAGGTATCTTCCACTCTTTACCTAAAATCCTATATTTATTTTATTAGTTTGATAAATGTGTTTGCAGTGTGAAATTTATGTAACACGTAGTCCACTTTTAACTGATCTTTTAGTCAAATTACGAACTATCTCATGGCATTTGTGTTTTCTTGTACAATAGCATTCGCGAATGGATTGAGGTGTGCGGCCATACTCAAATAGGTCCTTGTGAACTCAAAGAATGCACGACTGCATGCGAGCAAGCTGGTTATGACCCCAGACGTACCTCTTGCAGAGACGTGCCGGGTTTTAATGACGGAAAAGTTTGTTGTTGCCGAAAAGATAACAAATAGTTATCGTAGCTAGCCGTTCTACATACCAGAATGTGCCCAGCAATATGCCCTATCTGGCTGTCTGCCACAGACTAGACGAAGATGGTGCCCATATGTTACTCAAATGTAAACCTGTGAGAAAGCTATGGAGGGAACTACAATTAGAAGAACAGAGACGTGAGTGGGCTCAATTTGAGAATAAAATAAAACGTTAAGCCCTTGCTGAAGCGGCGAGAAAAAGGGAGAGAAACAAACAAAAATCAAGCGAGATAGGGTCGAGGAACGAGAGTAAGAACATACATATGAACGCGACACGGGCGTTCTCCGGCTCGATCTGGTTTGCCACATAGAGAATGTCGGCGATAGGGCGGAGGAACGACGACACGTCAATGTCACCGGCCTCATCGCTAGAGAGAACCGGGTGCAGATGCGCGCTGCTATGCCCCATCGGGTGCTGCGCCCACGACGGGCCGGCGCCGAGCTCGCTTGGCGCCCAGAGAATGTCGGCGATAGGGGCGAGGAACGACGGCAGAATGTCTTGAGTTTTGAGCACAAGGGATGGAGATGTCAGGCCAAAGAAGCATGGAGAAAATTAACAAAAACCTACATGAAGTGATACGCGAGTGAGTAAAATACCAGGCGGCTTCGGGTCATCGACCACTTCGATCTCTATGCTCGAGCTCGAGTAGGAAATTGCGGTGGTGGGCGGCGCGAAGGAGTCGCCGAGAGGGGGGGGGGGGGGGGGGTAGGGGTGAAGGGGCCTCGGCTGCTCCATGGAGCGCAGCGGTGGTGAGGAGGAGGACAGTGGACAGAGCATTGTCAATAATAATTGAGAGCGGACGAAGGCATGGGCACTGGCGGAGCTATGTGTATGTCAGGGGGGGGCGGCGACCCCCCCCTCCCAGACATTGAAAATCAACGAAGATTTTTTTTTGGGAGGAACTTGGATGGAAGAAAATGCATGCTTTTGCCCCCCAAGCTGCCCCCCCCCCCCCAAGCCATCCATGGCAAGCTCCGCCACTAGGCATGGGAGTGCATTTTTCCTTAAAGGTTAGAGGAATTGTGTCGAGAGGAAGGAGAAGACCAACGATTGGTCCTTTCCGTTTGGCCGCTAGGCTTCGCACCCGTGGGTGGGAACGGATCGGATGCGGATCCCACGTCCGTTTTCATTTTTTTTAAATGAATATAAATACAAATACGAGGACGTTGTTGGATATGAATACAGAGTGGATATTACTCGAACTAGCACAATGCCTGTGCGTTGCAATGGGTCCAACTATATTTTACACCACTAAATTTTCATAGGCTATTTCTATTTTTGTTGTAAACCCTTGGAAATACAAAAAGATAAAAATTGTTTGTCACATGAATTTTCTCTTACCGATGATCTTGATCCCCTTGTCACTTACTATTCTTGGGCAGGGTTGGCCTGAGGTCACAGGCCCGTACTCGGTTGTGAAGCTGGGGCGAGAACGAGTGAGGGAGGGAGGGGCGACAAGCGGGTTTCATGTTCAGTAATATTCTTGGGCAGGGTTGGCCTGCAGAGGTCACCAACCCGTACACGCTTATGAAGTTGGGGCGAGAACGAGGGAGGGAGGGAGGGGCAATAAGCGGGTTTTCATGTTCAGTAACGCTCTCAGCTAGTTTTATCGTGTTTTTGTCGCAGGTTTTCCTACACGGTTTTGTCACAGGTCTTTTATCCATGTGGGATTGAATATCGGGGGATCTAAGATTTTATGCTAGGGTGAGGCAACTAATATATTTTTTCGCAATACTACAAATATTACATGACAATGTACATGTACAAATATTACTGATTTATTACGTTAAATCAGTTCTATATCGATAGATCACTAATGAGTTGATATGGCAATTTTAGTATTGCACTTTGAAAAAACTATGCACAGGTAAATGCGTACAGAGATCGCAAGCGTCTTCAAGTAAAAAAAGAAAAGACGCAGGCCCTTGCATTCGTAAAACAAGAAGACATGCGTGGAGCTCAGCTAGCAACTCACCTGATCGATCGGCAGATTGTGAGATGCGAGTAAAATCTCGGCCGGGAGGTCGGCCTCGCCTGCAATAATGACGCTGGCCCTACTTGCTTGCGTTGTTCGTTACTGTTGTCGCCTTCTTCGCAGTGAATCGAATCAGCAGTCAAGGCCCTATGCATCTTGCCATATACTGTACTTTTATTTTAGAAAATATAGAGAATTAAGATCGATCAGAACTCATCTCGTCTCTGTTTTGTCAAGCTACGCGCCTGTTGTCCGTTCCGGTTGGTGCGTGTTTGAAACGAACTCGTACTCGGGGAGTAGATCAGAAGACCAAGGTGCGAGGGCAACCGGCTAAAGGGCTCGGGGTGGACGCCGGCAACGGGAGGGCCGCGGCACCACATGAGATCGAAAATCGTGGATGTGAGGTGCTCGCCTGCTGGGGCTTATGACTTAGAGAAGCGGAACAGTCCAAGATCTGCTCGGGCATTTGATCCGAGCGAAGTCCGTGTTGGATCAGAGATCGAGTTGGATTAGCTGACGGGCAGCGGCCTATCGATTGATCTAGACACGCACGTGACCTATGTAACAAAATAGTTTGACGTACAACCATCACCACATGAAGATATATTATATAGTAGAGATATGGATGCGCATTGGCTGTTATAATGAAATAATAGACGCATGTCTTATAACGAGTCAACTGTAGAACGGTAGAGTGTGAAATATGACATAATAGACAGTAGTTTGAAGTTCAATTTGACTACTTTATTACTCTTTTAGATTGGTTAGTTGACATATCAGGTTAGAATTACCAAAATTATCTAACATAGTTTTATTCGGATACGGATATATCGATTTCCATATCCATACTTATTTCAAAATTCAATACCACATTTGTTTTATATTTGTAAAAAACGAATCCGAATATTTACCACTTTCATTTCTATTTCGTTCAGATTCAAGTATTTACCACTTCTGTTTTCAATTTGTCGAATATCAATGTCGGATAATTCTAATTATTCACTACAAGTTCCCACCCCTACCCGTGTGGCCCCGTCAATTTACTCCAATCGATGTGCAAAAGGAAAGAGTTAGCAGGAGCTTCTATTTTTTTGAGAAAGGGTTACCATGAGCTTTTCATTCACAAAAGGAAAACTGATGAGTGTAGATTGTCCCCGAAAAAAATGCACAGACGGACTTTCGTTTTGTGACCTTGCCTTCCTGGCGGGGGGGTTAGCCTCCCGGCAGCAGCATTGGGCGTGTTTGGTTACCTGTAAGCTTTTTAGTTCATTCTGCTCGGTGGCTCTGCAGGGCTTGGTCCAGAAATAACGAGGTCTCAGCCACGTTGTGTAGCCGTTTGGTTGCATATTTTTACTGTTTTGCAAAAAAAAATACCATGTGTTTGGTGGCCTGTTTAAGTGGTTGTACGTGGATTAGAGCCAAAAACGTGGTGTTTGGTTACACGCTTGTGCCATGTTATGATCACCATATATGAAAATGGTGGTGTTACCACCCCTTGGAACTATAACACACATTCAGACATTTAGACAGACATTCGGACATTTAGCAAAGTTCATACGAGGTTCAATACCACCTAGTTATATAGACAACAGGGGCATCCCATGCCCCTGGGTTGACATCTAACAGGGGCATACATGCCCGTGATCAAAATGTATCAGAACAAGTTTTGGGCATACTAAGCCCTGGATCAACAACTAAACAGGGGCATCCTATGCCCCTGTGTTAACATCTAACATGGGCATCCCATGCCCCTGATCAAAATGCATAAGTCTAAACTTACCACACTCGACCTAGCCGTGGTAAGGGCAGGTGTAGCACTGGACGTCGAAGTGGCACTCTTGAATATGGTGAGCTTAAAGCTGTATGAGGTGAGCTTGAAGACGATCGCGTCGGCTTCCTTAAGCTCGTACTTCTGCAAAGAGGGAGTGGGATCTGGATCCACTCGCTCAACATGGCCTTGAGCGATCCGGGTTAACGAGCATCAACAGATCGTCGGCGTCGAGCTGGGAATGCCTCCTCCCGGTGATTTCTCATTCAGTCTTGGGTACCTTGTCAAGATAGAGGCGTCAGTGAGCAACAATGGCAAGGCATGGACATGGAAATGGACAGTGACAAGCAGAAGCATTGACATGGACATGAGCATTGACATGGACATGAACATTGACATGGGCATGGACAAGGACAAGCAACTAGTAGAAGGCATCTAAAGATACAATGGTGAGAGCCATTGGCCGCACCACAACGATTTGAGCTTTCTGCTGTCCGATACGGGCCTCTCCGCCCATCCGCACCGTCCGATCACGCCGGCTCCATGGAGCCGGCATGAACAACGATTCGCATATGTCGTGCGCGTACCAAGCTTCACGTCCCCACTCTCGCTGACACCCTCCCCGAACGACCCCGGGAGCCAGAGGGCCCACCTGTCGGCCTCACTCTACGCGTTTAATCGGTTGGAGGAGGGGCGAGATTCGCAACACAGCGCTCCCATTGGCTGATTTCGTCTTTTCCCGTCATGGGTTTTATCTTCTTCCTTGTGTGCCCATTCGGGAAATCTATTGCCGTACCTCGTTCCTCGCACCTTTCTCTCGATGTCGATGGGCCGCGTCTGTTCTGCGGTCCACATGTCGGTTGCCCGGGACGTTGCGTCGCTGATCTTTCCCGTCCATTTATTGTCGCTGCGTATTTTCTATAGTACCTCGAGGCACGCTCTGGATTTCGCAATATCGTCGGGTACGTTGCACTGAGTGGGCAGTCAGAAGAATCCTGGGCCCTTCTTCCCGATCCTAGTTGGCGTCTCTCCATTTGTCGACGGGTACCATCCGGTCCGAGAGGGTGCTGCCATCGGGGGGGGGGGGGGGCGCCGGTGCTGTCGATGAATTGCGGTAGTGCTACTATAGGTTGGCAGTGTTGCTACCAAGGAAGCACAATGGTGCCCCTAATGCCGATGAAGTGCGGCAGCGCTACTATAGGTTGACAGTGTTGCTACCAAGGAAGTGCAAGGGTGCTGCCATCAGCGGCCGGCGGTGCTACCCTCGGCGGTTGGCGATGCTGAGTCAACATGCTACCGGCGGTGGTCGGCGAGGTCTAGTGGAACCTTCGCACGCCGGGACGGTGGTGCGGTGGTACTGCAAGGAGGGGCGGCGCTGCTGCCAGCGTGGCCGGTGGTGCTCCAAGTCGGAGTTGCCTCGCTGCCAGCATTGCGAGTGGAAGGCCAGGGTGAGGCCACTGCTGTAGATCTGGGCGAGGTGTTTGGTGGTGCTCGCGGGAGGGAGGAAGAGGAAGGAAAACGATGAGTATGAACTGGTTAGGGCCATGCACGTGGTGTCTCTTTGTTTTTGACCGTGGGGGAAAGGGACACGTGTCAAGCTGTCCGATCGGGGTTGCCGATGAACAGTTTGCACGGTGGGACGGTGCGGCCGACGTGGACTTTAGACGCTTCTCGTTCCTGTCTTCAACTGGAATGCAACGCACGTACCCGCCAAGGCTGGAGCCTTACACCTATATCCACCACGTACTCATAGCCCTGGATCTCCCGCTCCAGCACGTTCAGGTCCAATTCTAGTAAAAATGCACAAAATTAACCCTTATAAAAAACTTTAGTATAAAATAACCCTACTGTGGCTGATGCCTCTCCTTCCTTTCCCGATCTAGCCAACATCCGTGTCGCTGGAGGCCAAGCTCTACTAAGAGCATCTCCACCGGCGCGCCCAATAGACCGTCCGGCAAAGTTGTTGGACATACGCTATTGGACGCGCCGGCACGCGTTGCCGCCTATTGGGAGCGTCGCGTCCCACCGGTCGCTCCCAATATGATTTTCAGGAAAAAAAAGACGTCAAATTTATTTAAACTTAACATTGTTCATTCAAATTCGATAGTTTATACAAAATTCGATAAAATTTAAACTAAACCTAATCAAAGGCCCGTTGGTCCAGTAGCCGTAGAACTGGTCCCAGTCGTACGTGGCCACCGCGTTTTCGACGTTCCACGCGCCGGCCTCCTGCTGCGGCGGCGCGTCGGCCGGCTCCTCCGCCTCCTCCTTCACCTCCTCCTTCACCGGCGCGGCGGGAATCTGGACCTCGGCGTCGAGGTCGATGATGTAGTTCTCGACGCAGGACCAGTGCTCTGATACGTCTCAAACGTATCTATAATTTTTGATGTTCCATGCTGATATTATACCAATTGTTACATGTTTTGCATCCACTTTATATCACTTTTATACATTTTGTGGGACTAACCTATTAACAAGATGCCGAAGTGCCAGTTCCTGTTTTTTGCTGTTTTTGTATTCCAGAAAAGCTAGTCTGGAAATATTCTCGGAATTGGACGAAACTTCACGGAGATCCCTATTTTACCAGAACACACCTGAAGGACCAAAGGAGCAGCAGAGGAGAGCCACCAGGGCCCCACACGCCACTAGGGCACGGGTCCCCCCTGGCGCGCCCTAGGGTGGTGTGGGCCCCTCGGGGGTCGTCAGCCGCCGCCCTTTCGCCTACTTATTCCCCCCGACGCGAAAACCCTAAGTGCCTGAGCCAATATCGACGATTTCCCCAGAAAAGTTCCAGAGCTCCGCCGCCACCAAAAACCCTAATTCGGGGGACAGAAGTCTCTGTTTCGGCACCTTGCCGGGACGGGGAATTGCCCCCGGAGCCATCTCCATCAACGCCACCGCCATCTTCATCGCCGTCGTTGCCTAGTTCTTCATCGGGGCTGAGGGCTCTACCGGTAGCTATGTGGTTTATCTCTCTCTCCCATGGTGTGATCTTTATGTGATCATGAGCTTTGTAATCTAGTTGAATCCATAGATGTTACTCTTCATTATCTTATATGCTACTCAAGTGGTTTTATTAATGTAATCTCCGGAGTCACCTTTGTCCCACGGTGCGAAGTTGACAGTGTGCGCCCCGTGTGTGGCTCTTAGGCTAAAGATAACAGGAATACTTATCATGAGTTATTATTTGCGTTGGATGTCTCTATGAAATTGCGGTGTTTGTCTAGTACTATTTAGGGCGCTCAAGTTGACAGTGTGGGGTTCCCTAGATGTGGAATGCGACTTTAAGGTGTGCTTTATAGCCCTACGCAGTGGATTGGTGTTCGTTATCCAACGAGAGAATAATTCAGAGTAGCATAGTGAAGAGGAAATATCTATGTATTCAATTATATTATTATTGTTGAGAGTGTCCACTAGTGAAAGTATGATCCCTAGGCCTTGTTTCTAAGCATTGAAACACCGTTTACAACCAGTTCTGCTACATGTTTGCTTGCTGCCATTTTTATTTCAGATTGCAATTACCACTTATAATCATCCATATCACTTGTATTTTAATATCTCTTCGCCGAACTAGTGCACCTATACATCTGACAAGTGTATTAGGTGTGTTGGGGACACAAGAGACTTCTTGTATCTTAATTGCAGGGTTGCTTGAGAGGGATATCTTTGACCTCTACCTCCCTGAGTTCGATAAACCTTGGGTGATTCACTTAAGGGAAACTTGCTGCTGTTCTACAAACCTCTGCACTTGGAGGCCCAACACTGTCTACAAGAATAGAAGCGTGCGTAGACATCAAGCTATTTTCTGGCGCCGTTGCCGGGGAGGTAAGGTAAAAGGTACTCACATCCTCCAGCTACTTAGCTATTTTCTAGCACTGTTGCTGACGTGTGAGTGCTCGAAGGTATTTCCTTTAGATTCTGCAATTATATCTTTTTGTTTCTTGTTTTTATTTCACTAGTTAGGCTTAATGGAAAACAACAAAAAAATTAGAGAGCTCTATGAAATTTATCTTGAGTTAGGACATGATGCTTTTGAAGAGAAAATTAAAAAACCTATGGAAATTTGTTTGCATAATAGTGGTAGCAATTTTATTAGCATGAATTCTTTGAACACCATTATTGCTAATGCTATGGAAAAGTCTAAGCTTGGGGAAGCTGGTTTTGATGAATATGATATTTTTAGTCCCCCAAGTTTTGAGGAGAAAATTTTCTTTGATGATACTTTGCCTCCAATTTATGATGATTATAATGATAGTGGTATTTTGGTGCCACCTACTATGGAGGATAAAGTTTATTATGATTATACTATGCCTGCAATTTATGATGATTACAATGATGCTTGTGATAGTTTTACTCCCACTATTACTAATATAATTAATTATGCTTATGTGGAGAGTAATGATACTTTTATGCATGTGGATCATGATAAGAATGCTTTATGTGATAGCTATATTGTTGAGTTTATTCATGATGCCACTGAAAATTATTTTGAGAGAGGAAAGTATGGTTATAGAAATCTTCATGTTACTAAATTTCTTCTCTTTATGATGAAGGTTTTGAGCTTTCTCTTGATTTGCTTTTATTTGCTGGGTACTTTAAGACCTACTGGTCCTTATGAGAGAGGGATACACGGTTTCATATATCTCAATAATATTAAGTCTTCTCTCTTTATGTTGAAATTTTTGAAGCTCCACTTGTTTTGCCTTCCTATGCTAGTCACTTTGTGCTTTATTGATTTATTTTCTTACAAGATTCCTTTGCATAGGAAGTGGGTTAGACTTAAATGTGTTTGATATTTGCTTCTTGATGCTCTTTCATATTCAACTCTTATACATATGAGAGCATCATCAAAATTATCATGCCTAGCTAAAAGGCTTTAAAGAAAAGCGCTTGTGGGAGACAACCCATTTTTTTATTTTCTGCTATTTTTATTTTATTTGAGTCAAGGTGCTGTTTACTTCTGTATCAATGCCTTTGTATCTTTATTTTCTTGCATTGTTGTGCCAAGTAAGGCCTCTAATAGGAAGATGATGCTAGATTTGGATTTCTGCGCAGGAACAGATTTCTGCTGTTCACCGTTTTGCTTCTGTAAAATCACAGAAAAATTATTTAAATCTGAAATTTTTTGTGCGTGATCCTCAGATATGTATGCATCTTTCGTTAGTTCAAAGTTTTTCGATCTGAGCGTCGTAAGTGCCTCGAAAAAATTCGTCTTTGCGGACTGTTCTGTTTTAGACAGATTATGCCTTTTTATTTTGCATTCTCTCTTTTACTAGTGTTGAGTGAAATTCTTTTTTGGGTGGAAGAGCTTCACATAACATCAGTGGCAGTAGCTAATGTTTAAAGTAACAAGTCATATTGCGTCTTTATAGAACATGTGAGTTTTTGATTATGCACTAACCCTCTAATGAGATTTGCTTTGAGTTTGGTGTGACGGAAGTTTTCAAGGGTCAAGAGAGAAGGATGATATAATAGGATGGAGAAGAGTGAAGAGCTTAAGCTTGGGGAGGCTCCCATGGATCTCCCCAGCATATTTCAAGAAGACTCAAGCGTCTAAGCTTGGGGATGCCCAAGGCATCCCCTTCTTCATCGGCAAAATTATCAGGTCATCTCTAGTGAAACTATATTTTAATTCTTTCACATCATATGTGCTTTTCTTGGAGCGTCTGTGTGCTTTTATTTTCAGTATTGTACTTTTATTTTCAATAAAGCTTGACTGGACCCTAGCATTCTTGATTGGGAGAGAGACACGCTCCGCTTTTTCATGAGAATACTCCTATTCTTCACTTATATTTGTTGAGTATTCATATCTAGCGCTGTTCAGCTTTTAGCTCTTGTTTTCATGTATCTCTTGTCAGAGCTATTAGCTTTCTTTTGTAGAAAGTACTCTCTTGCTTCACTTATATCTGTTTGGAGAGTTGTTGAAATGAATTGATTGGTGTTTGGTTGGTTCAGAAAATGTTGCATGTGGTAATTGGTATAAGGAAAAACTTGCATAATCTTGTAGATCACTAACTTGGATAACTTGATGCTTGTCAATTGTTTTGAGTTAACAAGTAGATCATGATTAAATTTGTGCATCACATGAGTTAAGCCTATTAGTGAAGAACTACCGTAAAGCTTGTTGAAAATTTGGTTTGCATCGGTGGTATCTCTAAGGTCTAGATATTTTCTAATAACAGGGTTTGGTTAACAAGGAAGACGGTATGAAGTCTTATAACGTTTGCAATATGTTTGTCATATAAAACTTGGTGTACGGGTTGATATTCTTGTTTGCTTACATAAACCTTGCTAGCCTAAACTCTGTACTGAGAGGGAATGCTTCTCGTGCATCCAAATCCTTGAGCCAAAATCCATGCCATTTGTGTCCACCATAACTACCTATATGTGGTATTTCCTTGCCACTCCAAGTAAATTTTTCATGTGCTACCTTTAAATTATTCAAAATGTTATTATTCCCTTTTTGTGTCAATGTTTACTAGCTCATGAGGAATTAGTGTGGTTATTCTTTATTCTATTTGTCAAATGGACTTTTACACCTGGACTAGCGGCATATACATCCGCTTATCCTCTAATTTTGCAA
This sequence comes from Poa pratensis, assembly GCA_947311845.1. Classification (NCBI taxonomy): domain Eukaryota; kingdom Viridiplantae; phylum Streptophyta; class Magnoliopsida; order Poales; family Poaceae; genus Poa; species Poa pratensis. Next base: position 28,462,146 of record CAMZMU010000051.1, on the reverse strand, counting down.
AAAGAGCTGGCAACGGGGTGCCCAGTCCCAATTAATTACAACTTTAACCATTAATTCTTTCACACTTTTGCCCTGATTCATCAGTAAGCAATGACAAACAGTGAAATACCTGCATGTGTCTAAACCAAAGAGAAAGAGGGATGATCTGCCTTGCTGGTAGAAATAACGTCCTTCATGGGATCCGCTCTTAAAAGTCCGTTTGACAGGTAGAATACTGTTCTCACCCGCTACCATTCGTTGACAATTGATTGAAGGCACCCGAGGATTCGGTTAGCCATGGCTTGTGTTAGCAAGGTTGGGAGGAGTGTCAAATATTTTATGCAATCTCTATATGTTTTTCAAAACCTAAAAGCTCTAGCACATGACTTAATCCCTGCTTCCCTCTGCGAAGGGCCTTTCTTTTACTTTTATGTTGAGTCAGTTTTCCTATTCTTTCTGTCTTCCACAAGCAAATACTAGTGTCAACTTTGTTACAACATGCGTTATATGCTACGTATTGGACTTGTTATACTACTTTGTGTTGACGATATCCATGAGATAAATATGTTGAAAGTTGAAGCAAATGCTGAAACTTAATTCTTCCATTGTGTTGATTAAATACCTTTTATTAGAAACTATTGCTTTATGAGTTAACTCTTATGTAAAACTGTTTGATGCGCGCCCTAGGGTGGTGTGGGCCCCTCGGGGGTCGTCAGCCGCCGCCCTTTCGCCTACTTATTCCCCCCGACACGAAAACCCTAAGTGCCTGAGCCAATATCGACGATTTCCCCAGAAAAGTTCCAGAGCTCCGCCGCCACCAAAAACCCTAATTCGGGGGACAGAAGTCTCTGTTTCGGCACCTTGCCGGGACGGGGAATTGCCCCCGGAGCCATTTCCATCGACGCCACCGCCATCTTCATCGCCGTCGCTGCCTCCCATGATGAGGAGGAAGTAGTTCTTCATCGGGGCTGAGGGCTCTACCGGTAGCTATGTGGTTTATCTCTCTCTCCCATGGTGTGATCTTTATGTGATCATGAGCTTTGTAATCTAGTTGAATCCATAGATGTTACTCTTCATTATCTTATATGCTACTCAAGTGGTTTTATTAACGTAATCTCCGGATTCACCTTTGTCACACGGTGCGAAGTTGACAGTGTGCGCCCCGTGTGTGGCTCTTAGGCTAAAGATAGCAGGAATACTTATCATGAGTTATTATTTGCGTTGGATGTCTCTATGAAATTGCGGTGTTTGTCTAGTACTATTTAGGGCGCTCAAGTTGACAGTGTGGGGTTCCCTAGATGTGGAATGCGACTTTAAGGTGTGTTGTTATAGCCCTACGCAGTGGATTGGTGTTCGTTATCCAACGAGAGAATAATTCAGAGTAGCATAGTGAAGAGGAAATATCTATCTATTCAATTATATTATTATTGTTGAGAGTGTCCACTAGTGAAAGTATGATCCCTAGGCCTTGTTTCTAAGCATTGAAACACCGTTTATAACCAGTTCTGCTACATGTTTGCTTGCTGCCATTTTTATTTCAGATTGCAATTACCATTTATAATCATCCATATCACTTGTATTTTAATATCTCTTCGCCGAACTAGTGCACCTATACATCTGACAAGTGTATTAGGTGTGTTGGGGACACAAGAGACTTCTTGTATCTTAATTGCAGGGTTGCTTGAGAGGGATAACTTTGACCTCTACCTCCCTGAGTTCGATAAACCTTGGGTGATTCACTTGAGAGAAACTTGCTGCTGTTCTACAAACCTCTGCACTTGGAGGCCCAACACTGTCTACAAGAATTGAAGCGTGCGTAGACATCATGCTCCGCGAACTCCCGTGACGCCGGCTGGATCGTGTCGAAGGAGAGCTTGGTGGCGATGGCGAGGTCCCTCTGGTACAGGGCCTCGGCCTGCTCATCTGTCAGCGGCGGCGGCGGCGTAGCAGCACGCTTCTTGCCGCGGGACGAGGACGTCCCCGGCTCGAGCTTGACCTTGGCACGGGGCGCGTTCGTCGGCGGCGCCGGCCCAAAGTCACAGATGGTGACACCTCTGCAGATATCTTATTATGTCAAGTTTTAATTTATGTACTTTGGTGTTTGGAATCTTCAACATCTCTTGATTATGTTTTCTTATTTTTTGGGGAACATTTAAAAGTTTGTTTTGTTCCTACAGTATCACTCAATGATATTGAATGACAACCATACGCTGATGCACCTTTCCATTACAGCAAATTGTAGCTGGAATGAGTCAGATCTCATGGAAGTGTTTCTCCAAAGAAGCCCTCCTCACTGCCTGAAGTGGCTAAGCAGCGAGAGCTTGGTGGTACATTTGAGAGTGATGCTGAAGCTAAAATCAATAAGCAGCTTTCTGAAGCCAAGAACAAGGAATAATATTTGTGGCCCACCTCCTGACCCCTGTGAGGCCATTAGCTGCTCGTAATATGGAGCTACAAGGAAATGTGGATTTTGCACTTCCACAACCAAGAAGTGTCCACACATCAGTGAGAGTATCCAATGTAAGTGACATGCTCTTGTTGACATTTCGATTCCGTATGTTTCCCTGTCTCCTTCTCGAGTCAGTTGGCCATGAAAAGGTAGATAACAGAGCCCATTGTTCCTCATTTGATGGGCCTGCATGGTATTGATTTGTATTCTTTGGTATTATGTTAACTACATAATTCTGTTCAATGCACGCTACACTTATTTGACACCTTCAGTTCAGACAACCCGATTTTTTTCGATAAAGGGATTTTATTACTTAAAGAGTATTAAGCATTACACCCGGCCTCTGCATACTAGGATGCACACAGCCCCAACAAGTTCGAAAGATCCGAAGTAGGCAGAAAAAATAAAAAGGCGAATTACATATCATGATGAGAAATTGTAAAGACGCCTAAGGTGGTGGAGGTCAATCCGGAGATTATGTGACCATCCATGCTGGGAGAATAACTCCCTCGCCGCAGCCTCCAAACGCGAAGACACCTCCAAAAACAGCTCGCGGTGCTCCACACGCTGCAGGGCCGACCATGATCGGAGCGTAGCTGTGCATCGGTAGATAACCTGCATAATAGAAGAATTTTTATCATTAAAAACCTTGTCATTTCTACATAGCCATAGCGACCAAATAACGGCAATCGCTCCCACCCTAATAAGTAGTTTAAACCTAGGATCCACCCCATTTAGCCAGTTGCCAAAAATGTTTGCAACGCTGCGCCGGGGATATAAGGTAGAACCTATCTAGATGGCTGACCATATAGACCTAGCAAATTCGCACTGAAAAAATAAGTGTTTAATAGTCTCGTCATGCTGACAGAAGACACACTTACTACTTCCGTGCCAATTGCGTTTGGCAAGGTTGTCTTTTGTAAGAATTACTCCTCGACGTAGATACCATGCAAACACCTTCGTTTTAAGCAGGATCTTCATCTTCCAAATTTTCTTATTATTATCGACTCGAACTTCGGGTTGGATTAAAGCTCTATACATAGAATCCACCGAGAATTTACCATTCTTAGTGAGGTTCCATCGAAATTTATCTGAACCTTCCGTCAACTGGATCGAGTCTAACTGGCGGAGCAAAGCATTCCAGGATGCTAGCCTAGGCCCAAATACACTTCTTATGAACGATACATTTGGTGGGGAAGTTCCCACCACCTTAGCGAGCGTGTCGCCTTTGTGTCGCACAATATTGTATAGAGCCGGATATTGTTCTCGGAGAGTTGATTGGCCAAGCCATTTATCCTCCCAGAAACGAATTTCCGATTCATCCCTAATTGAGAAAGATCCATGTGGGAAAAAGAACTTCTTCGTAGCCATAAGGTCTGCCCAGAAGTGGGAATCACCAGGTTTCCAAAGAACCTGGGATAAAGCTTGAGAGCCCCCATACTTTCTCCTAAGGAGGGTTTGCCAAACTCCATCCTCAGAAAGGAGCTTAAATATCCATTTATCAAGCAAGGCTCTATTCTTGACCTCAAGGTCGTGAATGCCGAGCCCACCTTGGTCTTTTGGACGGCAAACCACACTCCATTTGGTTAGTCGATATTTTTTCTTTTCACTATCTCCTTGCTAAAAGAATCTTGACCGGAAATAATCCAATCGTTTTAAGACTCCTTTGGGGAGTTGGAAGAAGGAAATCATATACAGTACCATGTTAGTTAGTACTAAGTTAATGAGAACCAATCTCCCCCCTAAGGATAGAAGTTTGCCTTTCCAGCTATTTAACCGGATTTGCAGTCTCTCCTCCACCAATTTCCATTCAACATTAGTTAGTCTCCGATAGTGGATCGGAATACCCAAATAGTTGATCGGAAATTGATCTTGCGTACAGCCGAATAAGTCAGCATACAAGGAGCGTTTTCCTGGGCCTCGCCAAAACAAAACAATTCGCTTTTATGGAAATTTATTTTAAGACCCGACAGTTGCTTGAATGCTGACAAGATTAACTTGAGGTTACGAACTTTTCGATGTCATGTTCCATAAAAAGAATTGTGTCGTCAGCATATTGAAGGATCGATAAACCACCATCAACTAGATGTGGAATCACCCCTTCAATTTGACCCTCAGACTTAGCGCGTTAGATCAAGATAGCCAACATATCAGCCACTATGTTAAATAGTATTGGCGATAACGGGTCACCTTGCCTAAGGCCTTTTTTGGTTTGAAAATATTTGCCAGTGTCATCATTGACTTTGATGGCTACACTTCATCCCGAAAAAAGCTATTAATGAGCGCGCGCCACTCATCAGAAAATCCTTTCATTCTGAGAGTCTGGTGAAGGAAAGACCATTTAACTTTATCATAAGCCTTCTCAAAATCTATTTTCAATATTACCCCATTCAACTTTTTCCGGTGTAGTTCGTGAACTGTTTCATGTAGGATCGCCACCCCATCAAGGATGTTGCGACCTTGCATGAAAGCAGTCTGCGAAGGACGAACAACATGGTTGCCACACTGTTCAGCCGAATCGTAGCAACTTTAGTGAATATTTTGAAGCTAACGTTAAGAAGACATATAGGTTTGAATTGTTGGATCCTCTCTGCCTCATTAACCTTAGGTAATAAAATAATTTCACCAAAGTTTAGCCGAAATAGCTCTAATTGTCAGTCATGAAGACAGGCAAACAGTTGCAGCAGATCAGACTTGATTACATCCCAGAAGTTCTGGTAGAACTCAGATGGGAAGCCATCTGGTCCAGGGGCCTTATTGTGTTCCATTTGGAAAACTGTCTTTCTCACTTCATCCACTGGGTAGGGATTAGTGAGTAGACGATTTTCCTCATCCGAAACTTGGGGTATATCGGTCGTTCGAGACTCATCCAATGTGAAGTTTCCCTCGTCTGGTGATCCGAACAGACCTTTATAATAATTAGTAATATACGACTTTAGTTGCTCTTGACCCTCAATCGTTCCCTCATCCTGGACAAGGGAGTGAATACGCTTTTTCCGGTGTCTGCCATTGGCAATACTATGGAAATAGCGAGTATTCGAGTCCCCTTCGAGAATGAATTGGGCTTTGGAACGTTGATACCATTTTAACTCTTCCTCGCGCAAAAGTTTTGCTATCTGCGCATTAGATTGGCTCTTAAGCTCAATTTCTTCCGTAGATAACAGATGAACTTCTGCTAATGCCTCTAGAGCATCAATTATCGAGGAAAGTCGTATCTTTTCTTTTTTAAGTAAACCAGTAGTGTGACGAGCCCAACCAACAAGATGTGTACGTAAAGCACGGATCTTGTTGTTCCACCTCTGGATGGGCGAATCGCCGGCAACCGGACTTTCCCAAATTCTTTTGACCATGTCATGAAAGCCCTCCCGATGCAACCATCCAAGTTCAAACTTGAAGCGTTGGTTACATGGTGGCCTAGGAATGCCTGTGTTCAAAAGAATAGGAGCATGGTCCGACAAACCCTCAATACGTTCTAGAGCCCGTACCGATACCAATGGGAACCTAGATTCCCAATCGGTGTCCATCAGTACCCGGTCTAATTTCTCGTATGTGGGTTTAGGGAGAGAATTAGCCCAAGTGAACTGTCTCCCAACCATTGAAATCTCTTTTAAGGACAAGCTGTTAATGACCGCATTGAACAAGAGAGGCCAACGATTGTCAAACCGATCTCTGCTTTTCTCGAAAGGATAACGAAGCAAACTAAAGTCCCCACCAATGATGAACGGGTGCGGGTTGTCTTTTGCTAAGTTTACCATTTCACAAAGAAAAGCAGATTTAAACTCCTCCTGGGCTGGCCCATACACAGCAACAAGACTCCAAATGAAGTTGTCAGCTTTATTTCGGATGTGCATTTTTATGTGAAAATCGCCATCCGAAACAGCCAACACATCCATGGTATCAGTCCTGACGCCTAGTAGTATGCCCCCGGAGCGATCACGCGGCAGACGGGAATACCAGGAAAAGTCTATACCGCCTGAAAGCCGGTTCAATAGACCTTGCGAGAACTCCCGCCTACCCGTCTCAGAAATAGCTAAGAAATCCAAATTATGATCCCGAATTGAACCAGCAAAGTGCAAATGTTTAGCCAAGTCACCAAGACCTCTGCTATTTGCGAACATGCCATTCATTTGGAAACAATTGGAGATTTGGATAACTTTGCCCGTTTCCGGGAAAACTTGTTAGAAGTTGATTTTGATTTCCGTCCGGATGCTTTTAACTCATACAATGAGCACAACCCGTCCTCATCCAAACCAACCTCCGACACTTCACCAATTAGATGAGAAAGAAGCTGACCATCTGATGTGGCATTCGCTTCTTCTTCATCCAAATAGGTGGCTGTCAACATAGTCGATGCTTTAGGAATAACCGTAAGACGGTCAAATTCCATATGCCTCAAGACATTAGTTGAAACATCTACTTGTTTTTTACTATTACCAAGTTTAACACCTACACTATTAAGTTTAGAACTAATGGAATGAGAAGAAAAAGACAGGAAAGACTTGGGACTTAATTCCGTACCAGAGGGGTCCAAGTTGCGCGCAGCTTTGCGCCGCATAGCCTTCTGCAAAGAATCCTCGTCTGTCGTAGATGTCCCATCCGCCGCCATCCCAAACCTCTCTCTGCGGCGGGTCGGAGTAAGCCCAGCGGCAAGAGCCATCGCAGTGGGAGGTAGTGTGCGTGGCGAGACAGAGTCTACCTCCGTGTGCGTAGCCATCGGAGAAGAAATAGCATGGGTCGGTATTGTTGGAGTAGCAGCCGACCCAGTCATTATATCAGCATCAACCGGAGCAGTGCATGTCGGGTGTGTCCGGGTCGGAGTTGAGACCACACCCGTCACCGCCGCATCGGAGGCCAGTCCTTCCAGGGGGGGCTGAGCTGAAGTAGAGACCCCCCCGAGAACCAGCCCAGTAGAGGCATCGACCAGATGGGTCAGACCGTCGGTAGCAGCCATCCCAGCTGGGCCACAGCCGTCCAGCGCCTCCAGGCCTGCATCTGAACCGGCCCGGCCCAGCTTCACGCCGGTCTTCCCTGCTGCAGGCTGCTCCCGCGTGACCTCCATGGCCGGCAGCGGCCCAGCTGAGCCGGTAGCAGCCGCCCCCGCGCGGTGGGCTGCTATCCGTCGCTCAGCAGATCCCACCTGAAGACCCAGCGTCAGAATCGTCCCAGGTGACGTGCTCGGTACAGCAGCAGTATGGGGCGGGGCCTCTGTAGCAACCACACGCAGCAAACCCGGAGACACACGGCGAATCCGCGATACAATCTCTATCCCGCGAGGGGTTTGCGGATTAGGATTGTACGGGGTAAGAGCCATGGTAGACTGAGTCGGAGGCGAAGAGACCACACTCTTCCATGATTAGCCGCTCCCGAGGATTGGTTCCCATCAACGTCCATACTCGTAGACTGCGACATATTCGTGGCGTTAGTTTCCATGGAGCCCTCCAGACCCTCCTCAATTCCCCCACTCTCATCATCAACATCATCACCTTGCGACGCCAGAAATAGGGGACAAACTCTGCATCAGGAACAAAATCCGCTGCCTCGCGGCGGAAAATGAAAGCATATTCCTTCAACTTCACCACACAAGCCGTGCCGACATATGGACCCGTCGAATCTAGTTGCTTATCAAGGGGCTTTGAGCAAGGCATACCAACCAGAATACAAACAATGCCACGGCTCCTAAGAGTGACGAGATCAACGTCCAGAGTCGTCCCAAATTAATAAACACACTCAAATTAGGCTACCTTTGTAAATGTCACATGTCACATTTCACCAGCTAGGTAGCTACTGCCCTAACTCACAACAAGTGTCTGATGCCAACACAGTGAACAACGTGTTAATTTTCTTCTTATATGACAATATTTTGTCACCTTATTGCATTGTTGTCTTTCAGGAAAAACTTGATGGATTTTGCTATAAAAAATATCTCACTCTTTATCTGCATGACTTAGAATGCCTTTGTAGCCTGCTGGAGGTCACAGCAACATCACGTTGAGTGAGGATCCTGCAACGAAGACAGCAAAGAAAATTCACAACCAGAAGCTCCAAGAGCTGACAGGCAATAACATCTTTAAGGAGGATGCTTCCCTGGCTCAGCCGACAAGTCTCTGAGCTCGGCGAAGCTTAAGGAGATGAACGGCAACGACATTACTACTATATTTAAAGACGAGCCAAATCGCGGCCTCTCAGCGCCCCGACGACAGTGTTGATCAGTGCCCGCCGGTTTTTTTGCAAACAAACCCCCAGGTTTGCCTAAAATCACTATTTGGTCCTCGCAGCACACAGCCCCTCGATGCAAAGGGCCTGTTTGTAATTACGTGAAACTTCAGGTTCTTTTTTGTAAAAAATCGCAAATCCCCCTCCTCCTCCTTCTTCTCCCGCGCGTCGCTCCGGTCGCCGCCGGCGCCGCCGCCCCGCCCCCCCCCCGTTCTGCTCCTCCTTCTTCAAATCGGCGCACACGGCGCGCTCCGCCGTCGCCGCCCCTCCATCGTCGCCGAGTTTCATGTGCCGGGACGCCGCGTCGCCGCCGCAATCGTGCTCGCCGTCCTCGGCGGCCGCGGCCGCGGATTTCGCCGTCGGCGACGCTCCGGTCACCTAAAGTCGGCGGCGCCGCCACCTAAGGCTACCCCGTGTCGAGGCGCACCCGATGAGCCCGCGCGCGTGTCGCCGGTCGCGGCGTTTCGGCGCCGGCGACGGCGTCACCGCCGCGGCTGCTCCGCCCGTGCTGGCGTCGGCGTGACGACGCAGAGGGCCTGGGCTGGGTACTAGGCCGCCTGCTGGGCCGGGCTGGCTACTGTGCGGCTGGCTCGGCCCTTTTCCTTTTTTTTCCCTTTTTCGTTTTCTTTTTAAAAAACTTTTGTAACTCTTCAAATACAGATCCAAATCAATTCAGACAAATTTCTACGAAAACGTGGAAATCAAAATAGTCATCCCAAATGCTTCGGGACCTTTTCAAAACTATTTTAAATCTTAGCTCCAAAATATATATAATTGAATTAAAATACAAATTTGTTCCCTCTAATTACGAAATGATTTCAAATTGAATTTCAGCTAACTATATCATACAACATAATCAAAATAGTCATTTCAACAACTTTGGTATCTTTTCCAAATTATTTGAAATCTTACAAATTTTAAATAATACACAAAGGCTCATCTGACACCTCCACGTAATTTTATAAAACATAGATTTCATAATTTTGTTCTGAACTTAAATAAAATGCAGAAAAATAATATCATTAATACCATTCAGGATAACAAAGCCAAAAAAAAAATGGGTACAGACCATTTCATTCAAATAAAATTTCGTAAATCATTTAAATACAACTACCCACTTATATCATGGGCTTCGAAAAATCAAAATCAAAATACCAAAAAATATTAATATTGAGACATAGTTGTTTCAACCTTATTTCCCAAATAAATATAATTGAATCAAACAGCAAAATTTAAAATAGATCATGCTTTACAAAATTTTAAACACTTCATAGATACTGTCTTACGGTATTTAAACCATTCCCAAGAACTACTAAATGCTGCAAAATCAGTACCTTCAACCATATCCACCAACAAATTATGAAAATTGTATCAAAATGACCACAAACATAAATGTTGCCTACTTACTGCATACGATCAGACTCCAAATTTGAACATTTTCAACTACACAGTTTCCTCCAAGTCTGACCCTTCTACTAACGTTAAAATAATTCTTATAACTTTTTAAATACAACTTCAACAATTTTCGAATCTACGCAACTTCAAAATGCTGACATTTTCAAGATTTGAAGTTTACAACATAAAACGCATCACACAATTTTGAATGTTTCAAAATTTTAGCTGCCTTTCAAATCTACCTATTTTCACCAACTTTCGGAATTTTCCCCTTTGTTTTTTTTCCTACTTTTCTTTTTAAAAAAAACTTTTATAACCTTTCAGATACATATTCAATATTTTCCAAACCTACAGGATTCGTAAATGCACATAATTCAAATTTGAAATTTACCACAAGAAAACACTACATCCAAATTTCAATAGTTAGAAATTTAACAATTCTTCCAAATCTTACTATTTTACCAACTTTTGGAAATCAAACAATTCATAAATATAAACCTTTTTTTTGCTTCGATACATCAAAATCTGAACACATTTTTGACATGGACACTTCCAAATTTGAATTTCCTACACCAATAAAATATCAGCATGAACACAGCAATAAACACTGACTATTAACGACGTCCGATCAAAATTCAAATTCGAAAATTCCAACATTTCTCGAAACCTTCACTACTTTTAAATGTCGTTTTTTTTTTGAAATTCTGAATTCACCAAACAAGCCATAACTTGAACAATATTATGTCAATTTTGTTATCAGATGTCAAAAGTACAATGCATTACACCAAAACCTCGAAAACCGTGACATGTGCGTTTCCCACTTTCAACAATTTTTTACATCTAAACGTTTTTAAAACCGTAGATTTTTCCAATTGCAGCAATTTCAAAATTTGAGCAATCTCTAAAATCCAACCACTTTAAAAACGTTTTTTTTCCCAAATTCCGATGATTCCCATACTTAAACAATTTCTAATATAAAAAACACGTACCACTGTGCAGAACATTAAAAATAGATGAATTTCTAAATTCCAAAACAAAAAACAAACTTTCTAGAGGACTTAACAAATGACTATATTATATTTTCAAACAATATTACCCACTGACAAATCAAAAAAAAAATCAAGCTAATTTCTAGCTGATAAAATATTTAACCGCATCAGATAAATTCACGTGAATTTTATCCTTTTTTCAGCCGATAAATATTTAACCGCATCAGATAAATTAACGTGAATTTCATCCTTTTCTAAAACATTTTTTACAAAAGTTAGGTTTCTGACAAGTGGTGCTCCTTTCCTTCAATAATTTTCATAAAACAGAAAACGTTCAAACTAACTCCATTTTTATATTTCGACAAACTAAAATACACCCTCTAATTAAAGATCAGACTTACCAAATTCTCATACGCTTCATTTACTTAGATTATGGAGTCAAAATAGATATTTATGACATATTACAAACATATTTGCCCATTCCAATTCACGTAATTAAATTAAATTAAATTAAATATTTATTCCAAAACACATGCATATTTCAACATTCAAAGCCGCTAAGTACCTACAAATACCTTAAACGACAAATACCACCCAATTTGAATTTTACCACAACTACGCGGTATACAAATTTGAATATTTCAAAATTTTATTTGCCTTGCAAGTCTAACCAATTTACAAACATGAAAACAATTCGAAACAAGTCAAACGAAAATGGTTGGTTCACTCTCGCAATAACTCCATAATTTTTAATATTTATGCACAAAATAAATGCATTACACAAACAACGCCAACAATTCTATTCAAAAATATATTAAGTAACCAAAATAAAAAACCAAATCACATTCACAAAAAATATTCACCAACGTAAGTAACCAACATAAAAAAACAATTTAAATTCACAAAAAATATTCACCAACGGCGCGTCGTGACGACGCACCAAAATTCCACTAGTCTTCTATGATGGAAAGGCGTCTTCACGAGACTACCTTGGTGGTGTCCGGAAGCCGCCTGGTGGCACGAGCAGCATTGCGCCCATCTAATTGTAGACGGCTCTAATCGAGACTGGCTAGTCCTCATCATCTCTAGAGGGTGATGCCCGTGCTCTTCTTGATCAGCGGATCTACATCATACTTTGAGATTTAATTATGCTGGATATCATGGCCCTAATATAATGTACGAGTCAGCAGAATCTGCCTCGGCCCGTGTCCTGCACGTTTCTCCGTGATTTTTTCTTGTTTTGTGCTACTTATGTAGGAGTATTAATCCCTCCGTACTGAAAACCTTACAATAAGCTTTTATGGACTCACTCGTGAGCTGTTAGCATCATTGACAAGACTGTTATTACGAGGTTACATGAAACAGTTTAGATGTGTCAGGCTGTTGTGGTACCATTGAGCATTCTATGGCAGCAAAGGTCTTGTAGCAAATTTCCATGACATCATTTTGACAAGACTATTAATCCCGGCTTGGTACAATTGAGCATTCTATGGCAGCAAAGGTCTGGTAGAAATTTCTATGGCATCATTGTGACAAGACTGTTAATCCTGGCTGTTCTAATATCGCTAGAAGATCAGAACGACGCCGAAGCCTATTGCCTCAGTGCACATGAGAAAACACCAGTAAAAGTAAAACACATTCTGGTTTCGTAGACCAGCGCCTTATCCATTGGGCCACGGAGTCATCTTGAGTTAATGACAATATTTGTTGGTCAGATACATGTATAAGTCATTTTTTTAGAGGCAACGAATGTTATTTTGAGGAATGACGTAAGTACTTTACAACGCCACGAAACAAATCTTTAATTCCATCAACAATAGTGCTGATTTTTCTTTCAACGAACACAACACGAATGGTACGGAAAACCATAGCGACACCCACGAGGCCACGACGGAAATGCACGAAATGTGGCCGGCCGGTCAGTTTATGAGCGTCTCGGCATTCTTGGCCGGCGGCTGCAGGAAGCGTCCCCAGTACCAGTGCCGCGCCCATACGGCGCCCATGGCCTCGAGAGGCACCCCCTTGGTCTCCGGTAGGAACGCCACCACGAAGGCGGTCATGACGGCGACCCAGGCAGCGTAGTAGATGAACACGGCGTACTTGAAGCTGCAGAGCATGGAGAGGAACGTCTGCGTGAGCACGAAGGTGGCGCCGAGGTTGACGGCCACGCTGATGCTCTGCCCCGCCGACCGGACCTCCACCGGGAATATCTCGCCAGGGATCACCCACGTCAGCGGACCCCACGACCACCCGAACGACGCCGAGAAGACGCACGTCAGAGCCAGAACCGCGAGCGAGTACCTCCTCGCCATCGTGGACTCGCCGTCGCGGCCGATCTGCGACCCCATGATCCACGCGACCGCAACCTGATCAAGCAAACCATCACAATTTTTCAGTATGTTGTAAGGTCAGTGCTAACATGCTCCCTTAAGATGCACTCCTGTTTAGTGTCATACGTACCTGGCACATGATCATTACGAGTCCACCAGCCAAGAACAGCGGCCTGCGACCGTAGCGGTCCACGGTGGCAACGGACACCAGCGCGGAGCCGAGGTTGACGGCGCCGAGGACGACGGCGCCCAACAGCGCGCCGTTGGCGCCGAACCCGGCCGTCTGGAAAAGCACGGGCGAGAAGAATGCGATGACGATGACCCCGGTGAGCTGCTGGAACAGCGGCACCGCCACGGCCAGCACAAGGTGCGGACGGTACTCCCGCTTGAGGATCCTCCGGAACGCGCCGTGCTCGTGGGAGCTCGCCGCCTCGACTGCGCGCGCCACGTCCTCCAGCTCGCCGTCCACGTCCGCCTTGGGGCCGCGGATGCGCCGGAGCGCAGCGCGCGCCTTCTCCACCTGGCCGCGCATGATGAGGCTACTGGGGGTGTCCGGGATGAGCAGCGCGCCCACGAGGATGATGGTGGCCGGCACCGCCGCCAGGCCGAGGGAGAGACGCCACCCCCACTGCGAGATGCGGGCGGCGCCGTAGTTTGTCAGGTTGGCCGCGAGGTTGCCGATGCCGAGGAAGAGCTGGAACCCCGTCGTGAAGGCCCCCTCCACTTTGCCGGCGCCGTTTCGGCCAGGTACACCGGCGCCGCCTGCCATTAGTTGCCACGTACCGTCACATACTCGTCACATCACATCCTGCGTTTGTTCGTACTTCGATCGTGTACGTCACGTGAATCGAGAAAAATATTTGACATATAACCAAACAAATGTCCGGTAAGTTTAGAATTTGTTTCTCCTTTTTTTGCGGGTATATGCTATATGTATTATGTATTTATGTGAAATCAATTTGCTTGTGCTAGAAATGGGGACAAAGTTGAGATGCTTCCATGTGTCAAAAAACTTGAGCCGGTTTAGTTCTTGCCAGAAATGGGTCACAACACTGGGATACATTGGGGAAGTTGTCTCCAACAATCCACCATCAGGTGCTAAGAGGCAATGCATCGGGGAAGTTTTAGGTGAGATAGCGGTTTCTACATCACTTGATCATCATCCACGAGACGATCTGTCGAATTCGCATTAAAAAACCGAACAACTACTCTCCTGCAGGATGCATGGTTATGTGATAAGGAAGATTTTTGGTCACACCTACTGAAGTACAATGCAAATGAAGATCAATACAAGATCCTAATGTTGTACCATAACACCTTAAAAGCGCGGTGGAGTAAATCTTAGTTAATAACATAAATTATTTGGCTTTGTTCCTTTATATGTATACAATTATGGCTTTTATCGAAATGCATTTCGAGTGAAGTTGAGTCTTAATATTTTAAAATACTATATGTGTATGGCTCCGTTAGTTTTCACGTGTATTATGTTTACATATGTACGCGAGGAAAAAATAATGGGCTGTGCCAACACAGGCCACTCTACTGGTACTCACTCTGTTTCACAATATAAGATTTTTTATATATTGCAATGTGGGCTACATATGGTTTAAAATAAGTGAATATACACACTAAAATGTGCTCGGATACATACGAATATATATGAGAAAACTGAAAAACATTAAGACATCTTATATTTAGAAACGAAGTGAGTTTTTATCAATCTCGACTTGTGCAAAAGGGAAATTGCTGCACTTGAAGAGTAACCATTGTGTCCTAAGAGTAATCGAATAATTAATGATCTGATCGAACATTCGTGCAACAGGTATATGCATGGTAGGTAGCGCTGCACGGACGACAATACGACATGCGCAGAGGAGCTACTACCCCCGATCAAGGAAAGTGAGATGCGCCACTCATGCGTGACTGCACGAGTTGCATGTTGCAACTAACTACACTGACTAAAAGATGAAACACGACAACCTATCCACTATTCAATTTGGTAACGTGAGAGCGATGGGTTGACACAAAAACAGCCACACGCCCTAGCTAACCAGGGAGGCAGCGAACAAAGGAAGCAATGGGCCGGCTAGCTACCATTCCAATTTGCAGGACATATCAACGGTTGCAGAAGGCATTCTACAAATTTCAATATGGACTTCATACGGGTCAAAATGAGTGAATCTACACCTTCCTAAATATTACTAGATATGTGTATTTTCGAAAAAAGTTAGAATGCACTATAAAAGTGAACGGATGGAGTAAGTATGTGGTTTCTCCTCGGAGCATCCAAAATGCCAACTTATTAAATGGGTCTAAATTTCAGAATAAATGACATACTGTTGGGATCTATGAAAGGTGCTTGAAATTGACTTGAGCATAAGAAAATCCTAGCTATATTGGGCAATATATTCTCTACTTAAATTTTGCATATAGAATGAATCATGTAGTGTAAGGGCCCGTTTAGAATGCAGAATAGGAGAATCACATGAATGCGAAAATGGTCATGTCTTGATTCTTACAGTAGGACATTGCATGAATCTCGTGTGGGTTCTCAGAAATTTTCGAACTTGACCCAGTTAGAGATGGTTTTGCATGAAGAGAGAAGTTCATTAAAAACAGCAGGAATAATTGTATGGCTGTCCCCATCCAGCCACAGGTCATTTGCATATCATAGTTTTGACTCGTTTCTCAATCTATGTTCCCCATTTCACCTTGGACAAGGTAAAGCAAACTATGGTCTTGTTTTTCTTTTAATATTACTCGTCTTCTCCTAATTTTCCACCTACAAAAGAATTTGTAATTTTCCAAAGAAAATTGTCTCGATGCAATCAATAATTATATTAGACTTCACATATTCATTCTATCTTTCTTCGTTTCCTATTTAAATACTTTGTTAATAGTCTTCATGGGAAACAATTTTGTCGTCCCAGAAGCTAATCAAGCATGAGGTGTCGTCGTCTTTTGTTGGCATGAAACCCACAATTTGAATTATTATGGAATTACTTATGAAACAGAATCCCAGAATTGCATAGTCTCTACCAGTATTCGTATGAGCTCCATCATTATAATTTATAAAGCACCGAATGGGCATTTCGTGTAGAGAAGAACAATTTCCTCATTGGGAGTTTTATCTGATGAAAACATATCGAGGTAGGTGGGTGGGTAGCTTTATCTATCACGCTATGTAGATCTATCGCCACACATACAATCAGGACCCACGGCAATCTATCACCTCAATAAGATGTTACATTGAACTATTTTTTTCTAACATTCATGTTTTTGTGTTCCAATTTTTTTCATGTACCTTAAGTCAACATACTACCTAGCTAGCCATCTAAAAACTTGTTAATTACTTGTTGAAAACAGAGCAATCTATATTAGGCAAAATCAACTACGGATTGCATTGGGAACAATTAGGTGCACTTTTACAGCTTAAAGATCCTGATGACTGAAATAACCGAAATTCAGTAATCAGCTCAGTGGTTTGGTTTGTACTTACGCGTTTTAGAAAACTGCCGTGTACCAGACATACCTGGTTGGTGAAGCCGATGCCGAAGCCGAGCAGCATGCGGCCGACGATGAGCATGGCAATGTTCACCGCGGCGGCGTTGACGGCGGCTCCGGCGAAGAAGAATGCGCCGCCGGCGAGCATGACGGCCTGCCTCCCGACCGCCTGGTGACGCGGCTTGCCGCGAGCGACGCGACCAGCCCCGCCAGGTACAGCGACGACGTGAACGCCGTGAGGACGTGGCTGTCGTAGACGCAGTACTGATCCCGCCGCGAGGCCGCCATCCGCCGGAGCACCCCCGGGAAGAACTCCTCCAGGAACGACTCCATCGCCGTCACGCCCCCTGATCGGTAAACACATCACCTATCGATGAATGAACATGCACGCAGAGAGCAAGACGAGTCTGTAACATTGCAATGCGTACAGACGCGTGAGGAGGTACCTGATATGCCGATGTCATAGCCGAAGATGAGGCCGCCGGAGGCGGCCATGAGGCAGGTGACCACGACGGAGAAGGTTATGCCGCCGCCGTAGTCGCCGGACGGGGCGCCGGCCGGGGCGAATCCTCCACCAGCCATTGCTAGCTAGAGCACCTAGCTATCTTTACTAAATTTGCACCGTGTGGCACGCTCTCGCGGGCTTGATCGCTAGCTATGGCAAGTAGCAAGATGCACGGTGTCGATCGCGGGGTGGCTAGGCTCGATCAGCGTGGAAATGTATAGGCCTGGTGACCTGGGAGTAGCCAGAAGGGGTGTGTCCGTGGGAGCATTTTGTTAGGTAGAGCTCGTAAGCCGGCCCCTATTCCCCTTCACCAAATTTTTCATTATTGTCAGCTTCGACTGGGATTGATCAGTTTCCTCAACAAGCCCGATAAAAATGTCATTCAGAAGGTGCTGCCACTCCCGGTCAAGTGATAAGGTTGCAACGTACGGGTAGTTGTTAGATCGATCGGATAACATGGCTGCCGCATGAAACAGCATAGCTTACAAGTTACACCGGAGCCCCGGCCCATTTAATGCTCCCAATCTCCTCAACAGTATTATTGCTATATTTTGGATCGCTAAACTGGGTATAGAAAGAGGAGAGACAAGGTTTAGCAATAAAAAAAAATCTGCTTTGCCAGCTTTCCTATAATAGGAAGAGCTACTAAACTAGAGTGGCATGATTTTAGGCATATGTAGTCCGAATTAATCAATAATAAATTTAAATCGAGTAAACTAAAATCCTAAAAATAGGAAGCTAATAGTAAATACTTATTACAACACATTATTCATTGATGAAACATTAATCGCATGAAGCCAATCATAAAGTCTGTAGAAACCGAAATAAGAAGCATGTCAAATCAAGTATTTGTTGACCATTCCACTTGCACCACTCCATAATGAGATCTTTTGTAAGTTGTTGATGAGTCTCTGACTCTCGAATCGCGTGGTGAACTCAAAGGAAGTACTTGATGCGGTTTTCTCTTCGACAAGGAAGCATCTCCTAGGATTCCATATGCCATAATGCGAGAGCCGCAATCATCTTCTACAAAGTGCTATGACCAAGCAAGCCTGTCTAGTTCCTTTTATGCTCAAAGAAGTTGTCTTTTCTTTGATCACGTTGAAAATGTAGATGAACAAATCTATGCCAAGTTGCCGGTGAAAGTATCATTCGGTATACACACCAAGGCGAACTCGGCACTCCAAAGTAATCCAACATAAGCCGGTGGTGCTCTTCTTGCCTTTTGTACGAATCACTTCAGGACAAACAATTGAACCTCCTTGTTTTGGCCTGTTCTTCCTCCCCATATCAATTGTCATAAGAAGGATGAGTTCCTCATCTTCATCCCATTCATCCCCCTCCTCGGACGATGAATCTGTATTATACCAACTCATTTACAAATTTAAATAGCATTGTCAAATCTATCCACAAGTAGACGCACACGCGCGCACACACACACATGCACGCACGCGTGCGCACACGCACGCGCACACGCTAGTGAAGCGTCCTTGGAGGAGGAAGAAGAAAAGGAGTGGCCGACCTTGCAGGTTGCTAGTGAAGCGTCCTTGGAGGAGGAGGAGGAGGCCCGCCACCTCCACCGCCTTCATCGCCGGCTCCGACCATGCATGTTTCATCGGTGATCAATAACGACTCCTATCCACCGCCAACTAACTGATATTTTAGCTCAATTTTTATTGTATATAATGATTGACTAGGTGCTCTAGGAAGATTTTACAAATTATATTCAGTTTTTATAAATTATTTAGTTTCACTGAAGTTCTACGAAATTTAAACATTTTATTTTTTCAAAAACAATCCTATTGGTATTAGGGGCTCTGCTGGGAATAGACGTCCCCTAATATGCAGTAGTTTGCGCAAACGCTTCCAAAGCGCTCGACCGAAGCTATTATCGTATGTTTTATTGGGCGCGAGACTGAAGATGCTATATCGGCAACACTTTTGTTTCCACATCAAGAGACGTGTGGCGCGCGTCAATCATCTGGATGAAAACTTGGATTTTATTTTTCTTAATCCGGTGCATCGGTGGGTTTGTAGTGGGGAGCCTCTATTCCTCGCTCTTAGCGACAGCGAGCGTTATACTGGATCATGTGGATCGCCAACGCTCCTCTTTTGGGCCGGTTTGGTCCGAACCATAAAAACTTATGAATTGTTTTTCTTTCTATTTATTATTTATTTATTTGTTTTCCTTGTTAATGTTTGATTTTTAAAATCTAAACCTTTTTAAATCCGAACCATTTAAAAAAATGAAAATTTTAAAAATTTAACAATTATAAAAAACCCGAACCATTTTCAGAAATTAACATATTGAAATTTGAAACACTTTCAAAAATCTGAACCATTTTCAAAAATGAACATTTATCAAATCTGAACCATTTTAAAAATGAATATTTTCAAAATCTGAACCATTTTTAAAGTAATTTTTTTAAAATCCAAACTTATTTTCAAAATATCGAAATATGAAGTATTTTAAAAAATGAACATATTTTAAAGCTGAACCTTTTTTAAAATGAACAATTTTCAAATCTGAACTATTTAAAGAAATGAACATTTTTAAGTCAATAAATATTTTTAAAATATGAATATTTTCGAAATAAGCGAAAATAAAAAATAAACGAAAAAGAAAATAAGTGAAAAAATAAATAAAAACGAAAAAGAGAATGGGAAAAAGAAGAAAAGAAGAAAAATAAGAAAATAACAGCATACAATTCGGCGGCCCAGTTTGGAGACTTGTGCGGGCGAGGCGGTGCACAAAGGGTCCTCCTCCCTGGCGCCCGGGCGATCCGTGCATGCGGAATCGCTCACGTGTTGGCACTTGCCGTCGTGGTTGGGCCGACCCACTAACTCCTGCCCTTTTTCTTTTATGTTGCTCTGCGAGCATGACTGAACACAAGAGTACACGACGCGCTACTTGTCAGCTAAGTGCGGAGCTCTGCTATTTAAGGTGGTCGTTTCCTTGCTCCGTTGTCGAGGTGGGACTAAAACAACCTAGCTTCGTTCATGCTCCACGTATGTCCGACAGTTTCGTCTACTTTCCATTGAAACGGTAGTCTAGCACAACCATGCTTTACCATTTTCTCTAAAAAAAATGATGGGTACATGATACTCATGGCCTGAGATGACCCGATACATGCGTGCATCATACGTTACTTTAACTTTGTACCATTTGCTTATACAATTAAGAAGTGACTAGTAGAAAAAAGTGTCTGATGAAAAAATCATGTCTACACGGAAAAAAAAAGTGTCCGATGAACAAATCATGTCTACACGGGGAAAAAATAGTGTATGAGGAACAAATCATGTCTACATGAAAAAAATTGTGTCCGAGGAACAAATCATGTCTACACAGGGAAAAAATCGTGTCTACAAAGGAAACAAAAACAGTGTCCGAGGAACAAATTATGTCTACAGGGGAAACAAAAAATAGAGTATGCGGAACAAATCATGTCTACACGGAAACAAAAAATAGTGTCTGAGGAACAAATCATGTCTTCACGGTGAAAAAATAGTGTCGAAGGAACAAATCATGTCTACACGGGAAACAATAAATAAAGTATGAGGAACAAATCATGTCTACGCCGGGAACTCAAAAATAGTGTATGAGGAACAAATCATGTATACACGGGGAACAAAAAAGTGTCGAAGGAACAAATCATGTCGACACGGGGAACAAAAATAGTGTATGAGGAACAAATCATGTCTACATGGGAAAAAATAGTGTCCGAGGAACAAATCGTGTGCCTTTACGGGAAAAAGTGTCCGAGGAACAAATCGTGTCTACACGGGATACAAAAACAGTGTTCGAGGAACAAATCATGTCTACCCGGGAAACAAAAGATAGTGTATGAGGAACAAATCATGTCTAAAGGGGAGCAAAAAAAGTGTCTGAGGTCTTCACGCGAAAAATAAATAGTGTCGAAGAAACAAATCATGTCTATGTCGGGAACAAAAAATGTGTATGAGGAACAAATTATGTCTACGCCGGGAACTAAAAAATAGTGTATGAGGAACAATGTTTACACGGGAAAAAAAAGTGTCGAAGGAACAAATCACACGGGGAACAAAAAATAGTGTATGAGGAACAAATCATGTCTACACGCGGAACATAAAATAGTGTATGAGGAACAAATCATGTCTAAAGTGGAACACAAAAATGGTGTATGAGGAACAAAACATGTCTACACAGAAAAAATAGTGTCCGAAGGAACAAATCGTGTCTACATGGAAAAAAAGACTAATGGAACAAAAGCACACTATAGCTGGGCAAAAAATTGATGCGCGGAAGGAACAAATCACAACTACGTGCGAAACAAAAACTAAAAAAAGGAAGAACACAAATTTAATGATCGTGGAATAGGAAATAAACAAAGTGAAACAAAAATTTGGCATCCACAAAACATAGTGACTAGAAGCGAAACAAGAATATACCCAAATTGAAACTAATCTCTAAATAATGTGGAAAAACACGAGCATTTATAAGAAGAACAATAATTGGAACATACGGAACAGTAATCAAGAGAATGATGAAGAAACATGAAAAAGTAACAAAAAAGAAAAGAATGAAAAAAAGAAAAAATATATAAAAAGGACAAAAAGAAAAGAAAGAAAATATAGGAAGAAAACACAAAGTGGCAGCAGCATGCACCTGCACGTATTGCTTTTGCTCGCATTTCCCGAATTGTCCGGCCCACTTCTGAAACTCCTTTAGCGAAACGGTGATAGGGATCGCTCGGGCGATACCGTGTGTTCCCGTGCACAAACTCGCTATCGGCCGGCCCAGGTAAGCTTGCTTGCGAGGTTCGGTTCTGTTTTTTATCCTTTTCTTTTGGCTTCGGAATTTTAAAAATTTGAAATTGTTTCATGAATTTGAAAATGAACATTTTGTGTACTCTGAACCATTTATAAGGCCATCCATCCGAAGCAGAAGATGGCCGTTTCCTCCATAGAGCCCCGGCCGTAGCCCCAGGGACAACGACGAGGAACTACCGAGCGAGTAGTATCCGACGTAGGCCGTGGCAGCAGCGACGTCGCTGCAGCTGTTCCCGCTCCTGGCCGGAGCCAACTCGGCAGTACGAGCTACGCGGCGGCGATATTCGTGCCGGCGCATGCCGTGTCGCCGTCGGGCGGGTCCTGCTGGCCGTGTGTACTATGTGGGCCGCGCCGCACGAGGGGATCCGGTCCGTGGGGCAGGCGGGGGCGTTGGGCTCGGCTTTGCGCAGATGCGGTGCCTCCCGGGGATGCTCCGCCAGCCAGCTCAAGCACGCCGACGCCGTCTGGATCTGGTCGTGACGCGCACGCCTCTCGGCCTCGACGGCGATCGCGATGCACGCACGTACATACGGAGCTATCAGGCCATGGACACGCAGAATCACGGAATAATTGCAGCGCTGGACCGATACCGGATGAAATGGGGGCTGCTCTGCTCGCCGTCGATAAAGACGGTGGTACTCGTATTCTGTCAAGCCATATGCTTCACTTTGTGTGCCCCCAATCTAGCTAGCTAGGCGAATCCATTCGCCACTGTGCCGCCGGCCGCCGGCCGCCGGCGGCCGGTGAACTTCAGTGCACATCACGGAGCCCATGCAAAATGCGCTGTATTCCTGAGTCGGATGGCGACGCAGAAAAAAAGACATCCCCAAAACAAGATACTACCAGTCCGCTACAAGCCTAGCCAAGTAGCCAGTCTACACTCTGCAGCCACTGCACGCAGATGCCGTCCTTCAAAAGCCCTAGTGCGGCTTGCTTGGCTGCCCTGCCCATGACCTCGCGTCCTCGCCCCGTGCCCCGGATTCGTGCGACCTCCATCCAAAACGACCGAGCGTCCCCGCCTTCTCACCCCACGCACTTCACCTCGGCGCGACGTAGGCCGAACGACGAGCCGACAGCGGCACATCGTGGTGGATAGCATTTAGCTGACCGGCGGACGGAAGAGATCGATCGATCTTCGGGGCCCGAACTCGGCCCTTGAAACCTCTTTCAACGGCCGAATGATGGGCGCTTCGCGTACGGCCGCTCCAAGTGGGGTGCTGAGCTATCGGCTTGCTACTGCGACGACCTTTGGGAGACACGGCATTTGAGCGCAAAATGCAACTCCACAACTAGTTGGATCTCGCCAACTTATGTGAGATGTCCAAATGCTTCACGATCCGTTCACAAATTATTAAAGTTTTTTCAAATATCATTACATTATCAATAATTTTTTAATTTATGTAATTTATTTTTGGATTCATGTGATAACAAGAAATTTCTGGACATGAATTAACAAAAACCATTAAAACCACGCATTAATATGTTTTTTGTTCTATCAATACATCAATTGGTAAGAATAATATTGTTTGTTGGATACAAAATCAACGCTCATGATAAAAGAGGAGATCCAACTAGTTGAGAAATCTGTGCGTTGCATTTGAGCATCTCAAGCGCGTGCAGGGGCGTGTGCACGTGGCCCACACTGCACGGAGCCAAGTTATTAAATTTTTAGATAAAGGGCTTTATTACTTAAAAGTTCAAGTATTACACCCGGTCTCTGCATAAAAAATGCACACAGCCGCAACCAAAGTACCAAGTAAAAAGGAAGTGCGAGAATAGACGGATTACAATCAGCAGAGAAATGTAAAACGCCTATGTCATGGCGAGTTGAACAGCCTATGGAGGACCAATCCGGCGATCAAGCGGCCACCCATGTTGTGACAAAATGTCCCTTGCCACCTCCTCCAAGCGTGCACACGCCTCCGTAAAGAGGTCTCGATGTCCCACACGCTGTAAGGTGGACCACGTACGGAGAGTACTTGTGCATCGGTAGAGTACCTGCAAAAGAGAAACATTTTTTCATTGAAAACCTTGTCATTTCTACTAAGCCATAGCGACCATATAACGGCAATCGCTCCCACCCTAATAACCGTTCTAAGCTTCTTATCAATCCCATGTAACCAATTGCCAAAGATATTTGCAACAGACTTGGGTGGATATAAGTTAGATGCTATTTGGATGGATGACCATATAGAACGAGCGAAATCACATTCGAAGAATAAGTGTTTTATTGTCTCTTGTTTAGAACAAAACATACACTTTGTACTTCCATGCCAATTCCGTTTGACAAGATTATCCTTGGTTAAAATGACACCCTTACGAAGATACCACGAGAATACTTTTATCTTTAGTGGAATCTTCATTTGCCAAATTTTTATTATCATCGACTGGAATATCAGAATGTACAAACGCCCTATACATGGAGTCTACTGAGAATTTTCCATTCCCGCATAAATTCCAACGAAACTCATCGGATCCTTGTGTAAGCTGGATTGAAGCCAGCCGTGCCAACAAAGCGTTCCAAGACATTAATCTTGCACCGAATAAATCACGTCTGAACGACACATTGGGGGGAGAACACTGCATAACAGTGGCAATAGTATCCCCTTTGTGGCGTACAATACTGTATAGGGCCGGATATTGTTCCCGGAGGGTGGTAGTTCCTAACCATTTATCCTCCCAGAATCTAATCTCCGAACCATCCTTAATATTAAATACACCGAAGCGAAAGAAATGCTTCTTAGTCGCCATCAGTCCGGCCCAAAAGTGGGAGTCACCAGGTTTCCACGACACCTGTGATACCGCCTTCGTGCCAATGTATTTTCTTTTAAGGAGCGTTTGCCATATACCGTCTTCGGTTAGCAACTTAAACAGCCACTTCCCTAGGAGGGCTGAATTCTTGATGCCGAGATCATGAATACCCAACCCTCCCTGGTCCTTTGGTCGGCAAACCACATCCCATTTAGCCAGTCGATACTTCTTTTTCTCACCATCCCCTTGCCAAAAGAATCTTGATCGGAAATAATCCAATTTATACAAGACTCCTTTTGGTAATTGGAAGAAGGATATCATATACAGTACCATGTTTGTGAGTACCGAATTAATGAGAACCAGCCTTCCACCCAGGGATAGTAATTTGCCCTTCCAACTAGCTAGCCTCGCTTGCAGACGTTCCTCGACGTGTCTCCATTCCGCATTAGTCAATTTCCGATAATGGATTGGAATGCCCAAATACATTATGGGGAATTGACCCTGCTCACAACCGAATATATCGGCATACTGAACAGCTGCTTCCTGTGCTTCGCCAAAGCAAAATAATTCGCTTTTATGGAAATTGATTTTTAATCCCGATAATTGTTCGAATGCTGACAATATCAATTTCAGATTCGACGCTTTATCTATATCGTGTTCCATAAAAAGAATTGTGTCGTCCGCATATTGAAGGATAGAAAGTCCTCCATCGACAAGATGAGGAACAACTCCTTCAATTTGGCCATCCGTTTTAGCTCGTTCGATCATGATGGTCAACATATCTGCCACTATATTAAATAGTATAGGCGATAGTGGATCACCTTGTCTTAGGCCCTTTTTTGTTTGGAAGTAGTGGCCGATGTCATCATTGACTTTTATCGCTACACTTCCCCCTTCAACATAGTTACGGATCCATTCACACCAGGTGTCCGAGAACCCTTTCATTCTCAGGGTCTGTAGCAAGAATGGCCACTTAACTTTGTCATACGCCTTTTCAAAATCGATTTTGAATATAACCCCATTAAGTTTCTTCGTGTGCATTTCATGTACAGTCTCGTGTAGAACCACGACCCCATCTAGTATATTCCTCCCTTGCATAAAAGCAGTTTGGGTAGGCTTTACCACATGATCTGCAACAGAATTCAACCTAATTGTCGCTACTTTTGTAAAGATCTTGAAGCTAACATTCAGGAGGCATATAGGCCGATACTGTTGTATCCTCTCGGCCCCCTGAACCTTAGGTAACAAGACGATTTCCCCAAAATTAAGGCGGAAAAGTTCGAGTTGCCCAGCATGAAAAAGCCGAATAACTCTAACAAATCAACCTTTATGAGTTCCCAAAAATGCTGGTAGAATTCAGCTGGGAATCCATCAGGTCCAGGTGCCTTATTGTGCTCCATTTGGAAGACAGCCTTGCTTATCTCTTCTTCAGAGAAGGGTGCGATGAGCAGGCCGTTTTCCTCCGGAGTAACTTGGGTAATATCATCTGTACGTGTCTCATCAAGAGTGAAGTTACCTTCCTCCGGAGCACCGAACAGACCCTTATAGTAGTTGGTAATATAATCTTTGAGCATGTCCTGACCTTCGATCAGCCCCTCATCTTGGAGAAGAGAATGAATGAGTTTCCTCCTATGTCTGCCATTGGCGACATTGTGAAAGTATCTCGTATTCGAATCCCCTTGCAAAATGAATTGTGCCTTGGATCTTTGGTACCATTTAAGCTCTTCTTCTCTCAACATCCGACCCACCTGCTCATTCGAGTGCCGTTTTAGGTCACTCTCATTTGCTGATAGGGGACGCGTTTCTGCGAGTTTATCGAGCTCATCAATAATGGAACACAGGCGCTCCTTTTCTTTCTTAAGCATACCGGTGGTGTGGCGTGCCCATCCACGTAGGAATTTACGCAAGTTGCGCATTTTTGCATTCCATCGTTGAATAGCACTGTTGCCCACGACCGGTTGGGCCCATATCCTTTTGACCAAATCATCAAAACCATCACGCAACAGCCATCCTAATTCGAATTTGAAATGGGGCTTAACGGTCGGTTTCAATGTACCAGTGGAAAGGAGAATGGGGGCATGATCCGAAAAAGCTTCAATTCGTTCTAAAGCCCGAACCGATACCAATGGATATTTATCCTCCCAACGGGAATCCATCAATACACGGTCCAGCTTTTCGAACGTCGGCTCTGGGAGACTATTAGCCCAAGTGAATTGTCTCCCCGTCATATGAACCTCCCTTAGAGACAAGCTATCAATTACAGCATTGAATAAGAGAGCCCAATGACCATCGAATCTGCCCTTACTTTTCTCGTGACGGTATCTCAGCATGTTGAAATCCCCTCCTATAAGAATAGGGTGTGGGTTATCCTTAGCTAAGTTAACCAATTCTCGAAGAAAAGCAGCCTTAAACTCTTCTTGGGCAGCACCGTATACAGCAACTAAACTCCATATAAAGTTGTCGGACTTATTTCGGATATTAAATTTAATGTGGAACTCACCATCCGAACGGTCCAACAACTCCATGGTATCAGTTTTTATGCCGAGTAACATGCCACCCGATCTTCCTCGAGGGGGACAAGAATGCCAAGTAAAATCTACACCACCAGAAAGGCGATCTAGTAGAGTGCTTGGAAAATCTCGTCTACCCGTCTCAGAAATAGCCAAAAAATCCAACTTGTAATCCCTCACATGATGCGCAATATTTAAATGTTTAGCCAAGTCGCCTAGACCTCTGCTATTTTCAAATATGCCATTCATTGGGAAACTATTGGGGATTTCGACTCTCTCGCTCTTTTACGCGAAGATTTGTTCTTTTTACTTTTAGCGGATTTAGATCTCCGGCCGGTAGCATACAGGTCATCAAAAGATCCCAGCTGAGCCTCGTCCAAATCCAACTCCGTAACCTCTCCTACAAGATGTGATAGAAGCTGTCCATCTAATGTGTCATTCGCTTCATCATCATCTAAAGGAGGAGGTATCGGTCTACTCGAAACACTAGGTGATACCTTACGGCGATCATATTCTACATGTCTCAAAATATTAGCCGATAAAACAACTTCGCTTTCATTCCTCCCTAAACTGACGCCAACACTGGACAAGTTTGCAGTAATTTTTTACGGCGGAAAAGAAAGGAAGGACTTCTGGGATGGAGACATACCGGGAGGCGGAGTAGAGAAAAGTCCCGCCTTGCGTCGCATTGCCTTGGTCAGGGAGTCCTCGTCCGTCGCCGATGCTCCGTCGTGCCCCGAACGGTGGCGTTCACTACGCCTAGGCGTAGCCGTAGGTAGCGAACGCCCCCCAGTAGGCGCCTCCGTGACGGGAGAGGGTGGTGGTGATGTAGCAACCCTCCCCTTCACAAAGGTCTCCGAAGAAGCACCCGTAGACGGTGAAGGCAACATAGGGGAAGGCAATGTTGGTGTAGCAGCCCCCACCTCTATGGTGTCCGACGTCAGCACCGGTGAGCTCGCGCCAGCGGCCACCATGGGGCAGCCCAGCGAGCCCACCTTCAGATCCTCTGATGCAACCCAGGCATGGTTGCCCTCCACAGCAGCAGCCCCGCCAGGGCTACCTGCCGCATATGCAGGCTCCAGCGGCCCAGCTGCACGATCAAGTGGCTGTGAACCAGCTCCACTCAGCGCACAGCTATCTGCCGCGCAGGCAGCCTCCAGCGGCCCAGCAACGATCCCCAGCTGCAGCGAAGCAGCGCCACCACCCGACGCGCCAGGCAACAGCCCACGGCGAGCGCCTCCCGGCCGCGCGCTAGCAGGTGAAGCGGGCCGAGTTACCTCGCCAGGCCCATCACCGCCGGCAGCTTCCGTCGCCAGGTGAGCAGCACTATCTTCTCCGTCGCCCGGCAACACAGGAGAGCCCACAGATGGTGGGCCGAAAACAGCAGCATCCTCAAGCACCGGAAAAAATGGCAGATTTTTTCCATTTCTGCACTAACTCGATACCTCTCGGGGTCTTCGGACTAGGGTTGAAGGGGGTAACAGCCATGCCCTTCAGTGCTAACGCCACCGCAGCTCCATGCACCTGTCCACTCCCTCCGGCTTGGCTAGGTTCAACCGACATGTTCGAAGCCTCCGCCCCAACATTGGACGGCCCGTCTTCTCCAGGTTGACCTCCCAAACCATCATCACCCATGCCGATATCATCAGAGTCATCCTTTCCTTTGCGCTGCCACATGAAAGGCACAAAGTCCGCCTCCGGTATATAATCATCAGCCTCCGGGCGAAAGGTAAAGTCATACCCCTTAAGTCGCAACACTCCAGCAGTCGAGATGAAAGGGCCCAACTCATCGATGTCTTTGAAGCAATCTCCTGTCAACATCCCAACCAGGATACGTACCACGCCTCTACGCCGGAGCGAGAACAAGTCCACATCTATCGTAGTACCGAAGAGGGAGCCAACTGCCCATATACCCCAGAAGTGCCTCAGTGGGTTAGGAATGCCGGTGACATGAACCCAAGTCTAGACCAACTCCGATGTGTGCTGCACATCCACTGGCTTCCACTCGCTGAAAATGAGCTTGGTTGCTTGAGAAGGTACACCCAGCTCCACACCAAAAAATCGCCCTAAGTCTTCCTTGGACGGAAAGTTCACCGTGAACGACTTGTCCCCATTAGGGACTGCTTCCCAACACCAAGACCGGGCTGGGCACAGTCGAGCAATCTGAGCTTCCACCTGTCTCGCATTGGCGGCCACCCCCTGCACAGTCACAAGAGCAACATGGGAGTTCTTCGGTGCCACCTCCGCCTTGTACAAACTATCAGGGAACTGTGTGAACATAGTGTCGAGCTGCCCGTGCCCAGAAACAAACACCGATGGCCTCGGTAACTTCAGCGTTGGACACATCGGGGTAGGGTGCTTAGCATTGTCGCAAATATAACAATAATGTTTCACCGGACAATCTTTAGTCGCATGATCATTAACAACGCACTTCCAGCACCATGCCTTGGCCTTCTTGGTACCTTGAGGGTTTGCATTGGCCGCTGCTACTACAACCACATTTTGAGCTAATGTGGGAGTGGCAACTTGTCGGGGGCTTTTTCTTTGAATCTTGGTGCTGCATTTGACTGCGAAGCCCACGTGAGAACTGCCACCTCCTCTTTTTCGAGAAACACATTTTAGACGCACACGTTTAGAAACAACCACATACGCTCTCTGAACGTATGCACGCAGCCTACCTCGATAAGCATCTTCAGGAAGACAAAGGAGGCATTTCATAAGGTTGACGAAGTCACCAAACATGTCTCGCTGTTGACGGGTACGACAACTACCATTGAAAAAATACAACCGTCATAATTTTAGAATAAATTCAGATAAGTGCGTAGCATCCATGCATGACAAGTCTAAAACTTAAATTAGGGAACGGGTTTGGTTCCATCACAAAAAACCTAACCAACTGAGAAAGTCAGTTCAATATCTCGTTGATACATGCCGATGCTATTAGGTATAATTTATGATATTCCGGTCACATATTACCATCCCATAATTTTTGTTGTGATGAAAAACTCCATATCTTGCAGCATTTGTAGAGCTTCCCTCTAAAGGATGCCCGAAAGCCATCCCATACATAACTTCATGTTTTTATTTTATTTTTGCCAAAAAGGTCACACCATGCATTAACCAAAGCTTATCATTACAAAACACTCTTGAAAAACAAGAAATTACATCGAGGTCCACAAGGAGCAGGCCTTATTTTACCTCAAAGAGCCGATGGCGCGTCGCCGATGTTGTTCCACTGTCGGATCTGGTTTGAGTTTGTTGCGTGTGGTTGAGAAGTCATCGAGGCTACGTTCCAACATGTCCAGAGCCCTGGAGAAGAAATCGGCGACAACTTGGTGAAGTATCGAACCACCAAGCACCCGCCAATAGCACCACCCAAAACGACCACCGCCTACTCCATGTCGCTACATCCTCTCTACCGCTCATTAACAACATCGTAAGGTTGTCGTTTAAGCAGGGACATAGATGATGGATACCAGAAACTATCGATGGTTTTACACGCACCGCCGTCCCAAAGGATAATCAGAAGACAAACCAACAAGCCCCTCGATGTCAGGGAATTCCGAGATGAGGCTAGGGTTGTAGAGATTTTGATCCAACTGTCGATGTTGTCTCCATCCAGCGCTATCACACAAACATGGCCGACCCATACGAGCGGAGCAAAGAGGGTGCCTACCCTAGGCTCTAAAGGAAAAGGGCCCCTATATTGAATAATATTAGTAACCATTTACTACTTTCCATTTATTCCAAAAATATTGAATACCTGAAAAAAGTAAATTTGTAGGACCAAATCGATACATGGTCTAGTATAGTGTAACATGGAGGAATAAACCAATCGGCCAGAGACATTAGCGATCTTTAGTTAGGCTATTAGTCCCTCTCATGTGGTATTTTAAACTAAAATCCGTGTTAATTAGATTTCAATTTTTATTTTGTGCCTAACCTTTTATTTAAGCAATATATATGATTTGTTGCATACACCAGATGATAGCAAGCGTATTGCAGAAGAGCATATCAGATAATGAAATCATATGTAAAATAGACTATCCTTTATTATTTCATCGATCAATGATATTTGAATGTAAAAGGAATGCGTATAATTTCAACTTGTCACCATACAAAACTTGAAAAACACCGACAATTCAGCTTATACTTTAGAAAGTTATATAAATATGCATAGTTTTTTTTATGAAGTATAAATGTGCTTACCAAATCATACATGAGAAACCACAATTAATATACTTATTTATTAGATCTTACACTAGAAAGATATGTATCATGATATTGAAGATATTAAAATAGACTCGAACACACGCATGTTTACACACATAAAATAAACACTCTATAGATTATGTAAATATGAAAAACTAATTCGTGGAGATTTTTTTGTACAACAAAAGGTTTAAATTTCTCATGCCACAATTTTTATTGAGACATTGCAATTGTATAATAAAGAAGGATATAATTAATATTAACGACATTCAAATGTGGTTAACTATGCCAATTAATGCTATGACAACTAATTCATAGAATGCTACACTCTTAAGACTATAGTTTGATGAAAGCTTTCCGATAATATACTGAGTTTTTTTTGACTTGATCATATTTACAAAAGAGGAATCTCATACAATTTTTAAATTTTATTTATGTTTGGGGGTACATAATTTGTTGGCATTTTGGGCTAAGTTGGTTTTGAACGGACTCAAACATTCAACTCGATACCCGAGGGGGCTACGGCCGAAATTTTGATCAAACTCAAGACACCTATGAAGTAGCCGCCTCTAACCTTGGGGGCAACAACAACTATTTGACTTAAAAATTGAAGATTTAATTATATAGTTTGTGAGCATCATGCTTCCTTATGAACAAGAAGTCTCGAGCTTTAGGGGCTACAACCATCGAATTTACTAAGCCTCATGGCGGCCTAAATAAGTTTCCTTGAGACTTCTGGCTACAGAGAATTGGTATATCCCGAGTAATTTGGTGAGCCTCCAATAGAATTATTTAATTTGTTCCATAACATCGTATTTTTTATGCTTATGTATAATTATGAAATTTGTTAGGTTTGATGTGCAAAAACTGTTGTATATGTGCAACTATGTGTTGTCTGTGAGAAAAATGCATTTGCAAATGCTTGGTGTTTTGGGGACTAAATCTCAATGCTAATAGTTATAAAAGTAATACGCTCGCATTCAATTCAAATAGAAAGAGTAGTCATATTTGCGACATGTTGCTCTAATAGGAAGGAGTTGACTTACTTCCAATTCCAAATACAGCAAGATCTTATGTTTTTAATATAGCATTTCTAGCCCTATAAGATTTTCCATCTTAGGCGATAATGGGTGTAGCTCACCCTCATCTAAAATAGCTTGAAATTCGTCACTCCACTATTCATAACACCCCGAACATGTACTTCGATCGGACGGGCAAAGAATGTCGTACACTTGAGTGTGACCAGGGTATAGTGCACCACATTATAGTTAGGGTTGCAGGGCGGCGCCCGAACCCGGCCCGCTTCTGTTAAAAACAACCTACGCTAGTTATTAGAACGTGTCCAATTTTTTAGCCTTTTCCAACTGATCCCTGCGTACGCAGAACTTTGCGGGACTGCCGCGTGACACCCTAAGGCCTTGTTTACTTCTAGTATATTTTTTTTTTTAGATAAAGGGCTTTATTACTTCTAGTATATTTTAGGGGGATTGGAGGGGATTATCCCGGATCCCGGAAAATCCTCACTAGTCTGTTTAATTCTAGTGTATTTTAGGAGTTTAGAGGGGATAATCCCTAGATATCCCCCACCAACTATCTTATTTTTAGCTAAAACAAAAACTTTAGTCCATGCTAGTGTATTATAGGGAAATTTGATTTATGAGGATTTATGTGGATTGGGTGTTCACCAAATCCCCTTTCATCCCCACTCTTACCATCCCCTAGAAACCCTCAGAGTAAACAAGACCTAAGTATAGTGGAGTCAGACACTTGGACCCACATTCCTGAGACTGTGGTAGGTAAAAAGTACTGTCAGTTGCTTTAAGCCAAAGATCAGAACATAATTCCTGCTAAACTTCCTTTCCAATGTGTTTGTTTAGTGTGATTTTGGCTTTGTCGTTTTGTTGTTTTTCTATGGCATGCCATATGATATTAGCCCCCTGGCCGTTCCAAGTAAGATGCCCTTTATGGGCAGAAGAGAAAAGCTATACAGTGATTTTCTTATATACTCCGTATATGTGAATGAAGTCAGCAGTACTTTTGAGGGTGGCAAGGCAGTATATAAAGGCTCTCCCTGAAGGCCAGGACATCAACATTTTGGCAAGACACCAGCAGGTCCAAGGAGCGTCAACGTCAGCAGTGCTCGCGCGCGCTACCTGCTCGCTGCCTCGCTCTCGAACTTCGTCTACCTTGTGCTCCATCGCGGTGATACCGCGCCTCCGGTCCAGGTTCGTGCCTTTGACCGGATGCCCGGCGGCGGCCTCCTGCTAAACGGCCGCGGCATGCCGGACTACGGCGGCGCACTGACCGTCCCGGTCGTGGTCACCTGCCTCATGGCGGCCTCCGGGGGCCTTATCTTCGGCTACGACATTGGAATCTCAGGTGCGTCATCGATCCACCCTTGCTGCCGGTGTATTTCTCTTGACATGCATATGGATGTGGATTTCGGTGTACGCTCTTCGTTTTTCGCTTTAGAGTTTGGATCGATCATGGATGGATGGATGGAGGTAGTGAGCCCGGTGCCCCTCGTCTCTCGTCTTGTCCCATATGAAGTCCCCGGCAACTGCAGATGCGTTCTACTACTAAATTATTCTTGCTTAGTTTCTTCCACGTACGTCCGATCCCCAAATATCTCCAAATCAGACTGCAATTTTTTAATCAAGCCGATATCTGCGTCGATCACGCAGTAAACAGTTCTAAAATCATAAGACGGTACGACTAGATCCAATTGAAAGCGCTGGAGCCCCTGTCTGTCCTCTCGCCACTCAAACTACGCTCTCGGCAACAGTGCCCAGTACATGGCCGGGAGAATCGCAGCAAGATATTTGTATTCTGCGAGCTGGCCTGTCCCCTAGTCCTTCAGTACGTGAATTAAGCCAAATGGTCCATCTGAAACGGCCACCAGGCAGAAGCTGTTGCTGGCGGGTCTGGCCACCATTTCTTCTCCCTCCCATGGTTTTCATTCATCTCGGCAGACAGACAGGGCCAGAGGAGAGGACGCACACCATGGTCGAATTGGACGAGACGGTGGCCGCCGGCAGCCAACGTACGGCGGCGTCCCGACGGCCAGCCTGCACAGCTCTCGTGGAGCGCCACTACACACGTCACTTCAGTGGCAGTTCATCGGTTCCACTTCCACGTCGGAGCCCGGATTTCTGCTCGGTGTTTAGCGGAGCCTTGTGACCATTAATTATAAGCGGCATCACCACTTTTGGACGGCACATATGTAATCTCCGACGGGATAAGGCGTCTTGGCGTAACGTCTCGTCGTGTTCTTCCCTAAACCGTCCCGATATTTCTGGGTGGCATCCATCCGGCTTTCTCGCCGGCCGGACTCACCCACCAAACCTGTGATGATTGTTACGCATCTCCCTTGCGAGATTGTGATACGTTTCTCAGTTTCTCCGAGCTAAAAGTAGAGTGATGTGTAGTTGCTTTTCCCACTCGAACTAGTGGCTATAGCTGTGGTTTATTAATTCGATGGATAAGCTATTCGATCGATGGTGTTATGTACTGCTTTGCTTTGCTATCGCGAAAGGAAGCTAGGATCTGCCGGGATTAGGAAGGTGGCGTGTCCGACTGATGCGCCAGCTTGACAAGAAAGGATTTTTTAGTATGGAGGAGATAATAGGCTGAAACAATCATATGATGCTTACTGAAAAGACCACTAAGAATGGAAAATACTACTATGTTGAACACGGGTACTGGGTACATATGAACCTGGTTAGCAAATTCATTTTTTACATCTGCACTTTCCATGTGTGCATAGAAAGTTTCACGGAGAAACGAATTTTTACTTGGCCTATGTAAAAAACACAAAAATACGACACATATATACTGCTATGTAGACCTGGAATACTCTTCTTCACGGAAAAAGTCCATTTTAAACCCTGAACTCATAGAGATCGGGCGGTTTGAACCCTGAACTTCAAATCCCGGTCGTTTGAACCCTGAACTTAGCAATCCCGGTCTAAAATGAACCTTGGACATATTTGTCAGAGAAAAAAAATTATAAAATTGTTACTGTCGCTGACAACATTGGCCCACATGTCATATCCATCTTCTTCCCCAATCCAGTTTTTTTTTTGCGCTTTGGAAGCTAGCCGCCGCAACGTCCCTCTCCCGGTGCAGCTCGTTGCGCCTCCGACGTCCGTGCCTGCTCGTCGGCCATTCGCCGGTCGCTGGCCGACACGCCCGGCCAGCTCGGCCACGCCCCTACGCCCGCACGTCTGCCGCACCCCTGAATACGGCGCAGAGCGGAGGGAGAGCACCATCAGTCAAGATATATTAATTCCTCAACTAATTCCATAGAGCAAATCAACCAACGAGCTAGCCAAATAGAATCATGCTTTCGATTTCTACGGAGGAAATCAATTTGATTTAGCGACCAATCGACCATGGGTGGCAGGCGGGCAATTTTATTCCTGCAAATCAGGCGCAGGACTAGCGCCGCCTGTACCTGTGAGTCTGCGCTGCCACATGGCTGCGTGCCGACGACGGGATTTGCGCAGGAATGCTTCTGCGTGAGGCAGCGCAGCGAGGCAGCAGCCGGTAATTAGGCAGTCGGACCCTGCTCGCCGTTTGCAAGCTGCTGCTAGCTACTGCCTTGCTCCAAGTTGGGTAGACGAGCTTGCGTGCGGGCGGGTGGCGCAGGCTAGCAGCTCGGCGAGCTCGGCGGCGGCGGCGTCCCGCTCCCGCGCGCGCCACCGGCGGCATCTGCTTCAGTGAATTTTAGAGATAGGGAGATAGAGATGAATATGACACGCGGGCCCATCCAGTCAGTGAGATAGTGTATATTCCCGGCCAGGATTTTTTGTTTCCCGGTGTGCCAAACAAATAGTTTAAACCGGGATTGCTAAGTTGAGGGTTCAAACGACCGGGATTTGGAGTTCAGGGTTCAAACCGCCCG
The DNA here is from genome assembly GCA_947311845.1 of Poa pratensis. Lineage (NCBI taxonomy): Eukaryota > Viridiplantae > Streptophyta > Magnoliopsida > Poales > Poaceae > Poa > Poa pratensis. The sequence continues at coordinate 28,425,594 of CAMZMU010000051.1, read as the reverse complement.
ACCTCTACGAGTTTAGGGTTTAAAATGGACTTTTTCCCTTCTTCACTGAGGCAAAGTAATAAGAGGGTTTATGCTCTACCGATTCGCTGCTTCAAGGAATATGAAGAATCAACAATGTAACAAGTGACACTGAAATGACTCTCGAAGTACTTTGCAGTTGATGGATAATTTTCCTTCACCTGAATCAAATCTTATTCATGGCACAACTTCGTCGGTGGATCAGGGGGCGTGTCGGAGATGGAGTCATTCCTGAAGAAGTTCTTCCCGGGCTTACTTAAGGGGACGACGGCGCACGCGGGCAAGGACGTGTACTGCATGTACAACAACCAGGCGCTCACGGCCTTCACCTCCTCGCTCTACGCGTTCGGCATGGTGGGCACGCTGGTGGCGAGCCGCGTCACCCGGCGAGTCGGGCGCCAGGCCATCATGCTCATCGGCGGCAGCATGTTCCTCGTCGGCGCGCTAGTCAACGCCGCGGCCGCCAACCTCGCCATGCTCATCGTTGGGCGGACGCTGCTCGGCCTGGGCCTCGGGTTCACCGGCCAGGCAACGCCGGTCTACCTCGCCGAGATGTCGCCGCCGCGGTGGCGCGGCGGGTTCATCTCCGCGTTCCCGCTGTTCATCAGCATCGGGTACCTCGTCGCCAACCTGATCAACTACGGCACGGCGCGGATCCCCGGCTGGGGCTGGCGCCTGTCGTTGGGCCTCGCGGCGGTCCCGGCCGCGGTAATGGTGGCTGGCGCCGCGCTCATCACGGACAGCCCGAGCAGCCTCGCCCTCCGCGGGAAGAACGACCATGCCCGTGCCGCGCTCCAGCGCGTGCGCGGCAAGGGCGTGGACATCGACGCGGAGTTCAGCGACATACTCGCCGCCGTGGAGCATGACAGGCGGAACGAGGAGGGCGCGTTCTGGAGGATCCTGCGGCGCGAGTACAGGCCGTATCTGGTGATGGCCGTCGCGTTTCCCGTGTTCCTGAACCTGACAGGAGTCACCGTGACGGCCTTCTTTTCGCCGATACTTTTCCGGACAGTGGGGTTCGGGAGCGATGCCGCGCTGATGGGCGCGGTCATCCTCGGCCTGATGAATATCGGCGGCGTCATCGCGTCGGGCTTCGCCATGGACCGCTACGGCCGGAAGCTGCTCTTCATGATCGGCGGCGCACTCATGTTCACTTGCCAGGCATGCATACAACAAACACGATATATAGTTTCCCGCGTACATTATTGTGTCAGACACACTAATGGTGCTTTCCATTTGGTTGCAGGTGGCAATGGCGAGCATCGTGGGCACGCAGCTGGGGAACGGGAGCAAGATGGGCAAGGGGTACGCGGTGGCGGTGCTGGTCCTGACGTGCGTCTTCTCCGCCAGCTTCAGCTGGTCGTGGGGCGCGCTGTACTGGGCCATCCCCGGCGAGATATACCCCGTGGAGGTGCGCTCGGCGGGGCAGGGCACCGCTGTGGCGCTCAACCTGGGACTCAACTTCGTGCAGGCACAGTGCTTCCTCGCCATGCTCTGCTGCTTCAAGTACGGCATCTTCATCTTCTACGCCTGCTGGCTCGTCGTCATGACCGCATTCGCCATGGCCTTCGTGCCGGAGACCAAAGGCGTGCCGCTCGAATCCATGGGCCACGTCTTCGCAAGACACTGGTACTGGGGCAGGTTCCTCAAGGACAACAAGTTTGGCAATTCTGAGTCCACCACCTGATCCACCTCCTCACTGCCTACCTGCGGTGTTGCCGTACGTTGTTGGTTTTCAGGAGTATTACTATCTGTTGTGTGCTCGATCGCTCGGTATACAGGACGACTTTGTAAAAACGGAGTACTATCGTGCGTGGTGACTGGAAGTCTGGAATTAAAAGTTGGTTCATGAGTGGTGCACAACGTAAATTAATTGGCTTCATCAAACAGAGGAATACAGTAGCAGGGCATAACAGAAGCTCGAGTGATGCATTGTTGTTTTTACTGTGACAAAGCCATTTTCCATGGATCGTCTGTCAAATCTTACAGAACAGTACCCGATTAGTCGACAATACTAGGTGGGATTTGCCGTGAAATTGAACTATTTTCTATGATATTCGTACAATCAAAATAAACCCCAACGACCTCTTTGATTCACATGACATGTCTATTCAATCCTAGATTATTTTGGTGTGTTTGATAGCATCATAGAAAAAAACAAAATTCTGTGCAAACGGTGTATAATTCCTCCGAGTCACGAAAAAACATTTTTTACACCTATTCCAATTACTTTTAGCAATATTATCCTTAGGGAGCAAGTCATTTTGATATTGAAACCAAATAAAAATCTTAATTTTCAGTAGTATTTATAAGTTTTCATAGGCATATAGTAAAAATCTAGTATGACCCGCCATAAAATCCTCATATATAGATTTCATCAAAAAACAACTAAGGTGGTCAGCTTCCATGAAAATATACCCAGCTTTTTTTTAGACCGTATTACCGTAGGGGAAGCCCCTACGGTGTTATTTTCAATTAATCAAAAGCGGGAACAAAAAGTTTTACATGGTGAGGGAGGGGGGAGAGGAGAGGGAGGGTCACAATAGAATGACCCAACACACATCCAAAAATTAAATCAAGAAACTAGAAACCCAAGCTACAAGTTTATGAACAAAGCTCTTCTTGATCCTGTATTGGTGCAAAAGGATATCCTGCCTGGTTCGGATCTTCCAGCTCTAAAAAGATGGTGCTACACCATTAAATATGAAGTCATTGCGTTCCTTCCACATGTTCCAAGCCACCGAAGCAAAGATTTCAAAGAAGCAAGGCCCTCCAAAACTCTTCGCAGCCAAGAGCACTCTAGGGTTAATCTGAAGAGGCAGATTCCAAGCGATGCTGATCTTGTTCCAGCAGCTGCGAGCAAAAGGGCATGCGAAGAAAAGATGCTCAACATCTTCTAGCGCAGCCAGGTTACAAAGAACACAATGCGGACCTCCTTCAATCACCCAATGCTTTCTACTCATCAGGTCCTTTGTGTTAAGACGATCATTAATCAGGAGCCAGCAAAACACCTTCAGTTTGGGAAGGCACCGAGATGTCCAAAGTTTGGACAGAGTCTCGTCATCAGGAACTGCATGGAACATGTATTTGTAAAATGCAGCAGAGGAGAAATCACGTTTCCCCCAAGCAAAACTCCTCACATCAATAGAAGTGTCAATTGTTGTTTGGTCACAAATCTGCTGAAAGGTTTGGAACTCCTCAAAAGCCTGTAGAGACAGGAGCAGCGAGAAGAGAGAGGAACGATCTGTCGAAGAGACAATTGAATTGACATTGAGGTCCGGCTTGACAGCAAAGGAGTACAACCGCGGAAGTTTATCAGCCAAGAGTTCATTGTCGACCCAGAAGTCCTTCCAGAAGAGGACAGTGGAACCGTCTCCAACAGAGGTGGATGTTAAGCTTCTGTACAACTCATTAAGCTTGAAGATATCACGCCACCAAAAAGACCCTTTCACTGGCTGAGCTTGAGGGGCATCATTTCCATAATGTGACCAGATCAGCTTAATCCAAGGGATGTCTTCTTTGCTATAAAATTTGTGCAGCTGTTTCAGGAGAAGGCCAATATTTTGCAGTTCCAGATTGACCACTCCTAGCCCACCTTTATTCTTCGGCTGGCAAACTTTATCCCAGGCAGCAAGACCAGCAAAAGAGGTAGAGTCCTCTCTCTTATCCCAAAGACAGTGTCTTCTAACTCTGTCACAAATCTTGATAAATCCTTTGTGCAGCTTGAGTGTACACATCAGAAACATGGGCAGAGAGGAAAAAACCGAATTCACTAACATCAAGCGACCACCATGAGGGAGAAATCTAGCACAAGCATTAAGTCTTCTCTCGATTTGATCACTGACCGGAGCAAGATCACGAATGGTGGGTCTAGCCACCCCTAATGGCATCCCTAGATAGGTAAACGGGAGAGTACCAATAGAGCAATCGAAGACAGATGCCAAAAAGTTCATCTTCTCAGGCGACACATTGATTGGCATGATAGAGGATTTAGCATAATTTACTTTCAGACCGGTAGCTCTTGCAAAGTCACTAAGAATGTTTTTCAGAACTCTCAGCTGATCCGGGCAGGCTTGCATGATCAATAAGGTATCGTCAGCGTACTGCAAAATCGGAAAATCCATGCCTGGAATTGGCAATGGAGCTTGGAGAGCCCCATCATGGAAACAAAAGTTCACCATGGATTGCAAGAGATCAGAGTCGGCCACATACAAAATGGGGGAGAGGGGATCACCTTGGCGTACACCACGCCTACAAGCAAACTTCTTCCCAGGGACTCCATTAAGCAGAATGGAGGAAGTCCCGGAAGCCATTAGGCTATTCATCCACATTAGCCACCTCTCATCCAAACCTTTACACTTCAGAATCTGTAAGATAGCATTGTGCTCAATTGTATCAAAGGCCTTCGCAAAGTCCAGCTTCACAATAAGGCATTCTTTTTTAGCTTGTTTGCATTGATGAATGTATTCATAAGCCCAGGCAACACAATCATGTATTGTGCGAGACTTAATGAAACCGTACTGATTAACATGAATGAGCTTGCGAATCTTGGATTGAAAACGGTTGGCAAGGATCTTAGTGAGAAACTTCAAGCAGGTGTTCAACAACGAAATTGGAAGATAATCATTTGGGCCTTCAGGGGAGTTAACCTTGGGGATTAGAGTGATATAAGAGTCATTGATGCTTTGAAGGTTGATCGTACCAGACCAGAAATCTCTGCACAAGTCATAAAAATCCCACTTGATAATATTCCAGCACTTTTTCATGAAAAGACCAGTAAAGCCATCGGGACCTGGAGCTCGATCATTTGGCAGACCTCTAAGGACATCATCAATCTCTCTCATAGAGAAGGGAGCAGAAAGAGTTTCCAATTCAGGAACAGGGCTAAGATACCGAGTGAAATCAAAACTGGTGTCGATACCTTCCGAAATACCCAACCTCTGCTTATACGTGTGCCATAACAGGCCAGCCTTCTCCTCATGTTCAGTGGCAAGAGAACCATCATCTCGGATCAGGGAAGCAATGGAGTTTTTACGATAGCTCACAGTTGCCATAGCATGATAATAAGAAGTATTCTCTTCCCCCAACTGAGCCCACCGAGCCGTGCACCGCTGTTTCCAGTAAGTTTGCTTGCATTTCAGCAAAAAGTTCAGTTGTTTCTTCACAATATTACGGAAGTTCCATTCCGAAATATGCAGCAATCTCTGATCTTCTAGATCATCCAACATCAGAATGATTTCATTGCAGTTCTCAATAACAGTGTTTATCTGAGAAATGGAAGTACACCACTTTTTCAGCCCTTTTCTAAGCAGCTTGAACTTGGCAGAGAGTCTCTTGGCAGGGTCACCTGGGCAGTGAATATCCCAGATGGATTGGACAGTTTGAGCGAAACCTGGCATGGAGACCTAGTGATTTTCAAATCGAAAAATGGCAGCCTTGGGGATGGTAGTACCGATAGAGATCACACATGGGACATGGTCCGAAGTTGGCCTAGCCAAAGGGGTAACCATTGTGTTTGGAAATTTCAAAGTCCAGGCCATGATCGTGAAGAACCAATCTAGCTGAACCAGAAGCGGATCACTTTGCATGTTGGACCAAGTAAAAGCTCGACCTTTGATGGGCAGCTCAATGAGACCATGATAGCTAATAATCTCATTAAAAGTTTCAATATCCGTCAAGTTTGCACCTTCTCTGTTTCTATTGGTGACTGATCGATAGAAATTAAAATCTCCAACAAGTAACCAAAGTTTCTCATCATCAATCTCTAGGTGAAATAACCAGGCAACAAAGTTATCTCTGGCAACACCAGTGCAAGGGCCATAGATGTTAACCAGAAAGAAGGAATCGGAAGAGTTTTTGGAGGAGAAAGCTAACACAAGACCACAGAAATCACTTATGACCAGCTCAGCATCAAACAATTTGCTAGACCACAGAATAAGAAGACCTCCAGAGGCACCATCCGAGGGAACAAACTCAAATTTGTCAAAACGCTTAGGAGCAAAACCACGAATGAAAGAGCTATCGAAGTGGTTTTTTTTTGTTTCTTGCAAGCAAACGATAGAAGCTCCACTTTCCTCTATTTTGTACCTAATGTGAGGCCATTTAGCTGGATCATTAAGACCACGCACATTCCAACTCAGCACATTCCAAACTGTGTTTCTTAAGGTAGAATTCATACCGACCCACTTAAAAGATCAGACTGACGTTCTTGCAGAAGCTTCTCGTCCGAGAGTTCTTCAGGGTCGATGCGGCAGCGCTCGACGCCAAGACGCTTCATTTCCTCTAGACGCATAACTTCAGGTATCTTGGCCTTGGGAGCAGCAAGGCGACGAGGAGCACGAGTGTCTGGGAGCGCCTGATGCTTGAAACCATCTTTGTTCTGTCTAGTGGGACGACGAGGACCTACAGCAACAAGAGAAAGATCTCCTTTCTTCGCCTTGCCACGGGTCTTGCTGACAGAATGGCTCGAGGTGGCATCCGAGGTCATAGCATTTGATGGTAACTGAGCAGAGACAATCAACGACCCATCATTTGAATTTGCAGCAATATTCTCAATAGATTCTGGCGCCAACTCCACAACAACACAAACAGACAGCAGGCCAGCCGGGTCCAGAGACACAATGCTCACAAGAGTGTGTCCAATGGCCTGTGCAGCAACAAGTGCTTGTTGAAACGCAAGCTTTTCAGCAATATCTAACAGAGACAGGTTATTCAGGTAGTACCAAAACAAACCGAGCTTCAAACAGGAGACAAAAGATAGGACATTTGCCTGTCCAACACTGCCTTCATCAAAGCCCTCAGCAACAGAAACTCCATGTCCACAGAGCATCAAACAGTCATAGTAAATGAATTGCATCAAGAAGTTCCATAACGCTGAGAATTCAGATACTGAAAGGGAGAAAGCCTCTCCATTTGGCAAAAAAAGAGACAATCCAAAGACTTGTTCCAGCTGAGCAGCGCCAGAAGATTCTCCAACTTCAAACACAGAAACTCTGTTTTCAGCCGGGCCAGAGATAGCATCGGGATTGAGGGAAGGCACCTCCATGTTGAGCACGGGACCACCAGCTCTCACAAACACAAGGTTTCCCCCTTCAGTTTCAGCAAAATAGCGATTAGCAGCAGCTTTTACTTCAGCAATCTCTTCATCAGACACAGTTGGAGACTGATACGTCTCCAACGTATCCATAATTTCTGTTGTTCCATGCTTATATTATACCATTTGCTACATGTTTTATATACACTTCATATCACTTTTATGCATTTTCTGGGACTAACCTATTAACAAGATGCCACAGTGCCAGTTCCCTGTTTTCTGCTGTTTTTGGTTTCAGAAAGTTACTTCTGGAAATATTCTCGGAATTGCACGAAACAAAAGGCCAAGTCCCTATTTTTCCAACACGTACACGGAGTCCGAAGGAGAGACGAAGACTCGCCACGAGGTGGCCAAACCACCTGGCGGCGCGGCCCCACCTTCTGCCACGCCAGCCTGTGGTTTGGGCCCCTCGGGGGTCCGCCGACATCGCCCCTTCGCCTATTTATTCCCCGAGACGTGAAAACCCTAAAAGACCGAGCCTTTCATCCAGAACATATTCGCTGCCGCCGCCGTCGTCAACCCTAACTCGGGGGGTTCTGAAGCTCTTCCCGGCACCCTGCCGGAGAGGGGAATCATCACCGGAGGGCTCTACATCACCATGCCCGCCTCCGGAGTGATGCGTGAGTAGTTCATCCTTGGACTATGGGTCCATAGCAGTAGCTAGATGGTTGTCTTCTCCACTTGTGCCATCATGTTTAGATCTTGTGAGCTGCCTATCATGATCAAGATCATCTTATTGTAATGCTACATGTTGTGTTTGCTGGGATCTGACTTATATTGATACCTATGTGGAGCTGAATATTATATTATCATGTCTATGTCATTTGTGATCTTGCATGCTCTCCGTTACTTGTTGAAGCCTTGGCCAAGTGAATACTTGTAACTCCAAGAGGGGGTATTTATGCATGATAGTTGGGTTCAACCTCTATTTAACCTGGGATAGTGACAGCAAGTTCTAAGGTTGTAGATGTGTTGTTGCCCCTAGGGGTAAAACAGCAATGCTTTATTCAAGGATGAATGTATTGTTTACATTACGCACATTACTTAATGCAATTGTCTGTTGCTTGCAACTTAATACTGGAAGGGGTACGGATGTTAACCGGAAAGTGGACTATTTAGGCATAGATGCATGCTGGATAGCGGTCTATGTACTTTGTCGTAATGCCCAAATGAATCTCATAGTAGACACCACAACTCACACATGCATGTTATATGCACTTATCAATTGTCAATTGCCCAGCTGTAATTTGTTTACCCAGCATGTTAGTTATCTTATTGGAGAGACACCACTAGTGAACTGTGGACCCCGGTCCATTCTTTTACATCTGAAATACAATCTACTGCAATCATTGTTCTCTACTGTTTTATGCAAACAAACATCATCTTCCATACGATACGTTTAACCCTTTGTTTTCAGCAAGCCGGTGAGATTGACAACCTCACTGTTAAGTTGGGCAAAGTAATTTGATTTTGTTGTGCAGGTTCCACGTTGGCACCGGAATCCCTGGTGTTGCGCCGCACTACACTCCTTCACCAACACCTTCGAAGCAACCTCGTTTTCCTACTGGTTCGATAAACCTTGGTTTCATACTGAGGGAAAACTTGCTGCTGCACTCATCATACCTTCCTCTTGGGGTTCCCAACTGACGTGTGACGTACAAGCATAGTTTCTGGTGCTGTTGCCGGGGAGATATTCGCTCGTCAACTTAGCGCTAGCAGAGACCAGGTACGTGGATCATCAGTAATATTTCTTTCTGGTGTCACACTATGAAGGATCGACGCAGGCGAAGCAGGGAAGGGAATCTCTGTCTGGTCAACCCCGGGAACCGAATCGTCAATAATAATTAGAGCCTTCTGATTGCGCTTTGGTACCCAAATTTGCTTAGTAGTGCACTTAAAGAAGGGGAGATATTCCCTCGTCAACTTAGCGCTAGCAACACGTTTTCTGGCGCCGTTGCCGGGGAAAACCGAATTGCTTCTGCAAGGGGAGTCCCTCACACCCAATCTCTTTACTTTGTTATTTGTCTTGCTTAGTTTATTTTTATTTAGTCTTGTTTGCTCTTTTTATCAAAAACACAAAAAAATTAGTTACTTGTTTATTTCGGTTTTGTTTTGTCTCTTGTCACCATCATGTCTTGTTCCATGCCTGTTGCTATGTCACCTGAGGAATTGATCTTCACTTCTAAACAAGGGAGTGAGGAGAATTTTAAAGACTTTAAGCTTGCTTCTCACTAGCTTCTACTTTGGTCTAACCCTTTGTTATAGATATGCTTTAGATGCTATTGTGGGAGGAGATTTCCTTCACTGTGATGGGGACCAAGCTTTTAATGCCATAAAAAAGTTGATTGCAACTTCTAGCTCAACTAATAAATTTGATTCGGCCCTTGTTAGCATCCATGCTAGATTAAACACTCTTGAGACACATATATCTTGTTTAAAGGACGGCTATAATCAAATTCGGGAATATTTTGACTATGTTCCAACAAATTTTGAACCTTCGATGTGGGTCCCTACGGTAAAGGTTGCTATTTGTGGTGAAACCTTTTATGCTCGTTGTGATATTATGTCTGAGTTTTGCCTTATGCCTAAAAGCATTTATGAAACTTTGAATCTTTGGGGACTTGCTGAAGGAGGAGAAGGAATAATTCTTACTGATAACTCTGTTATATTTCCCGAGGGATAGCTGAGGGTGTGTTTACAACCTTTCTTGGGAGAACGGTGTCCACTGATTATCTTGTTATTGAATGTGCAGGGACAGGACAAATTACACTTGGAAGATCTCTGCTCAAATTAATGGGAGCAACCATAGATGTGGGAAAAGGCACTCTGAATCTTACCTCCACACCAAGGTGCGGCCATGTATTCCCCAAACCAAAGAGTAAGTCTAAGGGTAAGAGAGGTAGGCACATGGCCCTTGGTATTGATGTCAATGCTCCTCCACTTGACAACACTTGATTTTCACTTTCTGCGCCTAGCTGAAAGGCGTTAAAGAAAAGCGCTTATGGGAGACAACCCATCGTTTTTATTTGCTGTTATTTTTATTTTCTTTGAGTCAAGGAGTTTTGTTACTTCTGTAGCAACTCCTTTATATCTTTATTTTATCGCAATGTTGTGCCAAGTAAAGTTCTATATTGAAAGTTGATGCAAGATTTGGATTTCTGCGCAGTGACAGATTTTTAGCTGTCACGGATTTGAGCTTATCTCCCTATAGAAAATTCAAAAAATTCTAAAAAATCACGCATATTCCTGAGATATGTACGCAACTTTCATTATTTTAGGCCAGATCCATCTGAGCAACTTAAGTGCCTCGAAAAAATTCGTCATTCCAGACTGTTCTGTTTTTGACAGATTCTGCCTTTTGTTTTGCATTCGCTCTTTTACTGTGTTTGTGTGGATTTCTTTGCTCCACAAAGCATTGGTGGCTGTAGCTAATGTCCAGAAGCTTTGGGATTGATTGTATCATTACAGAATATGAGAATTTTTTATGCACTAACCCTCTAATGAGAACTGTCTTGAGTTTGGTGTGAAGGAAGTTTTCAAGGATCAAGCGAGAAGGGTGATATTATGTGATCAAGAAGAGTGAAAAGCCTAAGCTTGGGGATGCCCCCGTGGTTCATCCCAACCATATTCAGAGAGACTCAAGCGTCTAAGCTTGGGGATGCCCAAGGCATCCCCTTCTTCATCAACAAACTTATCAGGTCATCTCTAGTGAAACTATATTTTAATTCTTTCACATCTTATGCGCTTTACTTGGAGCGTTTGTGTGTTTTTTTTTTGTTTGAATAAATTTGGATCCTAGCAATCCTTGTGTGGGAGAGAGACACGCTCCGCTTTTTCATATGAATACTCATGTTCTTCACTTATATTTGTTGAGTATTCTTAACTAGCTACTGCAGTGCTTTTAGCTCCTGTTTTTCATGCATCTCTTCGAGCTGTTAGCACTTGTTTATAAATACTCTCTTGCTGCATTATATTATCATTTGGAGAGTTTATGTTTAAATAAATTGATTGGTGTTTGTTTGGAAGAAAGAAAATGCTACATGTAGTAGTTGGTATTGGAAAAGACATATGCATTCTTGTAGATCATTGTCTTGTTTCGATTTGATACTTTGCAATTGTTTTGAGCTCTCAAGTAGATCATGTTTAAGCTCTTGCATCATGTAGTTAAAGCCTAGTAGTGGAGAACTACCGTAGAGCTTGTTGAGACTTGGGATGCATATTTGTTCTCTCTAAGGTCTAGATATTTTCTGGTAAAATGTTTGAGCAACAAGGAAGACAGTGTAGAGTCTTATAATACTTGCAATATGTTTTTATGTGATTCTTGCTGTACCGGTTTATACTTGTGTTTGCTTCAAACAACCTTGCTAGCCTAAACTCTGTACTGAGAGGGAATGCTTCTCGTGCATCCAAAACTTGAGCCAAAACCCATGCCATTTGTGTCCACCATACCTACCTACTATGTGGTATTTCCTGCCATTCCAAGTAAATATTTCATGTGCTACCTTTAAACTATTCAAAACTTTATTACTCCTTATTTGTGTCAATGTTTTATAGCTCATGAGGAAGTATGTGGTGTTTATCTTTCAATCTTGTCATTTACTTCTGACAGACTTTCAACCAATGGACTAGTGGCATATACATCCGCTTATCCAATAATTTGCAAAAAGAGCTGGCAACGGGGTGCCCAGCCCCAATTAATTACAACTTTCATTAATAATTCTCTTCACATGTTTTGCCCTGATTTATCAGTAAGCAACTTAATTTGCAAATAGACACTCCTCCATGGTATGTGAATGTTGGAAGGCACCCGAGGATTCGGTTAGCCATGGCTTGTGTAAGCAAAAGGTTGGGAGGAGTGTCAACTATAAAGAAACTAAAATACATGTGTAAACAAAAGAGAAAGGGATGATCTACCTTGCTGGTAGAGATAACGTCCTTCATGGGAGCCGCTCTTGAAAGTCTGGTTGACAAGGGGGTTAGAGTGCCCACTACCATTCGTTGACAACAACAAACACCTCTCAAATACTTATTTTGTGCTCTCTATATGCTTTCGAAAAATTAAAAAGCTCTAGCACATGATTTAATCCCTGCTTCCCTCTGCGAAGGGCCTATCTTTTACTTTATGTTGAGTCAGTTTACCTACTCCTTTCTATCTTAGAAGCAAACACTTGTGTCAACTTTGTGTGCATTGATTCTTACATGTTTACTTATTGCACTTGTTATACTAGTCGTCAACCCGTGCACTTGCACGGGCTAGTTTATTTACTTCTGTTTTAAATACTTTTGATGGCACGCGTACAGAAAATAAATGCTTTTGAAGACCTTTTAAAACTTTGGTTAATCAAACTATTTAAGAAAATTTGTTAGAACACTGCTTCTATAGTTTTATTGTAAATGTAAATAATGTTATTGCTCGCTAAAGTTACAAATGCAAATTGGTTTCATCACTACTGAAAGAATCATTTTAAAATACACTTATACCATATCTGAAACTAAAATGAGTTTACATTATAAAATTATCTTGAGACTACATCGACATATGTGGCCAAGAAATGATCCTGATATACCTATATCCATATTTAACATCTAAGATTAATATATTATTTTTTAAAGAAAGCATGTCCTGCTCTCTCATAGTTCTAGGGAGTGACATTGGTTGCTTAGCCAGCAAAATGATGGGTGCCGAATATAACATGGTCTGAAAAGATTATTGCCATGTTATATTCTGTCTTAAAAAATGTATCTTAACTTCTATATTTTTTAAGGAAAGCATGTCCGGATCTCTCATAGTTATAGGGAGTGACATTGAGAGTTTAGCCAGCAAAATGATGGGTGAAAATATAACAGGGCCCGAAAAAGATTCATGGCACAGTGGATCATCCCAGAATATCAAATCAATTTGACCAAAACAATAGGATTCATTTATCTCAGCACTGAAAAAGATTCTTGGCAGCATTGGCTAGGATAAATACAATGTACAATCAATATCAGATAGAAGTTAAGAGGCATTTAAATAAGATGTGTGAATTATTTGATATTAAGTAAATGATGGCGAAAAGGGACATATCTGATGTTCTCCAGGCCTCACAAATCAATTATTCAGCACTTTGTGAAAAACATTTTTTTTGGAAAGATAAATTAATTCAATATAGTGATATATAAAATAACCACATATATGTCTCTTTAATTAGGAACATTTGTGGAGTATTAGATGTAACTTCAATAGAGATGCAATCGGAACAGATAGGAAGATGGCCTCTCAATTAAAGTTCATTTACATCATGTCCTTTCCTCGAAGCATTTAACTTTGCTCCTTGCAAATGCTTCTAGCGCCGTCATGCTTGTTGCATGCCAAGGGCTCCTCCATCATTCCTGGAAATAGATAATCATGCATTGACCGCGTTCCCTCTTGGTCCATGAAGTTTCCCAGAAGTGTAGGAGCATCAGATGAGGACGTTTAAAGGATGATGAAATGGATCAAGCTTCACCTATACTGATGGATATGGTTAATGGAGAGATAGCGGGTTGGATTTTATATTAGCACTACTCGGAACTAAATGTGAAATTCGTGCTGAGACTAATATTAAGCAAATACACATATACTATCAATTAATAGTGGATTTAATATGTTCATTCACTAATGCTTAAGTCGTTAGTAGGATTGTGGTTGACCAATATGCTCAGAAACTAACTTGTGATCATCTAGATAGACACAATGTTTTCATAAGTCAATCCAAAATTAAATAAGAATTATTTTTGGATAAGCAAGAAAGAAATTTATCAATTAATGTCATCGCCAAGTGGCTAAATAAATTTTGTGCACAATACTGAATAGAATCGAAACGAACTTGAAATGAATAACTAAGGAGAACGTGTAAATGGATCTTCAGTACAACGAATTTAATTGACATATAGGAATAACTAAGTGCACAGAGTTATGAATATTTACTTAATTTGTCTGATTGTAAGTAATAAAGAACTATGAGGTGCAGTATCTTCTTCTAAGAATACTACCGATATGCACTAACAAAGAAGTATGTAGTGAGCAATGTAGAAAGAGTATTTAACACAAATATCCTGAATGGTGTCTTGTTCGCCAGTGTGTGTGGTAAGTTTTCTGTGAAGAACATGTGACTTAGCATAACCATAGCTCCTTTCTTGCATGCACGCATGTAGTAGAAACAATGCACCTGAATAACATTCGACCGTTTAGATCCCTGCCATCAACATCTCATCCACCGCCGCCTCTTCCAGACCGCTTCTCTGTTCTCTCGCATTGCCGCTGCTTCTTCTTTCTCCCTGGCACTCTCCTGCGTCATCTCGCTGCCACTCATTTCTCATCTCGGCGCCTAGGCGCTACCTCCCCGGTGATCTCTTTTTCATCTCTTTGCTCTCGACATGCAAAATCCGACCTCATGTACAAACCATGATTGCCCTGCAACTTGATCGAACTGCAAACTTGAGAATCATTCTGATTACTCTCAATGTATGTTTCACTACTGCTAAATGTAAATTAACAATTTGTCAAATACCTAGAGCGCATTGGCAGAAATTAGGAGGAGGTAGTGATTGGCGAATGATTTGAACTGGATTAATAGTGTGCATAGTTCTTGAAAGCATTGATCTGTTTTGATCACGCCCGCGACCCAATTCTTTGATTGTGAGGATATTTCTTGAAAGCACCTGCACGGGCTAGCGATTTCAGAAATATAAATAGGAAGTATTAAAAAAATATACGTGGGAAACAAATGAGGATTATGATTATAGAAAATGATTTACCTAGCACTCTAGCAGGTTAGTGACAGAAGTCAAATATTGCCCACTTTTCATGATATCCTGGAATCACTCAAACAATAGTCAAAGTCTGGAGTGACAGGGCACATATATAATCTAGCATACCACATATTCAGCACAATTCGATATGAAAAAAAGAGAGGGTATAGGAATTTATGCAATACAATGACATATACCATATTTTTATTTCATCCTTGAGATTACAAATGTGGGTGTTAGATCCTTCATCCGAAATTACAACAACTTGTTTTTAGATATAGGATAACACATATATGATTAGCTTGTTTATATTTTTAAGAACATTGGTTGCTCAATATTGCACTATTTAGATTCAATAAGTAGACTTGTGGGGACCCCATAATGCATGGGAGTTTTTGTAATGCTTATAAGTAGATGTTAATGATAAAGTGCTGAAGACTGAAAAATTGTTTGAGTATTTTTTTATTGTAAAAATCCACATGAGTAGCTTTATGACACGTAAGTTTCTATATGTTTAATATTAATCCCATGCCACTGTATCCTATGACACACCATATATATACATTTTTATTTATAACAGATGCAAGTAGTTTCCGGAATAGAAACCTAGCTATATCCAAAATTTTGCTTGGCATGAATGAAATCAAAACCGTTAACATTGACAGAACTTCAAAAGATAAACTGAATAATTGATATTTGATACTAACCTGAAAACCGGATGGCCGTGCTGTCCTACGCTGTCTCTTAGAATAATCACCTTGCATTGTACAGGGATTTTTAGGTTCAATATTTTCTGTTCAGGATGATGAGTGACATGCACAGATTAGTAGCATAATATATAGAAGGAGGATAAATGTACATCTTAGACAAACATTTATTCCGCCAGTTATCAGTGCCGGCTGTAACGACATATGTCGTACAAATATCAGCATCTCATAAATTTATAAATTTTAGTCTGTACCGTAGCTATTCTCAGTATCTGAGTCAAGAAAAAGAATAATCAAAATATACTTTAAAGGGAGAGTAATCAAAATCTGCTGTCCTAACCCGGACTGCTGCAGTGCTTCCTTCTGGATTCGCTCTGTTTTTCGCTTTCCTTTGCGTATGCTTGTTTGATCTTGTTTCTGGTTGTACTCGTTTTAGTATGAATTCAAGTATGCACATTACAAAAAAAAAAAACCGGACACCTAGAAACATCACCTTCATGGTCAAGCGATTCTTATGTTCAGTTTTTTCCTGTAAGCATGATCAGAGGCAGTGTAATAATTTGCTTAGACCACCGTACTATTCCTCCATCAGCCATCAGTCTTCCATTAATCCATCCCATTGATATAAACTAATCTGATACATGTACATGCATGTACATGCATGCGTGCTGGCGGACACCGAGACTGGCGTCCTGCTGCTGCTGCGTGCCATGTACGTCGACGTCAAACTTTAACTCAAGATGGTGAGTTGTTAAACGGCTGGCTGCAAATCAAGAAAAAATAGCTAGAGGCATACATGGAACGGATCGATGGCCGGCCGTCCTTTCCTCATGTATATCCGAAGCCTGCATGGACAACAACAGACAGATTAGATTTGTGGTGCAATCTCGATGCATAGCAGCATCATTACTCGTCACGGGGCATAGCCAGCTGGGAATCGGGCGTAGTGACTGGAGATGGAACATGCGAGGAGATAAGGAAAAGGAAGAGCTGCGTTAGGGTTTCTCGACGGCGCCATGGTCCCTCGGCTGGACGTGCGGCTGCGTGATAGAGTCTACAATGGCCGACGGTGATATTTCGATCCGGTAGCCAGCTGTATCAACGTGGGATAATGGGCCAGGACTCCTGCGGCACTTCCTCATATCGTACGGTTGAAATTAGGGAACAGGGATATCCGATGGACTACGTGCTTAGTTTTTCAGGATTAACGTGGAGTCTCCGTTGGTGCCTCCAATTAGTAAATATAAGATTGCTTTATGTTGACAACTATCCATGAGATATACATGTTACAAGTTGAAAGCAAATGCTGAAACTTAATCATCCTTTGTGTTGCTTCAATGCCTTTTACTTTGAATCTATTGCTTTATGAGTTACCTCTTATGCAAAACTTTTTGATGCTTGTCTTGAAAGTACTATTCATGAAAAGTTTTTGCTTATATGATTCATTGTTTACTCTTTATCTATTTGTTAGCAAACTATAGACCATTGCTTTGAGTCACTTCATTCATGACATGAGCCTTGCAATATATTGATCAAGATTGTGTGAAAGCATGTCTCCTCAGAAATTATTTGTTGTTATCGTTTTACCTACTCGAGTACGAGTAGAACTAAGCTTGGGGATGCTTGATACGTCTCCAACGTATCCATAATTTCTGTTGTTCCATGCTTATATTATACCATTTGCTACATGTTTTATATACACTTCATATCACTTTTATGCATTTTCTGGGACTAACCTATTAACAAGATGCCACAGTGCCAGTTCCCTGTTTTCTGCTGTTTTTGGTTTCAGAAAGTTACTTCTGCAAATATTCTCGGAATTGCACGAAACAAAAGGCCAAGTCCCTATTTTTCCAACACGTACACGGAGTCTGAAGGAGAGACGAAGACTCGCCACGAGGTGGCCAAACCACCTGGCGGCGCGGCCCCACATTCTGCCGCGCCAGCCTGTGGTATGGGCCCCTCGGGGGTCCGCCGACATCGCCCCTTCGCCTATTTATTCCCCGAGACGTGAAAACCCTGAAAGACCGAGCCTTTCATCCAGAACATATTCGCTGCCGCCGCCGTCGTCAACCCTAACTCGGGGGGTTCTGAAGCTCTTCCCGGCACCCTGCCGGAGAGGGGAATCATCACCGGAGGGCTCTACATCGCCATGCCCGCCTCCGGAGTGATGCGTGAGTAGTTCATCCTTGAACTATGGGTCCATAGCAGTAGCTAGATGGTTGTCTTCTCCACTTGTGCCATCATGTTTAGATCTTGTGAGCTGCCTATCATGATCAAGATCATCTTATTGTAATGCTACATGTTGTGTTTGCTGGGATCTGACTTATATTGATACCTATGTGGAGCTGAATATTATATTATCATGTCTATGTCATTTGTGATCTTGCATGCTCTCCGTTACTTGTTGAAGCCTTGGCCAAGTGAATACTTGTAACTCCAAGAGGGGGTATTTATGCATGATAGTTGGGTTCAACCTCTATTTAACCTGGGATAGTGACAGCAAGTTCTAAGGTTGTAGATGTGTTGTTGCCACTAGGGGTAAAACAGCAATGCTTTATTCAAGAATGAATGTATTGTTTACATTACGCACATTACTTAATTCAATTGTCTGTTGCTTGCAACTTAATACTGGAAGGGGTACGGATGTTAACCGGAAAGTGGACTATTTAGGCATAGATGCATGCTGGATAGCGGTCTATGTACTTTGTCGTAATGCCCAAATGAATCTCATAGTAGACACCACAACTCACACATGCATGTTATATGCACTTATCAATTGTCAATTGCCCAGCTGTAATTTGTTTACCCAGCATGTTAGTTATCTTATTGGAGAGACACCACTAGTGAACTGTGGACCCCGGTCCATTCTTTTACATCTGAAATACAATCT
This sequence comes from Poa pratensis, assembly GCA_947311845.1. Lineage (NCBI taxonomy): Eukaryota > Viridiplantae > Streptophyta > Magnoliopsida > Poales > Poaceae > Poa > Poa pratensis. The sequence continues at coordinate 28,407,110 of CAMZMU010000051.1, read as the reverse complement.
ACTGCAATCATTGTTCTCTACTGTTTTATGCAAACAAACATCATCTTCCATACGATACGTTTAACCCTTTGTTTTCAGCAAGCCGGTGAGATTGACAACCTCACTGTTAAGTTGGGGAAAAGTAATTTGATTTTGTTGTGCAGGTTCCACGTTGGCACCGAAATCCCTGGTGTTGCGCCGCACTACACATTCACCAACACCTTCGAAGCAACCTCGTTTTCCTACTGGTTCGATAAACCTTGGTTTCATACTGAGGGAAAACTTGCTGCTGCACTCATCATACCTTCCTCTTGGGGTTCCCAACTGACGTGTGACGTACAAGCATAGTTTCTGGTGCTGTTGCCGGGGAGATATTCCCTCGTCAACTTAGCGCTAGCAGAGACCAGGTACGTGGATCATCAGTAATATTTCTTTCTGGTGTCACACTATGAAGGATCGACGCAGGCGAAGCAGGGAAGGGAATCTCTGTCTGGTCAACCTCGGGAACCGAATCGTCAATAATAATTAGAGCCTTCTGATTGCGCTTTGGTACCCAAATTTGCTTAGTAGTGCACTTAAAGAAGGAATGTCCAATATCGCCACAACGGGTGCATCTAACAATGTTGGCCCGAGACGGGCAAGACGATCTGCGATGACCCAGCTGATTACAGAAACCGCATTTGGCCTGATTGGAGCAATCTTTTTCACAGTGGCCCATCTCTTTACAATTGAAGCAGCGAATTCCAGCACACTTCCTGTAGCTGTGGCCCAAGTCATGACAGGCCCGGCAACAAATTCCAGGGCAATTTTTCAAAAGATGTCCAGTCACGCCACATTTGGCGCAACGATTAAGCAGCTCATAAATTTGGTCAAGGGACGGAATTACCAGTAAATTAAACATTTGTAACATTTCCTTATCAGTATAGAGCGCAGTTTTAGCATCCATTAAATCCAGCAATAAAGGCTTACTCAGAGATTTGAAAAAATCCTTGCCAATGAACGGACCTGAATTTGCAGCTTGAGATTTGCTCAACTGACAGTCGATCGAACCAAAGCGAATAACACTGGGAAAATGAGTATCAGACTGATTCTTGCTGATTGAAATTTCAGGAGATTTAGTAGAGAGCTCGAAACTAGGCAAAGAGCCAAATTGGAGCTGAACTGGATGCACATTTGAACAGGAAGGCACTGAACTTGAACTAGAAGGCCCAGACTTTTTTAGAAAATCCAAATTCGTATGCACCGCAAGATTGCCTCTAGGAGTCTGACGACGGGAGAAATACTGATCAAACCATAGATTAGCAGCTGCATTGACCCCATCTGACGGAAAAGAGCTAGACTCTCCATGAAACAACTTAAAATGACATGAGAAGTCAGGCCAGATACGATCACGAAGACCATAGACGAAATGACCAACTTTATTGGAGGCCACGGAAAATCTGAATCTTTTATCAGAGAGCTTAAAAACTCGGAAATCAGCTGCTAAACCTCCTAGGCAACATTGAAGAGCCAGAGCCACAGAATCTTCCGAGAGAAAGAAAGAAGCCGAAGAGAAAGTTGCAACCAAGAAAAACTCCTTGGAGGAAGCCGAGGGAGAGAAGGAGACCGAAGAACCGAATTTGCGACGCACCTGCGCCTCGACCGCAAGGCCGGGCGTGAAATCCCAGTGTAAGAGTCCTTCCATAGCAGGCTAGGCTTGACGGAATCCATGGTTGACGGTGGTGGTGGAGGAGGAGGGGTGGGAGCAGGGGAGAGAGGAGAGCCATAACAACCGATTTGGCAACAGCTTGGCCAGAAGAAGCCATTCAACAAGAAGCCTTCAATAATTGTGTTGTTGACCCAAGAGGAGTATCCATCCGGAGATTCCGAAGAAGAAGATGAAGAAGAAACTACTAGTGAGGTGGCCAGTAAAATATACCCAGCTCATCAGAGAGTTGGACCATCATCTATCACTGCATAGGTGTAACCATAAATTACAATTATTACTAGTTAAATTCCTTTTGAAACCAATATTCAAAACTTCCCAAAGAAAATTGGCGATAGAAACATTTTTCTGTTATACAATGTCATATAATGATTGGTATTATTTGAAACTGGTGTATCACCTAACCAAACATCTTCCAAAAACGAGTATTCGATCCATCTTCTATTTGGAACGAGTCTCTACTAAAAAAAGTCTTCGACTCGCATAATTTTTCTTTAAAAGGGAGACTCGGTAGGATTTGCTTGAACTTGGACAACATTTTGTCAGGAAGGTATTTAATTTATAGAAACTCTTGCCACACACACACACTTCATTTAGTAATTTAAATAACCATTTTTCGATCAACCACCTATTCTTTAACTCTAAAACTTTGATACCCAAGCCTCTCTGATCTTTAGTTCTACATGTTATATCCCATTACTTAATCGATACCTTTATGCCCATTACTTATCCAAAAGAAAACAAGATCTGTAGAATCAACTCTTTCCCATACCTCTTTGGGTATTCCAAGGAAAGAGATCATAAACATCGGCAAGCTTGTCCGAATATAATTGATGAGAACAAGTCAATGTATTATGGGAGTAACTTTCTTGTCTAGCATCTTATCTTCCTCTCGAAGTGATCCTCTACTGACTTGCATTCTTTATTTCTGTAATGGATGGGGATCTCGAGGTAACGAGAAGGTAAGGAAACAGACTCGCACCCAAATATTTCCTTGTACTAATGTTCCTCTTCTTTCCTCTTCCCAAACGCAAAAAATTGCACTAGATTAATTTATATTAAATATTTTCTCTAATTCATGTTCCATGAAAATTATCATGTCACATATGAATATTTGGGAATTGATATTCCTGCATCAACTAATTAAGGAATGAGACCTCCAACTTGGACATCCTGCGTTTTCCTTGCAATAAGGATTGCCAACGAAAAATATCAGAGATGGAGGATCTCCTTGTCTCCACCATTTTCAAGTTTGGAGATAATAGTTAATATCATCATTGAACCTAGCTTATGCTCACACTACCTCCTTAAACAAATTTCATAATGCATTTACATCATTTTTGTGTGAATCCTTTCATGCACACATTTAAGTAAAAGAAGGGACATTGCACTTTATCATAAGCCTTCTCAAAATCGATCGTGATAACACCCAATCTATTTTATTCTTGTACAAAAAGGGTATAAAAGGTATGATATGTTATATTGTCCAAAGAAATATACAGAAGTTCAGTTGTTACTAGTCGAGATACTAAATTTAATCGACATGAGATGAGTGTGTATTATAATTTATTAATGTGAAAAACGTATGGGAAGGAATGGATGATGTGTAACTTGCATGTATAGCTTAATAAATATTAGTACTATTGACATAGACAATTGATTGGCTAAGAGAATGGATGATGTGCATAACTTGCATGTTGATATACACAATCATTAATACATGTTAATTGGGTTTTACTTTATATGAGATATATATAGATTGGAAGCTTACGCTGAGAAGATAGATAGGTCTATATTGTTGAATTTATATTCCATCCTCATTTTTTTGGTAGAAGTGACATGGTTCGGCCTGAGGATATAACCGTGTAACAGACCGATTTTCAGAGTTTTCAAAAACTTTTATCTAAAAACAAGGACTAGAAAATTTCGTTTTGTTAATTAAAACTTAATTCGATTTTTCATAGACATGAAGCTTCAAAATGAATTAACACCGAGTTTTATAAATTTTTTATTTTATTTTCCTTCAAGTTGGATCGTATTTTTTCTTGGTTTCAGCATATTAAAATATCCTCCCCTGAATTTGATTTCGTTTTCATAAATTCATTTGGTACTTTTCGGAGCTTTATAACAATTTATGGATTTCCTAAAAGGAAAATATATTTTTATTACCTCTTATTTCGTTCTATCTAAAATCCTAATTGGATCTGGTCCTCTAGCTAATCACACGTCTGTACATGCAGGTCGTAGCCATGCACATACATTATTGATTGATTTATTTCCTTCCTTGCTATTTCCTCATATCTTTATTCTCTCTAAGATCCCATTGAGTGTTGAGCTATAGACGTGCACGCCATCGTTTTGGTTTGCACATGTACTTACTAGTACAGCATGCACCCATCGATCCTTTTTATTGTCTCCTATTTTTCTTTTCCCACCGACGCACTAGCACCCGCTGGTTTCTTTCCCTAGTTCTTTCTTCTATTTCCTATCGATCCAATTCCACCCGAGCCTAGGCTCACAGATCGATCCTTCCTAGTTTCTTTTCTTTCACCGAGTTGTGCTGCCTAGTCGCACCAGTCGGGCCAGCCCAGCGCTCCAGCCCAGCCGCTCCTCTCGCACGCACGCACGCACGGGACAGAGTCCCAACACAAGACGCCTAGCCGAGCGAAACGTCGCTGCTTCGTCTTCCTCTGCACGCACGAACAGAAACGGCAGGTCACACCTGAAACTGCAGCATCAAAATCTCTTTACTCGGCCATTCATTTTCCAGTCCGTTTTTGTCGTAACAACCGCACTGACCCCCTCTACGAATACCTTAGTTATCCTCTTATCTCCTCTTTCCATGTCGCGCCAGCACAAGCCCCACCATGTCCACACGATCCAATCTGGTCGAGCTCCAATCCAGACCACCGTTGGACGCCGTCCACGTTCCCGGCGACTCCGGCCACCACAAGCAGAACTACTGGGACACAAGTGCCGGGAGGAGGAGGAGGGCCGATCCAGGCGACCAGAATATTTAACCGTGGATTGCAGCCGAGGAGTCGTGCAACTACATCTGCTCTGTCCATCGACTTCTTTGGACGAGTTCGTCGCGTATGGTGAGAATCATATGAACTCCTTTTCATCGTAGTTTCACATCATGTAGTCCTACTTCCTAGACAAGCTTTTACAGCACATATGTTCCATTGTCCACGCCAACTCTTGACCATGCCATTCAATGTCGACATGGTTACGCCATCCCCAATTTCCAGCACAATTCTCTGATATCTTACCGCGTCACTTTGTGCAAATCATATCCAGAACTCCATAGAAGAAGACGGAGCTCCAATCTGATAATCATAGGAAAAACGCCATTGATGCCAATTCGTCAAAGACGGACACTGTCTCGTCATTTCATATTCTGTTGAATCTTTAAACTACAGCCACAAGTATCAATCTAGTTGACTTTAGAAACCATCTGGTGGTGTTGGATTTTATATCTAGCGGGTAGAATTTAAGTTAGGCTTTTATATTTTAATTTAGGTCAAATTCAAATGTTATTTGAATTGTGTGCTTGATTTTGTGTGTGATTTATTTTTCTTAGATGTATCACATGTATAGGAGTTCTCTGTAATTTCTGTGCATATTTGGTGACATGTTTAGATAGTCGGTTGTATTTAAATATTATTCTATGGTTTATTATCATAAATAGAATTGCGTGTGTTAATTTTATTTAGCACTAGCATGATTACGGTGATGTCTTGTAGTAATATATTTGTGTGATGTGTTGATCCATGTTTAATCCTTTATTCATGCATGACTTGTTACTGTTAGTTTCGTAAAGCATGTCTAGCTAAGAGTTTGCTTAGTAGTCCATTACTTGTTTAGTACTTTTGTGAAGTAAGTTAGTACTTTATAAATAGATGGCATTCTTGATTCATATTGTTTGCTTATTTAGCCATGCATACACTTAGTTGTTATATTCATGCTCTAGGTACCTTATCGTATTATTGCAAGTACGTAGTTTGTTTATCATTCATGCTTAGCTATCTTTCTATCTTGTGTTTGACATGATGTTTAGTTCTATTTATTCTAGTCACATATATCTTTGTGCTAGGATATATGTTAATATTTTGCATGTATGTATAGCTAGATCTAAATTCGTGTCACATTTGATTGCTTAGTTCTTTATGTGTTTATGAATATTTTGATTCTTTTCATGTTAGCATTGTACGTTAAATAGTGCCTTGTCTTCGGGTATGCTAGCATAGACTTGCCTATTGACTAGATAATAATATGCGTCAGTGTTGTTTGGTTCTAGATATATATAGTGTGTCTAATACATGTATGTTACCTTACTAGTTGTGAGTTATTTGTTGTAGTAGATCATCTCGTGCTTATGGTAGTTTGTATGTCACGTAAGTATTGCATGATAGTATCATATCGTTGTGTATATGCTTGTGAGCATGTGTTTTCTTTTAATTGGAGTGTTGAATGTCATGCGTGTGATCTTGTAGTATATACTTGTGTGTTTTGTTCTCTCATGTTGGTAGTGTTATGCTTGCCCGTTATTTGGTACCATGTTATAGTATCTCTCAAATGTATAGTCTTGTATCTCCTTCGTGTTTATTCATATAGTGTTATGTTATGACCTTGCTTAGTATATGCTATACTTTGTTTGCTATATGCTTGTAATGATATTTTTGTTTAGTATATAATGTGCTTAGTACTTTACACTTGTAATGTTATTCTTGTTATGAAGGTGTAATTGAGTTGTTCATGTATATTTAACATATCCGAGTTTGATATTGCTATGGCATGATTCATATGTTTGTGATGTTGTCATACCTTGTTTAGCTTCTAGCTTATTATCGTTGAAGTTTAGCTATGATAGTATTTATTTATTGTTTATGTTATCCTTGTGTGTTGTGGTGTATAGTTATATGTTGCGCGAGTGTAATGTGTTTTCATAGTATCAACTTTAGCTTGCAATTGATATTGTTTTATATATGATGATGATGTTTACCTTAGCTCTTGTATTGCTTATATGCTCATGTTAGCATGCTAGATAATCCTTGCTACGGTTTATATTACTAGTATGACAAGTTTGGTTTGATGATTACAAACTAGTATGATATGGTTTGTTGATATGTCTGATTTACATGTTTGCTAATTATCTAGTTATGCTACTCTATGTTATTTGAGTTTATTGGGTTACACGGGCACGACCAACCATGTTATAACCTTTATATTGGGTTTGTAATCAGTTAGATATAGCAAGATCTATCCATATATAGCAAGATCTATCCATATATCCTAGCACTACATCCAATTCTGATAATCTATTCGGGCATCCCATATATGCCATTTGATTCATATATCCGAGTTCCCACAACTCACTTCCACAATTCTATCAAGTTGTCCTATCTTCTTCTTCAACTACTACTCCCTTCATTCACATTCGTATTTTATTTGAATTTGGTAATTATTGCTTTGGTATTTATTTAGTTGCCATTTGCTATCGTTACGACGAGTAGGGAGTGACGTGGTTGGACGTGGATATAATCAGCTTATGGAAGAACGTGGATATAATCAGCCTACTGAAGAAGAAGACGATTCATCAACGAAGGCATGCCCCCCCCTCTCATGTTTTTATCCTATGTTTTTAAAAGGGGCATTATTTATTGTTTTAAAATTATGCATGCTATTTTCAATTTACTGGCGTGTCGATTGACACACCAGCCTGATCCGCTTGTCGCCTTATATACTTGATACCCTGAGTAGAAATTATATAGTAATCCTGTAGAGTAGAAATGCTTAGCCATGCTTAATATCCAGTAGGATATCTTTATCTTGCCTCTTTGGAGGAATTGATTGACCCTTGGGTCACAAACATCTTTATGAACTTGATGAGCTCGTTGAGCTTGGCTGATAAGCCGTTATTGCTTCCTCTACTCTACCTTCTACTCTGGGTGAAACTTACCATCTAAACATTGGCGCGGGCGACTGCTGGATCAACTAATGAAGGAGCGATTGGCTGCCCTTCACAAGCTGAAGGGGGCAATCCGTCGTCCGTGCCGCATAAGGGCCTAATAAGTCTCGGATTTGAAGATTGTGACCACCGTACAACCACATGCTAATGGGCTCTGGCTGGGTCAAGTAAGTTAGTCAGCCTTTGGTGTCGATGTCGCCGTACCGCAGATGGGGTGTCTGCCTACGGGAGAACCTTCGGCACAGATGGGGGGACCGGTTTGGGGACGTACTCTCAGTTCCGGCGCCATACCCGGTGGGCATGTCACATCTTTGGGGGATCTAGCTAAAAGACCTTGTCACGAATTCTCTATTGCTATGCTAGCGACGGCTGGTTGCAATTAGGCGAGTTTGTGACGTGTGGTGAAAGTGTACCACCTCTGCAGAGCGTAAAACTATTCGAATAGCCGTGTCCACGGTCATGGACGACACATGAATCTTTCTTGACATACAGGAACCCTGTTTTGCTACTTCCCTCTACCCTTATTCTGGAATTCTATGGAGAACGTGAGGTGTCGAGGACACTCACAATGATGAGAAACATTACACTGGATACAAAACCTGTTTTCATCTAAAATCGTTTTTATCAAAACTACTACATATGGTATTGCAAACAAAATTAGCTTTTATGCAAAAGAACCATATAGCCTTTCTTTGAAGCCACATGTAGCTATTATAGGTTTTGCATGAGGGGGCACGCTGAGTACATTATTATGTACTCATCGCATTGCTTTTGTTGATTATTCAGATCACTACGAAGAAGAAGAAGACTACGACTACTACGACGATGCTTAAGAGTGAGGCCTCGTGGACTACATCGACTGCCTGTGGCTAGATGGAGTCACTTCGCATTTATATTTCCGCTGAGCTTTCTGATTGTAACAAATGTCACAAGACATTTCGCTATTGCTATTCAAACTATGTAACTGTACTTTTTGTACGTTCTGCAATGGTATCATTTCGCTGTGTTGTCAACATTGATCTTGGGATTGACATGATTACACAGGAGGTCTGGAAGTGTAATTCCGGTCCTCACAGAAGTGGTATCAGAGCCGACGTCGACCTAGTCGCGTGGCCTTAGTTAGAAATGGAAAGCCTTAGGGACTATTTGAAAACAAAATATATACTATTTTTTATAAATTCTCGTAGTCTCCTTCTTGACTATTGTTTTTCATTGACTTATCTTATTCAACATCATGTTTACTGCTTCTTTCCCAACAACTCTGGTAGTCTACAATTCTTGACCAAAATCCTGTTATGGAAGAGCGAAGTCAATACCAAGAAAAGAGAAGTCATCTGAAGAACTCAAGGAGTCAAGCAGAAGCCTCGACCAATACTCTACATTCTTCAATATTGAAGACCAGACATGAAGACTAGCTGTGACCAAACAACCATATAGGATAACGTCGGATAGATCCCTGGTAGCTAAATAGTTCATATAGTTTAGACATTAAAAAAAAAAAAATTGCTTGAGCAATGTCTGCACATTTTTGCCTTGGACACCTTTTCATGTGCAGCATGCTAAAACCCTATGTAATTTCAAAGAAACTACTTTTATTGTCGTGTTTAAAAAGCCTTTTGGTTATTCTCGTTTTTATTCTTGGATACGCCTCCCAAGCTAGATTCTTTCACCTATCATATTCTTTTCCTTCTTACCTATGAGCCCTTGAAGCTTTCAAACCCACACGATGAAGGGAAAAGAATGTGTGCTACCTACATAGGAGACTTTTTCCACTGTTCACAATAATCAAGTAGGAAGAGGTGCATGTGAACTGTGAGGTAAAATCAGACACACTATCTGAGGAGATCCAATTCACAAACAAAGTGAACAAAACTCGCTTGCGCAAGAGTTAGCCTTACGTTCAAGGAGTAACTACATTTACCATCGGCACTGAGAAACACGAAGACTTCATATGTTCTAGCAAACGAAGCCCAACAAAAATGCACTGACCCTGTCAACATTAAAGGGAAGGCTTGTGTTGAGTGGTGGTGAAGAGGAGCATTCAACCCATATGTGCCTCACTGGGCGGAAGAAATCAAGACCAAAAGACATGCTTTGTAACACCACTTCTCACAAAATCAGAAGCAGGGGAGGATAATGCCAACAATACAAGAAATGTACGCTTCTCCTACGATGATACTTGTCCGAGAAAGAAGTCAATACCGATCTTGATTGAGTTCAGCCATGATTATACATCAAAGATCTCAAGACCCAAAAGTCGATGGATGCAATGCCAACATTTTTTTCGTTTCAATCGTGGCAGCCTATGACAATTTGTGACCAATGACCCGTAGAGAAAAGACCTCAACGAGACCGAAGGAAGTTAACTCGGAGGATCATATTTCATGAGGATTATGTGAAAAATCATGGTGTTGTATAAAAATCCCCAATCGGAGTTCCTTTAAGGGGGGTAGCACACATGTACCTGAAGCAACGAAAGATCAATCATAGAAAAACTTCAGCCATCCAAAACCCAATCAATAGTAAGCCCGAATCTCGGGGACGAGATTCTTTTAAGGGGGGTAGAATTGTAACAGACCGATTTTCAGAGTTTTCAAAAACTTTTATCTAAAAACAAGGACTAGAAAATTTCGTTTTGTTAATTAAAACTTAATTCGATTTTTCATAGACATGAAGCTTCAAAATGAATTAACACCGAGTTTTATAAATTTTTTATTTTATTTTCCTTCAAGTTGGATCGTATTTTTTCTTGGTTTCAGCATATTAAAATATCCTCCCCTGAATTTGATTTCGTTTTCATAAATTCATTTGGTACTTTTCGGAGCTTTATAACAATTTATGGATTTCCTAAAAGGAAAATATATTTTTATTACCTCTTATTTCGTTCTATCTAAAATCCTAATTGGATCTGGTCCTCTAGCTAATCACACGTCTGTACATGCAGGCCGTAGCCATGCACATACATTATTGATTGATTTATTTCCTTCCTTGCTATTTCCTCATATCTTTATTCTCTCTAAGATCCCATTGAGTGTTGAGCTATAGACGTGCACGCCATCGTTTTGGTTTGCACATGTACTTACTAGTACAGCATGCACCCATCGATCCTTTTTATTGTCTCCTATTTTTCTTTTCCCACCGACGCACTAGCACCCGCTGGTTTCTTTCCCTAGTTCTTTCTTCTATTTCCTATCGATCCAATTCCACCCGAGCCTAGGCTCACAGATCGATCCTTCCTAGTTTCTTTTCTTTCACCGAGTTGTGCTGCCTAGTCGCACCAGTCGGGCCAGCCCAGCGCTCCAGCCCAGCCGCTCCTCTCGCACGCACGCACGCACGGGACAGAGTCCCAACACAAGACGCCTAGCCGAGCGAAACGTCGCTGCTTCGTCTTCCTCTGCACGCACGAACAGAAACGGCAGGTCACACCTGAAACTGCAGCATCAAAATCTCTTTACTCGGCCATTCATTTTCCAGTCCGTTTTTGTCGTAACAACCGCACTGACCCCCTCTACGAATACCTTAGTTATCCTCTTATCTCCTCTTTCCATGTCGCGCCAGCACAAGCCCCACCATGTCCACACGATCCAATCTGGTCGAGCTCCAATCCAGACCACCGTTGGACGCCGTCCACGTTCCCGGCGACTCCGGCCACCACAAGCAGAACTACTGGGACACAAGTGCCGGGAGGAGGAGGAGGGCCGATCCAGGCGACCAGAATATTTAACCGTGGATTGCAGCCGAGGAGTCGTGCAACTACATCTGCTCTGTCCATCGACTTCTTTGGACGAGTTCGTCGCGTATGGTGAGAATCATATGAACTCCTTTTCATCGTAGTTTCACATCATGTAGTCCTACTTCCTAGACAAGCTTTTACAGCACATATGTTCCATTGTCCACGCCAACTCTTGACCATGCCATTCAATGTCGACATGGTTACGCCATCCCCAATTTCCAGCACAATTCTCTGATATCTTACCGCGTCACTTTGTGCAAATCATATCCAGAACTCCATAGAAGAAGACGGAGCTCCAATCTGATAATCATAGGAAAAACGCCATTGATGCCAATTCGTCAAAGACGGACACTGTCTCGTCATTTCATATTCTGTTGAATCTTTAAACTACAGCCACAAGTATCAATCTAGTTGACTTTAGAAACCATCTGGTGGTGTTGGATTTTATATCTAGCGGGTAGAATTTAAGTTAGGCTTTTATATTTTAATTTAGGTCAAATTCAAATGTTATTTGAATTGTGTGCTTGATTTTGTGTGTGATTTATTTTTCTTAGATGTATCACATGTATAGGAGTTCTCTGTAATTTCTGTGCATATTTGGTGACATGTTTAGATAGTCGGTTGTATTTAAATATTATTCTATGGTTTATTATCATAAATAGAATTGCGTGTGTTAATTTTATTTAGCACTAGCATGATTACGGTGATGTCTTGTAGTAATATATTTGTGTGATGTGTTGATCCATGTTTAATCCTTTATTCATGCATGACTTGTTACTGTTAGTTTCGTAAAGCATGTCTAGCTAAGAGTTTGCTTAGTAGTCCATTACTTGTTTAGTACTTTTGTGAAGTAAGTTAGTACTTTATAAATAGATGGCATTCTTGATTCATATTGTTTGCTTATTTAGCCATGCATACACTTAGTTGTTATATTCATGCTCTAGGTACCTTATCGTATTATTGCAAGTACGTAGTTTGTTTATCATTCATGCTTAGCTATCTTTCTATCTTGTGTTTGACATGATGTTTAGTTCTATTTATTCTAGTCACATATATCTTTGTGCTAGGATATATGTTAATATTTTGCATGTATGTATAGCTAGATCTAAATTCGTGTCACATTTGATTGCTTAGTTCTTTATGTGTTTATGAATATTTTGATTCTTTTCATGTTAGCATTGTACGTTAAATAGTGCCTTGTCTTCGGGTATGCTAGCATAGACTTGCCTATTGACTAGATAATAATATGCGTCAGTGTTGTTTGGTTCTAGATATATATAGTGTGTCTAATACATGTATGTTACCTTACTAGTTGTGAGTTATTTGTTGTAGTAGATCATCTCGTGCTTATGGTAGTTTGTATGTCACGTAAGTATTGCATGATAGTATCATATCGTTGTGTATATGCTTGTGAGCATGTGTTTTCTTTTAATTGGAGTGTTGAATGTCATGCGTGTGATCTTGTAGTATATACTTGTGTGTTTTGTTCTCTCATGTTGGTAGTGTTATGCTTGCCCGTTATTTGGTACCATGTTATAGTATCTCTCAAATGTATAGTCTTGTATCTCCTTCGTGTTTATTCATATAGTGTTATGTTATGACCTTGCTTAGTATATGCTATACTTTGTTTGCTATATGCTTGTAATGATATTTTTGTTTAGTATATAATGTGCTTAGTACTTTACACTTGTAATGTTATTCTTGTTATGAAGGTGTAATTGAGTTGTTCATGTATATTTAACATATCCGAGTTTGATATTGCTATGGCATGATTCATATGTTTGTGATGTTGTCATACCTTGTTTAGCTTCTAGCTTATTATCGTTGAAGTTTAGCTATGATAGTATTTATTTATTGTTTATGTTATCCTTGTGTGTTGTGGTGTATAGTTATATGTTGCGCGAGTGTAATGTGTTTTCATAGTATCAACTTTAGCTTGCAATTGATATTGTTTTATATATGATGATGATGTTTACCTTAGCTCTTGTATTGCTTATATGCTCATGTTAGCATGCTAGATAATCCTTGCTACGGTTTATATTACTAGTATGACAAGTTTGGTTTGATGATTACAAACTAGTATGATATGGTTTGTTGATATGTCTGATTTACATGTTTGCTAATTATCTAGTTATGCTACTCTATGTTATTTGAGTTTATTGGGTTACACGGGCACGACCAACCATGTTATAACCTTTATATTGGGTTTGTAATCAGTTAGATATAGCAAGATCTATCCATATATAGCAAGATCTATCCATATATCCTAGCACTACATCCAATTCTGATAATCTATTCGGGCATCCCATATATGCCATTTGATTCATATATCCGAGTTCCCACAACTCACTTCCACAATTCTATCAAGTTGTCCTATCTTCTTCTTCAACTACTACTCCCTTCATTCACATTCGTATTTTATTTGAATTTGGTAATTATTGCTTTGGTATTTATTTAGTTGCCATTTGCTATCGTTACGACGAGTAGGGAGTGACGTGGTTGGACGTGGATATAATCAGCTTATGGAAGAACGTGGATATAATCAGCCTACTGAAGAAGAAGACGATTCATCAACGAAGGCATGCCCCCCCCTCTCATGTTTTTATCCTATGTTTTTAAAAGGGGCATTATTTATTGTTTTAAAATTATGCATGCTATTTTCAATTTACTGGCGTGTCGATTGACACACCAGCCTGATCCGCTTGTCGCCTTATATACTTGATACCCTGAGTAGAAATTATATAGTAATCCTGTAGAGTAGAAATGCTTAGCCATGCTTAATATCCAGTAGGATATCTTTATCTTGCCTCTTTGGAGGAATTGATTGACCCTTGGGTCACAAACATCTTTATGAACTTGATGAGCTCGTTGAGCTTGGCTGATAAGCCGTTATTGCTTCCTCTACTCTACCTTCTACTCTGGGTGAAACTTACCATCTAAACATTGGCGCGGGCGACTGCTGGATCAACTAATGAAGGAGCGATTGGCTGCCCTTCACAAGCTGAAGGGGGCAATCCGTCGTCCGTGCCGCATAAGGGCCTAATAAGTCTCGGATTTGAAGATTGTGACCACCGTACAACCACATGCTAATGGGCTCTGGCTGGGTCAAGTAAGTTAGTCAGCCTTTGGTGTCGATGTCGCCGTACCGCAGATGGGGTGTCTGCCTACGGGAGAACCTTCGGCACAGATGGGGGGACCGGTTTGGGGACGTACTCTCAGTTCCGGCGCCATACCCGGTGGGCATGTCACATCTTTGGGGGATCTAGCTAAAAGACCTTGTCACGAATTCTCTATTGCTATGCTAGCGACGGCTGGTTGCAATTAGGCGAGTTTGTGACGTGTGGTGAAAGTGTACCACCTCTGCAGAGCGTAAAACTATTCGAATAGCCGTGTCCACGGTCATGGACGACACATGAATCTTTCTTGACATACAGGAACCCTGTTTTGCTACTTCCCTCTACCCTTATTCTGGAATTCTATGGAGAACGTGAGGTGTCGAGGACACTCACAATGATGAGAAACATTACACTGGATACAAAACCTGTTTTCATCTAAAATCGTTTTTATCAAAACTACTACATATGGTATTGCAAACAAAATTAGCTTTTATGCAAAAGAACCATATAGCCTTTCTTTGAAGCCACATGTAGCTATTATAGGTTTTGCATGAGGGGGCACGCTGAGTACATTATTATGTACTCATCGCATTGCTTTTGTTGATTATTCAGATCACTACGAAGAAGAAGAAGACTACGACTACTACGACGATGCTTAAGAGTGAGGCCTCGTGGACTACATCGACTGCCTGTGGCTAGATGGAGTCACTTCGCATTTATATTTCCGCTGAGCTTTCTGATTGTAACAAATGTCACAAGACATTTCGCTATTGCTATTCAAACTATGTAACTGTACTTTTTGTACGTTCTGCAATGGTATCATTTCGCTGTGTTGTCAACATTGATCTTGGGATTGACATGATTACACAGGAGGTCTGGAAGTGTAATTCCGGTCCTCACAAACCGTGTCAAATGCTTCAACGACTAGTGACACGCCACAATATTACTCAATGGTGAATCATGAATCTAGAAACATTTATCAAGATATTTATTAGACACACCACTCTAGACTTCCATGTACAAAAATAATGGAATAATAATGGATTAACGAACGTGCATATATTTTTTAGCACATGTAGGGCGTATATTAATCCGTGAAGGAATACCATTTCTATGTCATTTTATTACTCTTAGAGATATTAATTGAACGAGTGCTTTCTTAGCAACAAAATTAGATGAAAATACAAATCTAAATTCTACAAAATACAGTTTCTTGTATATATTATAATTGCAACAGACATGCCAGAACTGAAACATTTAACATTGTATCTTAAGATCGAACAAAATTATAATGTGGTTCATCCTCCAAAACAAAATGTGCTAAACATAAAAAATACACTGGGAGTACTTAAGTAAGAACGTTTAGTATAACTCGGTGGAAATTGTTGTTTTAACTATGCCTTGGCCCAAGAATTGTTTGTTGGAAAGAATCTAATCCATATAACTGCACTTGTTCTAACTCATAATACAATTTAAAAGGTATGGATGTTGATGTCGGGATTAAATGAATGATTAGTTGTGTCTCCCTACTTGGTGTGGAGAAGGTTGAGTTTGGTTTTGGTGCCATGCAATTTGAGCTTTCATTCTCTTTTTGTAACTGGCAGTGTTGCTTATGTGTATGCTAGTTCTATTTCTGAACAACTTTATATATCCTGGCTTGTTAATCCTGATTTTTTTTAGACTAACTAGCTACACTTGAATTAAACCACAGAATCAACGTACATCATAGATAAAATATCAGGTGGCACAACACCAATCCAACTACCATCGCTCCTCGTAACGCAGCTCATCTTGGCTAGTCCATGTGCCACTTCATTCGCCGTTATTCGAACAATGCGGACCTTGAACTCTTGAAAGCCTTGCAGCAACGATCTGGTCTCTCCCAAGAGAATGATGTGCATAGACCGATCAACCCCATCCAGCATCAACTTCGCTCCCACACTTGCACAATCCACCTCCAGAATAAGCTTTTGCACTTGGTGTTCCTACGCCATCTTCACCGCATGATAACACGCCAATAGTTCAGTCCCCCTCCGCATGAAGGACCGCAAGGAAATCGCCGTGGTGGTCGCGCAAGACAGCACCAGCACCACCATCCCTTCTGTCAGCTGAGAATGCCCCATCAGTGTTCACCTTTAGCCATCCAACCTCAGGCTTTGCCCACCTCTCCTTCACCCGAGCTGGTTTAGGAGGCATCGGCACCTGCAGGTTGTTCCATTCCTCGATACCCACCAAAGTCTTAACAGCAATGCCCATCGGGTCCCCAATTTGTGGAGTCTCTCTAGCATCATTCCGCGCCGTCAAAATATTGTATAGTGTCATCATCATCACGGCAGCCGTCTGCTGTGATCCGCGGCTCAGAAAGTCTAGCATCCACCACCTCAAGTCGCCATGCCTCTCCATATCAGGTGGCTTGGGTATAGGTCCGTGCTTCTGTGAGATTTCATGCCAGACCCCAGCTGAGTGTGGACAACTCCAAAACCTATGCAGCAGATCTTCCTCTCTACCACAAGCGATACAACGAACCCCAGGTTTGATCTTTCTTCTCTGAAGTTCAGCGCCTACTGCCAGGCCATTCTCTATTAATCTCCACGTGTGTATCTTGACCTTGTGAGGTACCGGTGTGTCCCACAAGGCCAGCCAGCCTTTATGAGAATATCAAGTAGATGACGCCTCCACCATTCCTGCTTGCTGCTTCTTCAACTGAATCCCCAAATGATACGCGGAGCGAACCGTGAAAACCCCGTTCTTCGTATAGTTCCAAGCCTGGATGTCTTCCGTACCCGGAGAGCCAATCGGGACAGGGAGAATGTCACTGACATCACGGTCAGAGAACTGTTGTCGAAGCTTCGGTTCATTCCAGGCCATACCGTCA
The DNA here is from genome assembly GCA_947311845.1 of Poa pratensis. Taxonomy (NCBI): domain Eukaryota; kingdom Viridiplantae; phylum Streptophyta; class Magnoliopsida; order Poales; family Poaceae; genus Poa; species Poa pratensis. The sequence continues at coordinate 28,389,731 of CAMZMU010000051.1, read as the reverse complement.
GCCGAGAGAAGTTCACTCACCCGCTGTACAGGTTCATCCGACAAGCGTCCCAGTGGACGCATCGAGCCAGCCCTCGGGATCCAGTTCTCCTGCCACACCGGCACGCTCGCCCCATCACCAATTCGCCAGATTAGCCCTGCTTGAAATAGGCTTCTTCCGTACACAATGCTCCTCCAAGTGAAAGACGCACGCTTTGGGCATCCGGCTTGCATAAAATCACAGTTTTTGAAATATCTTGCTTTCAGGACCTTAGCACACAACGAGTTCGGATTCGTGAGTAGCTGCTAGGCCTGCTTCGCCAACAACGCCTGATTAAAAACCTCGAAATCCTTAAACCCGAGACCTCCATGCTCCTTCCGATGGCACATCTTGTCCCAGCTTATCCAATGCACCTTGCGTTGTCCATTAGTTGCTCCCCACCAGAAACGTGACGAAATTGAGCTCAATTGCTTACACAACTTTTTTGAAAAAATGAAAGCAACTCATAGTATACGCAGGTACATCCTGATGAACCGAGGTAATCAACACCCCTCTCCCAGCTTTAGACAAACCCCGACCTTTTACTTCTTGCACCTTCCCATGTGCCCTTTCTCTTATATGTTTGAAGGGCCCCTCTTTTGATCTACCAACTACCGTGGGCAGTCCCAGGTATTTTTCAGAAAGTGCTTCACAATTAATTCCAATCACTTGCTTTAGCTCATTCTTCCTATCCTCTTGACACCCATCACCAAAGAAGATACTAGATTTATCAAGATTAACTTTCTGTCCCGAGCTAATCACATAAGCAGCCAGTACTGGCTTGAGAGCTTGCATACTCCTCTCACTCGCCTCAAATTTCATCTACGAATAGCAAATGAGTCACATGTGGACCAGCAGCCCCAAATTTCACACCTTGGATATCCTTCACTTGCTGGGCATGTTTGAGCAGCGTCGAAAACCCTTCTACACAAAAGAGAAAGAGATATGGCGATATGGGGTCCCCCTGACGCAGACCCCATGAACGGAAGAAAGAATCCGACCTGCTCCCGTTCAACTTCGCTGAAAACCAAACCGATGTCACACACCTCATGATCATCTCCACCCAAGCCATAGAAAACCCCATGGCCAACATCATTTGCCGCAAGAATATCCATTCCACGCGATCGTAGGCCTTCGTCATATCCAATTTGAGCGCACACAAAGGGGTCTTTTTCTTCCTTGTTCTGATCGAATGGACACACTCATATGCAACAAATACATTATCCGTAATTAATCTCCCCGGAACAAATGCGCTCTGCTCCTCTGAAATCAGAATAGGAAGAATCTTCTTCAATCTGTTAGCCAGTCTTGGAAGCGATTTTATATAGCACGTTACACATACTTATAGGGCAGAACTGTGACAACAATTCCGGAGAGTTAACCTTCGGTATCAACACCAGAATCGTGTCATTGAAATCATCGGGAAAATCACAGCCCGCCAGGAATCCTCTCACAGCAGCGCACACATCCTCTTTAAGAAACGCCCAGTGGCGTTGATAAAACATGGCGGGCAGCCCATCAGGTCCTGGGCTTTTTGTTGGGCCCATTTGAAAAAGAGCTGTCTCAATTTCAAGATTAGTGAACGCTGCGGTCAGCTTCACATTCATCTCAGCCGTGACGCTCGGATTAATGCGATTAAGGATCTGGTCCATGTCAGCTGCACCTTCGGACGTGTACAGCGAGGAGTAGAAGGCCTGTGCCATATCTCTCATACCCTCATCTGTTGTACATCTACTACCATCCATTCTTCGCAGGAACTTAACCGTATTCTTGCGTCTCCTGTGAGATGCGCGGTTGTGAAAATAACGAGTGTTTCGATCTCCAGCTTTAAGCCATTCCTGTCTGGACCGTTGGCGGTACAAAATCTCTTCCTTTTCAAAAGCCTCATGTAACTTGCGTTCGATTTCTCGGACCTCCAGTGAGGAACCAGAAGCAAGTGAATTTGTCTTAGCATCCTCAAACTGTGCACGAAGAGTTTTTATTTGTTTTCTAACTGAGCCAAATGTATCATAGCTCCATGTCTTCATATGCCCAGTCACCTCCTTCAGCTTCTCCCACAGGCCATTTATATTGCCCCCTGAAGGTCGGCTATCCCTCCATGCATCAGCAACCATCGTCTCATAGGACTCATGCTTCGACCACATCTCCTCATACATGAAGCTCCTCACCCCCGAGGCACGGAGTTGTACCTCCTCCTCCCTAACTTTGATGAGCAGGGCCATATGATCAGACTCCTCTGTAGGAATGTGCTCCACCAACGTGCATGGAAACAGATCAGTAAAGGAGGTTGTAGCCGTAGCTCTGTCCAACCGTACTTGCACATTATCCACCCCTTCCCTTCTATTATCCCATGTGAAGTCGTAGCCAGTGTATCCAAGATCAATCAATCGGCAGTCTGATAGACAATCCCTAAACCTCTCCATCTGGTTTTCATTTCTAGCATTACGACTCCGTTGTTCATCCTGGCGCAAGATCTCGTTGAAGTCACCTGCACACAGCCATGGGAGGTTGTCCTGGGCTCGCAGGTATCTAAGAGCCTCCCATGTTTTTTCCCTCAACTCAGTCCGAGGTTCCCGTAAATTCCACTGAATCTCCAGGTCTTATCCTCATACGTAATTTTTGCATCTATGTAGTACTGGCACCATGGCCGGACCGAAACCTCAACACCATCACGCCACCACAGCCCTAAACCACCACTCCTCCCCTTACAATCCACAGACACACCAAATCTGAAACCCACACTCCACTGCAACCTCTCCATCGCCTTTTGCTTCAGCTTTGTTTCACTTAAGAACACCACCGCTGGGTTGAGAGATCTCACTAGATCCCTGAGCTCACCAACTGCCGAGGCCAACCCCAATCCTTGGCAGTTGAGAATTAAGCAATTCATTGCTCTCGGCGGCCCTGCGCTACAGGGTCCGCCGATCTCTGAGATGGATCTTCCAACCTGTGAAACACGGACGCAGTGCGCTGTCGCTTACCTGCAGACTTCGAGCTCCCCTCCCCCACAACCTGTACCGGCATCCAGACCTGCTTAGTAACTCTCTTTCTACTCCTGATACCATGCGGTAAGGTGCGATCTTCAGCAGATTTGTCCAGATTTGTCTGCCTAGGCTTCCTCCTATAGGTGCCAGTCCTAGTTTTCACCAGCCCAGCATCCTTCCCCAAGCTTGTACCCTGCTGCTCCATAGCACTCGCACGGTGACGCTTATCAGGGCTCGTCGCATCCTCGCCATCACGCCTAGGATCACCACCGCTAGTGTGGGATGATCCAGAATAGGCCCGCGTGTTTAACTTGTTTCTTCTAGTCGGTAAGTCTTGAACCGAGCCTCCCCCATAGTACCTGTCAGTCCCAGTGGAGTAGCTACCAAAGCTCGACGACGACATAATGGCCTTGCTTGGGGAGCAGGTTTTTTGTTCTTCTTTGGTTCGGCTCACAGCCACTCACCCCACTGCTTGACGTCCTCCTTGTCCGATGTGCATCCATCCGTATTGTGGACGAGACGCCCACAGTCAAAGCAGAAATGCGGTATCTTCTCGTACTGCAGGTCAAACCAGCGTCCGACCTCATCATTCTCCGACTCCTTCAGGCTGACACCTCGAAGAAGAGGTTGATCAACCCTAACAGCAACTCGGATTCTCAGCTCCTCCCCCCATGCCATCCCATCCTCATAAACCTCCACCGATATGAACTTACCAATCCAGCCACCAATGATTTCACCATATGCACGGTTCATCATGTCCATTGGCAGATCCAGCACCCAAACCCAGATGTCCATCGAGTCAAAAATCATGTCAGAGGGGCGCACACCACCATTGAATCCCTTCAGCAGCACCGCATTGAGATCAAACTGCGAAGGTCCGTTTCGCAGTGCATGCTTCCAATCTCCTTCAGACGTGAACCGCACCACAAACCTATTGTCACCGATGTCCTTGAATTGAGCCGGGCCATGCAGGCCCCAAGCTCGCTCCATAGCCCTCTCAAATGCACCGATGATCAACTTGCGAGGTGAGCACACCTTACCCACCAGTGCCCATCTAGGGCGCGGGACGTTCGCCGGGTTGACATCCTTGATCACCAGCCCCGTGGCCTTTTTCTCCGTGAGCAGCAGATCGCCCATCTTAGCCGATAGACTCGCCGCCACCTCCTCCGCTCCCGACTTGGCCGGCGATCTCGACTTCGCCCGCCGGGAACCACCGCTCGTCGCCTTCTGTCGGGCTGGAGAAGCCATCAGAACTCGCCCTCACACACCACAGGGGCACGCAAGCACAAATCCGTACACCAACCGGCCGTCGAGAAGAATCCTCGCCGCCGAGGTCTACCCGCCGCGGGATCGCAACCACCCTCAAAGGAGAAAACCCTAGCTAAACACGATCGTCTCCCGATCGCCCTAGAGAAACTTCAGCTCTTTTCGGTGGACCCGCTCTGTTAATCCTGATTGATATTGTCTTAAGAATACTTAAAATGTGTAGGATATCTTGTGCTATCTTTAGACTAGATCCAGCATGAATGTAGATTGCATTGCAATGATAAGCATTTAATGTATATTGATGTAAGAGTAGAAATGCACATGTGTGCTTGAGTTGTCAGAATGATTTGTTGAGTAGAATCTCTAGTAATTTGCTCAGTTGCAGTTGCTTTATTATAGCTGTATGGTTGTGGTGGAAGGAAACATTGTGCGTCATAATATAAATCCATGCTTAGGACTTGATCCAGTATGATCATAGATTTAATTGTCGTGATAATCATTGAGTATGCAATTAATTAAGAGCAGAATGGCCATATATGTTCGCAGTTTAAAGAATAATTTGCTCATGTCCAGATTATCTTAGAATTCTCCCAATTGTTGAGGAATCTTGTCCTAGTCATATTACTAGCTGATTAATAATTAAGTACTTGTTCTAATAGTACTTAATTATATGGACAGCTATAGCTATGCAGGAATAGTTTGGTAATTTACTGTAATATTTCTTCTCCTTTGCAGGTCATTTATCGATGTAGTTATTTGCTCCGTTTGTGGTCATATGTATAATGTCTGGAGAACAAACACCCTACGGAGATCTGTACATGGTTGGAGAAAACGATGAGTGATATTTTTATCCCATTTGGATGAAAGTGTAGTCTACGGATCGACCCTGAATTGCTTTAGTCATTTTATGAGTCTTCCACATATTTGTAGTTGTATTGTGTTGTCTTTTGTTTTGTTTTTGTTGTGCGGGTGTATGCATTCTTGTTATGCACATGCCACATGTGATTTATTTAGATAGTATCGTCTTGGACGAACTATTGCGTTTAACCAAAAAAAACACTTTATCAAAGAAAAGTGACGAAAGTGTGCTTCCCTGATGTAAGTGGCAAACCAATGTACCATGCTGGATCGATGATGCAACAAGGGGCATCAGGATGAAACAATGAAGAGGGACTCGGGGATGTCACTAACTCCATTGATTTGAATTGAACCCCTTGATCAACAGTTGAATAATTAGACAAAAATGAAGAATTATCCTCTTGATCAAATCTCTACTATATAATATCCAACAGCGACCGTGGTGGTACGTTTTTTAGTTTCCCAATTTACCCCTGCATTGCTAGGCTATTTACGGACAATTGTCACCGCTAAGTGATAGGATCGCTTCGCTATTCTATTCCCAGACTCGATTCCACCGGTCAAATCACCAATCACGGCGGCCTCTGTCTCCACCGAGGAAGAGCAGGGCACGGCGGCGGAGCATGCTGTGCTCCGAGATGGGCGCCGGCGGCTGCGGCTGCAGTTGAAGAGGATCCGCGCGTGGTCACGTAGAATCTGGCCGATGGGGTGCTTGTGCTCACCACCCCGCCACGTCCGCGTCGCCGTGGGATCAGCCGGAGTTCAACGCCTTCCTCGGCGCTGCTGCACGGCGAACCGACAGCCACGAAATTGAGGCCTCGCGGTGCGAGGGCCTTCGGCGCGCTGGATGTTGTTCCGCCGTGAGTGACGGCAACGGGGCCGAGTGACTGCTGCTCTGCTCGTATGCTCCCAATCCCCAGTAATCTATTCCACGGCCAGCGAGCTCCGCGCGTCTCTGGATCCCTACCGAGCTTGATGGCGGCATCGAGGAGCTCGCCCCTGGCGACGCAGAGCACCGGGGGCGCGCGCTGGGAGGAGCGCCGCGGCGCACGGGCGCCACCACAGAGAGAAGGAGGAGCTCCGTGATTTGAGCTGCTCCTCCACCCTCTTCGCCCGTCTCTTTCCCACGACCACGAGCGCCGCCCCGCCTGTCTCCTATCCACGGATGCTGCCCCTCCTATTTCCCACGGCCATGGAAGCTGCCCCTCTTATCCACGCTGGAGTCCTGGCCAGGCAGGGCCTCCATTAGAGCCTCCGCAGGCGAAGCACGAGTTAACATCTACGGCAGCTACAAGGTACGCACGGGAAGGAGAGAACTTCTCCTGCTCCATGGGCGCCTCCATGCGGGCATCAGGTGTTTGCTGATATGCCTCTGGGCTAACAGTGTTTCTTTGGTCCGTTTTGTTCAAGCTTCCGGACTACTAACTAAATTTATTGGAGATGCTCAAATGCCAAAAGTAGTCAGTAGACTATAGGACACATATGACCACATTAGACAACCTTTCGCCGGCCAAATTGAAGAAGAGCTTCAACATGTTATAGGCCGTGGACGGTGGTTTGAGGTGGCGAGCCTGGCGGACGACGAGACGCTGTTTATCGGCACCTGGCTACGGCGGGAACATGCCAAGGAACCGCATATACTTCGCCATCGGCGCTTGGGGACCGGCGACAACCCAGCCAGCTTGGGCATCTAGGACATGAACAGCAAGACCATCTTCGACATTGGTCTGCCACGCGGTTTATTCATCGAGGACTGCAAACCCCACGGGGTCATGGCTCTTTCAGTCCACTGATGTGTAAGCATATGTATATTTAGTATAGTGATTATATTTCGAAATTAGCATGTAATGGATGCTCTGCGCCGCTACATCTCGAATCTTCTTTTACGGCTGTACATATCCACACAGGGTACACTATGTATAATGCTTAATTGAGTCTTATCAACCTATTGGATTATAGGTTTATAGCTTAATTGTCTGCAGTTCACGGTTGCAAAATGCTTGGATTTTCTTGACATTTTAGCCAAGTGCATGAAGCTTACGGGTTTATGTCTTTTTCTACTAACCTTAGAGCTCAAAGAATTCGAGGTTTCTCTCTGTTCAATGTGATCAAACAATTATGATTTATCTCCCTAAACATGAGGTATCTGTACCTCTTGTGCCTACTTCAAACAATTCGTATACACACATGATTAGAAATAGGGATGGTCAATTGGGAGCCCAGTTGAATATGACAAATTCTCATCGACTCTTCGATTTTTCCATGGGAAGAAATTGCAAAAGACAGGATAATGGTAGAAGGTTCATGGATGCAAAATACAATTTCAAATTGACTGAATCTTTTTGTGAGACTATATGCTTACTCAGTTTTTAGATACAGCTAAATAAATCAATGTTTAAGAAGATTAAGATAACAAATAAGGTTGGACAACTAATATTTGTAGTTTTCTAATGTAGAGTTTCCCCCCGTTGCAACGCACGGGCACTTTGCTAGTTAGACTAATATAGTACACACCATCGGTTGTATGCTGTGCAGTAAAATCTCTCAAAGATTAACGAGAGATCATGTACTGTAGTAGAATTGTGGAGATCGTCTGCATATTCAACTTTATTGGGGTGCAAAATATCATTTCAATTGGAATAAACAACAAACTTGTTTTTGTTCAGAAGTCAAACTACATTTTTATCTGAAATTTTACAATATCTGACCAACCAATTTTATTTGCACATGTTAATCGTTGTTCACGTCGTTGATTTGACTTCCCTGCTCGTCATCCCAGGCGAACCTCCTCCAGTACCAATGTCGTTTCCATACCGACTGCATGGCTTCCAGCGGTACGCCCTTGGTCTCCGGAAGGAACGCCGCCACGAAGATCGTCATTATCAGAAGCCAACCAGCGTAGAACAAGAACACGCCGTACTTCATGGCGCAGAGCAGCGCAATGAACACCTGCAGCTCCACGAAGCCGAAACAAAACGCGACAGAGATGCTCATGGCCTGCCCGGCGGACCTGATCTCCACGGGGTAGATCTCACTCGGCACGACCCACCTAAGCGGCGCCCAGGACAAGCCGAAGCTGAACGTGCAGAGGCAGATCAGGACAAGCACGCCGATCCCGTAGCTCCGCGGCATGGCCGCCACCCCTTGGTGCTTCCCGAGATGGTCCGCCATGACCCACGAAATGGCAACCTTGATTGTTCAGCAATAGGGTTAGAATGTTGACCCATGCACTTACTATATATGCTAGCAGTAGCACACGCTAGTGGCAGTAGGGCATGATTAGGATACCTGGCAGATCATCATGCCTATGCCACCGACGATGAAGAGGAACCTGCGGCCGGTGCGGTCCATGACGGAGGTGGACAGAACCGTTGCCACCAAGTTGGTGATGCTATTGATCACGGAACCAAGTATAGCTTTCTGGCTATTGAAACCCACCGTGCGGAACAGCACCGGCGAGAACACGGAGATGACGATCTGGCCAGTGAACTGGTAGAACATGGGTATGGCCATCCCAACCACAAGATAGTGCCGGTACTGCTTGCTGAACAGCCTCCGGTACGCGCCGACGTCGTTCTGGCGTGCCTCGTCCACGGCGCGGACGATGTCCTTGAACTCGGCGTCGACGTTGGCATGGATCCCGCGGATACGCTGCAGCGCCGCCCGAGCCCGCTCGGGGTGGCCTCGCAGGACGAGGCTGCTGGGAGTGTCCGGGACGAAGAAGGCTCCCACGATGATGATGACGGCCGGCGCGGCCGCTAGGCCGAGCGAGACGCGCCAGCCCCAGCCGGGGATGCGGTTGGTGATGTAGTTGGTGATGGTCGCGGACAGTATGCCGATGACGACGAACATATTGTACGCCGACGTGAATGCGCCGCGCCACCTCGCCGGCGCTGTCTCAGAGAGGTACACGGGAGCTGCCTGCGGTAAGAAGAAAAACAAATTCATTATTCAAACCCCCTGGACGCAACTATAATATTGTTGGGCCTCCACATGCCTGCAATGTGAACCCAAGACCAAGGCCCAGTAGCATCCGGCCGAGGATGAGCATGGCGATGTTCACGGCGGCCGCGTTGATGATAGAACCAGCAAGGAACATGGCACCGCCGAGCAGCATGACGGCCTGGCGGCCCACCCTCTTCGTCACCCGGCTCGCCACCAAGGACGAGAAGGCGCCGGCGATGAACAGCGACGACGAGAACGCGGTGAGCCATTGGTTGTCGTACTTGCAGTACGGGTCGCTCCTCGCGCCCTTCCTCCCGCTCTGCACCTCCGGGAAGAACTTGCTCAGGAACGAATCCATTTGCGTCACGCCACCTGACTTGCCAAAACCAAAAGGTTATGTATATGTGTAAGCGTAAAATGTTGTTACCATACGCTCCGACTTGCAGCATGATTGTAGTGATCGTGTTTAACGAAGTAGTTTTGCTTCTTAGGAAAATACCCATGCATGGAGATTTACTGACATGAAAACAGGCACCAAGAACAGCTGGGTTAAGAGGCCAACAATATTACAGTAAGCCGTACTCGGCAGTTCACCTAAAAAAACAATAGGCCATCTGGCCATGTGTGGGACAGGAATTGTGGGGGTGTAAAGGAACCTATCTCAAGATTCTCAACTCCAATCGCGTGGTACACGTGATAAGCTACCTCAAACAAACAAACAAACAAAAAGATTCTCAACTCCATAATCCCTCTAGTTGTGCGTTAACACTACAAATATCGTCGTTCGTCCGTGACCGCTGAGCTGGGATATGACTTTCTCCGCTATCACCGCCTTGTGCGTGCATATTCTATCAGTACTATATGCTTCTAGGTCTTGCAGAATCATTTTGCCATTCTGGTCATACATAAAGTATTTTCAACCACACTACATATCCCATAGTTTGATGCGTATATCATGATCGGTAGGTCAACGTAATCCCTGGATCACATGCATTCTCTGAATGAGATATTTTGAATCGCTTGCTGTTGCTTAAATGATTTACCATAATTCAAAAAAAATAGATAAACAGGAGGATCACTCCTGGCTCCAATTAAGAAGCCCCCACAACAGGCAGCGTAACATGAAATGGGTCTGTCTCCAGAGGGGGGTCTAAAAAGGAAACTACAGACACCAGAATTCAAATTTATCACTATGCAGATAGATTTTCCATTCAATCAGCAGCCTAGGATCTCATCCTGTGGTGCAGAGATCCAGGTCAGTTTGACCCTTACGAATCCATCTTTTGCATTCTAGTACTAAGCGAACTAACAAGAGAAACAGATCCGAGTTAAGCTAATTCAGCACGATAAACATCAGCTTAGGTAGTTACCTTGACCTTGAACCAGAGTGTGCCTTGGAACTAAGCCTATTAATTATCATATGTACAGTACAAACGGACCTGTGACGCCAGCGTCGTAGCCGAAGATGAGTCCGCAGGAGGCCGCCATGAGGGAGGTCGCCACGACGGCGAAAGTTACGCCGCCGCCATAGTCGTGCGCACTGCCATCGGCTGCTACGAAACCACCACCGGCCATGTCTCAAGCGTTCGCGCTCGATCCCCTGTTTATGCTCGAATGATGGGTTGAAACTTTGAAGCCGAACACTGATTATACAAGGCCGCCAGCGATGCGTCTATATAGCTTAGCCAGAGGTTTGTATTCTATGACTGGAGGCACCGAAGAGCTGTAGAAAGTCTACGCTTCCAACCGCACACCGTTGTCAATCTCTATTATGGTAGTATTCTATACACACAATGCCATCTTTCAATTTTTTTGAACATTTGAGTAATGCAAATCTTAGCTCTAGCTGGACGCCTGAATTGCCTGGCCGCCACAGCAGGTGGGACGTCGGCAGTGTGTAGTCATATTGGTAAACTGCCGGAAATGAAAGGTCCGGTCTTGTGTTATTATTTTGACAGTTCCATATCGATCAGGATAAAGCTGAAATTCTAACAAGAATTCAATCCTCTTTTTTTCTTGTCGATTCAATTCAACCAATTTTCTAACATATTTAAAATATTGGTCGCTGTCACCACGAAAAGCGTAGCCACAAACTTTTCCTGCATTATCGATGGAATGTGCGCTGCTTTAGCTGCATCCGGAGGAGAAGGGGGTAGGACTACCGCCGCAGGGTTCACCGTCGCTGCCGCCGCAACCGAAGGAGAAGTAGGTCGTTAACCGTTATCTGGTCGTTTTGTCATGTAGACATTATTTGGCTTTTAATGGTAACAATTCTACTCCTTTGCAGTTTATTTACCGTTGTACTCAATTGCTCAGTTCGGCTTGCAACTAGTATGGGGGATTAGCGCGGGTCTCTCAAGTTGACACGATTAATTCGTTGATTAGTTTGCTTACAGTCTTAGATGCAGCCCAACTACATACATGTGGCTTGTGTTGGGATATGTGTTGTCAACATAAGAGATGCCATGAAAATATCAGACGGACCTTGGACCGGCCTCTCTCGTCTACAGTAACCCAGAGAGGGATTTGTGAGCGACCCGGGCGTACCACCTCGCCGGCGCTGAATCGGCGGCTTCCCCGCCCTCCGCCGGCCGCTCCGGCGGCGGGAGGACGGGGGAACGCCGATTCGCGTCGTGTACATAGCGTAGGTAGGCTTAGGTCTTCCGGCCGGCGGCGTCGTGGTGGAGAAGGCGCTGGCGGATCGGTTTTGCTGGGGGTGACTCTCCTCCTCGATGGCGGCGCTCTGCGGGGCTCCGACGTCGAGCTACCTCCTTCGTCGGGCTGGCGGTTCTTCGGAGCAGCCTCGTTCGACTTCCCCATGCCGGAGTCCGTGGATCGACGGCGGATCTGGCTCCTTTTGGTTTTCAGGAAGAAGCTCAGGCACTTCGGCTCTTCTTCGACGGCGGCTGCTGGCGTAGACCCTCCGGGGTCGGCGATCGGCGACTTCCCAGTCGCTCGGGGACTACTCCCGTTCCAAGGCTTCAAGGGGCGTAGGAGCGACCGCGCGCCACCGACGGCGCCATGGTCAACGACGGTGCTATGTTGCAGGAGGGAGTGCGTTGTAATTTTTATCTTTGTGTGGACCTCTCTGTAACTTGCCGGATGTTTCTGGCTTCTTTCTCCGCAAAAAAAAAAAAAAAAAAAACATAAGAGACGCCACTTGTGTATTATTCAGTACTCTCTACGAGAATTTAAATACAAAAAACCCATGTTGGCACGTTGGTTGACCAAAAGTATTCATTCATGTTATATATTCCCTTCATCACCACAATATAATATTACTCATATGGAGTAAAAATAATGATACCACATGTGTATAATTCTTGACTCTCTAAAAATATGTTCAATATCAAACCCATGCTGGCATGTTTAGTTGACCAAAAAAACAAATCTTATACATTCACTTTAGTATTAAAGCAACTGATCATATGGGCCTATCAAGGATTCAATTGGGCCTATCGACTTCGATACCACGCAATGGAGTAACCATAACTCGGTGGAGAATCGTGGTGTTCGATTACAGGGCTCAACGGCCGGCACCGGAAGGGGCTTTCATCATTGCTAATGCTCGGCGCTTTGGTATTTGGAACGGGCGTAATGCAAGGGTCTTTCGAAACTTTGCTTCCATGCCTTCATCTGTAATTTTGCCAATAAGCGGAATGCCGCTCTTTGGGCCACCTTGGGGGCAAAATGTTTGAGTGGTATCATGTCGCGAGAGAAGACTTTTACTCTCAAGCCTCTCGGCTTGCAACCTAATATCCTTATTTAACGAAATAGGCAAGCTTTTGCATTTGTTTCAAAAAAAAAGTGCATTCAATTAACAAAATAAAAAAATACAACCTTTGCTCCATGAAGGTTGGGTATGGTTGTTGTGGGAATGGCAATCTATATCATGTCATAGTGAAAACAACACAAGAGAGGTGGTAAATACATATCGTTAGTTAAGGCGATCCTACGGTAGAGATGAGCTCGATGATTCATGTAAGTAAAACCCAAGCGTATTTTTAAGACGGCCTTGGAATAGGACGTTCGTCACTTGCGAGAAACTCAAAAGGTGATCTTCTTAACTTGGTTCGCCCGGCTCACAGTTAGGTGGCGTAATCTACAGAGGGCTGGCCCGCAAACACAATTTAGTTACTCAACACCGTGTCGTCTCCGCTAGTCCGCCGAGATGAAAACAAAATTCAAGATGCCTCCAACGAATATGTGTCTAAAGGGAAGTCAAGTTTCTATGTGGTCACAAAGTTTATTTAGATTGTACATCAAACTATACGACAGACTTCTATTTTTTACAAAGTATATGAAGCACCTGTGTTTTACCAATAATAGCTAAATTTCGGGAACAAGAAAGGTGTATTTGTACACAAAAGAAACAACAAGATGACCCATGCCGACATTGAGGACGCTTGTATACATCTCCTACGCTCCCTAGTGTTCCTATTTATGTAAACATACTCACTCTCTTCATTTTTGTAAGGCATGGTAGACAAAACAGTCTTGCTTCCAAACATATAAAAAATGAGTGTATCTAGACACGTTGTATGGAGACTAAACTGTTTTGTCTAAGATGACTTATAAAGGTGAACGGAGGGGGTATGATATACACAATCATGAATCTAAAAAGAATTATAAAGATAATTGTCACACACACCACTCTAGACTTCCACGTACAAAAGTAATGGAATAATATTGACAATAAACGTGAATACATACATATATACTCTAACACATGTAGTGACAAATATTAATCCACAAAGTAATACAGTGTAATCTATGTAATTTTATTACTCTTGTGGATATTAATTCAGTGGGACTGTGGGAGGTTTCCTTGGAAACAAAACTTTGAAGAGAAAACTAACATAAATTTTGCTAAAAAATACATTTCTTATGTTATATAAGCGCCAGAACACTAACATTAGAATTGTAGATTAATATCCACATTACTACTTGTATGTGCTAAATACAAAAATAAATTTAAGATCTTATGTTATAGAATTAATTGGTACTTAAGTAAGAAAGATCAGTACAATTCAGTAGTAATTTTTGTGTTAACTAGCCCTTGACCCAACAATTGGATGTGTCTTCATCGGCACCAAAGACGATCAGAAATCAAAACAATCAGTCATGAGATAGAAGAGCTCAGCGGCAATCTGGAATCTTTCCAATTAAATTCCGTTAGTATGGAGGGCAATGAAGGGGCACACCTGTGTGCCAACCAGGCATCGGAGATTAGAAGAATATGTATTAGGATAATTTTGTACCTAGTTTCTTTGCTCAATGCATGTAGGACGATTGTTAGCCCGATGATTAATGAATGCTCTTGATTCATAAAAAGAAGAAAACATTTGTAGCATTAGGTGAGGCTAAACACTATCAGACAACTACGTAGTATGCATTTTTTAATTCAAAAACCAAATTTAGATTTTATCCAACAACTATATGTATTATATGCATAATCATCAAAAAGTTTAGGGACCTTTTAGAGGACAGCAGATCAATATCAACCCGCCATTTTATCAATACAAGGGTCCAAATTTATCAATACTCCTACCAAACAATTGTAGTATTTTTCCGCGGAGGATCAAAATCGATAGGGATGAGTAAACGTTTCCGGCACTCAGAGCATCTCCAATAGGTGACGTAAAATACATTTCAAATGTTTTTAGATCAACGGGGTAAAACCAGGTCTCCAACAGCTGCCCATGATGTAAATTTTGGTCCAAAAATTTTAGATCGCGATGTAAAATATGGCACTGGTCTCGTGGAGCGCCAGTACACAGGTCACTTCAGTGGCTAAGGCACTACAGTTCATCGGTTCACTTTCCACGTCGGAGTCCAGTCGAGCAGAGGAACCCAGATTTCAGCTCAGCGTTTAGTGGAGCTTATAGATGCCAATTTCTTGGGGTGCATCCCCCTTTCGAGAAGATATGGAGGTCCAACGCTGAGCCTAAGTGTAGATTTTTTGCATGGCAGAAAATTTGTCGCTTCGGGGATGGCCGCATGATCCTATTTGCAACCTTTGCCGCATTTATTCCGAGACGGCGCAACACCTTTGCCACAAATGTTCCTTCACCAAGGCCGTGAGGGATGCGCGTGAGGGATGCGGTGCTTACGGCAAACGGCCTGCCGACCCCTTCCATTGCATCCACGACGGACCGACACTTTGATGGGTGGTGGCTTCACTACATTGCGAACTTCCCAAAGGACAAGAATAGAACTGCGAGTGGGAGCAGCACCTACGTAATTTGGAGTGTTTGGAAGGAGCGCAACGAGAGGGTTTTCTCCAGCGCGGCCGTGAATATTGGAGAGGTTGTGCATTTGGTGAGAGATGAGATCGAGACGAGGGCCTATGCCTTCAAAGATGACCCTAGAGACCGCGGCGTGTAGTTTTTACCGCCTACCTTTTTTTCCTTTTTCCTCTTCTTGAGAAACTCTTGTAAAAAAACCTTGCTTCATGTCTAATCCAATAGCAGTGCGCCTCCCTTAAGCCTCAAAACCAATATCAGCGGCCACCACTTTTGGACAGCACACTTAATCTCTGACGGGATAAGGTGTCGTGTCGTCGGCAGTCTGCGAGACTCACTCACCCACCAAACCCAAACTTGTGATGATTGTTACACATCTCCCTTGCGAAATTGTTACACAAGGTTCCATAAGAAACGTTTTGACAAGCACTTTTAGTTTGCGAAAACGTGTTATATCGTGGGACAGAGGGTGCAGATCCAATCGAGTTCAAACTCGTTGTATTTGACAAGCTTTCTGCCGCAAATCACAAAACTGTAGCAGCATTTTCATAAAACGAGTTTGTCTCTATCTTTAGGGCATGCCCATCATGCCCTGCAGTCAAAAGGAGATGGGGGTAATTCGAACAGAGATCAGTACACCAGGTTCTGCAAAGGTACACAGAGCGAACCTTGCAGAAACGAACTATGATAATGATGATTCGTTAGATAAAAGTATCATGCCAACCACAGTATATTATACTGCGCACCAATGATTTGATCATTTGAGTTCAGCTTAACTAGCTACACAAGACAGTAGACATGGTACTAGGATTTATATGCAGTTGACCTGGCTGTCCTGCTTGGCGTCCCTGATGAACCTCCTCCAGTACCAGTGCTTGGCCCAGACCGAGCGCATGGCCTCCAGCGGCACGCCTTTGGTCTCGGGGAGCAGCGCCGCCATGAAGACCGTCATGGCCAGGACCCAGCCGGCGTAGAAGACGAAAATGGCGTACTTCATGGCGCAAAGCAGGGTGATGAACACCTGCGTCTGCGCGAAGGAGAGGCTGAGCGCGATGGAGATGGTCATGGCCTGCCCCGCCGACCTGATCTCCACGGGGTAGATCTCGCTCGGCACCACCCACTTGAGCGGCCCCCACGACAGCCCGAAGCTGAAGGTGTACATGCACGTCAGCGCCAGCACCCCGTACGCGTAGTTCCTCGCCATCGTCGTCGCGTGGTGCCGACCCAGATGGACCGCCAGTATCCACCCCACCGCCACCTTGAATGAATAGCAGAAACTGTAAGTTCAAGCGACAGCTAGTGTTGGTGCCCGTGTCTTATGCGGTGTATTAGTTACCTGGCAGAGCATCATGGCGATACCGCCCACGAGGAACAAGAACCTGCGGCCGGCGCGGTCCACAACGAAGGAGGACACGACGACGGAGCTCAGGTTCACGAGGCTGAGTATGACCGAGCCCAGGATGGCCTTCTGGCTGCTGAACCCGACAGTCCGGAACAGCACCGGCGAGAAGACGGATATGACGATCATGCCGGTGAGGTCGAAGAAGGTGGGGATGGCCACCATCATCACCAGGTAGTGCCGGTACCCCTTGCCGCGCAGCCGCTCGAAGGCACCCTCGTCGTTCCGGCGGGCCTCCTCGACGGCGATGACGATGTCCTTGAACTCGTCGCCAACGTCGGCGTCCACGCCTCGGATGCGCTGCAGAGAGGCGCGTGCCCTGTCGGGGTCTCCGCGCATGACGAGGCTGCTAGGGGTGTCCGGGACGAAGAGCGCGCCCAGCACGACGATGATGGCCGGCACGCCGGCGAGGCCCAGAGAGACGCGCCAGCCCCAGCCCGGGATGCGGTTTGTGAAGTAGTTGGTGACGGTCGCGGCCAGCGTGCCGAGGACGAGGAAGAAGTTGTAGGCGGTGGTGAAGGCGCCGCGCCACTTGGCTGGCGCTGTCTCGGCGAGATACAACGGAGCTGCCTGTAGTCAACCAATGCATATGTCATTGCGAGGGAATGGAGCTTGTACCAAAATGTTTGAACTGAGTTGAAGTGGGCCGTGTCGTACAAGCACAAACTAGGCCTGTATACGAGTAATGCCATGCTCATGGGCCCAATAAAGTAGGGCTCCTCTTTAATAGAAACTGAAGAATTCTCGAAAGAAAAAACAAACTGAAGGTGGGAAGTCGACAAGGGTGGACAGTACAGACCTGCGCGGTGAAGCCGACACCGAAGCCGAGCAGCATCCGGCCGATGATGAGCATGGAGACGTTGACGGCGGCACCGTTGATGGCGGCGCCGGCGAGAAACATGACTCCGCCGGCGAGCATGACAGCCTGGCGGCCTACTCTCCGGGTGACGCGGCTCGCCACAAGCGACGACAGCATGCCGGCGATGTACAGCGACGACGTGAACGCCGTGAGCATCTGGTTGTCGTACTTGCAGTAGGCGTCGCGCTTGGCGCCCTTCATCTCCCTCAGCACCTCCGGGAAGAACTTCTCTAGGAACGACTGCATTTGCGTCACGCCACCTGATTGAAATTTCACCATCGTTCATCAGAAATCAGTCATTTACACTGTAATTCGTCGACCGGTCGACATCACGCTGCACGTGAGAAATAAATCCATCTGTAAAATCGCCCTGATAACGAATAAGGTACAACCTTTGACTAGTCGAGGATGCTAAAGGCAACAAACTATAGGATACATTATGTGCCGACATCGCAACAAACTGTACCAAGTCTCTGAAGAACTTTCAAGCAAGAGGATGTCATACATATCTGCAAGAGGTATGCATATCTGCCGAGATCGCAACGAACTACACTGACTACAGCGACGTCCCACCAAACTAAAATCAAGAATATTGGCATATGTGCGTATTCTGATTCCTTCCAACTTCCTGCGGCTCTACTTAACCATCTCGTTAGTCATGACGATGACATATGGGTGGACTTAGGAGTACCTTAAATAATCCACAATGGGCTTATTCTAGCCACATGTTGTTTCCAGTCTATCAATCATGTACGAGTAGTTTTCAGCATGTATATTTCTCCAGGACAAATTACATGGATATATAGGTATAGTAGTCATGTCTCGATCAATAGTGTCCGTAGTGCGGTGACAAGTTGACAGCACCAACAACATGTGCATTGCATTTTGTCCAGTGTTCTTGGACAGAAACCGTACATAAAGTTTGACAAACCCCTGTGTCATGTTTCCAGGGAGCTCTCCGATCGACCCTTCAAGTGCTATCTTGTTTCCCTGTCCTGCACACGTTTACTTTGTGCAAGGTATGTTGCTGATTATTAGTGGGGTTTACTTTTGCTTTCGGCCGGAAACTTCATGCGTGTTACCACTGTGTAGTTGCGACACTGCCTAGCACACACATTGGCCCATTGCTGATGAGACCCTAGCTGTATGTGCATATAATTCTCTGCTAGTGGATGCCAAAGTTAGCATATATTCGTATGGACAAGGTTCCAAAGAACCCAAACCACATGATAATAATTGATATGCCCTATTACTATTTTCTGTTAAGGATCAGTAGGGGCTAAGATCTACAGGGCCAGGCTGGATTCTCACCTAGCTAATGAAATGCTTCAACAGAAGATAGCAAGAGGGGCGGACGACAGAAACACAAATGTTATGATTCCTGCCGTGGCGCCTTTGCAGGTGGCTACTTGCTGTATGTCATGTCCTCTCAGCTTTTCCTGTGAAGCAACGTACTACTCCAAGGCTGGTCTATACATCTCATGGTGAAACAACGGCTTGCTTTTCGTCTACAGAGGTTGTAGAAGAGGATTCTGTTCTGCCCTGAATAAAAATTCAGAGCGGGAACCAAATCCTGCTCTCTGTTTACTTATTCTTCCTCCGATAACGACTCTCTAGACAGCGAAATCGTGCTTAGTCAGTGTGCCTGCCTTCTATGCTTTCGGTCAAAATTGAATACATTTTTACAAAAAATATTGGGTCAAAGTTGATTTCTTTTCTTTGGTCCTATGCTACATCATATGTGGAAGAGTACACGCAGAGAAAATCACACACACTTTATGCGTTTCCTTGTATATATTGGGTTGAGAAAATCACGCAGAGAAAACCAACCCGGATGCATGTGCATATGCGGTTAGTCGGCGATGAGATGTTGATATTTCTTTGGACTAGAAGTTGCAAACGTAGAAGTGCGTGCCCATCTGATATTTCTGTACTAATCCTTGGCGTTCTTTATTTTTTTGTCACCAGGACAAAATGATGATCTATAATTAGTAGTAAACCAAATACTAGTAGAGCGGTAACTTCTCCCGCTTAATTACTATGAATAGACAAGCCTAAAATTACTCTGTCGGTGCGTTACTTGGAAGGTTAATCAAGTGTAGCAGTAATACTCAAAACCCCATAGAGAAACTATACATGACTTGAGCTGCACTCATGCCTCGTTCAAACTGAGGATCGAAGGTGTTCATGGTGAATTAAGCCATGAATAGAAGCAAGCATAAACTGTTCAGAGGACGCGCCCACCTGAGACGCCAATGTCGTAGCCGAAGATGAGGCCGCAGGAGGCGGCCATGAGGCAGGTGACCACGACGGAGATCGTCACGCGGCCGTCCCCGTAGCCGTGTGCGCGGCCGGCGCCGTCCGCCGAGGCGAACCCTCCTCCGGCCATGGCGGCTGCGCGCAAGCCTTGGCCGTCAATGAGTTAGTTGGGTTTGGAAGGCAGAGTCTTGGGAGTAAACGACGGTTGCCGCTTTATATACAGGTTTTTGACATGATCACAGCGAACAGTGGAGCAATTGGATGGGGATAAATGTGTGTGCAACAGAACAATGCGTTGGGAAAGCGACATTTAGGGAATAAAATAGGGGCTGATGAGTTGTGTCGGAGAATAGAAATAGGAAAAGTTGGCCTACTTAGATTAATTACCGAATATAAGTTGATATAAGTTAATAAATACATTTTTTTTAACAAGCAAAGGGAGAGAAGGGGTTTTATACATGCCATCTCCATACATTTGAGGAAGCACCATCGTCAAATAGGGCTTTGTGAGCCGATGAAGAGGCCGGACTCTGGTGGAGTCGAAGTCGATGTGGTTCGTCGACTGGGAAATGTCCACACGCTCCTCACATCTTGGAACTGCTGATTGTTATTGGCGTCGTTGAGGCAAAGCACCAGAGTTGCCACCCATGGACCGCCTTCCTAGTTCTTCGACCGTCATCTTCCCTCGCACATCGTCGTCGACGGCAAGGGTGACCACCATCCCACCCCCAATTGTCGCTAGAGGCGGGCGAAGGGGAGAGTGCCTGTGGCCTCACTGGGAGATTGTGGTAGGAACGAGGCCGCCGCCTTCTTGGCTTGAAGACGAAGGAGATAGGGGAACCAAAACGGCTCCGTATCAATATGGCGCGAATGAGTTCAGTCGAAGAATGGAAATAGGAAAAGTTGGGCTACTTATGAAATAGATTAAGAGATTAATTAACTATTACCCAACGTATGTTGATATATGTTAATAAATGTACATTTTCAATTGGCAAGGAAAAGGAGCTTTATCCATGTGATTATTCTATAAGGCAAGTGTGTGTGCTACTGTTTGAGTGACATGTGGTCCTTTTTTTGTGAAGAAAAACTTTCAATCTATTCATCAAATTGTCAAGGCAGTACAGAGAGCATGAGAAGTAATAGAAATTATATCCAAAACCGCAGACCACCTAGCAACGATTACAATCACTGAAGCGAGCTAAAGGCACGTCGTTGTCATCGCTCCTTCCATACTTGCATCTTGTTGTAATAGACAGTTGGATAGTCACCATGCCAAGTCTCACAGGTTCAGCACACCAGAACAGTAGTCGTTGCTGATAAAGAGAATCATAGATCAGAAGGATCCAACCTATGAACACACGTACGCAGACGAACGAACATCGGATCCAAACAGATCCACTGAATAAAAACGCTGATTGATTCTCGTGAGATCCGCACGCCCTCCGATGATGCTAGAGGCACCACGAGAACGGGGGCTATACGGGGAGAACCTTATTCCATTTTCAGTAAGCCGCTGCCTAAAATGTGGTCTTCTATACATGTGTTGCGAGTGATATATATAGCTTAACATCCAACTTAGGGTGAGATAGATATAATGGGAAATTGATCCCTTACCTAAAATGTAATTGAATTTTACGGGTTCGATCATTTGTAGCAGGTCCACCAAAACGGCAACCCGTAAAATTGGTATCGCGTACCACTCAAACTCAGGTATAGAATTAGTCGTGACAAAACAGATATACTAAATTCGTACTGAAAATTTTTGCTAAAAGACTTCACGCTAGATTTCATAGTTTTGATCGGCAATTAACAGTCCATATATTGTTCATACAAACATTTTAGGGCTAGCTTTTATCGACAAATCCTAACCTAACACAAAAAAGAGCCTACCACTAGGTCCTTCTGCCGCCACACTACTTGAAGCTGCGACGGAGTTCGCGCAAGACATGGCACTGGCGGTGCTCCTCCTTCTCCCACCGCCGCACGCGCTCGGTGCTCGGTGTCCTAGTGTAGGCCGCATGCGAATTGTTCCGCGTTCACTGCGTCGAACAGTCGGGCGGCCCAACGGCGCTGCTTCTCAGTGTGCCGCTCAGAGTGCATCGACTTGGCCCGGATGCACACCAGCGGCTCATCGTCGTCGGTGATGGCGGCGAGCTCCTCGGCATGGTCGGTGGACTAGGAGTCGACGGAGGAGTTGTCCTCGTCGGAGGAGGCGGGGTACTCCAAGGCCAGCAAAGCCTCCTCCACGTGTGCATCGTGGCCGACCGAAGGAGCCGCACCGCCGAAGCCGGCCAGAGGAGGAGTACCGCCATGGCCACGCTCCACATCGCGGCGGATGAGATCGACAAATTTCTCGCTAGAGTTATTCTTCTTCGCGGCGGAGAGGATGGGGGGCTAATTCTAAATCCCCCGGTACCCATGATATAATGGCGGAGAGGGCGATTTTTCTTGGCCTAGGCTGATATCCTGTTCAGGTAAAAAAAAAAAGGCCCAAACCTGCATATTGGCTGGAAATTTTCAGGTCAGGCCGTTTTCCATTATCTTATAAAGGTTAGCAGAAATTCTCCGTAGTAAAAAGTGTTTTAGCTTTTTATTACATCCTTTAGATATCTCCAAAAGAATTATTCTTTCGAAGTCGTTGGCTGAGATCCATTTTCACAAGGTTACATTGAACGAACCTAGTTCTCAGATAAACAATAAATATATGCACGAACCTGGTTCTAAGATAAGCATTGGTTTGTGAATGTTAACCCTCGGGATTCCCCAAACTGTAGTAGTTTCTCAGTATTTACAAAAAGCTCCCGGCCTCTCTTGTTTTTCAGAACTGAGAAACGCAAACCGGTGCCAGCGAGTCCTGTCAGTTGATGAATTTGTCACATACCCGGACTCTCTGAGACATGGGGATTCAGGAGGGAAATCAGGGTTGGGGATTGGACAGAAGCATCGAGACAGAGGAGGAGAGACGAAGTTGGGGAAGGCCAGAGGAGGAGATATGCATGCTCTGGCAAAGATGCACTGTAAATCAATATGTCATCAACGAAGACAAGCACACACTTCCTGAGTAGACCAGCAAAAACCTGATTCATCAGACTTTGAAAAGATGTTGGGGCATTGGTCAGACCGAAGGGCATCACCATAAACTCGAATAGACCGTGATGAGTTTGAAAGGCTGTTTTATGCTGCTCCCCTGGTGCAATGCATATCTGGTGGTACCCTGACCGAAGATCTAACTTAGTGAACCACTGTGCTCCGGACAATTCGTCCAATAGTTCATCCACCACAGGAACAGGATGTTTGTGTTTAACTGTCAGTGCATTGAGTTGGCGATAATCAACACAGAAGCGCCACGCGCCGTCCTTCTTTTTCACCAGGAGTACAGGGGACGCAAACGAGCTGACACTCTTCTGTATGATGCCATTGGCAAGCATTTCTTTCACTTGATTTTCAATTTCTGTCTTCTGCTGGGGCGTATAGCGGTATGGTCTCGCTTGAACTGGCTGGGCTCCAGTGATCAAAGGTATCTTGTGATCTGCTGGGCGAGAAGGAGGCAGCTCAGTTGGTTTGGTAAATACAGCAGCAAATTCCTGCAATAGCTCCTGGATTTCTGGCGCCATATTGCTCAAATCCATGTCAGTACTTCCATCAATTGCATCCACCTGGAATGTGTGTCCGTCAGGTTTCAATTGAAGCTGAACCATGTCAGATATTGCCCATCTGCGTTGCAACCCTTTCAATTGTTGTGGAAGCACAGGTTTACAAGAAGTGACACTGTCTTCCACACCATGCAAAGTGATACGGCGATGGTTATGAGTAAAACGCATCACCTTCCTGTGCCAATGTATCCACATAGGACTGTGTGAGTCTAACCAATCGTGTCCAAGAATCATATCATAACACCCGAAAGGCAGCACTTTCATGTCTTGAACAAATGTATGCCCCTGAATTGTCCACTCAAATTGCGGAACAACTTCATTACAAGCCATCTTATCACCATTAGCTACCACATAAGTTGAGGCAGGCATTTCTTTACGAGTACAGTGCATGCGATCAACAACCTCCTGATTCAGGAACGAGGAAACACTACCAGAATCCACCAATATGAGCATTTCACGTTTCCCTACAGCCCCTTGTAGTCTGAATGCCTTCTTCTTCTTAGAGAGCTGTGCCTTGTCCACTCCCATTAACATGGACAAGTCTCCATCTGATTCAGATGCACTGGACTCTTGCATATCTAGATGTGGTTGAATTTGTAACACCTCCAGTAATTCTTCAATAATATGCAAAGGCACAGTTGCTGGACATTTATGGGTTCGACTCCATTTATCACCACAGGTAAAGCACAAGCCCTTGCTACGCCGAAAGGCTTTCAGATTCTCTAGCTTGTCGTCACCCTTGCCATTTTCAGGTGGTTTGCCGTCAGGTCTTGTATGATCATCAGTGCGGCTGTGCCACATAGAACGAGAATGTTCCCTGCCATCAGATTTGGAATACGCCCTCTTCTTACTTGGGACAGCTTCCTCTTCCTGCAACAAGGCAAGCAAATGCGCAGTTTCCAAATCCTGGGGACGATGTAACCAAATTGCAGAACGAATATCGTCTCTCAAACCAGCTATGAATTCATGTACAAAATGTCCCTCATCTAGGTGTGGATTGTAAAGAAGTAATTGATGTCTTAACCTAGAGAACTTGTCCCAATAGTCAGACACACTACCAGTTTGCCTTAACACACGCATCTGGTGTCTATAACTAGCCTGCTTGTTTTTACCAAAGTAATCATGCACTAAACGGCACATTTCCTCCCAATTCTCCACTCTCCCTTTTGCCTCCACACCCTGAAACCACAGTGCCGCATTTCCCTGGAATCCGAGCACATCATAGCGAGTGCGTAAACACTGCTGTACACGGAACACCTCGAAATACGTCTCGCACTGGTGCTGCCACAGTTTTGGGTTCTCCCCATCGAATTTTGGAAACTCAACTTTGGGCGCAGGTGCACGAACAACCTCCTCTCGACCCTCATCGTGATGAATACGAGATGAGCCAGCACTAGATGGTCTGGATTGAATCGCACCTGTACCTGGGGCTGGCAACGGGATCCCAAGGATACCCGGAGCATCACCCCGGCGAATATTTGCAGTGCCGTGTCAGTAGACCCGATTCGCGGTGGTTGAAGAAGACTCGTGGCTGCCGCAGCACGCCCGTCCGGAGAGGATTGGCCTGGATCGGTCGGTGACGTCGGTCTTGGAGGACTTGTGGGCAGGCGCGCCCCGAGCGCCGCCGCCTGCGCGCTGAGTTCCGCCGCCTGCGCCTCGACTGCCTCCGTGCGCATCCAGATGTCCTTGACCACCTCGTGAGTCTCGATCTGCTTGACCTTCAAATCGTTGAAGTCGTCCAAGAGCTGCTTCATCATGTCCGTCAGCGCCGCGGTCTGCTCGTTCACGCTCGCCATGGATCGAGTGACTTGAGCTCGAAATTGCTCCTGCGCCTGATCCGCCGCCTTCCGAGGAGCCAGCGCGTCGATCTAGAAGAAACGAGAGAAATCGAACCGATTGCGGGTGTCCGTGAGGAACTCTGCGCGATTCGTGAAGGAATCGCACCCAACAAGCAGGAGAAATCGAATTTTCTCGCGAATTTCTGCTCGAATCTACCAGCGCACGCGGATACCGTAGCTCTGATACCAATTTGTCACATACCCGGACTCTCTGAGACTAGGAATAGGGATTCAGGAGGGAAATCAGGGTTGGGGATTGGACAGAAGCATCGAGACAGAGGAGGAGAGACGAAGCTGGGGAAGGTTCAAAAGGTTCATACACTCGATGCCCCCGGCCACACGACACGACCAACGGCGGAACCAGGGGGGGCCAGCAGGGGCCATGGCTCCCCCCAACATGCAGAATTTTCTTTAATAGCCCCAGATTTTTTGTCCAAAAATTTTGTAACCACATCTATGTCCATCACCTAAAGCTGAATATGCTAGTTAGAATATACGAAACCAGCTCACAGAAGATCCTAGAGAGACTAAGAGAAGTCTTTTTGACTTTTCCACCTTTCCTCACACATCCGGCCATCCCCATGTGCTTTCGCTGTAGCTTCTCTGCTCTCTCTCTGTTCTTCTTCCTGGAAGCAGCGGCAACGAAGCGGCAAATCCCCCAAAAATCATCAAATTGGTTCGATTTTTTTTAGCCGGAGCACATCAAGAGGCTAACAGAGGTATGGAATTGAAGACATTTCACTCTTTTCCCCTGATTCGTAGTATTACTTTGTGGCTGGTTTCTTCTTTTTTTTTGGATTATTGCTTCCCTATTTCTTGGAATGATAAAATTGATATATGGGGATCCATCTTTTTAAGATATGCATTGTACATTTTGCTTTCAAGCCACCTCTTTTGTAGATGTTTGATTATATTGTCAATACTTAATGGCGGCATAATAGTACTACCTCCGATCCATATTAGTGGGCACAACTTTGTCTAGATACACATGTATCTAGTCTAAATACTTAACTAGATACATATGAATTTAGACAAAGCTATGCCCACTAATATGGATCGGAGGGAGTACATATTTTGCTTGAAACATTGTTACCACCGATATATTTTGTACGAGGTTTCACATTTTAGAGTTATGCTCAATGTCTGGCCCCCTTTGTGTATTTCTTGGTTCCGCCGTTGGGCATGACGAGGTCTAAATATCAGATAACGGTGCCAGCAGCGCTGGACTTCTACTTCCATTACAAGGCACATGGGCCCAATCCGGGACACAGCCCGCCAACGAAAGAGCCAAGCCCAGCAGGACACGACAGAATTGCAGTACCAAATTGGGCGTTTTACACCGCCTGTGGACTGGATTCAGGATTCTGATAAACTTGGATGGGTCCTACGACCATCTATCAGGCGCTAGTTGTTAGGGTATGATTGGCAGAGACCACGACCACGACGGGAATATTGCCTTCACACCAGCTGGTGCGATCCAGAGTCCAGAGAGCAAGTGAACCGATGCAAACAGAAGCTGAAGTACTGATAAATGCTTCTGACTGTATTGGGCGAGTGAATTGCGGAGAATATGGGAATCGGATTATCGGAAGATCGATCTTTGCTTCTGACTGTATGGGACTAGTCCAACGATCAAGACCTCTGACTAGGATATGGCGCCCCTGGGAGCTCTGTTACGCGAAGCAAAAGGCGTGTTTGGTTGGGCACATAATTTTCAACCAACCCCGCTGATGTAAAAATAGTGCATTTGGTTGCCTGCGTCAAACTGATCAGTGTTGTCAAAAAAAGTATATGCAGGAAAGAGGACACTTCTCTCGCTGCTACATTTGAGCCGCCGCCATGAGGTTTTTTCTTGCCCTCCAGCGCCGACGTAATACACTTTGAAAACTGGTCATAAGCCCGAATCAGTTTTTTTATCTTCCTCTGTTTATTCATACATGTAAACATGCTTGAGTTTTACGCACAAAAATCTCCAATTTCTTGGTTTACTCAGACTTCGCTGTTGAAGCCACGATGTTTTTTTTTTACCTTGTGCACAGTTCTCCTAATTGTCCCATGTATCCATGCTATGAGCGTATTTACATTATTTTCCTTTCAAATATATATAAATGTACGTTTGATACATACAATTTTTTATGCCTTATCTATTCACACTATATGCATTTTTCACTGATTCCCTTCGTCAGGTTGTACCAAAGATTTAAAAGACATAGCCCATTCCAATCTGGATATCCAGGGTTATCTCTAACTGGATGTGAATGGATTATAACAACTATTGCCATAATTAATTTATTGGCTATCTGAGACGTACGATTGCATGTGCACTATTACTTGTTTTCAGGAAGGAACACATATGTGTCATATTTTGTGTATATTTGATTGAATTTGTGTGAAACATAAATGAAACATCTATAAACCCTCCGCAAGACGGAGTCAGTGCTGATTCCCGTAATAGAAGGGTATTTACACAAAATTATAAAATCAACAAATCTTATGTGTACTATAGATTAATTTTGTACAATTAGTCTATATGCAAATTTATCAGCAGTCAACGGATCTGAGATGGAGGCACGGTTGATTTGTATGTGCCTATGAATGTTGTCAGGTCTCTACCTTAAAATAAATCTCCATACTTGATGCATGTAAAATGCATACATGAACTTTACATTTTATTACTTGATATTCCAACTTATTTGCAACTTATATGATGTTATATTCATGTTTTATAATGATTTCGGGGATTTTCTAAACAATCCCCCCTCTTTTGGTTCTAACTCTGTTTTCCAGAAAACGTCTTTTTTAGGGTTTCGGACTTTCCGGGAGCTTCGGGACTCCAAAAAGGGCAAGGCCAAAGAGCACGGTTCAGAATTTTCGAGACGAACGCAATGGGCCTAAAATGAAGACCAGCAGCCCAGCCAGCTGGAAACTAGAGGGTCCCACGCGGTCAGATTCCCTGGCCGCGTGGGACCACCTCTTTTCCCCCTCGTGGCTCCGATGCCGTCCGTTTTCGTCTCCGTGGCTTCGTCTTGACCTAAAACCAACTATAAAAAGAGTCCCCCGAGGAGTTTCGCGAGGAGGCGGCGGAGAAACACGAAACACACGAAACAGAAGACAGAAGGCTGCCGCCGGAGAAGATCGGAGGGGGGAAACGCTGCCGGAATCACCTCCGGAAGGCTCCTCCATCCCCCCTCCGGAGTCTCCATCAACACCAACGTCAAGACCAGCACCATCTCCATCACCATCTTCGTGATCCACTTCATCCCCCTCATAGTTTGAGATTGTTGAACCCTAGCTATTGTTTAAGTGCTATTCTACCTGTGTATGATTAGCTACTTGTCATTGTTTTGTGGTGAGACTATATTTTCAGATTGTGTTGTATCATTTATACCACTGAATCACATCATGTCTTCACGTTGTGAGTAGTTCTCTCATGTTCCTGGGGGCATAGGATGGATTGGCAATGATCTATATATAACATGTGTTGGTATTTTGTCTAGTGTTTATCTTTTTATGTAATTCTATGATGGTGTTGTGCGAACGTCGACTGCACATCACTTCACCTAGATGGGCTCATAGGAGAACACCGTAGTGTAATGGAGTGAGGGAGACTTGGGAGGACATGTAAACCTGAGACCGAATTATGAAGTTACTTTATGAGGGGATTAATATCGGGGACCTTAGAGTGTAATGCTATGGTGGGATTTTATATCTTAATAACTCTTGTGCAGTCATTTACTTGGCCACAAGATCCATCATAAGAGGTTTAGTATATTTATTTAGCTATACCTAATAATGGCTCCGTCCTAAGAAGATTAAAACTTGACAAAATGCTACTTTGTTGTTCTAGAAATATTTATGCCATGAAGTCTAGGTAGCCCTTGGGAACGTTCTCCACTTATAAGAAATACACACTTGAGCTTGTCCTCTTGCTGCATAGAGGATTGGGCTTTTCTCTCTTTGAGAGCTGTCACCTGCTACTATTTGTCTGCTGCATTTTTACTGTCTTGCAATTATACAACCGAAAACACCAAAAACACTTGCATCTTTTATTGTCAATTTATCATTCTTACTAACCAATACCTTCAGCTCCTCGTGGGTTCGACAACCTTTTCTATTCGAAAGGTACTACAATTGATCTCCTGCACTTGGGAGTCATCAAGATACTTTTCTGGCGCCGTTGCCGGGGAGCGTAGCGCTATTGGTAAGAAGTTTGGTAAGGAAACTTGAAAGGTGAATTTTATTTACTGTTTTGTCTCATCGCTACTATGGCATTTATGAATCGTGCTTCGCTGCATCTTGCTTTATATGAAAGTGCTTATGCTAATGCTCCTAAAGTGGTTGAAACTACTGTGTCTGAGGTACCTAAAGTGGGAATTAAAATTCCCGTTGATCATGTTAAAAGAGTTATGAAAAATCTATTTACAGGAGATGGAACTAAGTCTGCACGTGAACACGTGGAGACAATTGAAGACATATGTGGTTTATTTAGGCTTCCTGGTATTTCTGATGATCAGATAAAAAGGAAGCTATTATATTTGTCTTTATCTGGTAATGCTCGTATTTGGTTCAAGTCTTTGGATGAAGAAGTTACTATTGTATGGAGTAGTTTGAGGAAGGTTTTTCTTAAATATTTTACTCCTAAAGAAAGAATTATTGCTGCCACGAAAAGTACTAATATTTTGCAGGAAGAGGAGGATAAAAACCTAAGCTTGGGGATGCCCGTGCAACCCCAAGGAGATGATGAAAATGATGAACAACTAGAGAATGAAGAGAAGAAACATCCACCTTCACCACCTATGGATGAGGGTAACACTCAAAATCTTGTTGATGATAAACTTTGCTTTTATGATTCTGATGATGAGGAGGACTATCAACCTATGCCTAATGAGAACATTATTGATAATAATTTTAAAAATGATGAGGAGTATGGTTTAGACATGCTATATGATAATGCTTTAGATGATGGTCCTATGCCTATTGATAATTCTCCATGTTTAGAACTTGTTACTACTTCATGTGAGGATAAAAATGATATACTTGCTGTTGGTAAAAATACTCTTACTTATGAGAGTCCTACTTTATTTTTGAACTCTCCTATTCACACCGTGGAGGAGAAGCTTTTATATGTTGAAAAGTACTTATGTGGGCTGAAATTATCTTACACCAATGACCATTTCACCCATAACCATCATGTTGATAGTGCTTCTTGCAATTATTTTGAGAGAGGAAAACACACTAATAGCTCACATAATAGTTTTAATAATCCTCTATATGTTCCTAAGTTTGCAAAGTTGCACCAATCTAATAGTTCTTTTATCAAATTTGCTTCCACTACTTGTAACTATTATGAGAGAGGAAGAAAGACTTGTCTTTATGTTTCTATGTTATTTAAAATGCAACCTACTGATCACCACATGCATTGGTTACCACAAAATTGCTGCTATTTATTCATATATAAAATGCCAATGCATAGGAAGTGGGTTAGACTTAAAAGTTAATGGTTTAATGTTTTGTGGTGTGCTCCTTATGCTTTCATTTCCTATTCAGTTTGGGCACACCTTTATATCATGAAAACATGTGAAACAACTTTACCTACTGTTATCTAATTGCTAGTTTAAGATTTTCACTTTATATAAAATTTGGGAAAGTAAATGAGAAGGATGAGTAATGGAGATGTTGGGGTCGACCTTGAACATGTGTTGTTCATGCCAATGGAACCATTGCAAAGTCTCTATCATTAAAACTTTTCCCAAAGCTAAAACCAAATAAAAAGAGTGTTTATGTTGTATATATTTGCTTCTTCTTTTGCCTTTGTGCTAAATCAAAAACAACAAAAATATTTTCTTTCTTCCTTGTTTGTTTCTCTTGAATTCTTTCTTGGTTCTTTTTGCTTCTTTTTGATTTTTATCTTCAGTTTCAGTTTTGGTTTTTGAGTCAAGGTGCTTGTTTACTACTGTAACATCACCTTTGTATCTTATTTTTCATCTTTATGGCAAGAATAACCTCTTTTGAGAGGTGGGATCAGACAATAGTGATTTGCTGTCCAGAAAACAGATTCCTTAGCTTCACTGCGGAAAATGTTAAAAATCACAGAAAAGGAATTTTGACCTGAAATTTTACGACAGCAATCTTCAGTTATTATTACGCATTTCATTAGTTAAAAGTTTTCTGATTTGAGCAACGTAAGTGACTCTGAAAATTCACTCTTTACGGGCTGTCCAGTTTTTGACAGATTCTGTCTTTATTTTGCATTAGCCTCATTACTTGTGTTTTGTGTGGTTCTTTTGATCAATGAACAATACACAACCATAGTAACAATAGTTAATGTTTAGAATCAAATCATGATATGTCTTTGCTGTACCTATGTGGATTTAATTTATGGAGACACTAACCCCTCTAATCAAGTTTTATGATGAGTTTTGTGTGAAGAGAATTGTCAAGTGGAAGAGTTGAGGGTGATGAACAAAGATCAAGAGGGACAAACACTCAAGCTTGGGGATGTTACCCCTAGGCTCACCCTACATGTATCAAATAAGTACAAGAACTCAAGCTTGGGGATGCCAAGCCACCTCACTCCAACCATCTTGATACCAAGTAAGTAAGCCTAGCTATATGGCTATAAAGAAAGCGCTTTACGGGAGGCAACCCGGTTGTTTTATTTTTGATTTTCTTTGTGTCCTCTTGCTGTAACAAGAGACTTAGTTTTTAGTTTTGTTTCTGGAATTTTTAATAAAGTGCCAAGTTTTACCCGTTTTGGTTTGAAAAAGTTGCTATTTGTATTCGGAGATTTTATTCCAGCACGAATCTGTGCACGGTATGATTTTTCATTTCTATTCTGTAACTCCGAATGAGCTGATATTTTAACTGTAGTTGCAACTTTTCATCCTCTGTAATCATGAATTTTTTCAGAATTTTTCGACATATTTAAGTAGGGTAGAAAAATGCGTTTTGCTGCTGCTGTTTTTCTGGACAGATTCTGTCCCATTTTGTTTGATGCATTCTTTGAACTTTTAACTTGAATCTTTTTGATCCAATTGAGTTTATAAGTAGGCATACAACATTATACACTTTCTGGACATTCATATGAATTTTTGTTTAAGGATTTTATGCAGCAAGCAATTCATTTGTCTATCACTACTAATGTCACCCCACAGAAAAGAAATGGGAGAAACGGTGTTTTGAAGTTTTTTCACAGGGATTAGAGGAGATGCACCAAGAGCTATCCAAGGATGGTGAAGACCATAAGCTTGGGGATGTGAAGACAACCCCACTGGACCAACACACTCTCGGTTTGCACACGTCTAACTTCTGTTTTTCGATCAATGCACTTTATCGCATAAACTTGGAGCGTCTTTTATTTGCTTTTTATTTCGGTTTGATTTTTGTTTATTTTCTTGAGACCACCACTTTTCATTTATGTTATGAGAGTGCTACTGGAAAATTGGGTTGAATTATGTTGGATGCTATTAAAAATATTGGGATAGGGATGTTTGAGTTGATTCAAAAAGATACATATAGTTGCATGATTCATGTGCTTTTTAATGAGTATTAATTTGCAAGTGTTTTATCAAGAGCTATCTTTTATTCATGTTTCGATGCTGAATGTTACTTTACTTTGTTTAACATGGATTGATTAGTTCTATGGACACTTATGCATGCATTTAGACGGTCAACTTTCTCCCTCTTGCTAGCCCAAAAATTCCAACAAGTAAAAACTTGTTTTCCAACACCTTCAACCAAAGTTTTTTAGTGAGTCCACCATATCTACCTATTAGCTTTATGCTATTCCGAGTATGTTTATCATGTTATATTGTATTATCTATACTTCTGAATTAAAATGCTTATGTTATTGATTGTTATGGGAAAAGTTGGTTAAAAAGCTCTCACGAACTTGATGCACACTTTACTTTTATTGCACTTAATAAGCATGAACCATTGTGATTAAAATTATGAAGTTGTGGGCTTGACAATAGTTTTGGTTGGGAGTTAGCCCATATGTGCTGTCACATGGCAAGCTTTCAACATTGCACTTATTTATATTTAGTTGATGTCATGTACTTTTGTTTATGGATGCCTATCATGGGTGAAATGAATGTGGATACTTAGTAAGTTCAAAGAGTTTGTATAAATGGTTAGAGAAATGCCTGGGCCGCTAATCTAAGCCATGCATCATTCATGGTGGAAATTTACAGCATAACCATAATGTTCATTCAGTGATGCACCTCATAATAAAAAGCTATACCCATAGTAAATAAAAGAGTGCTGAGATTGTTCATTGTCTGTTTGTCTTGTTGTTTTGACATGGGCTTGTTCATGTCAAGGGGCAAGAGGTACCCCAGTGCAGTTCTTGATGATACTATTATTACTTGCAATGACCTTTATTTGAATTTACTTTGTGGACCAAAGTGAGTAACACATGGTGTAGGTACTTGTATTCAAGGGACATGAGACATTCAACCAATACATTGTCAAGCACACCACTCATATTTGCTTTCACTTTAAACATTAATCATTCAAGATGCTATGATAGGGGTAATGAGAGCTCCACACCAATGACTACCACATTGCAAGCATTAACTTAAGTAGAAGTGTTTGGAAGTTAGATGAAACTTATTCATGCTTTACCTCTACTTATTTATATATCTTTCCAATGTGTCCACCTTTTATATTCAGATTTGCAAGAATACTCTATGACCATTATAGGATGTTTTTACTTTTCATACATTTGGACCATAGTACTTTCTTCTATGTTACACTTTGTGAATTATCATTGAACATCCTTACATTGAATATTTGATATCACTTCATAATCTATCTTGTATATTGCTACTCCTTTGAAGAATGAATCATTTGACTCTATGTAGCAATAATAATCATCTTTGATATCCATTGATAGTATTAAAATGCAAAGTCCATGTTAGTTTTATCACCTTCATACTCGAGGACGAGTATTGGTTAAGCTTGGGGATGTTGATGCATGTAAAATGCATACATGAACTTTACATTTTATTACTTGATATTCCAACTTATTTGCAACTTATATGATGTTATATTCATGTTTTATAATGATTTCGGGGATTTTCTAAACAATCCCCCCTCTTTTGGTTCTAACTCTGTTTTCCAGAAAACGTCTTTTTTAGGGTTTCGGACTTTCCGGGAGCTTCGGGACTCCAAAAAGGGCAAGGCCAAAGAGCACGGTTCAGAATTTTCGAGACGAACGCAATGGGCCTAAAATGAAGACCAGCAGCCCAGCCAGCTGGAAACTAGAGGGTCCCACGCGGTCAGATTCCCTGGCCGCGTGGGACCACCTCTTTTCCCCCTCGTGGCTCCGATGCCGTCCGTTTTCGTCTCCGTGGCTTCGTCTTGACCTAAAACCAACTATAAAAAGAGTCCCCCGAGGAGTTTCGCGAGGAGGCGGCGGAGAAACACGAAACACACGAAACAGAAGACAGAAGGCTGCCGCCGGAGAAGATCGGAGGGGGGAAACGCTGCCGGAATCACCTCCGGAAGGCTCCTCCATCCCCCCTCCGGAGTCTCCATCAACACCAACGTCAAGACCAGCACCATCTGAAAGGACAATGATGTCGCCTAGAGGGGGGGGGTGAATAGGCGATTAAAACTTTTCCGGTTTAGGCTTGCTAATTGCGGAATAAAACTAGGTGTTTAAAATAACAAGCCAACAACCTAAATAAACTAGGCTCACCTATGTGCACCAACAACTTATGCTAAGCAAGACAAGCAACAAGGTGATAGCAATATTGAATACTTCAAGCACGAAGGCTATCACAATGTAAAGTGCATAAGTAATAAGCTCGGGTATAGAAATAACCGAAGCACGCGGAGACGAGGATGTATTCCCGAGTTCCTCCTTGAAAGGGAGTACGTCTCGTTGGAGAGGTGTGAACCGACACAACGGTTCAACAACCACAAAGGTTTCACCCTCTTCTCCGATGAACCGCACCACAAAGGTTTGGTTCACCTTCCACTATCGGTATTCCTTCGAGGCACAACCCACAATGGTTGGGGGCTCCCGAACGGCTCTCAACAACAATCCGAGGCACAACCCACAATGGGATTGGGGGCTCCCGGACGGCTTCAATTGACCACACAAGGGTCCAACCACCACAAAGGCGTCTAGGGTCCAAGGACCCAAGAGTAACAAGTTCACAAGCTTTCAACTTCCACGAATCCTCGTGGAGAGCACAAACCGATGCAACGAAGCAATGGCAAGAGCACACAAAATGCTCAAGTCCTTCACTCTCAAATCCCACCAAAAGCAACTAATGCTTATGGGGGGAAAAGAGGGGAAGAACAACGAAGAACACAACAAATGGAACTTCAAGAACTAGATCGAAAGGGTTCCCCTCACTTAGAGGAGAAACGGCTCGGTGGAAATGTGGATCTAGATCTCCTCCTTCAATCCTCCAAAGATCAACAAGTTTGGATGGAGGGATTGGGAGTAATCAAAGAAATGAGCTTTCAACAATGGAGGAGAGAGGAAAAATGTGCTCAGCTTCTTAGAGTCAATGGGGAAGAAGGCCCCCTTAAATAAGACCTCCAAAAACTAGCCGTTACCTGAAAAACACGCCCAGGAGCGGTACTACCGCTAGCCCAGCGGTACTACCGCCCCCTGGGGAGTTAGAACAGAGAAACAGGCTCAAAACGGGCTCCAGGCAGCGGTACTACCGCTAGCCCAGCGGTACTACTGCCCCCTGGGAGTTAGAACCGAGAAACATGCTCAAAACGGGCTCCAGGCAGCGGTACTACCGCCCCGGTAGCGGTACTACCGCTCCGGGTGATTTCGGGCGCTCAAAACGCGCGCGGTACTGGACTCCCAGCGGTACCCGGGCGGTACTACCGCTGGACTGAAAAACTGCAGAAAACACCCAAACGAAAACGACGATATCTTGAGCATCCGAACTCCGTTTTCGATGATCTTTGGCTCGTTGGAATCGTTACGAAGAGCTTTACAAGATCATGTAGAGAAACATCATAGTCCAACAATGGAGGATAAAACCAAATGGGGAAAGGTTAGACCTCTCGATAACAGAACAACCGATAAAAGCTCCAAACCAAAACCGCAATATGTTTCTCATCCGGACTCCGTTTTCTATGATCTTGTGCTTGTTAGAAGATACTCACAAGCTCTACAATATTATGCATATACACATCATAGTCCATCATGTGAGGAGGAAATCAAATGTAGAGAGGTAAAACCTCTCTATAAAACGATGAACCGGCAAAACCTCCAAAACCGAAAACGCAACAAGTTTTCAATACGAAATCCGTTTTCGGTGAACTAGAGCTTGGTATGGAGATGAACCCAAGCTCTAAATTCACACATGAATAAAAGCCACATAAGAACCAAGAAATATGATATGCCAAAAATGCAAAGGTTTGAGCTCTCCACAAAGGTGCGATCAAGTTACTCACTTGAGAGCCCCTCTTGATAGTACGCCGTCTATCCTATAACCCGGTCTCCCACTAACACCATGAGACCGGTAAAATAGAAACCCTATCAAGATCATACCTTTGCCTTGCGCATTCCACTTGAGCTAGATGATGACGGTCTTGACTCCCTCAAGTTGGAACACCTTTCTTGATTGTGCTTGCTAGCACATGCTTGATGAAGACTTCTTCAAATACTCCCCCATACACCATTATGGGAGAGCCTCGCTTAGCTCCGTCTTCATGTATCCACTTGCGCTTCATATTCTTCTCTTGATATAGATGATGGCTTGGAGATAAACATGAAGTTCACTCAATCTTCTTTTCCAAGCCATGCTTGCAATAAGCTCAACTCTTCACATAACCATTCTTCATATAAACCCTTGGATGGAACCTTGGTCATCATGTAATCTTCTAGAGTCCAACACATGAACTCCAATCTTTTCCTATGGACAAGATCTACAAGTATATCTTAATGCAAACATTAGTCCATAAGGATTGTCATTAATTACCAAAACCACGCATGGGGCAACACATGCACTTTCACCATCTCCATCACCATCTTAGTGATCCACTTCATCCCCCTCATAGTTTGAGATTTTTGAACCCTAGCTATTGTTTAAGTGCTATTCTACCTGTGTATGATTAGCTACTTGTCATTGTTTTGTGGTGAGACTATATTTTCAGATTGTGTTGTATCATTTATACCACTGAATCACATCATGTCTTCACGTTGTGAGTAGTTCTCTCATGTTCCTGGGGGCATAGGATGGATTGGCAATGATCTATATATAACATGTGTTGGTATTTTGTCTAGTGTTTATCTTTTTATGTATTTCTATGATGGTGTTGTGCGAACGTCGACTGCACATCACTTCACCTAGATGGGCTCATAGGAGAACACCGTAGTGTAATGGAGTGAGGGAGACTTGGGAGGACATGTAAACCTGAGACCGAATTATGAAGTTACTTTATGAGGGGATTAATATCGGGGACCTTAGAGTGTAATGCTATGGTGGGATTTTATATCTTAATAACTCTTGTGCAGTCATTTACTTGGCCACAAGATCCATCATAAGAGGTTTAGTATATTTATTTAGCTATACCTAATAATGGCTCCGTCCTAAGAAGATTAAAACTTGACAAAATGCTACTTTGTTGTTCTAGAAATATTTATGCCATGAAGTCTAGGTAGCCCTTGGGAACGTTCTCCACTTATAAGAAATACACACTTGAGCTTGTCCTCTTGCTGCATAGAGGATTGGGCTTTTCTCTCTTTGAGAGCTGCCACCTGCTACTATTTGTCTGCTGCATTTGTACTGTCTTGCAATTATACAACCGAAAACACCAAAAACAGTTGCATCTTTTATTGTCAATTTATCATTCTTACTAACCAATACCTTCAGCTCCTCGTGGGTTCGACAACCTTTTCTGTTCGAAAGGTACTACAATTGATCTCCTGCACTTGGGAGTCATCAATACCTTAACGCAGACATAGGGTATAATTTCTGCACATACAATTAACGGAAAGAAGTCCTACTACGTCTATAAATTAGGTGAAAATGAATCAATCGTGGGTGCACAAATGAGCTTGCACAAAATTGATGTATTTTTTTTTACACTAAAATTGATGTGTTTCGACTACATCGTATGTGTGGGAATCCATGCGGCGTGGGTCTCCCCGAGGTTACAGTTTTTTCCGGTGGCCCGACTACACATGCAGACAGCATGCCTAGGCCGGTTATACAAACGGTTCGAATAGGGCGCTATTTCCGACATACTGTCTTGTGGCAGCCTGCACCAGTCCAGTGATTACCGTGTGTCCCAAACTGCTTGGTGCCTCACATGATTTAACTTCAGGCCAAAGAACATTTAATTTATTTTTTGAAAAATGCACAATACTTTTAAAGGTACCCCATTTTGATACAAGTTCCTTCATTTTTATAGATCTACCGATTTGTATTATTTCATATTATGGTAAAAAACGAGGGTAGTAGAACTAGTACTAGTACCCAGCAAATCTCGTAGAAACGGAAGGCCTCGGGAGCGCCCACAACAACCATGTAGATGACATTATGTTTATGAATTAATGAAGTGCACTGGTTTCCCTAAAAAGGTATAGAATGAAGATTTCACATGTCTTTGCTTCTTCACAAAATGTTTACTTTAGGTATTTGTTTATTTGAGAATCCAGCACTTTCTTGATGTGGTTCCTCATGATGGCACCAACCCCCATCCGAGAAGAAGAGAATAAAGCCGCATCAACATTTAATATTGCCAAACCATCCGACGAGGGAGACCAAGTTGGAGCTAACAAGTTTTCACATCTTTGGACGGTCAGGGCGGGGGGAGGGGATGCAACAAAAGATGCAACAGGACCATCTGAATGTATGCTTTTATCTTCTCAGCGAGTTTGTGTTGTTGCTTCATCCTTTCATCACTACGAACTACGTCACGAGCATTCCAGATGTGCAACACTGTCACAATCAAAGTGACCGCCTCACGGTCATCTGATATTGCCAAAAAAATAAGTAGCCAAACTTGGTATTGACAAAATGCGAGCGTCGAATATGTACATGGAAAATCTGAAGTTTCTTACAAAATTTCCCGACTTTGAAATACCATAACTTGCTCATTTTCAAATCCAAATCCAAATATTATTTTTGCATATGTTTTTTTTAAGAATATCTTTAACATGCCACTAGTTTCACTTAATTGGAAGTTCATTTGCTATGGATTAAACTTTCAAGGTATTGGAAAGGGTTTTATATATTTAACCTTTCTATAACTTTTAATAGGGGAAACCCTATCCCAGATGCAGAGCAACTTTGTGAGCATCACTCATTCTCTGAAGGGATGACATTAACCTCTTCTCTGATTTTTGTTAGATTTTTCTTAAGTGCTTATCTTGATTGAAATCCATGTTTTGCTTGTGCATTTAATGTAGATGATCATACGCATTGAGTAGCTATCATAATTGCTTATATACCGTACGCTTACACTTCTCCATTGTAGCTCTTGACTTGTGATATATATTGTGCTAACTTTTACATTGTTGTTCATTCTAAACAATGTAGGATTTTGTCCCTAATGGATTGATGCAAGCTATATATGGGGCTAACTATACACTGTGCTTAATTTACTTTCAAAATAGACTAATCTTGTGCCATTTCATTCAACTAAGTGGATGATAGATGACAATGCGCCACCATTCTCTACGAAGTAGTGACTTGTGTAGTGCGGCATTGTGTTTCTAATCTCAGGGGGTGCCATGCACCAAACCTCGTTCTTTTGATGTCGGACGACATTGCGCCACAACATTCACAAGAATGGTGGTACGGGATCTTGTGGAGGAGCCCATTGACTCCTTGAACTGATATATGTATTTGATATGGCTATGTGACTAATGTTTGTTTCTTGTCTTATGATGAATGCCGAATGCTTAAACTTGACTAATAAGACAATCAACTAAGTTGACTATGACGAATCACATAGTGCCACTTTCCAAACTTAACCACGCACTACCATGCGTCGTTCTTGTGGGAGACTTGAGTGTAGTAGTTCATCAAGCCTTATTTGCTCCTACACATTGTGCTAGAGTCTAGTTGGTACTACTTCGTCTGGTCGTGGCTAGACTTACCAGGAGGTTAAGACCCGTGGAGGGCAGAGATCCGGCTTCACCTCTTCGTATGCAAGACTCGTGAGTATGCCAGAAGTACAAAGTATGTATCTTGGTTCCGTGCTCTGGAAGAAAAACTTGTTTGGTCTGCCGGAAGGTTAAGTATTGATGTACAGTCTGAGCAAGGCTAACTTTGATTCATGGCTAAAACATGTTCATTCTCTCGAGGGTAATCTAGTAAATATTATTGTCCCTAGGTCCTGGACCAAAAGTTTTGGTCCGGTCACACTATACATTTGGTCATGCCAAACCAGGAGAAATAACTAAAATTATGTTACTTTGAACATTGTTATGCCTAAACAAGAATTAGGACGTAGATAGACATTTGCATTTTGATAGTTAAGGGACCGGGCGTGGCACACCCAGAATTTTACACATTTTTTATTTCTTTTTGCGCGGATAAGTTAGAATTGTCAAACTTAACAGAGTCCCAACAAATTAAATAACACTATGAAGGGAAGGAGCGATCGAAGAGAAAAAATAACTGAACAAATATACAAAATCTCTACTATATTAAAGCGGAGTAGGTGGTGATGGTGATTGCGGTATGTCGCTGTCCCGGCCTCGCATCCCGCACAGCAAAACAGAGGCGATGAGGGAAAAAAAAACAGGGGGCAGTTGCAGTTATACCACGCACGCAGCGATCAAATCACGTTGCGAACAAATCGGGCAGTTCCTCGGCAATTTTTTTTAAATAATACACGAAATTTTTTTAATTCCGGAAATAATACGCAGTTTTTATTTTTTTCAAAAATATTACCCAGTCGGCCCCGTCGAAACCGACAGGTCCTAATCGTCTTCGTCGAGACCGAGAGGCCCCACTCGTCCACGTGTAAGCCCCCAAGTATGCCTGGGTTATTACCACTGGCGTGTATAGATGAGTGCACGCCACTTGTAGGGAATACCAGTGGCGTGTATTTATGGGTGCACGCCACTAGTCGGCTTCGTCGAGACCGATTAGGGCTGTCGGCTTCGCCGTGACCGACTGGGTAATATTTTTGAAAAAAATAAAAACTGCGTATTATTTCCGGAATTAAATAATTTTTGTGTATTATTTAAAAAAATTAGCCAGTTCCTCCGCCTCATCGTCCACTTCCTCTCCTCCGCGTATTCCGTCGTTCTTCCGTCGCCAGTCCCTCCCACCGCGTCTCCACCTCGAGACGCGCCCGAATGGCTGCATAGAGCGCCGCCGGCGCTGGGTGCTGGCCGTCGGGCGGTGCCACCGGGGCTCGACAAGCAGCAGCGAGGAAGGCCAATGTGACTCTCCTGCCGCATCGCTCCTTTCTTCTGGTTTGCCCCAACGCATCTGGCGACCGTCGGGGGCGTCATCTGACATCTCTCTTCTCCCTGCCTTCGCGTGGGGCTTCTCCCTCCTCTCTGTCTCGCTCGGTGGGGAACGGCGACGGCGACCTGCGTCGGCGGCTGGGCGCCAGATGTGCAGCGCAAGCCGGATTTGCTGGTAGTCGACGCGCTACAGAGGCCAGCTCCATCCGCGAATCCACAATGCTAACAGTTCGGTACTCGACAGTCATTGTCATGGCCTCCTGATCCCAGGCTAGAGCATTGCAATTGGATTCATACATTTTGGTCGTCTGCATCTTCGTGGACAACAAAATTTCTTAATGCTAACTCTGTTCGTCTTCACGCCCTCTTGAGTGCTAATTGATCTTCGTAGTCCATCTCCGTGTCTTCCTTCTTGAAATCCTCGTCATGCTGAAGAGGTTTTATTTTCGTCCCTTATTTCTGATCACAGTGCACCGCCAAAGTGTTAATTAAGTACTTTGTACCTTTCGATGTTGAGATTAAGTTTTGTAGAATCTAGCTAGCCATCCAACTTCACTTCAGATTAGTTTTCTTAAATTATATATTGTCATTCTTTATCAGATTGATTTGCTTCTTCAAACTGTATCTCAGGTGGACAAGGAGATGGGGACTGACAACGAGGTGGAAATACTACAGATGCTGCTGATAGGGACAACGATGTGGAAGTGGTTGCTAA
Source organism: Poa pratensis (assembly GCA_947311845.1). NCBI lineage: Eukaryota > Viridiplantae > Streptophyta > Magnoliopsida > Poales > Poaceae > Poa > Poa pratensis. Next base: position 28,347,281 of record CAMZMU010000051.1, on the reverse strand, counting down.
TTTCTTTACAGTCAGCCTGCATTGTCCTGTGAGCGTTCGTATACTTATTTCCATTTCCTAGGTGAGGTGCCTTGTTTGATTTTACATTGTAAGGAAGTCCAAATTCGAACAGTAGCTATGATGTTGAGAAATGAGCTGGATCCATTTAGTGTCTCTGCACTCGCCTTTTCTTGCTACACTTCCATGTAGTTAAAAATTACAGAATTGATCCGAACTGAGTTGTTATATAGCTGTATTTGGCTGCCATATATAGTAAAGATGTACAAACTAAGCTTTTCCACGGTGCTTCACAAAATTCTGATATGCAAGCTTCCAAACTTGAAGCTTTTGTATCTAATGTTGTTTTGCAGAATAGAGGGTAACGTATATGGATTGCAGGAAGGTTCAAGCCTTGTGCCCACGTGGGATCTTTTGATCTACAAACTTTTGTTGAACTGAAACCAAGGTCACGAAAGGTAAGATTTTATTCCTCCATATGTCCAAAGAATTGGGATCTCTAAATAATGAACAATGGACTGTACACCTGCCAACTTATGGTGCATCTACAAAATTTCTGGTTGAATCTTTTTCTGGCATGGAAGAGTAATAAAGGTTTTGGGTAAATTGTGAGAGCATTAATTAAACAGGGTTGCTGCAGCCATTTTCGTTCATGACTTATTCATGTGCTAGAGGCTAGACTGTCATGTATTTGACAATGGACGGAGTAATTATGATTGGTTTGGGGTTCAAATGTGTATTATATTCGCAAGCTCCCTTTAATGTAGCCTATTTTGATGGACTAAATTGGTTTTATGCAGTGGCACTGTCCAACATATCTAATGATTATTCTGTTGATCATTGATCGGTATTTCAATCGGATAACTTCTCTGGTAGGTTTAAATAGTTCTTTTCATTTATGTGCATTGTCAAGAGTTTTCTGTTTTTCTTAAACTCTTCTTGTGATGCAGGTTCAGGATTGCAGTCAAGATGTTACCAAGACTAGTTGAATGCCCGTGCGTTGCTACGGACAATTTCCTATCATCACTTATGTCGTACATGTAATTATAAAATACATAAATTTCTAAAAAAACTATACCCGCGTATTAGTAAAGATATTAAAATTGTACTTCGCATAATGCAGTGTTACTTGTACAGAAAACAATGATTAAAATATCCCTTGTTAATTACTACCTCTATTCCAAAATAATAATGAATTGTTTTCTAAAAGTAATTGATCGATGCAAATATTGTAGAAATGTATATCTATACACAAGTAATCCACGAGGTGCAAATTTATCGTACAAACAAGTCAACAACAAAATTATCCTAGACGTTCTTTCTAGATAAGATCGTACACAATTTTCTCAGTTAACAGGAAAAACAAAAAGGCGAAGGGACAAAAGACGTAAAGAAAAAAATGGAGTGACTCTTTCTTCTGGTCTTACTCACTCTCCCAAGATACTCAGTGGCGGAGCTCGGTGATCCCCACCGCCCCGGAATCCCCGCTGCATAGCCTCGCCCGCCGAGGTGGCCTGGTCACCGGCTGCCGCCGCCGTGGAATCCCGAACGCCAGCACTGGCGGAGCCCGAAGACACCCACCACTGCGGTCGCCCGCGGCGTCCGGCCCCGCTCCGGTGCTCGCAACTCCGGCTCGGCGAGCTGCTCTTCCACGCCCGCCCCTCCATAGTCTCGCCCCTCTGAGGCGGCGTTGGAGATTCCGGGGCGGCAGCACACGGCGACGAGGGCGCGAGCAAGCTCAAGAGCCCGGCAAGGAGTGGCCAGCAAGGAGAGGGAGTGGTCGAGGAGTAGGAGGTGGACAGGCGGCGGAGGAGTTCATCTTCGTGTTGCTGCACCGAATCAGCGTCGACTCCTTCTCCTCGTCGCCGCCCGGAAGCCGGCGAGGCAGGGCCACTTGGCTGCAGATAATTGGGTATTTTTCTGAATCACCGCAACCTAGCTTCAGGCCTGGACGAAGTTGATGTAGCAGTTTTGCTTCTGTGTCGTTTCATAGTATGTCGCTTTGTTTCCGGATCGGCGATCTCACACCTCACTCGACGGCGCCGCAGGCGGAGCAAGTATGCCAGGCTCCGACGCGGCGACACAGTAGCACGTACTGCCGCGCCAAGCCAAGCGGCCAGGATCAGGGCGTGATGCCATCATCGATTCATTAATTCACCTCATGGTCACTCCATCAGGTGCGTTCTAGGTATAGTTAACAATCTAGCTCCAAGCCCATTGAATTGCGGATTTTTTTTCTCCGTCGATTACTTTAGTGAGTATACTGAATACAAAGTGCATCAATTATTTTGTCCCTTTCACATTTTGTGTGCATGTATATCAGTTCCTCTTTTAATTCTTACAAGATTTGTTCAAATCAGGTTATTATTTTAGTCATCTAAATTGAAGCAGTACTCGAAGGTGTGCTTGAGATTGAATATGAAATATTATTGCAGATTAAAGAACACTACAAGAAATTGCATTTTCAACTGATGATCATAATTTAGGAGTAAAATTGTAAGATAAGTCTGGAACTGTTTAGAGTTTCGCACAGCAGCCCCAAATTTCTGGAAACGGCCCTGGAAGTCACCATCAAATTGGTATTGGATTCCGTCCCTTCCACCGTTTACAGTACTCGTGCCTTAGGAGTTTCTCTATGACGATTTAGGTGGAACAGTTTGATAAACTTTGCAGCTTGTTTCATAAGACACCCGCTGCGGTGACATATTTGTGGAATTACTGTCAGTTTTGCTTAGTTGTTTGGGTTAGCGGAGAGTATTTAACTGGTAGGGGTTGCTGAGATATGTTGCCTTGTGTCAGCAGGAAAATGTGACGACGAAGCACCCTCAGCTTCACTATGAGTCGAAGTGAGCAATCGTTGAGCAATTATATTTCATTGAGCAATCGTTGTTGAGTAAGTCAGCAGGAAAATGCTTCTCCAAGGAGGAAGTAAGTCAGCTTTCATTGAGCAATCGTTGTTGGAATAATATTTTCTGGTTACTTGCAACGGCGATGCTGAATTGAGTTGAGTTCATTTTTTCTTGCTTATTAAAGCTGGCATTGCAGACTTGAAGTGGTTTGGTGTGGAGGGAGAGTATAATGTGATGGTGATTGATCTTGGTGGACCTAGTCTTGAGGACCTGTTCAATTACTGCAGCTATGAAGACTGATCATATATTCTTGACAGAGAAGCAACTGAACTGCTAGTCGAACATCCGAACTCTCTTATTAGGTAAGAAGATATACTTGTCTAAAAATATATGATATTGCTGATTGCAGCTCTAATGAAAACTACCAAAATGCTCATCTCTTTCAGTACTCATAAGAGAGCTTCTCTTATACTGTAAAAAGAACCTCGCTTATTGTACTTATGAAAATAACATCTCTGGCCACTAAAGTAATATGTTTATGCATAAAAATCACTTTACAATATAACAATGGTGGAAGAACAGTCTCACTATCAATTTGCTAGTTCAGCATTTAAGTGACAATACGTATGAAGAAATATATGTATCCAGACCATAAAAGACTAAAATATGCATTTCCTTGCTCCCCCTCTTTTTGGACACAGATTGTTGGCCCTGCTCAACGCATAAGGATTCAGGTTGTATGGCCAGCATAAAAAAGGTTAGTTCCATGTCGTTTTGCAGGGTTCAACTCCTGATGCTCCTTTTTTATCCGTGTTGCTTTAGCTTCCTATGGAAACCCCGGTTATACGCTGTACACTACATACATGTAAAAGAAAAAGAAATGAACAGTTAGCTGTCATGTTGCATCAAAAGGAGCAGCAGCTAGAAAGTTTAGTGATGACCATAACATGAGAATCTCACTAACCTGATGGTGTATGCAACGCTGATTCAAGTGCTAAGGACTTCCTTGTAGACAATGTTCTTCGTGGCCGTTATTAAGTCTTCAGATCTTTTTCGCTTCTTTGAATTTTTGGTCTGATCCTTGCCCTTGCCACTGTCCTCTTCCTTTTCTTTGGTAACGAGGATCTTAATGTTGATCTTAGCAGTAGCTCTAGACAAGGCGACATACAACTGTCCATGGGAGAATACAGGCTCTGGTAGGTAAACACCGACAATAGGGATAGTCTGCCCTTGCGCCTTGTTGACCGTCATGGCAAAGCTGAGCCTGATCGGAAATTGCTTCCTTTTGAATCTGAACGGGAACATGTCGTCATCGGAGGGACAGAGAGGTATGCGAGGAAGGAACACCCGCTGTCCGGCATGTTGTCCTACCACGATCTCCGCGTCGATAGCGTTCATCTGGAATCCCCTTACAACAAGCCTCGTCCCGTTACATAGGCCGTTAGCCGGGTCAATGTTTCTGAGAAGTATAACCGGACAATTTATCTTCAATTTAAGCTCGTGTGGGGGCAGCCCATTAGGAGCTAGTGAGTTTAAGAACTCGGGAGCATAGTATCCATGCGGATCATCTTCTGCACTGTCGAAGCTGTGGTAGATCTTCTCATCCCAGTAAACCGCTCTATCATGTGTTTGTTTATCTTGTCGACATTGTCATTTTTGGTTGCGAGGATTGCTCGAGAAGTCATGTAATTGGGATTATCCATGTTGTCTCCTAGAGCAGGATATACATGCTCGATCAGCTTCTCTAGATCCTCCTTCCCCCTGTGGACGGTACACATATCTTCTGGGAGACGTATGTTCCCTTCCTCATCAGCTTGTTCTGTGCCATTCCCTACCCTCAACAAGTAATCTGCGAACCATGGATCGCTTTGTGCCCTCATGTTGGTGACAAGCCTTAGCTGCCGCATGCCCATCCAGAGGTATGAACTCCGCAGGGAAGCGTCGACTATCTGCCCCCGTGACCCCTTTCTGACGACAGGAAGCACTTGCCTAAAATCACCACCGAAAACGATAGTCTTTCCGCCGAACGGTCTGTCCCGTCGACCCATGATGTCACGCATGCTGTTGTCCAGTGCCTCAACTGCCTGTCGCTTCGTCATTGTGGCCTCGTCCCATAAGATGAGCGAAGCTCTCCGCAGGAGCTTGGCTGTCCCACTCTGCTTCGTGAAGTTACATGACGTTCCATCTTCATTATTCAGTGGGATCTTAAACCTCGAGTGGGCGGTCCGACCTCCAGGCATGATGGAAGCGGCGACTCCTGACGTCGCCGTTGCCACAGCGATCTTGCCCTCGCCTCGAACTGTAGCAAGGAGCGCCTTGTACAAAAAGGTCTTCCCCGTGCCTCCAGGGCCATCGACAAAGAAGACACCTCCTTCAGCACTGTCAACCGCCAACAATATTTCATCATAGGCACGCCTCTGCTCTTCATTTAACGAAGACGCTAGATTAGCATCACTTGGGTCAACCTCGATGTTGGTCTCTTCGATGATCTCCCTAGGCTCGCCTCCAGTGTTGTCATACGCCTCGTCCATGTCAGGTAGAGGGAAAGTTCGTATGTCTTTTCCCATGGATTGCAATATGGCACTGATATCTAGCAACACCATCTGCTCAACTGCGTTCGGGCATGTGTGTTGTCGCCGGTAGTCATCAGACATTGCCTCTAGGTGCCTATCCCACAAACCTCGCACGTCGCCAGGCTCACAGAATACCAGGATTGTTGCGAAGAGCCTCCTGAGCGAAGCTGGCATCGCGAACTGCTCAGACTCGGTCAGACACTCGTCGAGCGTGTTGTCAGCCTCGATGAGTCCTCTCCTCTCAGCAGACTCGCGAAAGCTACCACACAAGACACCATCTACGGTTTTCAGATCTTCGAAGGACGTCGATCCTGACACGTGGTTTAGCAGCACCCTCAAAAAATATCGCTCCCCCTCAGCTGGATGTGCTGACACAATTCGACCTACTTGATGACGTTGCTGCCTTGGTTTCCAGTATTTTGATGGTTGCCATGTGAAACTCCCTGGAAAATCTCTGTACAAAATACCTCGAGCCCACTCATAATTCTGGTTGGCCACAAAATACTCCGTCAGCATGGACTTGACACATTCTCTCGGGCTACAACGTCATTCAGGTCCTCTGCTGCATTGAACGTGACCCTGTGCATATTTGGGAGATGAAGTGGCAGCTGTAGCACCGAGGGGGAGTTCTCACAGAGCTTGAAGCCAAATATCCTCCACATCGCCTCTGGTGGAGTAACCCACCTCGCGTCAATGTATCTCTTGATCTCGTCTATGTTACCATCGCTGTCAGGCTGATCGATGTTGAACGACGCTTTATCATGGCCCTTGTATATGTACTTATAAAGGTACTTGACGGCCTTGATGCTGGAGCACACCTCAACATTGATGTGGCAGTTAAACATCCGCAGAAGGTGAGGGTTGTAAGGCACAACCCATCTATTGTCCAGAGTCTGACCACGGACCTTCACTTGAGGACGTTCTTACGTCTACGATAAACAGGGTAGGAGTCCTTTCCTTGCACGGTGCTCTCGTTGAACGGTCGGGGGTATCTGCACTTGCACACCCCATCTTGCATGCAGACGTTGTTGGGCTTGAGAACACCGCACGGGCCGTGCATCATATGCTTTACAACCATGGCATAGAGCTCCGGGTACTTATGCTTGTCAGGGAGCTCAGCAGATATGAGTCGGTCGTATTGCTCTGGCACAAGAAGCTTATGTGTTGAGTCCATGATCAAAAGAAAGTGAGCATGCGGGAGGCCTCTCTTCTGGAATTCAACGACATAACATGCGCTGTCACAACACCAAGGATGTGTTTCTTGAGGAGCATCTCTTTCATCGCCTCCAGCTTGGCTCTAAACACACGTGCAACAAGATCTGGTCGGTCTTGCGGGGTCTGACCAGGATACAACTCGTCAAGTATCTCCGGCCAGTTCGGGTTGCAAGTCATTGTCAGGAAGATGTCTGGCTTGCCGTATGTTTGAACCAATGCCATGGCGTCCATATGCCTCCGCTTCATGTCTCGATAGCCCCCCTGGAATGACCAAGGGAGCACCGTCCTTACGCCAACTTTGCTCCCTCGAGATTCTCCTGCAGTGATGCTATCAACAATTCCTTTATATAGGTCAGCACGTATCTCCGGCTGGTGCTCCCTTACCCAGTTCAACCTGCAACCCTCAATCTTGATGTACATGTCGACCGCGAACTGCTGGAACAATCGTCCTCCATGCAGTATAGGGTTAAATATCGCAGGACGCGTCTGTAGCCTGTAGCAGTAGTAGTCCCTTACTGAGACGCACAACCGGCTATTTCCCTCTGTGCAAAGGCGAGAAAGCAAAAAATAAGGCAACATACGAAATAATGATAGGAAACACATATAAAAGCATATGGAATGCAAGAGGCGGACCTGCATCGCTGCGGCTAGCTCTTGGCTGCTGCGCATCTTCCCAAGACACCTTACGTTTCGGGATATTTGGATGCCAACCGAGTTCCCCCTTTGGGAAAAAGAGGGGGTACGAGAGCGGGTCATAGCAGCCTTGTGTGGCCTGGATACCGTATCGTTTATTGTCGGTACCATGTAGGGTGATGCTGCGGTCAAACCTCCTCGCCAGGTTGCTGCCCTCTACCCAAATAGCAGCCACCTCGGATGAGACAGGTTTGTTATATCTCCTCTGATCTAGCTTCTGGTCGGTGTTCAGTTCTATCCGGTACTCGTCTAGGTTTTCCCTGTGAGCTCCCAGACTCCTAAACTGTTGGGAGTACGGGTTTTCTTTAAGGATTTCCTTCACCATATTGACGACAGTCTGATCTAACTTCTCGGTCAACGGCGCACGATGGTTTAGGCTAGGGTCATCATCGTAGAAGTACAGCTGTAGATGTTCCGGCCGCGAGCCTGGCCCGAACGAGTGCACGTTATGGTACATGTTGCCCTGCGCCCGGAACGTGTATGTCCCTGACCTCATGTTCGTGTACTTTTCGTCGAGGGTGACACCAAGGGTTGTGAAGGCAAAGTGGCCGTTGAAGTACCGAATGCTCTCACGAAAATGCCGGGAGTCATTATCGGATGCAGACCAGAGCCTCATCAGTTCTGGTATAGGCTCGGGTTCAAGCAACTCCGTGTCCCCGCCCCGACAGCAGAAACCGTCGGTCTCATACTCGAATCTCTTGGCCTTGCAGATTTCACAGTCCACTGCGTGCTTAAGGATGTGTGTGCTGTCTGGCAGGTTAGAGTAGACAAACTCAAAAGGATCATTGTCTGTAGAGTCCGACCCTGCAGAAACATGTGGTTCATCGGGGTCGATGCCATCATTGTCCGATGCTGCATTTTCTGTTGAGTTATAGATTAAATTTATCAGGATGCACACTTTTAGTATCCTTAAAATATGGCGCTTCGAGGGTGCAGCAGTACCTTCATCGGATTGTAAGAAATACTCTTCATCCATGAGGTCTGCAGGGTGTGGATTTTCCTCCATGAGCCTGGACAGCATCGCCTCCATTTCACCTTCGCCATACAAGAGTTTGTAAGTGACCATTAATAATGAAGTACGCATATGAGAAGAGCTCAAAGAGATGAGTGTTACCGTCAGTCCCAATGGTGTATTCTTGCGTGCTCGCTGAAGCAGAGACAGGGTGTGAAGATGCTGTGGCAGGCGCCGCAAAGCGAGCATTGCAACGTTTTTGTTGTGCATGCCTCTCCCCGTGTGGTATGCTTTGCCTATTTGATCTTAGGCTTGCACTATTCTGTCGCCTCTCTTCCGCTGCAAGAAATTCTTTCTGAGCTCGCTCTCGAGACCTTCGCTGAGCTCTGTTATCTAGCCTCTGCTTCTCACCTGGATTATGCTCGTAATCTGTAAGCTGCTCAATGGTATCGCCCAAGCTCCTGGCAAGATATTCTCCTGCACACATAATTACGTTCACGGTTAGTATTTGCTCGATGAGTATGCAGAAAGTAAGTTAGAGTAAATATGAGGTAAGTACCGTCGCTTTCTAAGCTGTTGTTGCGACCGAACGCCGAGGGTGAGCCGTGAGGTGAAGCGGCAGGTGATGTGTCTGTGCTAAATGTCGGACATGGCAATGCGATAGATGCCGCGCACGGGGTCTTCCGCCTAGTTAAATCACGTGATCTTCGTTCCGCGGACCTTTGTTCTTTCTGCTCGTGTGTTAATATATCTCGGTGTTTCCTATCTCGTTCTCGTCTCCGTGCGTTTATGGCCTCCCTCTGCTCAGCACTTAATTTATTTCTGCGTTCCTTATCACTTTGCCGTCGAGCACAATTTTTATCACCATTGACTATGGCATTTGTTGGAGGTTCTTCTGTTATGGGATTTCTTTGACCTTGAAAAATAACACAAAAGTCAGCCTAATAATGAGTAGCCATCTTCGCTGAAGCAAAATTGTGCATCTGGTGGTAAAAATTAGACATGAGAAGAATTCGATCGTCATTACCCAAGCTATTTACGCCTCGAACAGGTGTTTGTAGGCCACATCCCTGCGTAGACCCAATAGTATAATAATCACCACCATGTGTTTCACATGTAGTCGCACCGGAAGGCATCAGATTAGTCGGTATGCCTACATCGCCATTTTTATCCAATCAGTAGTAATACAGAAGTTGACGATGCTCTTTCTGTTAGTAAACATCACCTTCTTTAGTTGGGGAGTATGGTGGTTGTGTGAGAGCTGATTGCCAGGTGGCGTTTCCTGGAGTGTGAAATACTTGCATGAAGAATTCATCATATTTATGAGGGGTGCATCATGATGGATTTGATAAGTGCATCATAAGGGATGATCCAAAAGAATGAACGTACCAGGTGACCTGGCAGCTGTTGTGTTAGATGTACTACTAATATTTTTTCCATTGAGATTAGCCGCTGTAGCTTTCTTCCGTGCATATCTATCCCGTTCCCTTTGTCTTTTCAATTGTTTTGGATCAGCTATTTGTGTGAGAGCTGATTGACCAGTGGCATTTCCTGGAGTGTGAAATTATGGCATGAAGAATTCATCATATTTATGTACAATTCATGTCTTCCATGTTTTGGATCAGCTATTTTGTTATAAAGTGAGTATGTGTTATAAAACCTGGATTATGTACAATTCATGTCTGCCATGTTTTGCAGGTAAAAATGAACTTACAATAGAAACTATATGGAGAAGGAATATTCTGCTAGCAAATATAAGCACAAGGACAATCCACACATCTGAAGTAAAACAATGGGACCACATTCTAGCTAAATGCCGGTGCATTACCAGGTAGGAGGCTTTCTTGCCCTTGAGAGCTAATATGAAGTGATTGCATCTGATATTCGCCATTATCACCAGGTTCCACATTTTCCTTGTTCCAGTCAGAATCTGCTTGGTAAAAAATAAAGGAATAAATTGAATGAAACCAATAATATAAATATTTGGAAATGTGACGGTAAATGTTGCTAAAATGCACCTGTAACAATGGGCGTGCTTTGTAGTTGGGAGAGTACCGATGCACTATTCTGTGACTCCCGTGTATTAACCGATGCTCGAGCTTTCTTTTGTTGATAGGCTTCACGACGCTTCTTATTTCGTTCTTCTTTCTCTTCTGGATCCATCTCTGCATATCGCTCCCTAGCACGTTGCCTAATGCGTTCTTTTGCATCTGTAGTTTCCCCTCCATTACTGGTGTGGACGACACCTATTTAAAATACACAATGGAGTCAGATGTTAAGCATCACATAATGCACTTACACATTATATAATCGTTATTACTTCTGTGGATGGTGTTGGACAAGTCGCCGAAAGGAGTACGTTCAGTGGACCCTTTCGGAGAGTCCATCTGCAAGGAAAAAGCAGGATCTCAATTAGAAAGATTTAATCATGTTGGAGCCATTTTTTCGGCCTAAGGGCATGTACATCCCATCTCTAACAGCTCTCGCATGCTTCTCACTCTCAACTTCTCACTCCTCTATCTCCTGACAACCTAACTGATGGCTGCTGCGCCGCTGATCCCTAGGACTGATGACCTCACCCGAAGCTCCCTTTGGCTCCAACTCCACCAAACCCAGCATGGCCGAGTTGCCATCTCCCATATTTCTTCCTGCGAGGTCCTATCTCTCGATCTGCTTGGGCCTTTGGTGATCTCTCTCCTGGTCGGACCAAATTTAGTATTTGAATGAAAAATCAAACTTACCAGACCAAATCGATACGTCGACCTTCTCTTGGCATAGGTTGTGATGTGCTCGCAGTGCTGATTGGGTTGCAGTCTCAGAGGCGTAGAATATTATTTGGGCAAGGTTTTCTGATGCTGAGGGCTTGGTTGTGCGTTAATTTGTTAGGAAAGTAATCACGAGTGCGCGCGTGATCTCCGATTTGATCTCGTGGGACAGTCTGTGTTTTTGGAAGTTGACTACGGAAACTCTTCTGTGTATTTAATAAGGAAGGTAACCTCTGATCTCAATAATTACCAGCGCCCCAATTTAAGGGCTACATATACGTGCCTATTAATTATTCATGCTCCTCAAGTTAGAGCGTGTTTTGCAAATTACTAAGGGAGTTAGAGCGTGTTTAATTTTTTTCCTATTAATTCCAACAAAGATGTAGATAGAATAATCATAGGCTGGTCGTATATTCCATCTAGCATCAGTTTTGACCATTTAGAATTTCCTTGATAAATTTCTTGTTCACTTGCAAGTCTGTTTTATGTCTATGGTTACTGGCCTACTTGCCCGTCACATGCAAATTCAAGTATAGGCTTTGCAACAGCCTATATATTTCTGATGGTAGTAATTTTTTTTGTGTCAAGTTCAGGATCTGCATTTTTGCTGTTGTCAATATCAACCGTGTCAAGAGTGAAGGATAACTGAATGCAAGAAGTGATGAAGATATGCATTTCGTTTGGGCGCCTCAACGGTACAGATTTTTCCTCTCCCGTTTTCGTTTATAGTCTCCAGCGTTGGATTGGTCACTGTGTTGTAGCATTTTACGTTTTATATTGATTATTATTACAAGCTACCTGAATTATCCAAAGTAGCTAAACCTAAGGATTATGAGACGCTTAAATAATCAAGTGCCCTCTTTCCAAAATTGTTTGTGGTAGGACGTATATGCAGTAAAATCATTGAAGAAGTTTAAACCCATTACGAAGAGAACTGTTCTTTATTATTACCCTCAGCCCAGTACTTACCATGGAGCATCTCAAGCAGACTTTGGCTTTTTAGGCAATTTTGTCTAGTTTTTATAAAAAAGGATGCCAAATAGAAGTCAAGGTAACGTTTTAATCATGGGCTGTTATACATGAAATTTCGTCAGAATGCTCATCATGTTTTTGTCTTGTTGTTCATTGCGATGGCACATTCCCCGGCTAACAGCCCATCACTCATCCATGGGTTTTTAATCGAAAGTAGGTAAAACAAAGAAAAATGTGTGACTTGTGCCCATTACCAACAAGCTAACTGATAGGATTTACAGCCTATTGACCCGAAGATGTAGGCCATGATAGATCCTCTTAGTGAAAACGACAATATATAACAAAAGTATCACACATATACAATAATGTATTTATGAAATGTTTAGGCCGTGTTGAAGATAACTGCTCCGATAATACTCAAATGAAAAAATTCATCCCTATGTCCTTGACCAAATCTTTGACAACTTTTGGGATGTTAGCTTCACTTTCGTTGTCGGGACACGTCAGAATGTGTACCAACACATTGTTACGCAGGTTCCAGTCCTGCACATGCAGTTCACATATAAGCATAGGAATATCATGCAGAGCTCACACTTAAATTAAGCATGAATATTGACTTAGTCAATACTCACCGTGGCATCTGGACGCATAACTTGTTTAGCATTCCAAGATCGCATGAACTTCAGAACCAAAAATCCAGACATGTTGCTAGTTGAAAAGATGAGTGTTGTTAATAAAACTGTATAGAAATATTAGAAAATTATTTGACTATCAAGGATCTAACCTGTCATGGTTTCTTGGCAATGCAACCGGTGTGATGCGACGCCATAGGAAAACATCGTCATTCCAGCCCGGAATTGCATCTTGAAGAGCAATGTTTAGGTGGAATGAAATATCTTTTAATTTTAAAGTGTCTTTTTTTGAAAGACTTGTTTTCCAGATATCCGGTAAAGGAATGGGATCAAGTGTCGTGATAGTTTTTTCAACGAGGTTGAAATAAAAAAGAATATAGCGACCGGCCGTACGATATGGTAACATAATCTGCACGATGACAAAAAATTGTTTATGTAATGACTCAAATAAAAAATGAAATCAAGAATCTTACCGATTCGCATGATGAGACATGGAACTCCATCCCCGGCCAGCAATCAAACATCTTCGCTATGATGTAGCGTTGTTTGTCGAATGGTAGACGGAGCATTGGGTCTCTCATGGAGCTGGTCACTATGTTCTGAGATGAAGACAAGATTATTAGAATTATGAAACAACGACTCGTGGAGTTCATGTAAGAGGAACTATGACATAAAAACTCACACAAAATTGGAGATCCATAAAATGACAGGGATTGAACGATTGAATTATGTCTGTAGCGTTTGCCCGTACGGCCATGCTGAAACAAGCTGTGTCAATACCCTGTTTTCCTCTAGCAAGCCTTGTATTTGTTTAAGAGTTAAACTAATTGGATACGGCTTAGAGCTCTGAACCCATACTTCTCTATGAGAAAGAAAAACAACAGAGTTAGCCTTAGAAACAACCATCATTATAACCTGAAGCACCATATATGAATATGTTGTATAAACTTAACTTACTTAAGGGCTTCTTCGTCGTCAATGGACATGATATAGGTACATAGTTTGGAAACCATTGGATTCTTGTAAATTGGCAACATAGGCTTAATCTGCAACTTAGGCACATCAATGGAGGGGGCCGGATCAATGGCCACCACAGGTGTTTTTGATACTTCATTAGACGGGGGGCCATTCTTGTCATACATTAAAACATCGCTATTATCTTCGTCTATGATTGGCTCAGGTTCTGGTGTTCCTCTAATATCATTGAAAACTGAATCATGGAGAATTGTAGGCAACTGCTTTCTAAAGAGTTTGATACCCTTCTGCAAATTAGTTATTCGAAATAATCAGATGGATACCCTTTTGCAAATAGCTGAGCTCATGAGTGTGAAAAATACCTGATTTACAGCATGTGCTAGCTCGTGACCGGTCCATTCTTCCATGAGCTTGAGTACAAACAAGCCGCAGGATGAGCTTCAATATTTTAAACATTTTCTTTATGAGTCGGTAAATATATGAAATGTAGTAAGGTACGCAACATTGGACAATTTTTTAAGCCTCTGACATACCCATCTGATTGCAGCGGCTTGTCAATACACTCCATAATTGGCCATTTTGTAACGTCAAGGTTCACCCATTTATCACCTATGTCGAAGCTACTGTCCTGAGCTGCAATTTTAAGATGATTCTCCAGGCCCTGAAGCTGTTTAAATAAATAAAAACAGTTTGATTATACATGCAAACTAAACGCATGGCAATCATGAAAGATTAGTACGAGATGAGTAATTACTCACCGTAAGTTGTACGTCTGGACGGCTCATCCGGGCCCCAAACGAATCTAATACTTGTACACGACTATTTTTTGCATCCACATTAGTTAGAATCCAATGGTTTGTACCCGCGTGTACTGGAACAAAAAGCTGCCAAAAATTGCAAGTTGTAACTTTTTGGCCTCTCTAAAAACAGTAGTAATAGTTCTAGGTAAAGAAATTATGTACGTGGTCTTACCATGTCATGTTTTAGGTAATTCTGAACCCGTCTCACAATTTTGTGAAGTTCTTCTGGACTTATGGCAACTTCACCATCCCTCTTAAGTATTATAGATGTGTGTGTTGTATCTAGCCATACCTGACCACCTGCTCTGGTTTGTAGATGGTCTTGGCCCCTCAGGTAATAAATAAAGCCGTTCATGACCTGTAGGTAATAAACAAACACATTATACATTTGTCAAAACTATAGGTTTTAGTGGGAGTAAACATGTGAGCTTACGTCGCCGTCCAACCAACCATCGTCTTCGAACAGACATTCCAAATCTTCACGCTTCAAGCAGGCGTCATGGATCCTAACCAATCTTGTCTTTTGAGGGAAGGACATCATGTAGATTTTCATTTTAGCATAATTAGTCTCTATAGTTAGCATCTCTTCTGTGGTAACCTCGGTTGATTCCATCTGCAACAAAAAATGTCAAAGTTATAGTGTCAGTATCTTTTTTTTAAATTACAAGTTGTAGCTACATGGTAGAAGTAGAGGTAAAGTTTTAACTTGTATTATCAAGTATTATGTTTACTGATTGAGCGATGTTAGTAGGTTGAAAAGCATCTACATTTTACTTTGCTATTGACATAACTGTTGGTTTGTTACTTTGATAAACACGGCGAAGCTGAAAGTTGAAAATATTATGGAATTAATCAGATCTGAATCATGTAGTACAACCAACAAATTTCTCACACATGTTCGTAATTTCGAAAGTAAAAAGACCCAGAGTTTATTTACAATCTGATTAATTTATTCTGAACTCTCAACTATGCATCATCACTATACAATAAATATAAGGGTAAAAGAAGATGATTGTACGGAGATGCGATGTGTCATTACGTACCTGATACCAGATAGGTGATGATCGCTTGAGAAGAATCTTAAGAAGTTTGGGCTCAGGACGTGGTCGATGAGGATGAGGGTAGGATCTGGAACTTATCGTGGGTGGGTTAATATAGAACCAAGTAATGATCGGCTGATAGAAAGGGCCGCAATTTCTGTTTGATTGATATTTGACCGGCTATTGAAAGGGGCTAGTAAGGAAGGTCAATTACGGTGAAGAAAGGGTCGTTAAATTAGGAAAGGGGCGATTAATGAGGTGTTTAATGGCCGGCTGAAGTATAGGGCGTAAATCATGGTGATTGGCATTTCCTGTTGGGGGTGGTCAATAAATGGTTTGTTGAAATGGGAAGGTACATTCTAATTGTTTAATGGCCGGCTGAGTATTGCTTGTTCACGTACCTGCAACAAATGGTGAAATAGGAGCTTACACGCTACATGGCACCCATCACGGCCATAGTCTCCAGATAACAAGATGGTTAAGTGAAAAGAACATGCCTGGTCATGCAAGTTGGCAGCGCAGAGAATAGCTAAAATAATTTTGTAGGGAAAGTAGAGAATGTGCTGGACATAAACCTATAGAGATGATTTGTAAGGAACATAAGTTCCCAGGTCGCCAAACAGGAAGGCAGTGGTCTCGCTGGCCTCATGGTTGCGAGAGATGAAGCTGTATTTTTCACTCCATCCTCCAGAGTAACTATCTACCTGTCAAAAGTAGTTCACTGGATTATGTAAAAGAGTATAATAGAATTATTGTGCAGAATGCTTATAATGTGTACTGATTATGGTTCCATTCAAAGAAAATATGAAGCATAAGAGCTTGCTTGACCTATCTGAGAGATTATCTGACAGCATACTGCACCAGAACCAATCTTCCATTGGTTTAATCTTCTATTAAAAGAAAAATGGCAGTTTTTTTCCTAGCTTTACTCTCATGTCAGACAACCTAAAACTTAAGAGAAGCTTATCATGTGTGAAGTCAGCAGTCAATGCTGCACCTGGCTAGAAGGTAAAGCCTAAAGCTTATCATGTCTTGAATTCTGTTACTGTCTGGATCTTATATTAGTTCTCAAGTTTGGATGCTTATCGGCATATCTCAACATGATTCAGCAGCAGCGGTCACAAAATTTATAGTGGGCAGACATATTTGCTTGGTAGAGTCAGATGGGAGTTTATACATGGTTGTGTGCGTCTGCAGAAAACAGGGGTAAGTAGTTCATTCGCTTTATTAACCCAGCATATTTTCCTCACTCTTACCGCACCTACTATTTTATAATATGATTACAGTAGGCATGCAGACAGGTATTAAGTAAGTAAATGGATCTCGTATAAGAATAACATTAGGAATTGATTCGAATACTTTTAATAACTGCAAACCATGGTTTTTGGGTAGTGCCCATTACACTTCAGATATCCGATCTGACAGGATTGGATACATTTGATTTAAGAGATAGCAAACTCAGAATAGTACGACTTAACACAACACACGATCGAGATTACACTCGAGATAACACATCTGACAGACATTTAATTTAAGAGGTAATAACAATTTCAGATTATTACGACTTCAGGATAGCCTAATGAGTCGAAGGTTCTGGTATAACCCCATATTCACCCTTCTTCGTGCCAAGGCTCTGGCACGTGCCTTGAGCATGTTTCTTAGTGTTCCGCCAAGTGTTCGACTCCAAGCTAATAGCTCACGCCCCATCTGCATGTCTGGCTGAAAGACAATTTGGCTTTCGTCAGATGATTTTAAAGCCCCTGCAGAAAATGGAAAACAATGTAAGTGATATATAGTATATAATGCGGACCAAAACCATGTTAATTCATATAACTCAAAGTACGCAGACCTTGCTCCACGCTAACTTGTACGAGGGTTGCAGCTAAGGACCACATTTCCTGTTCTGCGCGTCGCCATCTTGTCATGTGGCGTGCCATGTGCTGGTCCCACACGCGTAGGACAATTATCTCCTGCCTGTTAGAGCAACACCCATTTATCCAAGAGAACAACGAATAACTTCTTGCAGCAGTAGCAAGAATTATGAAGTTGTTTGAACTTACGCTCTGTTGATGAGCATGACATCTCGGCACGGTGTGCTCCGGCCGTTTGACATCTGGAATCTTATGGGTTCGACATGCAGAACAACCCCAATTACATCTAGAAATGTACAGTTTGCGATTTTAGTAAGAAAGCATTATTTGCACAATTTGCATATGCATCGAGCAGTACCAGTAAAACTCAATCAATCAAAAATCAATCAAAAACAAATATACAAACCTGTAAGCATCCTGTTACGTAGTCTCGCTACGACATTAAAACTCAAGAACGTGGATGGCAGGGTAGGAATGTGTACGCTTGGTTCAGCAGCTCGAAACTCGGTGCGATTGTGTATGAAGAGGTAATACTCGTTTGGTATCCTCAGTCCAGATGTTGGACGCATGTAAGTGGCCATGTCAGTGGGCTGGAAGCCCACAAATTTGAACACATAAACCTGGCCGATGTGCAGGTCGTTGTTGCAACGATATGCCGTCTGGCCATATGCCTTTGCGTCCATTTTGTCTCCCTGCAAAAATAGTGAAGTTAATTGCATGCCAAACTGTGAGGTCAAACGACGAAGATTAATAGTTACTGTTACATATATATGTAGAAACTCCATTTCATAACTACTAAACTTTTGATAGAAAGATGTAGTAGAATGTATCTTACAAACTGATCTATGAGGATGGCACAGTAGAATGTATTTCCACTTGTAGTATGTTTGATTCGACCGCAAACAACTTTTGCAGTAACCTCCCATGATATATTGTGGATGTGCATTGTTTCAATGTCGTGGAATCTCACTTCCCTGCACAAAATTTTACATAGACAATTAGATAATGCAAGATAATTAGATATGCAAAAGACTAAGATCATTCAAAGAAAATGATGCAGGACATGTTGTCAGTGTTGATCGAAGGCCAGATGGCGGGAGCTGCGACTGGTGGAGGTGCCATCACCCTCGTGGAGCCTGGGCGTCCCATATTGCCTCGAGTCGCCATCTCTCTGCTAGCAAGGATGGATCAAGTAGGAGGGAGAATGTTTCGAGCTGGAGATTGCTGGGTTTAAGTAGTAGAAAGATGGAATGAGGAAGCGATGATGGTGGCTCTTTATTTCCGCTAATTTGGTTGACTGATGTTTAGAGGCGAGATTAATTTCTTTACTTCTGTGAAAGGGTTCGATCGCTGTAATTAATTTTTTTCTTTTTTGACCGGATCGCTGTAATTCATTTTTGGCATGGTAGCGATAGTCCTATTCCGTTGATTGAGGTAATTAACGCAGACAGTAACGCATGGTAGCGATCGCATGCGTGATTTAAGTAAAGCAGACAGCAGGATAATCTTCTATTAATTGTGCATGTCATGTCTACATCTCATAATGAATTTCTAATCTTTGTAATCCTTTGCCGACTAAACTCTAATATTTTTCTTGCAATCACAACTGCGATTATTTCCAATTTCAGTCCTTCTTGTCTGGCTCAACTTATCTGGACAAAAATGCAAACATAATTAGCATATTTCCAATATCGTGCCCTCAAGTCACAAGATGTACCATAGGAATCAGCTTTGGAAGATGTATCAGAGAAATATCATCACAATGACAAATTGTTTACCATAGAAATCAGCTTGTAAGATGTACCGGAGAAATAGCATCACAGTGACAAATTATTTAGCTAGTTTTGACCTGCACACTCCAGCTCAGCCTGGTGTTTTTTTTACAGTGGAATCACGTACACTACAAGTGAATTCCGATTCAAAAATACATCACATAGGCATAGCAACATTCACAGAATCCTTAGAAAACAACAATGGAAGATATTGACAAAAGAGAAGCAGCATTGCTGGAGGTAGGAACAGATCAGGAGTAGCATCTGCAATTATGTTCTTCTACCCTATGCAAATGGAACAAATGGACATGTATACATTTTCTGAGTTACACATCCACATCAGGAAATGCAGCTCGGCAGGTCTTCACTCTTTGAAGCTTCCAACTACAAATTCATTGCTTACACATAATATTCACTGGAATTCTCAAAATAACAAACTACCATCTTGTCAAAAATATGAACACAATAAGTAGAGTATGTGATAACGTGTTTCTATGCCAATAGACATATATCCATATTCTAAGCTATACATCACATCAGGAACTGCAGTTTCCTAGATCCCTGACATATTAGTATCGCGTTCCCCCTTATAAAACCTAACCCAGTTGAAAGGGAAACAAAATAATTCCCTGATCGCTATCACAAATCATCCAATCATCTGTCACTTCTGTAGTCCAGGAGAGGGTCCAATTAAATGTATATCATCCTCACCGTCTCCTAGAAGAACAGGTTATCGGCAACGCGCACCCCCCGTTGATGGGGGTACATCCTCCTCTCCATCTCCGGCTCAAGTTTGGCACCAAACTTGGCGGAGTCGTAGACGGCAGCGAGGTTACTGAGGGTCGACCACCAAGAGCTCATCGAGTTTAATTGGAGCCATCCATGAGCTTTAATTTCCCTGCAACAGCGGCCTAAAACAACAGAACATGAACATTATTAGATATAGATGAATGCTAGTTCAATTTAATGCTAGTTCATGCTAGTTCATGCTAGTTCAACATGTTCATGCTAGTTCAAAGCATACCAATAAAAGTCTCCCACATCGCAACCACTCGCGCCCTACCCAGTTGACGATGGCGCGACCAAGCTCGCGCGCTCCGGTCTGGTATCCCTGTTTGCCGGATCTGGCCAGGTAAATCAGAGGCAAGTTAGATGGAGTTATCATGCAAATCTATGACATATAGTTGATGTTGTGCAAGAATAAAGATGCCAATGACTCATTTAGAATATAAATTATCAATAATGCATTAAGGACTTCTCTTCATCAAATTGGTTTACTATGGAGCATATCATCTGTCTCTTATTTGCTATCCTCTTTGCTATCCACTGCCACATAGAATTATGAACCTGTATTTGTATGAATATAAAATGCAAGAAGTCATAACATAGTGGTTATTAACACATCAATATTCTTGCACAATAAGAGCAAGCACACCACAGCGGCACAAGCTTAAACGCGGACACATCGGTGAAGATTTGGGAGGTGCGGTGGGAGGAACTTACCAAAGCAGCAACCAATAGGGAACCACGGGGACAGAGCTGAAAGCAGCGATGCTTGCAGATTTGGCACATCGCCAGATGGCCGTAAGTTTCAGCGCCGCAGGGGCATGCGGAGTACAACCGTAGGGCGAGAGACACAGGCTGCAAATAGCGAAATATTCACCATCGATAAGCACCACATCATATCCTGGTACATATACGGATGTACGTCAGTAAGAAAATAACATTCACTATGTCAAACATCAGTGAAATATGACAGATTTGGCATGCTAAAATATCTCTTTTACTATTCCAAAGCCAATGAAAATAAAGTACGACCTCCAAAAATGGCGGGTTTTCTATTGATGTGGCTGGACCAGCAGCGCCGGTGACTAAAAAGTACAATTTAACAGCACGAAGAAAATCTTGTCATCATGAAACACACAAATATAAAAACTGCATTACTGCATGTTAATTACAGTTATATATACATGTGAAAAATCTGTGGCATCTACTCTACATGCCCCTTCAGAAGTTTAAAACAACAAAATAGAGTAAGCTCTATATATCAGAGATCAGAGGAATGATCGGATAATAAGATTTTCTTCCTGAAAAGTATATTTAACTAAGGGATCAAACTATTAGCTTAACAAAATAATAGTACACAATTAGTTAAGTAAACACAGAAACATGCACGATACAGAACACAGAAAGTAGAGTAATACTGCTCCCATTTTATGACACAGCACTGTCAAACAATCATGAGTATCCCAAAAGTACAAGTGCAGTAAAACAAAGGACGCATATGCGACTTACATGGGAGATTAGGCCGACCTTGTCCCGCGACATCTAGTGGCCGAGGCAGTTTGGCATAATCACTTTGTACATGAGAATTAACAACCTATAGATGACAAGATCCAAAGAAGTCAATTGGCTGGACCTGATTTTGAATATCTGAAATAGTTGCCATAGCAAATGTAACATACAAGAATGATACTTCTATCAAAAGGAGAAAAAAAGGGACACGCTTGGTCAGATCGAGCTCCACTTCCTGCCACTAATTTCCCAGCTAATACGGACTGAAACCGGGCGAGAGGAAAGAATAAAACGCGAACATAATGTGTTATTGGGTCTGTGGCAGATTCTTTCATGGCTCCATGTATCACTATGGTTTGAGCCAAAAAATGACAATCCAAATGGGGTAGACTCCTGGTGAGGAAAACGAACCAGCAATAGATCGATGGGGTGTGCACGACAGCAACTGCAACACACGAGCACTGCCTGTTTTCAACAATGCCAAAATCGACTGACCCAAATGCCAAAATCAGTATTTACCTTTCTCTTCTAGGTTGCGATGTACACGCTAACCCCCGACATCAGCCTACACGTAGAGCAGAGCTGATCGTATCAGAGGAACTTAACTGAAAGAAGAAGATAAGCAAGAAGAGATATGTATGTAGGTATGCGTACTGGCTTCTCCTCCCTCCTGCCTACTCGCCGCCGCCGCGTGGTCGCCGCCACTGCTCAGGAGCGGCCCTGCTCTCTCTCTCCATGGTGTTGTCCGGTGACTGGTGTAGGGGCGACGGGACGACGAGCGGCTGGAGCTGCAGGCAGGCCGTTGGATCGCTCTCCGTGGCGCGGTCAGCCAAGGGAGCGAGCCAAGCATGGGGGTCGGCCGGCCTCCATGCCCAGATCTCGTGACCTTCAGGCCCCCGAGACGTGCGATGGAGTACAGGGAGTCTTGCCGAATCCACGCGGTGGAGGCGGCGACGGCAGGATCCGGCGGCCGGTGTGAGGAGGCCCTGGACGCATAGAGAGAGGAGGGCGGCTAGGTCTGGGAGTGGAGGGGTGGGGTGCGGCATTGCGGGGGATCAAATGAGACGTCTGGGTTGCGGTTGAGCGAGGGGGTGACGAAGGGAACGACGTAGTGCGACGTGCGAGATGCGGGAGGGACAGCAGTTTTTTTCCTGGGCTTGGCCCATATGCGCGCGATCGTAGCTATCGATGTTGGACGAAAAATTCTGCCTGGTTGACGTACGTACGAACTCCCATTTAATAGTAAAGATAGATTTGAAGCCTGATGGCGTGTAAAGGGTGATGTTGAAGATGTAAAACAATCCCAGTGGCACCTGCCTGGTGGTTCCCTTTCCAACATAAAACAAGACACTGAACCTGTTGCTTCTGATGCGAATGAGTTTAAGAAAAGTCGTAGTTATGATGGGTCTGAAAGTTCAACAAATGGCAGCAAGGGATATTACTGCTAATCGTGTACTTGTGCTGTATTTTCTTTAGCTTCTCTAAATTCTTACTCACATAGCTTCCATTGTTACTCTTGCACCATTTTAGGCTAGATGTTGTCCTAACCTTGTTAAAGAGTGCTTTTCAAGACTGTATTTCCAAAGCATGTACAATCGAAACTACAGTGTCGGAATTGTGATCCATTTATTTTGATGGGTTGCAAAATCAGGTTGTGGCTATATATATACCTCTGTATGGATTCTTTTGGGAGGTAAAAATAAGTGATTCTATTTTTAGGTAAAATCGTGTTCTCCTTGCGGAGAACAATTGATGATAAATTGTGAAGAAACATGTTTTACACTGAGTGTGAAGTTCGTACCACTTTTATCAGAGAATTTAATAGGTGACCAAGGAAGATATGTCGCTACCTATAACCTATTTATGCTTCCACGGGTATATCTAAGTCACACACATCAATGAGGGCACTTAGAGCATCCACAGCGCATCGGCGCCTAACTAGACGCTTAACCTCGAAAAATAAATCCAACAAAATAATTTATGCTGCTAGCGCTCTCGCTCGCAACGCCTGGTGCTAATTGAGACGCTAATCAAGCGCTTCTCGACGTTTCCGTTTTTCATGCACCAGGCAAAAGAATCGTTAGCGTCAGATGAAAAGATTTGCGCTGGGCGCCCAGGATCACAGCCTCCAACTGCCGATTGCCCAGGATTAGAATCCTAGCGCCTGCGTTTTAGCGCCGCATTGTGGATGCTCTTAGATGCAACAGAAGCGATGCATCCGATGAGAAAGATGATGCGCTGACAGAGAAGGATTAAAATGACAACTTGTTCCCAAGGAAAGTGAGCTAGATAAGAAAATAGAAGAAAAATATTTTGATTTAAATAAATTCTACTACTCCCTCTGGTCCCAATTAAGTGTCGTGAGCAGCTAAGAAACTTGTACGTAGCTGGTCATTTTTCACGACACATTTTTAGAATCGGAGGGAGTACTTTATTTAATGGGGAATGTCTTTGCATTTGTCGTCCCGTTGCAACGCACGGGCACTCTGCTAGTACTACATAACGGAGTAGTAAATTCAGGTACGCGCGTAAAACGCATGCACCATCCAACTATAAGTTCGTTTTGGTCAGGACAAAACAGGGAACAAACTTGACAGGTCGAAGCTAGGCGAGTGCCTCGGCGTTCTTTCCTTGGGGCTCCACGAACCGCTTCCAGTACCAGTGCTTGACCCAGACGGTGCCCATGGACTCGAGCGGGACGCCCTTGGTCTCCGGCAGGAACAGCGCGATGAAGACGGTCATCACGGCCACCCATGCAGCGTAGTAGGCGAAGGTGCCGTACTTGAAGGCGCAGAGCATGGCCAGGAAAGACTGCGTCTGCACGAACGTCAGGCAGAGTCCGATGGACACGTTCATGGCCTGCCCCGCCGACCGGATGTCCACCGGGAATATCTCTCCCGGCACCACCCACCCCAGCGGCCCCCACGACCACCCGAACCCGGCGGCGTGCAGGCACGTGAACACCAGCACCGCCACGCCGTACGTCCTCGCCATCGGAGCCTCGCCACCCTTCCCGACTTGCGCGCCCATGATCCATGCGATCGCAACCTAATTCAAAGCTCAATCATATCGCGTTAGAACATTCAGTCATGCAACTTAGCATCAGTAGTAGGTGATATCCTAGATGTGTACCTGGGCAACGATCATCTGGATGCCGCCGACCATGAAGAGCACCTTGCGGCCGTAGCGGTCGATGACGAGGGCGGAGAGCATGAGGGCCCCCAGGTTCGTGGCGCCGAGTATGACCGCGCCCATTAGCGCGGCGTTGCTGCCGAACCCGACCGTGCGGAACACCAGCGGTGCGAAGAAGGAGAGCACGATGACGCCGGTGAGCTGGAAGAACATGGGCACCGCCACGGCTAGCACCAAGTGAGGGCGGTACTCGCGCCTCGTCGCCATCCGGCGGAACGCGCCGTCCTCGCTCTCGCGCGCCACCTCCACGGACCGCACAATGTCCTTGAGCTCAGCGTCCACATCCGCGTCCGCCCCGCGCACGCGGCGGAGCGCCGCGCGGGCGTCGTCGGTCCTGCCGCGCATCACGAGGCTGCTAGGGGTGTCGGTGAGGAAGAGGGCGCCCAGGAAGATGATCACGGCCGGCGCGCCGGCAAGGCCGAGCGAGAGTCGCCAGCCCCAGGAGATGTTAGCGGTGGCGTAGTTGACGAGGTTGGCGATGAGTATGCCAAGGGCGAGGAAGAACTGGAAGCCGGCGGTGAGGGAGCCGCGCCACTGCGTCGGGGCCATCTCGGCGAGGAACAGAGGAGTGGCCTGTCATTTCATCAAACATCTGAAATCATCATCATTGATCAACAGTAGGGATGAAAACGGAGCGGAAACTTTCCGACTTTTCCGCGGAAAAAACGGAAACGGAACGAAAATACGGAAGTGGAAACGGAATTTTGCAAAACGGAAACGGAAACTTTTGTGCGGAAACGGAAACGGAACAGCGTATTCCGGCGGAACGACCACGGAAACGGAAATCCGTTTCCGGCAATACGGAACTTTCCGTTTTTTGCTACGTGGTGCTATCTGAATGCAGCATGCATAACAATTTTAGTGAGAACACCGAGGCAGAACCAAAGATCTAAAAAAAAAAAGTAAAATATATGAAGTGACCATGTTTAGGCCCTACGTACTTGCATATTATCTCCCTCTCAAGGCATTCCCGGTTCGGCATTTCAGTGTTGCACTAGGTTTAGGGACGATAGTAGGTATTTTTTTTGCCAAAGTTGATAAGTCAGAAACACTATATTATACTTTAATTTATTTCATCTTATTAAATTGATAAGTTTGTTGGTTTACTTAAGTTTTCCTGCATTATTCAAGCGGTCGCTTGGTTCCGGCAAATATCTGCTTTCTGTTCCGTGTTCGCACCGTATTCGGTCTGTATCTGTTTCCGACGATATTTTTTCTGTATTTGTTTCCGGGTTTCTGTATTCGTTTCCGCTTCCACGCAAAAATATGATAACAAATACGGCACCACCCAGTTCCGTCCGTATCCGCTCCGTTTTCATCCCTAATCAACAGTCGTTTCCGCTTCCGCGCAAAAATATGCAAAAATATGTTGCATTCTGACCCTTTCTTAGCAAAATGGTCGATTAAAACTTAAAAGGCGGGAAATTCAGACAGGTTAAAAAATATATGTACAGGAGGATTGAGCATTTTTTTAAAATCAGGTGACACGCCATTGGATTTGAATCTATGTATGCTGCTACATTGCTACCTCAAACTAAGCCTGAGTACTGGTGTTTTTTTACCTGCCTGAGTCCTAGTCCTAGTGTTAAAAGAAGCAATTACTGGTGTGCTCTTTGAGTCTTTTCAGTAGACTAATCCGGTACTTTTTTTTAGGGAAGACTAATCCGGTACTTATCATTGTCTTCTTCATTCCTTGGGCAATCTGAGCTTAGGGCCCGGCCCAAGTTATCCGTGCATCGATCCCCTAGGCCGTTGCCGGCCGTGGCCCAGCACGGGTCGAACGTAGTCGGGAAGTCAGTTCAGAAGAACTTCAGATCGTGAGGTAACATGTACATCAGGTACAACCAGTCAACCACTAGTAGTACTGTATTACTTCTACCTTAACAAACACTAGTCGATCACCGTATCAACGTCTCTCTGCACAAAACTCGAACCGAGAACGACTCGTAATAAGTCTAAAGCCTGCATTGTTTTTGGGACAAAATGGTGCTAGTGCCGACTATATCCAGTTCAGTTTTTATATAGGAGTTCAGATACACCAAACCAGCAGTGAAGTCATTGTTAGGCAAGACACTCAACTACTGGATGATCAACTAAGTGATGACGATGATTCATTTGCTTACAGAGCAGTAGCAGTAGTACAAGTTTATGTAGTTAGTCAAGCCAGTCTATTTTACTCGATATAGTGTATTCCATTTTGGAGCCTCTACTTTTATGTACTTAGGAGTAAAGTTGGACTTGATAAAAAGCACTTGTGCTTGATTTATACTAAAAGCATATATATACAAACCATTACACACAAATCAAGTGAATGGACTTTTTCCTATAAAATGTGTCCAAATGAAATAATGTTGAAACAAAGCCCTATGAATTACACTTGTACAAATCCAGTGGAAATAATATCTAGAATGTGATTTTCCAATATTTCTGTAAAAAAAAATGAATTATAGTGGCCCTTAACCTTGGGCTCTCGGTACCTTTTCTTTTTTCTTAAATTGGCGCGGTTCCACTTGCATTAATATTTAAGCAAGAGCTTAGTATAATTTTGTATGACATCAACTGTTGACTAGAAAACTGAAGACCACTAGCTGTCAGACAATAATTAACAGGCAAGTCCACCACAAGATCCGAATGAGTCCAGTGAACAATGGCTGGCTTTATACGCAGCCAAAGACTTATCTGGATCATTAGCTGTAAAATACACTGCTGAATTAATGACCGGTGATGGAAGCCGACATCGGTTGTTAGGGATTTTTTGTCGCTGTACTTGCACTTAATTTTGTATGACATCAAGTCTTGACTAGAAAACTGAACACTGGCTAATTCACAGGCAAGTCCAAGATCGAATATGTCCACTGTCCAGTGAACAATGGCTGGCTTTGTACGCAGCATGTGTCAGCCGAGTACTAATTTGGATCATTCACTGTCACATGCACTGCTGAGTTCATGACCGGCCGGTGATGGAAGATGGGGACATGTACTGACCTGGTTGGTGAACCCGACGCCGAAGCCGAGCAGCATGCGGCCGATGATGAGCATGGCGATGTTCACGGCCGCGCCGGTGATGGCGCCGCCGGCGAAGAAGAGCGCCCCGCCCATGAGCATGATGCGCTGCCGTCCCACGGCCTTGGTGACGCGGCTGGCCACGAGCGACGCCACCAGCCCGGCCACGTACAGCGACGACGTGAAGGCCGTGAGCGCCTGGCTGTCGTAGAGGCAGTAGTCGTCCCGCTTCGCCGCCGCCATTCTCGCCAGGACGTGCGGGAAGAACCGCTCCAGGAACGGCTCCATTTGCGACACGCCGCCTGACAACGTACATATTCGATCAAACTCCATCCGGCCGGCTTGCCCGTATGTAGCTCAGTAGCTGGAGAAACCGCTAGCGATGGATGCTCACCTGAGATGCCGATGTCATAGCCGAAGATGAGGCCGCCGGAGGCGGCCACGAGGCAGGTCGTGAGCACCGACAGCGTCAGGCGTCCGCCGTAGTCCGCGGCAGGGAGGCCGTCCACGTTCGCCACGACGGCACCACCTCCGGCCATCTCTCTCAGCGGGCACCTCGTGCGCTTTCTCTTACGTTCTCTCTATGCAACGAGCGAGCAGAGCTGCCTTCCCTCGTCAAATCGACCGAACATTCAAGCAGAATATGTAGATTTCCACGTGCTGGTGGCCGAACTTACAAAGGGCAGCGTGCAGACAGGTAGCCAGCCAACTCGGCATAGTCAGACAGTAGCTAGAGATGTCGAATATTGCCCACCAGTCAGCATGTTTCATGGCGCGACATACATGAAGTGATTTTTGTTTTTTGAAACGCATGAAGTGATAATGTGAAAGAGCATATTTTATATCGCTTAATGTTTTGTGTGTTAGGCAACAACACTAGGAACAATCTAATGTGATGCTAAGTGATGCAGAGTTTATTAAATAATTTTACATAATGCATCAAGTATCGAAAAAGGTTTCAGCGCGAAGAATCTGCTCCAGTCTGCCTGTCTTTCTGTGACCGGTAGTACCGGACCCGGCCCGGTAGTACCCCCAGGCATGAAGGCGGCAGTACCGCACCACGTCGCGCGGTAGTGCTAAGTTAGCCTAGGGGCTTCTAGCCTCGGGCTCTGTTTTCGTCGGTACTACCGGAGGAGCCCGGTACTACCGATTAGGCAGCACTACCGGCCCCTCTGAGTCGGAAGTACCGCATGTGGTTTTTCTCTGGTCAGCCGGGTTTCGACGTTGACTTTGACTGTGGCGTTGTTTGACTGGGCGGTAGTACCGGACGGAGCCCGGTACTACCGGGAAGCAAGTTTTCTGCCCAATGGGCAGATCTAGTGGAGGGGTATTTAAGGACGCTTCTTCTCCAAAGATGTTAAGCTTCAGATTTTCTCTCTCCCCTCCATTAAAGCAAAGCTTCAAGCTCCTAAATCTCTTTACTCCACCAACCAACCAAGCTCATACTTGGAGATCTAAAAGAGAAGGCCCCGATCTACTAGTTCACCAAGACGTTCTTCATTTCCCCCTCATTCACTTGAGGGATTCGAGCCTAAGGTTTCCACTAGGAAAATCTAGGCATCTTTGTTGTACTTACTTGCTTGTTATTTTTGTGTAGCAGGTGTTGTGGTGCTTGGAAGCCCCCAATCCTTTTGTGGGTTGAGCCTCAAGTTTGTTGTAAGGGGTCTGGATTCCGCCTTGAAGGATTCCGATAGTGGAAGGTGAACCGAACTTTTGGGCAAGGTTCATCGGAGAATAGGGTGAGGCCATTTGTGGCGTTTGAGTTGGAAACTCATACCCCTCCAACGAGACGTACTCCCCTAAAAAGAAGGAACTCGGGAATATATCCTTGTCTCCGCGTGCTTCCCGTTCGGTTACTCCTTACTCGCTAGCTCTTACTTGTATCGTGCTTAGTCTAGTATTAACTTATCATATAGGTAAATTCACCATAGTTGCATATCTAGAGAATTTACCTTTGTGTCAAGCCTAAATTCGAAAAAGAGCTAAAATTTGATTAGCACCTATTCACCCCCCCCCCCCTCTAGGTGGCCATACCGATCCTTTCAATTGGTATCAGAGCCTCGGCTCTTTATTCGGGCTTAACCGCCTAAGGGAAGTATGACCATTGATGAGCATGGAGTTGAGATTCCCGAGCTTCCCTCCGAGTCCACTTCGGTTTCCGTGGAGGACTTTTATACCTTGAAGTCCTCTATGGAAACTAAAATGGACAAGTTGCAAGAGATGATCTTGAAACTCATGGAAGCTAAGGATATCTCACCTCCACCCAACGCTCTTTCTTCGGAGGTTGACAAACCCGAGAATTAAGAGGTTGGTGGGAAGAAAGGGGTTGATAAAGATAAAATTGACACCCCAATTAAATAACCTAATGGTTCGGGAGTATATGGTGGCGTTCCTTTCCCATACTCTCCCGACCTACCTATCCCTCATCCTCCTATTCACCTAAGGGGAAACCCACCTAAGCTAAATGCATCTTTGTTTACTAAATGACAATCTTGTATGAGATCTTATGTGAACAGTGCATCTATCGAGCTTTGGAGGATCATTGAGCAAGGATATCAAGCCGTGGATGAATCCAACAAGACAAGAAGAGAGGTGGTCGATTGTCAACTAAATGCCACCGCTCTTGATTTGATCCGAGATGCCGTGGGAGATGATGATATGTCTCATATCGAGCATTGCACCACCGCCAAAGAAGCTTGGACGTGCCTCATTGAGGTGTTCATTGGAAATGAAAGCATGAAGAGAAACCGGTTTGAGGAAATGAGCAACAAGGCCGAAGGGTTCTTCATGGAAGATGGAGAAGACCATGAGCAAATGTATCGAAGACTTAATTCCCTTGCCAATGCCTATAAAGCTCTTGGTGAAACCCATGTGAATGATGAGTGGATCAAGAGGAAGTATGTGAATGCTCTCTTGCCCTTTGAACCGGCCGACTTGAAGAGTCTCCAAGGAAGACACAACTATCGCAATTGACCTCCAATGAACTCATGCAAGAGATGCAATCTTTCAAAGTCCAAGCCAAAATTGCACAAGACTCTCGTGCCCGTGCTATTGGAATGCAACAAGGAGCTTCACTTGCTTTGAAGGCCAAGGTGGTTGAACACAATGAAGATCAAGATTGTCAAGATGTGTCCTCCATGGACCCCGAAGAACTCAAGATTGCTCATAGGGATTATGTGGCTCTTGCGGCAAGGACCTTTTGGAAAAAACCCATCCAAAGCTAAAGCTCATGTGGAGCAAAAGTTCAAATCTAGTGGTTTCAAGTAGGGCAACCCAAAGATGAAGACTTGCTTCAATTGTCAAGATAGATATCACTATGTTGCGGATTGTCCCTATGAGAACTGCGAAGAACATGGAGGAAGGCTTGTTCTCAAGAATGACTCAAAGTCCCCTAGCAAGAAACCTTTCTTCAAGAAGAAACCTTTCTTCAAGAAGAACCTTCCCAACAAGAAGCCTCCTTCAAGAATGGTATTGGTGACAAGAGAGGAGTACATGTCCGGGGGTGAGAGCGATGAAGAGGAAACCACAAGTGAAGTTGCTGCTATTGCTATTACTTTATCAACATCACCTTTTCTCTTTGAATCCCCCAATGAGAACATCCCCATCCAATCCGCCAAGTGTCTCATGGCCAAAGCCACCGAGGTATCATCCCCTTCCTCCTCCAAGACTATAAATGAAATGGATGATCTTATGAGTCTTAGAGTAAAGGAAGAAAATGTTGCTTTGGATCGTTTCATGACTAACTTGCAAGGTGAAGCCAAGAAACGCTTTGAAGCTCTTATGAGCGATTATGGGCGGATTCAAGATGAGCTTGATGAAAAGGAGAGACTTGAAAGAGAGTATGCTAATGATATTGCCGCTCTCACCGTGGCTCTTGAGGAAGAGCATGAGCTTCGTGTTTCTCTTGAAGAGAAACTTGAAAATCTTGATGAGTCACAAAATGCAATATTTTCTCAAATCATTAAAGAACGTGACCATGCAATTGCAAAATATAAGCTTTACAAGAAAGAAAAGGTTGAATTTGGTGTTGGTCATGATAGACTAACCGAGGAACTAGAGAAATTCACCAAGGCTCACAAGGCTTTGGAGAGTGAACACTCTATTCTCACCAAGTCTTTTGAACAACTGATAACCCCCAAGAGCAGGGATCACTGTAGCACCTCTCAATGTGGAAGTAGGGTATCGATCCGCAGGAGCAAGAAGGAAAAGTTATCTATTCCCTACAACTAAAGTGTCACAAGTTTTAGTTGATTATGCACTAAACAAGTTTAAAGAACAAGATGGTTGATTTAATGGATGGAAGTTTAATGTAACAAAACAATAATGTAAAAGTGTCCCAATCCTCTTCAATGCAAGAGGACAAGACAAAGGTTTTCTCTTATAGGAACAATGGACATGGGTTCATGGTTTTCACTCGTCCTCTCTCTCAATCTATGGTGGTGATCATGTTATAGATAATAAAAGTACACACAACTGTCATGCTTTTATGGTAAACTTCTATGACGGCTACATGTCCTAAACCACATAGTTGAAAGAAAATAATCATTTGTGTTGCTAGGGTCACCCTCGTAAGGCTAGCGTGGTTTGTTGTCACTCCCACATCATACTTCTTCCTTTTTACCCCCAGATAAAGAATGTTGGGCGACATTACTGTCACTTAATGCCTATGCCTTCTGTCACTAGGCCACTCTCTACCCACATACATCATACTCTTAAAGGAAAACATATTCTAAGAACTAGTGCAATGATTTATTAATGTACGTGCATCCACATCCCTCTCATCTACCCACCGAGATGGTTGTCAACCACCCCGTTAGCGCGGATAAACAAGGCATTAAGAATAGATAAATCCATTGCATGTAACATAGATGTATTCCAAAGTATGACAAACCATAAAGTCCCAACATGACGGTAAATGCATAACATAATATCATCTCATACCACAATATCCACCATAGGAATTACAAAGATAGTTCCATAATCATGCAAGGCACATCATATGGACTTCAACAATGATCATAAATAGAGAGATTGGATCAAGTTACCACCACAAACCCAAAGTCCAGGGGGTGGACTACTCCCCCTTCACCATGGAGACGGTGGAGAAGTCGTTGGAGAAGATGGAGACCACCCCAGCAGCGCCCCGCCGGAGTTTTCCCCCTCCAATCTGCAACTCCAGGTCTCTGTTTCGTGGTTTCTGTGTTTCTGCGGTGCTCCTCTCCGAAGAGCGCCGGGGACTATTTTTATAGTCGTTTTTAGGTCAAGACGGAGGCTCGGGAAAAAAGATCGACGGCAACGGAGCCACGAGGGCCCAGATGGTGGGTCCCACGCGGCCAAGGAATCTGGCCGCATGGGCCCCCCTCTTCTGGCCCTCGGGCCTCCGTTTGTTCGCTACCTTCGCTCCCACGCTTTGTTCCTTCCAAAAACTGATGCTCGTAAAGTATTAGGTCATTTGGACGTCGTTTGGGTCCCTGAAACATCAAAATATAGAAAATAGGGTTTCTGCCTGTGCAGGGTTAATTCCAGAAAAATAGGGAAACAATGAAATATTCCCAAAATCAATATAAAACATTGATATAACCCTTATATGATGCAAATATGATTGAAATATAAGTAATATAATGCAAAATTTATGTATGCATTTTACATGCATCAACAACTTCAAATTCAATCATCTAAAACTAATGTTCCTAGTTCCTCTACTTCTTCTTGTGATCATGCAAATGTCATTGAGGAAAATGCTAGGTTGAAGGTCGAACTTGCCAAGGCCTCTATTTCCCAAAACAAGCCTCTTGATAACCTTTTGCAAATGCAAAAGCCACACATTGGGAAAGAGGGTCTTGGTTATGTTGCCAAGAAGAAGAAGAAGAACAAGAAGAAGGCCAAGCCCGCACAAGCAAAGAAGACTACCATTACGAGTGGTGATGCCACAAGGGGCAACGCTCCTCGGAGTGACTTTGCTGGACATGCTAACCCCAACTATATTCTTTATGTTATTATTATGGGGATTGACAAGGGTATACATCTCGGGTACCCTACCGTGAGGGTACCTGGTGCACGTGATGACTAAAGGCCCAATAGCGAAGAGACAACTCGAAGCCCAAGACAGAGGCCCAAAAGATGGAGTACCCTCCAAGTTTAGACATAGACATAGTCGGTTTGTACTTTCCTTATGTGTAAACTAGGTCGGTTACAAACTCCCGGACCCAGCCTATTTAAAGGCTGGGAGGGTGCCGATCTAGGACAAGCCATACTCGAACCACCAAAGCTCTTGCGAGATCACATCTCGCCGGAGCCTCCTTGTAATCGCATAATCTCACACATCAATAACAGACAAGCAGGAAGTAGGGTCTTTACCTCCACCCGAGGGGCCTGAACCTGGGTAAATCTTTGCCTCTGCTTGTCAGCCGACGAAACTACCAGTACTACCACGTTCTCTCCCCATAATCTCAACCCTAGGTCCTTAACCATGGGATTTGATGAGTACCCTCGTCAATTGGCGCCGTCTGTGGGAAAGAATAGTGCTGGACTCACGGTTTCTTCGGTTCCATCGGAAAACGGCGACTCGCCGATCGGATCTACAAACGGCAACTCGCCGGCTGCATCGACAAACCAGAACTCGCCGACTCAGGCGGCACACGGCAACTCGCCGGCTCACTCGACAAACGGCAACACGCCAGCTTCACCCGCAAAAAGCGCATCGGATCCTCTGATGGATTTCGAGCCACACTCGCCAGGATTCCAGGAGGCCTTCTCCGATCTCGAGTCAGGTTTGGGTTTAACCGTTGGTTCGTTCAATTTTTTCGTCAACAAGCTTGGTGTGCAGGACTTGACGGATCCACGCCAACTCGCGACTTCCGCACCCGAGGCTCCATCGGTTGCGGTTCCTTCGACTGCGGATCCCTCAACTGCGTCCATACCATCGTCGATCCTCCAAGCTTGCTCGTCTGCAACAACCATGTCCACACGAGAGATGCACGAGCTCATTGAAGAACTCAGGGCGAGGAGGCCGAATCAGCATACCGCACAAACGATCCCGAGCTCGATCTCTCACTCGAGGATAGTTTCGACTGCGGGATCTCCTTCAGCGACTTCGACGAACTCGAAACTCATATCGACAACCACGTCGACTCCGAGATCTGCACCAACAACAACAACCTCGACTCGAGATTCATAACAACTTCGTCGACGCCGAGATGAGCATAGGCGATGAAGGCATCAACGCGAGATCCGTCCAGACGGACCACTCGACGGGCATATCGACTCCGACATGAGCCTTGATGACGTCGAGTCCATGACGGACTCGAAGACACACATACATACCCTCGGGTGATACCCCAGCAGGTCTACGTCGCCATCGCCGCAGAATCATCAGATGCTGCGGCCAGCCGCAGGCCTACAGAATTCCCGTGCACAGTTACTATGCCGGACGGAGTCACAACTCTCACAATCACTGCTGAGATGGCAGCAAAAGCAGATAAAGTCATCAAGGAGTGCACAATGATGCCAGCAGACGCAACACAAGAGGAGATGTTGACCTTCCAGTACTTCAACTGGCAGGAATCACTTCGACTGCGGCAGGTCAGAGCAACACTCGAAGAACGCAAAAAGCAAGCTAGCTTGTCGAGTGCGCGAAGAAGACAGCTCTCCCTGAGCTCCACCGGGCGAGCAGACACAAGACCCAGATCAAGGTTGTCACACCTCTCGCCAGACGAAAGGGCGGCACTCACCCGCAACTTAGGCAACTCTTTCATGACATACGACGAAGAGGGAGTGCCAGTACCCAAAACAGCTGCGGGTGCCCTCTTCACCGCTGCAGCATACCTAGAGGCAATCAAGCCTCCAGCTGATGACCCCAATGCAAAACTGCATCGCCAGCAGATCAAATCACTCGCCTTAGCGGCGAAGGCCATACGCCAAATTCCAAGAACTCCAGGTGGGAGTCGAGACCGTGCCCTAGTCGACGCGCGTCGGGAAGAGCATAATCACAGTGGTCACCGCCACCACTCGAAGGAAAGAAGCGGCTCGCGTAGGCGCAGGTCCAGGAGCAGATCACGCAGATCTTACAGTAGCGACTCATACTCTGATCGAGAGCCTGAGCCACATGGAGCTCTGTGCTTCACTCGACGCGTCCGCGAGACACGGATGCCCAAAGGGTTCAAACTCACATCTGAACAGCCCAAGTACACGGGTCGACAGGAACCTTCTGGGTGGCTGGAAGACTACAGGCTGGCTGTCGCGTGCCAGCGAGGCACAAACACCACGGCCATGCAATACATACGACTCATGCTCGAAGGCACAGCCCGCGACTGGCTCAAGGCCCTACCTCCATCAAATACGACTCGTGGGATCACTTCCGCGATGACTTCATCAAAAACTTCGAGCCTCTATGTGAGCGCCCAAAAACGTTCGAGGACTGCGGCCTGCGTGCAACGTTCAGACGAAACGTTGAGGTCATACATCAGACGATGGACTGAGATACGCAACTCAGTCGGAGTAATTTCAGAAGATATGGCCATGGATGCTTTCATAATGGGACTCGCCAGGCGGGACCTCAAAGAAGCACTCGGTCGCAAAAAGCCAACCTCTGTGGCTAACCTCTTGATGACCGCGACTGAGTGGGCAGACGGAGAAGACATGGCGCGCACCACACGCGGGTCCTCACCCCGTGACAATCATGAAAGCGGCAGTCGAAGCCGCAGAGACTCGTACAGAGACGACCGAAGGCGCAAACGTTCAAAACGTCACTACGACGATGACAGACCCGAATTCATGGCGGCTGGGTTCTCCACACCCCGCAATGACCAGGACAGAAGCGACCGACGGTCAGAAGATCGGCGGACAGTCGAGATGATCGCGGGACAGTCGAGATGATCGTCGGGACAGTCGAGACCGCGGCCAACGCAGTGATAGCTACAAGAGGAAGGACTGGCGCAAGTCACGGGCACAATCTGAGCGATCATTCGAAGAAAAGATGGATGCTGATTGCAGATTCCACCTGTACAAGGGGGACGACGGAAAACTGCGCTCCAATCACTCGATGAGAAACTGCAGGGAGTTCGACCAAATGGCGACTGATTACGTAAATCTCAGAAAGGCAGCAGCCACACAAGCACCTGCACCCGTGCCTCAGCCAAACAATGTGCCTGTTCTGATGGCACCACCTCCACCACCACAGCCTGCCGCAGGCGGAAATCTCGCGGGTGCCATACAGCACATACCTCGGGTGGACGAACCACAGTACCCTCCGCCCCAAGGGCAGATGTACATGATACAGAAAGGTCGCCTTCCAACAGGGAGCAAAAACTTCGCACTCGACAAGTAAACATGGCGGTCATGTCACCTCCTGCTGTAACTGAATTCTTGAAGGGTTCTGAAACCACAATAAGCTTCAGCAGAGAGGACCACCCTCCATCGGTTGTTCGTCCAGGGCACTCTGCTCTGGTACTCGACGCGCAAATTGGAGGCTACGCCATGTCCAAGGTTTCATGGATGGTGGCAGCGGCATAAACATCATCTTCGCAGATACGCTCCGCAAAATGAACAGGTCAGTCGAAAACCTGCCAAGTCTTCAAATACCTTTCACGGTATCGTCCCAGGCAAAGCAATAAGCCCAGAAGGCACCATACAACTCGACGTAACGTTCGGGGACAAGAACCACTTCAGGACAGAATCGATTGAGTTCGAAGTTGTCGACTGGAAGTCACAATACCATGCTATACTTGGACGCCCGACGTTCGCTCGATTCATGGCGGTGCCACATACGCATACCTCCAGCTGAAGATGCCTGGACCAAAAGGAGTAATCACAGTCAAGGGAACTTCCAAAAGTCTGACTCTTGTGACCGAGAATTCAGCAAAATCTCTGAGATGTTTGGCATGGAAGCAACACTCGCTGATCTAGCGGTCTCCAACGATCGAACACTTATGCCAGAACACAAAAAGGTGGCAGTCGACAGAGCATTCAATGCCACCAATGACACAAGATCGCATCAGGTGCACCCGACTGACCCGACCAAGACAGTCAATGTCTCGTCGAGTCTGCCTATCGCATAGGAAAGCGCGCTCGTCGAATTCCTCCGTGAGAACTGGGATATATTTGCATGGTGTCCAGCCGACATGCCAGGTATTCCCAGGGAATTCGCCGAGCACTCTCTCCATTA
The DNA here is from genome assembly GCA_947311845.1 of Poa pratensis. Lineage (NCBI taxonomy): Eukaryota > Viridiplantae > Streptophyta > Magnoliopsida > Poales > Poaceae > Poa > Poa pratensis. The sequence continues at coordinate 28,309,523 of CAMZMU010000051.1, read as the reverse complement.
TTTCCAGATGCTAAACCAGTCAAGCAAACAATGCGCCGCATATCCGGCCCAAAAAGAACTGCAGTCGAAGCCGAAGTCGACAGGCTACTCGCAGCAGGATTCATCAGAGAGATCAAGAAATCACAATGGGTGGCCAACCCCGTACTCGTAGAGAAGAAGCACACAGATATCCTTCGGATGTGCGTAGATTTTACAGCACTCAATAAGTGTGTCCAAAGGATCACTTTCCACTACCTCGAATCGACCAGATCGTCGACTCCACCGCCGGGTGCGCTCGCTTGTCCTTCCTGGATGCTTACTCGGGTTACCACCAGATAAGGATGAAGGAAGAGGATGAAGAGAAAACGGCGTTCATAACCCCACTCGGGGTCTACTGCTACACCACAATGCCTTTCGGGCTCAAGAACGCAGGCGCAACCTACCAGCGCATGATGCAAGATTGCCTCAAGAAGCAAATTGGGCGAAACGTCCAGGTCTATGTAGATGACATCGTCATCACCACAAGAGAGGAAAACACACTACTCGATGACTTGCGAGAGACATTCGCAAACCTCAAACGCTTCCACATCAAGCTCAACCCGAAGAAGTGCACGTTCGGCGTGCCAGCCGGGCAACTCCTCGGGTATCTAGTCTCAGCTCGAGGAATCGAGGCAGACCCGGAGAAAATACAGGCCATCTTGACGATGCAAAGGCCTTCAAAGCTCCATGACGTGCAAAAGTTGGCGGGTCGAGTAGCAGCACTCAGTCGATTCATCAGCAAGCTAGGCGAAAAAGCACTCCCGTTCTATCGACTGATGAAGAAAGCAGAAATTCGAGTGGACGCCAGAAGCCGAAGCAGCCTTCACGGACCTCAAGCGAGTCCTCACAAGCCCTCCAATCCTCGTCGCACCAAGGGAACGCGAGCCATTACCTATATGTCTCTGCAACTAACAGGGTGGTAAGCACCGTACTGGTAGTCGAACGAAGGGAGGAGGGACACGCCCAAAGCATACAACGTCCAGTCTATTACTTGAGTGAAGTGCTCTCCACATCAAAGCAGCGGTACCCGCACTATCAGAAGCTGGCCTACGCCGTGTTCATGTCCTCAAGGAAGCTGACGCATTACTTCTCCGAGCACCCGATCACTGTAATCAGCACCTCAGGGATCGGGGACATCCTCACAAACCCCAACGCAACTGGGCGAGTAGCAAAATGGCTCATCGAGCTAGCACCAAGAGACATCAAGTATGATTACCCGAAGGCCATCAAAGCACAAGTTTTACCTGACTTCCACACCGAGTGGATCGAAGCTCAGCTCCCAGGAGCACCAGATGTGTCCAACTCATGGACTATGTACTTTGACGGCTCGAAGAAAAACGAAGGCGCAGGCGCAGGTGTTATCCTCATATCACCAAAAGGCGACAAGCTCCGCTACATCCTACAAATGGGGTTCGAGTTCCCATCCAATAACGAAGCAGAATATGAGGCTCTGATCCATGGCATGAGGATGGCCAAAGCCCTCGGGTGCACTCGACTGATGATCTACGGTGACTCGAATCTTGTGGTACAGCAAACAATGAAGGCCTGCGACGCAATCGCAGATAACATGATCGCCTACCGTGACCTGTACAACATCATGGAGGGCAGCTTCGAAGGCTGCGAGTTGCGGCACATAGGGCGTGAGAGCAATGAAGAAGCAGATAAGTTAGCCAACATTGGTGCGACCAAAGCACCAGTGCCACCTGGTGTCTTCTTCGAGCGCATCGAGCACAGATCCATCAAAAAGAAGCGAGCACTCCTACATCAGCCGCACCAGCCAAGAGCAAAGCACCTAGCACAGAGGACCCCCAGTCGAGGTACTCCTCATCGAGCCAACTTGGACTCAACCTTTCCTCGCATACATACTCCGCGGCGAGGTACCCGAAGACATCACAGAGTCAAGACGCGTCACTCGACGATCTAAAGCATACACTGTCATCAACGGTGAACTTTACAAACGCAGCATATCAGGTATGTTCCAACGTTGCATAGCATTTGAAGATGGCCAAGCCATCCTTCGTGATATTCATGCAGGTACTGCGGGCATCACGCCAGCAGTCGATCACTCGTAGCCAAAGCCTTTCGCGCAGGCTTCTACTGGCCCACAGCACTCAAAGACGCGGAGGACATAGTCAAAAGGTGCATCGGCTGTCAAAAATTCGCCACAAAGCCGCACGCACCCGCATCGGCGTTGAAGACAATACCATTGGCCTGGCCCTTCGCCCAGTGGGGGCTCGATATGGTTGGGCCACTCAAAAAATCCTCCCATGGAGGGCATACTCACCTTCTGGTGGCGGTCGACAAGTTCACCAAGTGGATTGAAGCAGTACCTATCACAAGTTCGACTGCCACTACAGCAGTCAATTTCATAAAATCCATCATATACCGCTTTGGTGTGCCAAGTAGCATCATCACTGACAACGGTACAAACTTCACGGCTGAGGAATTCAAATCCTTCTGCAAAGAGCAAGATATCACGCTCAATTATGCATCTGTGGCACACCCGCAATCAATGGCCAAGTCGAAAAGGCCAATGGACTTGTGACAAGCGGAATCAAGAAACGCCTCCTGGTGCCACTCAAAAGGGCCGCGGGTGCTTGGGTAGAAGAGCTCCCGTCTGTGCTATGGAGCCTACGCACAACACCCAACGCCTCAACGCAATTCACTCCATTCTTCATGGTCTACGGCGCAGAGGCAATCCTGCCATCAGACGTAAGGTTCAACGCACCAAGGGTCGAAGCATACAATGAAGACGATGCAGATGAAGCACTCGAAGATGCAGTCGACTTGCTCGAAGAAGCACGCAACACGGCGCTAGCACGCACAGCTGTCTACCAGCAAGATCTACGCAACTATCACAGCCGTCGACTGCGTACCAGGTCCTTCGAGGTTGGCGACTTGGTACTTCGACTGAAGCAAAAGAAGGTGCATAAACTTGCTTCTCCATGGGAAGGACCCTTCATCATCACCGAGGTCATTGGTGGTGGAGCATACAGACTGAAGCACGCGAAGACGGCGAACTCTCCACAATCCTTGGAACGTTGCGCAGCTGCGCCGTTTCTATGCTTAGATTGCTCAGTCGCATAATGTAATAGGCACATATGTCGGATGGCTGCAGGTTTCAGACGCGCTCTTTTCCTTACCAGGGTACCTAAGGGGACTGGAAGGTTTTTAATGAGGCGGCCTGCAGCTTAACATTCAAAAATGGAATATAGTCAATGATTCCTCATATTTCTCCATGTTTACTACTCGCACAAACTACTCGCGCAACCTTAGCCTCACCCGAGCACTCGGGGGCTGCACTACTTCAAAACGTGAGCTATCGCTCCTTCAAATATAATACCCTAGCCGCACTCGAGTACTCGGGGGCTGTATAATTAATGATCTATGTAAAGTGTTTTTCATAAACCCTCTCGATACACTCGGGGGCTGCATACATACAAGGGAACAAATATGTACCAAGTGGCAAAATTTACACTCGGGGGCTGCTCCGTATACATAAATAACCTAATCTTCTGGTTCGTCCTTGACTGGGAGAACGGGCCCATAAGTTGAGCGTTATAACACTCAACCAACACCCTCGCATGTTCGACTGTATCGTCCAGATGCGATTGGGACAAGGACGATCCAGGCACGGGTGTACGTAGCTGCAAATTCGGGCGTTGACTTCGGATGTATGCCATCGTCGCGTTGGCCCCATCCACAAGCTTCTGGGCGATAAAATCTCGAATGGGACCTGCACTCCGGAAAAACCCGAGCAAAGCGTGGATTCCTTGAGGTTGCGGCCCAGTCGGGAAAAGCGTCTGGTTGATTCGACTGAAGGCCGACCTGCATAACTCAAACAGCATAGTGCTCCGCCACACCCGATCCTGCAGAGTCACGAGTATGCGTGCTCGGTGCCTATCCAAGCGAAAGTGCTGACGGCCAGTCGTGGGTTTGTCAGTCGCATGATTCAACTGCTCCTCTACACGAGCCTGCTCCGCCTGAAATCTGGAACAAAACCTGCAACAACACACGTTGGATCAAAAAAAATGGACAGACTATGAACTCTCCAAAAAATCAAGGCAGTCATACTTACACTCGAGCTGTCTGTTCACGATCTCCATTTCGCCAAGCACATACTCCTCCCGTTGAGTGGGTAGGGCAGGCCTCGCCCTCATCCTATCCAGCTCACTTCGGGCACTCCCCAGCTCTTGCTCCAGTTTCGCGAGTCGGGCCTTCATATAGCGTATTACTGCGGCATCGTTTGCCACCTGAGCTCGAGATCAAGTAGGTGCACGATGCCGCGACGAGCTGGATACAGTGGCGGCTGGATGTTTCTGTTACAAACATCATAAAAGTTTCATAAGAAACTCATCACAAAGCTTAGGCGAGTAACAACACACAACCTTACAAGCAGAATCATAACGAGGAAAATAAATTCATACAAAGGTAGCAAAAGTACATGCATACTCGCGTGGTCATAAGTTTAATTACAAGGCATAAAAAGGCGTGGCTGCCCTACTTCTCAGACATCGACTCCGACCTAGCCCTACTCGCACGGGCAGCGACCTCTGCTGCCCGGCGCTCCATGGTAGCCATAAATATTTCAGCCAACTTTGCGGCTGGCTCGTTCACATGCTTCAGGGACACCAGCTTCCCGCCCGGCTTGCGAGGGAAGTCAGACAGAGTGGCTTCGAAGTCACCCTCTATCCCATGACCTAAAAGGAGTTTGAGGGTGGTCTCTGAGCCGCGTACCGTCAAAGTGCGAGCAAAGTTCGTCATAGTCGAAGTTCCCGGGCCCAGGACGTCGGCGAAGCCATCCACAGTCGAAGGAGGTTGGCTAGACGGGAACACGTCCTTGTACACGGCGCCGAGCGTGCTCGTAGACTTGGCGAGTGCATCCTTGGCTTGGGTGGAGACGATCCAGGTCGCCGATCGCGCGGTCAAGGGACAAATCGCCACTCGACTGGTCTACAGGTGCTGGTGCACCAACAGCTCCTTCAAAAAAGCAGAAAAACAGAAAATTTTACACAACATTCAGTGGCAAAAAGAATTAGATAAAAAGTGAAAAATTCAACTCACCGCCTACGTCTCGGGTGAGGCTCGCCAAGCGCTCAGCATAATTTCTCTCGCGCAAGGCAGCGGAGTCCTTGGCATCATCCAAGGCCTTCTTCGACTCAGCGCGCTGTTTGGCGAGTGCGTCTTCTAGCTCTTCAACCCGGGACTCAGCAGTTGCCTTGTCACCTGAGATAGATGGCAGATGTCATTCACAATCGACAAAGCAAAGACATACAGAAGTCAAACACACTTACGGCTGAGTTGCTCCATGGCAGCGCGCAGATTGTCCCTCTCCTGTTCAACCTGGACAAATGCTTGCCTGATTCCACCAGGTTGAGGTAAAGGGCTGCATGCACATGGAACCAGCATAAGCTATACACAAATAGTCCCAGAATGAGGACTCGACAAACGACACTTACGTGTTCAACCCAAGGCGCAGGCTTGGCAGTAGAAGTCCCAATTTGCGGAGTCGACGCACTCGCGATCTTGGCGGCCTCAAGGGTAGTAGCCGTGGCTACTGTTCTCACAACCTCAGCCGCAACAGGGGAAGCTTCTGGCTGATCTGGAGTCGAAGCTCTCTCGGTTGGAGGAGTTGGAGGTCGCACAGTCTCAGCACTGCGCGACAGAGGAAATACAGCATAAGCAAAACTATCAACAAGCAGAAATTTAAGTACAAAACGTTCAGACGCAAACCTGTGCTCTTCTTCCTCCTCGCTGTCGAGGTCGTCAAACATTGGGCCTCCAAACTGCAGCCCTCACCCGACTTGGGAGGAGGAGCTGAGCACAATGGACTCACATCCAGAGGAGCGGCCTTGGCAGAATGTGAGGAGGTCGAATCTTCATCATCCCTCAGCTCATCCTCTTTTGCGGGTGAGCTCATAGAGGAAGACACAACTTGTGCCGCCCGACGGCGCTTGCGAGTAGGGACCTCGCTCACATCATCAGTCGTCACAAGCTCCTTGTCCTGTGCCTCTTCAACCCCTTCCTCTTCAACCTCTTCTGTGGGAGAAGTAGTAGCCGAAGGAAGAGGCGATTCATCTCCTCCCTTCGCTTCTACCGTCACCTCTGTTTCATGAGTTGGGCCATCTTGGAGAGAGGAGGAAGGGTTGAGGCGGTCGAGTGGCCCTGCATACAAAATACAGTAGTCGAAGTCACAAAGATGCATAGCAGAATAACAAAAACAGGAGATCATAAACTTGATAGATTCACTAACCTCTGGCAAAGGCTTTTCAGCCGTATAAGGAGCGACGGGGCAGTCGACGTTGCAGGGCTCGCTGGATTTTGTGCTGGTGATGGACCGCACATGTGCACCAGCTCGCTCGTAGACAGCTCCTCCTTGTTCATCCGAGTGGAGTCGAGAGGGCCTTCATACTGCCACATAGGGTGAGCTCGCGCGCGGAGCGGCCACACCCGCATCTTCACAAAGGTGGCAATTAGATGCACACCAGTGACGCTGTTAAGCAGTCCTCCAATCGTCTCCAGCAGAGGCGCCGCTTCCGCCACTTCTTCAGTCGAAAGCTCATGGTCCCAGCCTCCCAGGCCTTCGTCCTAGCGGCTATACCAGCAGTCGAAAATGCTGGGGCCCCTTCCTGGTCGACTAGCACATAGAACCACCTTTTCCTCCACCCTTGCGCCGAGTCGACTGGCTTCAGGGCAAAGTATCGGGTGTCGCTGCGTACTTGGATCTGAAGGCCTCCAACTGGGTAGGTTCGGCCGCCTCGGTTGTTGGGCCTGACCATGAAGATGGATTTCCAAAGAGCCCAGCTGGGAGCAACTCCCAGGAAACACTCGCACAATACCATGAAGCAGGCAATGTGCATAATGCCGTTCGGGGTGAGATCATGGATCTGCACCCCATAGGCGTACACAAACCGTTCGAGATCGTGGAGGGGAAAAGATAGACCCCTAGGCAAGAACTCCGCAAAACATACGCGCTCGTTTGCGCGAGGTCGGGGAGTACCTCTTTTGATGGCGCGCGGACGGTAAGTTGGTCCGCCGGCGGCAGCAATCCGTCCTCGCGGAACTTCTCGAGATGGGCTGCCTTGATTGTGGACTTCATCCAATCGCCATCGCTCTTCTTGAGGTCGACGGCGGAGGCAGATGCGCCAGCCGCAGCTTTCTTCCCCTTCAGGCGGCCGCGTCATCCGGGCGCGTCGGCGGCAGAGGCTTTCCTCTTTGGCGCCATGGCGGTGGTGGCTAGGAGAGCAGCAAGAGCTTGGGCGCAAGAAACAATGGAGCAGGAGCGCGAGAAAGAAGATGGAACAGGGGCGGCGCGCAGAGCAAATGGCTAGTAAAAAACAATGCCAGCGCTGTTTCCCCTATTTACCTCAAATCAAAGGCAATCACAGCCATTCAGATCCCAACCGTGCGCTCTGCTCGCAATCTCACCGTACACGTGGCAAACGCGGAGGGCAACCGTCGCCGGCCACTCCGCCCACTACGCACGCAAAAAGAGGAGCCATAATCACCTCTCCGGAAAAAGTGGGCCCGAGTGGTCAAATCAAGTCCAAACTGCACCGTTGTTCGGTCAGCTCTGCACAAATGGGCCCACCTATGTGTCACGTCCCATCCATCGCAGCATAACGCATGCCACGCGTGTCAGGCGGCGCAGTCGCCACAAAACGTCATCCATGACGTCGTCACAAGAACTTTGATCAGAAATACATTCGAGTCCGCTCAACGCATATTGGTCACTCGATTGCCTTGTTTGGTTCGGGTGTAAAAAAGCAATGATAAGGCAAAATTGGTCACTCGACCGTTCCTTCGGCTGATTCCATATTACTCCCATCGGGAGCGTATCAAAAATTTCTTCGACTAAAGATGCTCAAGATAATGATTTTGAGATTATCCTCCATTACAAGTAATAAAGCACAATCTCGGGGCTACTCCCATCGGGAGCGCTGTCGCGCACCCGATAGAATAAACGTCAAAAGGTCAGTCGACAAATATATCGACTCCGTTCATATACGAAATCATACTCAAAACATTCCCGAGTTGCGTCCGTCGCAAATACCTCGGATGCTGCACGCATAGTGCAAAGGTAAGACCCGCCGAACTTTCGAGCTGGGCTAAGGACCGTTCCAGCAACGTCAATCCTTATGTTTCCGTGTCAGCAGACATGATGAAAAATCCCGACGGACGCGTTGGGTAAAATTCAAAGTTATACTGCAGATCGACTCTGTAAGACCTCAGCGGCCTAGTCGAATCTGACCAGTTTGTTCCAGATTCGAGTCCGGGGACTCGAGTTTGATTGAAAGCTAGTAAGGTTTTACCCGAATGCGTAGTTAACCAGTCCCGATCCGTCGAGTGTACTGGGCCTGCTAAGCTATTATCCCTTGATCATCATAAGCAAAAACCACAGTCGATAAAATACTCGACATAGCCAACATGTGCTATTCATACAGGAATTCCAATTATAATATACAGAATACAAAGCATATGACGTGCACTTACGAACGAGTCCATGCCCGATTCTTCGAGTCAGACAAGTACTCGGGGCTACTGACAAGGGTATACATCTCGGGTACCCTACCGTGAGGGTACCTGGTGCACGTGATGATTAAAGGCCCAATAGCGAAGAGACAACTCGAAGCCCAAGACAGGAGGCCCAATAAGATGGAGTGCCCTCCAAGTTTAGACATAGACATAGTCGGTTTGTACTTTCCTTATGTGTAAACTAGGTCGGTTACAAACTCCCGGGACCCAGCCTATTTAAGGGCTGGGAGGGGTGCCGATCTAGGGACAAGCCATACTCGAACCACCAAAACTCTTGCGAGATCAACATCTCGCCGGAGCCTCCTTGTAATCGCATAATCTCACACAATCAATAACAGACAAGCTGGAAGTAGGGTCTTTACCTCCACCCGAGGGGCCTGAACCTGGGCAAATCTTTGCCTCTGCTTGTCAGCCGACGAAACTACCAGTACTACCACGTTCTCTCCCCATAATCTCGACCCTAGGTCCTTAACCATGGGATTTGATGAGTGTACCCCTCGTCAGGGATGTTTGTGCTAAGTATGTTGGTCCTTATGATTATTTCATTGCTTACTCTATTTGGGTTTCTAAGACCCTTGTTGCTAACAAAAGAGGGCCCATTGCAAGATGGGTACCTAAAACCAAGCAATGATTTCTTGTAGGACTATGCTTACGGTGGGTCGAAATGGGTGATTGATAGTGGATGTACAAGTCATATGACCGGAAGCAAGGAGCTTATGACGGAGATGAGACCAAATGATAATCATGCAACCGTCACATATGGAGACAAGTCTAAAGCTAAGGTATCGGGCCTCGGCAAGGTGGTAGTAGCAAGGGATATCACCCTTGTGAACGTCATGCTTGTCGAGTCCCTTGGTTAAAATTTAATGTCCGTTCGTGCACTTAACAAGATGGGCTTTGCCATCCATTTTGATCTTGATATTGTGGTACTCATGTGGAGCAAGACTCTAAAGGTCGCTTTCGTTGGGTATGTTGAACATGAGTTGTTTGTGGTGGACTTTTCGGAGTCTACCAACACTCAAGCAATGTGCCTTTTCGGAAAGGATGGCGTGGGGTGGTTGTGGCATAGCTGCTTGTACCATGTCAATATGAGAACTTTGCAAAATATTCACAAGGGTGGCCACATTCTTGGACTAAAAGAGAATGTTTTCTTTTCTAGAGATCGTCCTTGTAGGGCTTGTGTTGAAGGAAAGATGCATGATTCCCCCCACCCAAGAAAGACCATCATCTCATCAACAAGGATATTGGAACTTCTTCATGTTGATCTTTTTGGTGCCGTGCCTCAACCGAGTCTTGGTGGAAGAAGTATTGTTTGGTGATTATTGATGACTATTCAAGATTCACTTGGTTTATTTCTTCAAGTCGAAGAGTGAGACCCAACAAGCCGTCATCGATTTCTCTAATGAACTTCAACGTCAACACAATGTCCCTATATTGGCCATTAGAAGTGACAATGGCTCCGAGTTCAAGAACTACACCCTAAATGAGTTTCTTAGTGAAGAGGGAATTCGTCATCAATATTCCGCTGCGTATACCCCTCAACAAAATGGTGTAGCCGAGAGGAAGAACCGGACCCTTATGGATATGGCAAGGTCCATGTTGGCGGAGTTCAAGACCCCACTTTTCTTGTGGGCCGAGGTCATCTCCACGGCATGTCACTCATCTAACCGACTCTATTTCCGCACGGGAAAGAAGTTCACTCCATATGAAATGCTTATCGGCAACAAGCCCAATATTTCCTACTACCGGGTGTTCAGTTGTAAGTGTTTCTATAAGATCAAAGGTTATCGTTTATCTAAATTTGAGTCTAAGGCTTTAGAGGTTACTTTTGTTGGTTACGGTGCCGAATCCCACACTTATAGAATCTACGACAAGTCCTTTGGGACCATTGTAGAATCTTGTAGTGTGGAGTTCGATGGGAATGACAGCTCCCAAGTGGCGCAATTTCATGTTCGTGATGTAGATGATGAGGAACCTCAAGATGCAATAAGGCGAATGGGCGTGGGATTTTTTCGCCCAATTGAGATCCACCTTGAGGCTCCTCAAGAAGGACCTAGCTCCACTCCTATGGAAACTTCATCACCATCACAAGTTGAACCGGCACCCACTTTGGAAGCAAATGATGCACCTACCCATGTTGACCAAGTTGCTATGCAAGAACCAAGTTCTCTGTTTGTTGATGCTATCCGAGGTCAAGACCAAGATCAACCTTCTCCTTCTATTGTTGAAGATGTGCATATTGTTGATCAAGGTCAACATTCCGGTCAAGACGGGGACACAAATGATCAAGAGATACCTCCAACCTCTCGTGAGGAGATCAACACCCGTCGTCATGCAAGAAATGTCAAGACCATGGAAAGAAGACAACACTTGTTGGAAAATATTATTGGTGACTTGAAAAAGCAAGGTTGTGACTAGAAGACAATGTGCAAACTTTAGTGAACATCAAGCGCACACATCCTTTGTGGAACCAAAGAAAGTCTTTGAAGCTATTGAAGATCTGGATTGGTTGAATGCAATGCATGAAGAGCTCAATAACTTCAAGCGCAACAAAGTGTGGAAGCTAGTTGAGAAGCCAAAGGAGTGCCGCAATATTATAGGCACTAAGTGGATATTCAAGAACAAGCAAGATGAACATGGCATGGTGGTGAAGAACAAGGCAAGATTGGTGGCTCAAGGGTACTCTCAAGTTGAAGGCATTGATTTTGGAGAGACCTATGCTCCCGTGGCTCGCCTTTAGTCCATCCGTATCCTCCTTGCATATGCATCTCATCATAATTTTATCTTGCAACAAATGGATGTGAAAAGTGTTTTTCTAAATGGTCCACTTAAAGAATTAGTATATGTTAAGCAACCACCGGGTTTTGAGGATCCCAAACTCCCTAACCATGTCTACAAACTCGATAAGGCGCTCTATGGCCTTAAACAAGCTCCACGTGCGTGGTATGAGCACCTTAGAGAGCTTCTAGTAGACCGTGGATTTGAGGTTGGGCAAATCGATCTCACTCTCTTCACCAAGAGAGTAAACGGGGAGCTTTTCATATGCCAAGTCTATGTGGACGATATTATCTTTGACTCAACTAACAAAGCTTTCAATGATGAATTTTCAAAGCTTGTGACTGATAAGTCTCTCAAACTAAATATATTCAAGACATGCTCAAGAGGTTTGATATGATAGGTGTCAAGGAGAAGCGCACACCAATGGACACCAAGGTTCATCTACAACTTAACCCAAAGGGTATAGATGTCGATCAAAAGGTATACCGTTCCATGATTGGTTCCTTGCTCTATCTTTGTGCATCTAGACCCGATATTGTGTTGAGTGTAGGGGTGTGCAAGGTACCAAGCTGCTCCTAAAGAAAGCCACATGGTGGCGGTCAAGAGAATCCTATGATATTTGATTCATACCCCAAAGTTAGGTTTGTGGTACCCCAAGGACAAGATTTTCTCTCTTCGTGGGTACACGGACTCGGATTGGGCCGGTGATCAAGATGATAGGAAGTCAACTTCCGGGGCTTGCCAATTTCTTGGTGCTTCCTTGGTTTTGGTCTTCCAAGAAGCAAAATTGTATATCTCTCTTCACCGCCGAAGCCGAGTATGTGGCGGCCGCAAGTGCATGCACCCAATTGTTATGGATGAGGCAAACTTTAAAGGAATACGGTGTCAATTGTGACAAAGTGCCTCTTTTATGTGACAGTGAAAGTGCTATCAAGATTGCCCACAACCCGGTGCAACATTCAAGAACCAAGCATATTGAGATTCGTCATCATTTCATTTGAGACCATGTTGCCCGAGGTGATATTGAGCTAGGCCATGTTCCCACAAGAGATCAACTTGCCGATATTTTCACGAAGCCTCTTGATGAAGCAAGATTCACCTATTTGAGGAATGAGCTAAATATCGTGGATTCAAGGAGCTTGGCTTGACTATTTTGCATACACACCTATGTCTTAACTATCTATTGTGTTTAGGTGTAGGCATGGTCATAGGGGGAGTGCGGTCCTAATACATTGGACTATCCCTCCCACAATTATGCCAACATCAAGAACTCGTTTGCTTCTCTATATTCGTCTCTCTGAATTATGAGCTTAAATGACGAGTGTTGGTTGTGAACCCAACATACATCTTCGCGGTGTCACGTCATAATCTCATACATGGTGGCCTAAGCCACCGCCCTCCTCTTTGTGAGGAGTTGGATTTATTTGGATTTATTGGATTTATTTGGGTTTTCTAGACCTCTAGCTCTCTTTTGGGAGAAACACTTGGAATTGGCTTTTATTTTTGCATCTTGCAATTTCCAAGTATGTATCCCTCATACTTAGTGACTTTGTCTATCCTAAGCCATGATCTTACCCCATAAAACTTTTCTCTATCTTGCACAAGTACAAATCTTGAATTTTTAGAGACGAGCAGGAGGCCCAAGCAGTACTACCGGACTGGGGCCGGTACTACCGCCTGTACAATCGAAGCAGTTTCTGAAAACTGCTGAAATTGTACGCGCGGTACTACCGCCCCATGCCCCCGGTACTACCGGGCGTGCGGATTTTCGCCCACTAAAGTCAATCGTGCGGGTGTGAGGGGTTATTCCCCATCCTGCACGATCCTCTTCTCCATCCCGCCGCCTCCTCTCTCCTCTACTCCGGCCGCCGCCGCCTCCGGCCACTGGATCCCATGGTTCCCGGCCAGATCTGCTTCGTGGGAGCAATCCCCACCTCGATTTCCTCGAATGGCCTCCGGTATTTCCCTCGATTTGCTCTCTTCGTTTCTCTATTTGTGAAACTTAGGTGTTCTTGAGGAAAATCACCGGTAGCTCCGATTCTTCGGTTAAAACTTGGTAGGATAGTCTTGGTAGGCTTGGGAACTCTTAGCATTGTTGTTTAGTGTACTCTTTTGGTCAAATTTACCGTCGATTTTGAATCCCCTCGGGTGAGTTGAATTCGCACGGCCGGTACTACCGGGCCTAGCCCGGTACTACCGCCTGTGGTAATTTTTTACCACTGACTACACTTTTCAGCATTGCTTGTCCTTCGATTCCTAGAACTTGTGCACTTATCTTTTTCCCACCCTATCTATTACTATTCACAGGTTCGGGCAAGGATACCGTGTACTCTCGCACAAGCAAGAAAGCCAGGGTTGTTGAAGATGAGTTTGAGGAGGATTTCATGGAAGAAGAAGAGGTTTTGCCATCAAGAACCACCGCTCGAACTCGTGGAGGTGGTACCAAGCGCAAGGTTACCACCAAGAATTCCGGGGTTAAGCCACTTCATCTTTGGAAGCCCGATGAGTATCAAAAGCTTAGGGAAGAAATCCATATGATGAGGAGAGAGCTGCTCACGTTTCCAACCCTCACTTCTACTCAAATCATCAAGAGAAGATATACAAGGAGATCTATATTTTCAAATATTACTCGGTCACTCCCCAACACACTATTGACATTGAGTTCATGAAGATGTCCAAGCATGATGGCTACTTTGATGAGACACTTGCTATGTGTAAGGAGTTTGGGTTGATTCCAATCATGAAGTTCAATCAACCATACATTGAGTACTACATCTTACAATTCTATGCCACTCTTCACATGGACACTGATGAAGCAAGAACCATGCGGTGGATGACCAAAGACAAGGTGTTCTCAGCCACTTTGAAGGAGTTTGGCGCCATGTTGGGATATGATGACAAGGGGAGCATACCCTAAGTGGATGGAGGAGTCATGGCAATGATCTCTCAAGCCATCGAACTGTTCTTGAACCCATCACTTTGGAAAGGGGCACTCCGGGCAAGACTGCTCACCTTGTTCGCCCATTTGAGATCTTGCACCGCATCTACCGTGAGACTATTGCTCCTCGTTCGGGCAATTGGATGTTTGAGAAGCAACACAAGGGAGAGAAGATGGATGTGATGGATGTGATTCATCACGAGCTGTGGATGACTATGATTGATAGGAGGGCTCCCATCTATGGCCCATTCATTATGCGGCTTATTCGCACCAAGTGGAAGCGTGAGACCGGAGAGGACATCTTGAAGGATGGAAGCCGTATTACCAAGCATCTTCCCAAGGAGTTGCGCATTAAGGAGCATGTGGTCAATGAGAAGGGGAGTACCTCTTCGGTGCTCCCAAAGAGGCTCCCGTCTCTCGTGTGGGAAGAAGGGCTGGTGGCAACGCAATTGCCTCACCCATGGAGGAGCCTGCTTGGGCTAAACAGCTTATGGAAGAGCCATCTTGGGCAAAGAAGCTTCAAATCAAGCTCAAAAGGGCTTTTTGTTTCAAGCAAGATCTCGAGGACCGTATGTATGAGGTTCATGTTTATCACAAGAAGGCGGCTGCGCGTCAAAAGGCTTTGATGGTTGAGAAGGATTTGCGCACCTCTCCAAAGGGGTCCGAAGAAGATATCACTCCCAAGCATGAAGATGCTCCTCCGGGTGGCTCTCGCTTCACGGCTCCTTCTTCGTCTTCCCACCACGGCTTGGGTGGAGTTTGATGCTCCTTGGGACGCTTTAGCATCGCGCTTCTCTCTTTTTGGCATTTCGATGACAAAGGGGGAGAATGTGTTCTATTAGGTTGTCGTGGGATTTGCATGGGTCGGACACAAGCATGTGCTTTTATCATTTCTTGAGAGCTTGTGTCCCTTTATCTTGTGTCTTGTTGAACTCTCTTCTTATTTGCTATTTGTGAGTGAGACTATGTTGTTTATTTATGGTGGTGTGAGACATATGGATATTTCGTATTATCTATGGTTGAGACATCTATTATGGTATCTATTATGGTTATTCTTGTGCAAATGGTTTATCTCTATATTATTATGCTCAAGGTATGATCCCATATACATATCTCAACCTACTATTGTGCTATGTCTCTTGTTCATGCAAATCTAGCGTGTTTCTATTACTTGTGAGTTGCCTCTTCTCCACATGATGTGCATTTGTATTCAAATACAAACTTCTTATATGCACACATGTAGGGGGAGGTTATCAATCTTTTGTGAAGCATGTTGATATTGTTTT
Organism: Poa pratensis; assembly: GCA_947311845.1. Classification (NCBI taxonomy): domain Eukaryota; kingdom Viridiplantae; phylum Streptophyta; class Magnoliopsida; order Poales; family Poaceae; genus Poa; species Poa pratensis. Next base: position 28,293,968 of record CAMZMU010000051.1, on the reverse strand, counting down.
GTGCTCCATTGCAAATCCTAGTGTTGTCATCTAACACCAAAAAGGGGGAGATTGAAAGAGCATATTTTATATCCCATGATGTTTTGTGTGTTAGGCAACAACACTAGGAAAAATCTAATGTGATGCTAAGTGATGCAGGGTTTATTAGATAATTTTACATAATGCATCAAGTATCGAAAAAGGTTTCAGCGCGAAGAATCTGCTCCAGTCTGCCTATCTTTCTGTGACCGGTAGTACCGGACCCGGTCCGGTAGTACCGCCAGGCATGAAGGCGGCAGTACCGCACCGCGTCGCACGGTAGTGCTAAGTTAGCCCAGGGGCTTCTGGCCTCGGGCTCTGTTTTCGTCGGTACTATCGGAGGAGCCCGGTACTACCGATTAGGCAGCACTACCGGCCCCTCTGAGTCGGAAGTACCGCATGTGGTTTTTCTCTGGTCAGCCGGGTTTCGACGTTGACTTTGACTGCGACGCTGTTTGGCTGGGCGGTAGTACCGGACGGAGCCCGGTACTACCGGGAAGCAAGTTTTCTGCCCAACGGGCAGATCTAGTGGAGGGGGTATTTAAGGACGCTTCTTCTCCAAAGAAGTTAAGCTTCAGATTTTTTTCTCTCCCCTCCATTAAAGCAAAGCTTCAAACTCCTAGATCTCTTTACTCCACCAACCAGCCAAGTTCATACTTGGAGATCTAAAGGAGAAGGCCCCGATCTACAAGTTCACCAAGCCGTTCTTCATTTCCCCCTCATTCACTTGAGAGATTTGAGCCTAGGGTTTCCACTAGGAAAACCTAGCCATCTTGTTGTACTTATTTGCTTGTTACTTTTGTGTAGCAGGTGAGCCCCCAATCCTTTTGTGGGTTAAACCTCAAGTTTGTTGTAAGGGCTCCGGATTCTGCCTTGAAGGATTCCGATAGTGAAAGGTGAACCGAGCTTTTGGGCAAGGTTCATCGGAGAATAGGTGAGGCCATTTGTGGCGTTTGAGTTTGAAACTCACACCCCTCCAACGAGACGTACTCCCCTAAAAAGGAGGAACTCGGGAATACATCCTTGTCTCCGCGTGCTTCCCGTTCGGCTACTCCTTACTCGCTAGCTCTTACTTGTATCGTGCTTAGTCTAGTGTTAACTTGTCATATAGGTAAATTCACCATAGTTGCATATCTAGAGAATTTACCTTTGTGTCAAGTCTAAATTCGAAAAAGAGCTAAAATTTGAGTAGCACCTATTCGCCCCCCCCCCCCCCCCCCCTCTCCTCTAGGTGGCCATACCGATCCTTTCATAATGTTACATGGATTGCAACTTCATCCGAAAGTCAGTAGGCAGACTACACGACGTAAAGTGGAAACGGAGGCTGAGCTACATGTAGCTCGGCTTTTTAATTTGAATTTGCATTTTTTGTGGATTTTTTCTATTTCACAAAATTCGAAACAAATTCTTAGGTGTAGATAATATCGAGATCTACCACTATAAAATTTAATGAAAATTCGTTATATTTTGGCCTGAGAAAAAAAAAGACAAAAACGACAGAATTAGATTGGTGAACAGTGCATAGTCTGAAAAAATTCAAAATTTTGTCAGTTCTATCATTTTTGTTTAGCCCAGAATAATAAGAATTTTGCCTTCAAACTTTACACAATGGTAAATCTCAACCTCATCTTCATCTAGGAACATTTTCGATTTTTTTGAAACACAAAATTGTATATTCAATTTTTTTGGAAACCGAGCTAAAACGCCGCGCTCAACTATGGGACTACAATTTTTCGAAATTACCATGTTCTTTTAAGAAAATAGGGATCGCTCCCCGGTTCTATTTCCATAGAACGAAAAAAAATTGCTAACCATCGTGGTGGGTGCGCATCCCCACGCGTGACACGTGTCCCATATAGCCAAATTTGATTAAGCTAAACCAAGATTGCCCGCTGCTAATTATTTGTGGCTTAGATGCAATGATTATGACCTTTTTCTCCAAAAGGTGTAATGGTTACGCTTTTTCCTTCAAATGTTGCAATGTTTTTATCTTTTTACTCCATAAAAGTTGAAATGATTACGACTTTTCCCTCCAAAAATTGCAATTCTTACATGTTTTTCTCCTATAAACCTACAATGATTACGACTTTTTCCTCCCACTGGTGCATGCAGATACCCGATTTGATTGTTTTTCATGTAATTAAGCATTGGGCCTCAAACGATTAGCATCTCACGCTATTAGCATCCTCCGCTCAGTCAAAAGCGGTTGAAAATTTTCACGCCTCTCCGCGGATCGGATGGTAGTGGTTGCGTGCGCACCCACCCCCCGTGGGTAGCAAATCCACTCTTTGAACACAAAACCATATTGTTTTCGGATTATCGACCAAAATAAAAAAGGTCCTAAAGTTTTTGCAAACATTGAGAACACATAAGTTTCCAGCATACGCATGCGATGAAAAAAAAGAGCCAAGAGCTCAAAGCCCTTTTTTTTTTACAGACAGCCAAGAACTCAAAGCTAGTGTGTGGCATGGACCATTACTTACAAATAATACTTATGGTGTGATCTGAGGTATAATGTGTTGTATACATCGTTCACATTGACTACTGATGTCAATGGATAGAGTAGCCTCTTGTATACTGTGTTTTATGCATCCCTAACTACCTTCGGTATCTTAATGGTAAAATTGATTACACACTCATGGTGAATTGAAAAACAGTGGTGTTTCTAAGAATTCAATCATACAAACTAATGGTGTTTCTCAATACCAAAAGCGGCAATGCAAAACGCAATCCCATTCTAGTAATTTTCTGAAACCCCACAAATTTCTATAAATCCAGCGTGCAGGCTATCTAGCGTGCACGGTAGAATGTTCAAGTAGATTGAGGTGATGCTTGGACGCGCTGGCGGTCGCCAACAAACCGCTTCCAGTACCAGTGGCGCTCCCAGACGGAGCCCATGGACTGGAGGGGTACGCCTTTAGTCTCCGGCAGGAAGACCAAGACGAAGGCCGCCATGGCCACGACCCAGCTTGCGTAGTAGGCGAATGTGGCGTACTTGAGGCGGCACAGCAGGGCGAGGAACGTCTGCGTCTGCACGAACGTGAGCCCCAGAGTGGCCGACACACTCACCGACTGCCCCGCCGATCGTATCTCCATCGGGAAAATCTCCCCGGGGATGACCCAGATGAGGGGCGCCCACGACATGCCGAAGCCGGCGCCCTGCACGCACGTGAGCACCAGCAACGCCAGCCCGTACGCCCGTGGCAGCGCGGTCTGGCCGCTCTTCCCGCCTTGCGCTCCCATGATCCACGCAATGGCGACCTTCAAACAAAAAGTGAAGGCACGGATTGATCATACAGCACGCGCGTTTGCATCCACGGCACGCTAGCCGCCATGTAGATCAGTAGATGTGGATACTTACCTGGCAAACGACCATGATGACCGCGCCGGCCATAACGAGCACCTTGCGGCCGTAGCGGTCGATCACCAGAGTGGAGAGGAAGAGCGAGCCGAACTTGACCGCGGCGAGGATGACCGCGCCCATCAGTGCCGCGTTGCTCCCGAAGCCGGCGATGCGGAACACCAGCGGCGAGAAGAAGGTCAGGACCATCATACCGCTCAGCTGGTGGCACAGCGGCATCACGAAGGCGAAGGTCAGGTGCGGCCGGTACTCCCGGCGCGCAAAGAGCCTCCGGAATCCTCCTTCCTCGCTGCTGCGCGCGGCCTCCACGGCGCGCGCGATCTCCTTGAGCTCGGCGTCCACGTCCGCGCCGGGACCGCGCACCCGGAGGAGCGCCGTTCGGGCGAGGTCCGGCTTCCCACGCATGACGAAGCTGCTGGGCGTATCGGTGAGGAAGAAGGCGCCGACGATGATGACGATCGCCGGCGCGCCGGCGAGGCCGAGGGAGACCCGCCACCCCCACGTGTGGCGCCCGGTGACGTAGTTGACGAGGTTGGCTATGAGTATTCCCAGGGAGAGGAAGAACTGGAAGCCCCCGGTAAGTGAGCCGCGCCACCGCGCGGGAGCCATCTCGGCGAGGTACAGCGGGGTAGCCTGGTTGGTGAACCCGACGCCGAAGCCCAGCAGCATCCGTCCGGCGATGAGCATGGCGAGGTTCACCGCCCCGCCGGTCATGGCGCCGCCTGCGAGGAAGAGAGCCCCGCCCGCCAGCATCGTACCACGTCGGCCCAACGACCTGGTGACGCGGCCGGCGGCCAGAGACGCCACGAGCCCGGCGAGGTAGAGGGACGACGTGAAGGATGTCAACGCGTGGCTGTCGAAGATGCAGTACTGGTTCCGCTTCGCGTCCGCCATCCTCCTGAGCACCTTGGGGAAGAAGGTCGCCAAGAACGGTTTCATCTGAGAAACGCCGCCTGAACTTGGAGACATCGGCTAGCAAGACATCAGAACGCATTTCCCTCTGCACAAATCGTATGCTGTGCGTGTGTACGTGAACCTGACCTGAGATGCCGATGTCGTAGCCGAAGATGAGGCCGCCGGACGCCGCCACGAGGCAGGTCATGAGCCGCCATTGCGTTGTGGAGCAAGAACTGTATGCACGCCCTGCAAATTTTGTGGTGCTGCTAATGTGTACTATCACTGGTCAATTTAAATAGAGTGAGAGCTCACTAGCAGCAACGGTATAATAATGCGACCACTTGGGATAAAAGTCTACCTGAATTCCTGATCCAACCTAGCACGGTAACTTGATTTGTTTCCTCAGAATCTCCATATGCGCTGGTAGTTTGAACGTGCAGTTTGCGTGCAATCGTCCCCTTGTATTACGGCAGGGACGCTCAATCCAACTTGTCGAGTTGTGGATCGATCGATCTAGGATCTAGACGATTTGGGACGTGTTTGATTTCCTGCATACTGCCGGGTCAGGTCCCGTGGATGCAAAAACGAGTGTTTGGTGGGCTGCCCCGGGTCCGCGTTGTTGGCCCGTACGAACCTCAAAGCAGCCCTCAACCAGACCCGTTAGGAACGGCCGATTCGGTCGTTTCCCCTCAGCCACCCTTTTCTCGTTCACCTTGGTGCAGGGTAGGGGAACGCATCGCCGAGCTCGTGCGAGCTTGGAGATGGCGCGAGCTCGCGCGTGCAGGCGAAACATCGGCGCGAGTTTTTCTATCACCGCCCCCCTTTTCAGCCCTCTATTTCACCCCCTCCGGCTGACCGCCAAAACTCGCGCCACCATTTCCCCCCATACATTCGAGCTCCACTCCTTCGGTCACAGGCAGAAGAAGAAGAAGAAGAAGAAGAGCGGTGGCGGCTAGATCTGCTCCTCCGGTCGGCGGTACTCGGCGGCGAGATCTTCTCCACTGTTCGGCGGTGCTCGGCGGCGAGATGTCCTTCGCCATGTCCTGCGGCTCTCTCAGTCGGTCCCTGGTGGTAAGTAACCCTAACCCTATAGCACCTCATAGATTGAGTAGATTCTCGTAGATCTGTGTAGTTCTTAGCATATCGACTAGTTCCAGCTCACTGTGGTAGTGCCGTAGATCTTTGAGCATCTTCTTAGCAGATCGAGTAGTTCGAAGCACATCGAGTTGTCATCCTTGTGAGCAGATCCACCCTAGTTTGTGTATCAGAGAGATCGTGGTACGACGGTTGGTTCTACAATGTGTAGATCTCATCCTTGTATCACCGTCTATCTGATACATGACTGATTGTGTCACTGTTTTACCTTGGATGCGTGCTCCGATGCTATGAACTCGTCAACTATGAACACCTTTTTATCATGCTATGCGTGCTCCGATGGTATGAACACTGATCGTTGTATAAACTCTACATCTTTTGTAGGACACAAGCACTGAGGTCTTGCCGACCTCCCCGGATCTGTCGGCTACATCAGTGATGTCTGCGAAGCCGCTTGGATACGCTCTGCCATCTGACTACATTGGACTAAGAGCGGGGAAGGGTCCAATGACATGGCCTCCGGCTTTATCCACCTTCGTCCTCACAAGGATGGCTGAACTAGTGAAAGTGGGGGGGTCGACATCAACAAAGGAATCAGAGACAAGTGCTTGGAGGTCATCTGCAAGAACATTCTTCAGTTCTGCGGCACCAAAGTCAGCACTACGCAGGTGTACAACCATCTGAGGAAGTGGAGGTGCAGGTGGAACAGGTTGCGCACACTGGCGCAGCTAGAAGGAGTGGACTGATGCGACGAGAGTACTACCTTCATGATGGATGATGATCTGTTCATCAAATATATCGCGGTGAGCATTTGCACTTCGAGTCTAGCAGTTACTTCCCTACCTTGATGATGAGACTAACTCTGTTTTCTGTTTCAGCTACACCCCAAGGATGAACCGTACCTGAACTAGTCAATTCAGAACTACGATCAGATGAGGATCATCTTCGGCAAGATCCGTCTACAGAATTCTATCTGGGTTGAGTCCCTGCAACTCGCCCTGAGCCACCTCATGGACAATGAAGACGAATGTGCCTCCTACATTGCTTCGGGCCCTATCATGAGGAAGCAGTAGTTCACTTCCTTCCTTCGCAAGCACTACCTGTGATGAGGTGATGATGCTGCCGTAGAGTAAGTAGTAGTCCATCTGATGTGGTGAAAATGATGAACTTCTGGTATATTTTGCGAGGCGGTACATACTAAACCCCTCAGCCGATGAATACCTTGTGCATCACCAGCACATAATGTGCTGAATTTGTGATGCCCCAGTCTTTTGTAAACTATGGAGGCAACCCCTGACGAACTAATGGTGCATCACCAGCACATAATGTGCTGAATTTGTGATGCACCTCTACTCTGTGCTAGTGTAGTACTACCTTTCTTATTTGTCTTTGTTTTAAGTGCATTGTGTGATGGTAATCTCACCACTGCACTAGAAGTAGTGGTGAGAGTGTGTGGGCATGCACATAACCAAACACCAGGTTTTTGCATTGGTTTATTTACACAACCAACCAAACACTGGGGCTGTGGAATTTGGCTGGAGAGGCACGGGCCTGGCTGGCTCTTTGTGGGCAACCAAATGAGGTGCAGAACATGGTTTTTCACTCGTTTTTCCAGAGTCAGGCCCTAGCGAGCCACAGATGCAAGTAGCCCAAAAATGATGCAGGAAACCAAACACGTCCTTGGTGTGTGTCATCCATGGCGATAGTGATCACCACGGAAAACGCCACATCCCCACCGTGGAGTGAAGCTGAGTCATCGCTTGCCTTAGCCACACCTGTCGTCATTGATGAGTTCCCTCCTCTTGTGTGTGTATGATGTATCTCTAGTTAAGGACTTAAGTTACTGAGAGTGAGAGCACTATTAGAGACGGTGGATGCAGGAAAACCTTAGGATCGTTCTGTATTTTTTGATCTTTTAGGATTTTATCTGTAATTTCAGGATATTCAGTTTATCCTGGTATGTCTTTTAGTTTCTATGTATGTTGCTTCATGACTTGATTTTTTATTAATGAAATACATGGTTGCTCTCAAAAAAAGGAGGAGCATGTGCTCGGAAGTTCTCCAACTTCCCGAACTCTAGCACGTACGGAGGTGGATCTGAAAAGCTGGCCAGTTTGTCTAAAATCTATCCTACAAATATGCAAGTGTGGTATATCATACTATCCTCATTGCTTTGTTTAGACAAGTGCTACCTTGTATACGCTGGCTACTCCTAAGGAGAATTTCGGCGGGATCGATCCATTGTCCAAGCACAACCAATACGGAGATACCACGCCCAGTTGGATATCCACCAACTATCATGACCGTCAAATTTGCATCCAACGAACAGTATGATAAAACAAAAAAACATGGTAATGCATGGTTTTAAATTTTTTTGTTAATGCAAGTCTGGAAATTTCTTGTTAGTACATGAATCAAAACTATAAATTACATAAATCCGAAAATTATTGATAATGCATTGATATTTAAAAAATCATTGATAATTTGTGCATGAATCGTAAAACGGTTGGACGTCCCAAATAAGCGGGGAACATCCAACTAGGTGTGGAGTTGCATTTTCAGAGCACAACTGCATTAAGAGATCCTTTGGAGTCTTGAAGATGAAATAATTCTTCTCAAGATGCCAAAATACTCCACTAAAACTCAGAAGATGATTATTGTTTTGACTATGACATTGCACAAGACAGACAAGATCCATTTTGATCGATGTGATACGGATCTAGATTATGTGATATAAATTTCGGAACAATATAGGCAATATGTGGTTCTTCTGGGTGAATCAAATTCATCAACTCTAGAGGCAAGTGGTGCTGACATGGATGTGATTAGGGATCAACTAGCCACTGCCATTGCTCTAGGAGGAGGATGTTCACGGGGTATTCGATATATATGTGCCTATCGTGATTTGCACTACCATCTGCAAATATGATGCTTTTGATGTATGAGACTGGAGATACCGCCACTGAAATATTATTGTTTATGAATGTATAATGTCGTCTTACATTTGTGTTTAATTTACATAAATATTTGCTTAGTTGAGTGGAAAAAATTCCCTCTAAATTCACACAATTGTTTTAGCCTCTGTTATGTCAATATCTAGGGAAAAACACGACTCGCCCTCCAACTTGGCCAAAAGCTCACCAGGCCTCCAAACATGAGAGATCACCTAGGCCGGATAGTGAAATGGAGTGGCATGGGACGCTCTCAGCTCCAATCGAGATGCTAGAGTCGCCTTGGAAGCTGGATCGATGGAAATTTGGAAATTTCAGGACTTCCCAACACACCGTAAGCCTTGCTCTCGTGCGGCAGGGAAACCGGTGAAGCTAGCTGCAACGGCGGCGCCAATTTTTCGAGCGTTCAGGTTCTTGAGTGGTGAAAGTGCGGCTCTAAAATGAGGTTTGGAGCCCTACTTTTAGAGGTCCATCCAGTCACTTAAGAGGCCCTGCATAATTTCGTTTAGAGGTTCGTATAGGGCATCTGGTTGAGTTACCTTCCGGGCTCTAAAATCGGTCAAACTGTGGAGCCTGAGGGATTTTAGGGCATCAATTAGAGTTGCCCTTATGCAGAACAAGTGGAAGCGACCAACTGCCCTTGAACATATATTACTGGACTCGTTGTGTTTCTTTCTTTTTCTATTTTGAACTCACACTCCTTGTCCTTTTCTAATCGCTCGGTCCCTATTCCAAATACTAACTGAGAGAAGCGTACCCAGTTGGTCAAACTGAAATGGCAATATCAACAACCAAGAACGTGAACTGGAGAGTTCGGCTTCTTGAGAGACGAGCATTTGTATCATATTTCTGCATCGAGATGGACAGAGCACAATGTCAAGTCAACTGATGGATAGGATCATGCACAAGTTATACTGGAGTATCGTTACGGCAATCATGGTTTATAGCGACCAATGGCGAACGCCGCCACATTTAAGCTAGCCTTCCTGGTGACTTGAGCAGGACAGAGAGATGAAGACGATCGTGCTGAAGAACGACAGAGAAGCAGTTTTCAAACATTCCTCGTTAATCCGACTCGCATGGACACTATCTGTATTTTATTTCGTCTTTCGTAAACTATGTAATAAAGCATCTTTTGATGCAGAGACCCAGAGAGTTGGGGGGAAAAACCTTAAGGGGCAATAATGCACTGCATCACGATCTGGGTAAGGGAACAGACTGCATTTACAGACAACGTACAGGTTTATGGATGCTGGACGATTTTAACTGTGACTCAGTAAGATCAGCACCAGTGGCGGAGCCAGAGTTTTAACTCTGTGTAGTCATTGAAAAACTGTGTAGTCAAATACTCATATTTCTATTATTTTTAACTATTTTTTGCATTAAATCTGCTTGTACTTTCAAAAAAAAACTGTGTAGTCATTTGACTACACAGGTCTAGTGTGGCTCCGCCACTGATCAGCACCCCTCATCAGCAATTCCATTGTTTCAGTCTTATAACGAAGAGCAATCCAGAAGGGTACACAAAATTTCTCTACTCCACAATTTCGAACGAGCTCAATTAATGTACAGAAGATCACAACATTTATCATATCAATGTTCCAGACACAACAGAGTTAACAGTCATGAACTGGGTAGGCAGCAAATCATTGGTTCAACCTGGTGGCAACAGTGGACTTTCCAATCCAGGTTACATTTCATGCTTCTAAAGATCAACACCAACAGATGTGAGCTGCAAAATCAGGTGTAATTTCAATTCAGGGCAACTAATTTAGCTGGTACAAAATATAACACCGAAAAGGAAGACATAGAATAAAAACAACCAGCTCCTAATTAATGAGAATGGTTTTCCTGAAAAATACAGGTACTTATGGAAGGCAATACACCAACTACAGGTCTAGCAAAACTTGAAAAGACACCAATAGGATACCACCATCGATGATGCAGATTACCCAACTATTGATATACTGTCACCAGTCATTAGAAATAGCAAATATACTTCTAAATTAGTCTAGACTAGATTATTGATGGTCCAGTCCAAGTTGTCACGAAAATGTTTGCAGACCAAAAAACTACTGAGCACATCAGTCTGTCATACAAGGATGGTGACTGTATTAAACAAATTACAAAATTATAAACCTGTTGAGGCATTATTGGCCCAAATGACAACATGAACGTTTTAAAATACAAATGTCAGGCGAGATTGTTATAGCGATATTCTCCAAAAATAACCAACTGCAACAGTATACCTTCTAGCCAAATGCATAAGGGTCTTCAGCATATGGATTCAAGGAGCCCTCAGAAAATAATTCACCGATGTTTGCAGGATGGGGACGGGACCCTGGAACAGCCTGCAGAATACCAAGGCATAAATGTAAAGAGAAATGTTTGTCCATACAGAGTTTCTGACTGAATTTTATTGCATGATCAATCACTGTAGAAAAGCAGACCATGAGCTCATGTTTCAATTTTGTACTTGGTGCTTACTCTAAGAAGATTGCTAGATAAGTGGGGGACAACCAAGAGAACACCGGTGATATCACGAGAGAATGACAAGGAAACAACGAATATAGAACTATCTGATAAGAAATACTCTCCGGCACCTCGAGAATGCAACATTTTCCCCAAATCCTATCTGATAAGATAATGCCCTCCGAGACCTCGACATTTTCCCCAGATTTGAATAACTACATACGCCATGGGAAATCGGATACATCTCTTTGTAATAGAAACACTGTGAGATATCATTCTTGAATAATCAAACAGTAGATATAATCATTAAAAAAACTACTTATATATTACAAAAAAAATCTTAGATTTAACTATAATTGTACTATATAAAGAATGTAAAAGCATCCATATAAAAAACATTGAACTCCAAAGTTCACCACAAAAATATTGGTTAGACCTTGACACATCAATACTGGTAAGTAAAGGTACACAATTATTTATATTGACAACCACCGTACCTTTCTTGTTCTTGTAACATCCTTTTCAGAAGTATTATGCAATGACTTCTGAGTGTTTGGTTCCTGAATGGGTAAAGACAGTATTAAAATGAATGGAACAGGCAGACAATCAAATGCAAAGGAAAAAAACAGGAAAAGTTTGTACCCCAAACATAACAGTGCTCTTTGTTGTTTTCCTGCGCTTTGTGATTCTTCCGTTTGCTGTTTCCACTTCATATTCATGGTGTGTTACCTAATTAAAGGAAAGTCCGAAAAAACAGCAATGAAATATACAGCATGCAAACATAATTTCTATTTCATTCAAAATGAAACATTGACCATGCTCAAAAACAGATGAAAAAGAAATAACCTATATGTAATAAAAAAATCACCTTTCTGTGATTAGGAACATCCTGAGTTCCTTTCTCTACCTTTCTCATTGCGGTTGAAATTGGTGATTGTATAACTCCAGGTAATTTTATATCCTGAAACACAACATAAAAACATTCTAAGTTTGAATATTCTAAAGAGTACTCTTCCTAAAATGCAGGGTAATCAAGTTCATTATTGAAGAGAAGATATCTTACCTTCTGTTTGGTCTCAGGACCTGCCAATTGAACCTGACTTTCTTTTCTGACATATGAATCTCTCCTCTTTTTCAATGAAATGGAGAATTCCTAATTAGTTATTTATTTCATAATGAATGTATAAACCTAACTATGAGATGGATTACAGAGGAAAACCAGCAAATCGTTAACATTAACAGGTAAAGGGCAGGATATGATTGAGAACATTAGTCTATCGGGCCCCAATATGACCAAATTATGATAATAATTTTTCAAGTGAGAACATAAGGGAGCCATGTTTTTTTGCTGACACTTAACATGTTTTACAACCCACAAAAATTCAACACATGCCATATACACATTGCTTACCAAAATCGTAATACACAGTTATTAAAAGCAAGTAGAGCATGTACCTTCTTAGAACTCACTTCTTGATCAACTTGTTGATTTTCACCCATCACTTTCCACTGTAACTGTAATAGTGCTCTTTGCTTCTCCTCCTGCACCAAACACTGGTCAGCAACTTTCCAGTCACTGGCTAACAGCCTTCCGAACAAAGAGCATCAAGAGTCACTACCTTTGACTTCTGAAGCTCCAGTTCATCCTGAAGTTTCTGACAATCTTCCTCATGCTGTATGTTCACTGAGTTTATTTGAGCTTCATGCTCTTGTCTGAGCGACGACAGCCTCTACATTGTTGTCCAGATTTCATTAGTAACAAAAACTAATACAATCAAAAAATCTGGTTCAGCTTATGACTCACCTCCTTCAGTTCATTCTCAGCCTGAGAACGAATGCGCTGCAATTCTTCTTTGTGATAAGTTCGAAGAGTTGATTCCTTAAGCTCATTATCCTGTTGAATTCTTGCCACCTGGATACCAAAACAACCTGAATTGTAATTTCAGAAGAAAAAACAGCTATATTGTACATCTCCACTGTGTATGCAGTGCTTCCCTAGTACTGACAGTGACAGGCTGACACCACGCAAACAGCCTCTGGACAAAAGTATACTGGTGATACAATGAAGGATTCTACTGACAGCAATATGATTTTAAAAGCTCCATGATTAACAGCAGCATGTTTTTACATAGCTTTTCTCTCTGCACATATACTAAATAGCATCTCTGGACTGCTGTAAGACAAATGATGTCAAAGTTCTATACTTCCATTACTACAGAAATTTCTAGAAAGTGGTCATGGTCCCTGATGCATTTTCCCCTTCAACATCGAACGGAAATCTGATTGCTTAAGAAGCCATTGGTTCTTAAATTGTACATTGGTGGAATATACAGTGTGTGGTTCCAGAAATTTCATGAGTATGTTACAGCCAATTAAATAAAAGATAAAGGTGATGGAAATGTTACCCTAAAGAAGCTTGAGGATACTTTGAACTTATTAGTTATCAGTGGGTGTTTCCGTATAACTTCCTATACAGTTTACATCTCTGCACATATACTAAATAGCATCTCTGGACTGCTGTAAGACAAATGATGTCAAAGTTCTATACTTCCATTACTACAGAAATTTCTAGAAAGTGGTCATGGTCCCTGATGCATTTTCCCCTTCAACATCGAACGGAAATCTGATTGCTTAAGAAGCCATTGGTTCTTAAATTGTACATTGGTGGAATATACAGTGTGTGGTTCCAGAAATTTCATGAGTATGTTACAGCCAATTAAATAAAAGATAAAGGTGATGGAAATGTTACCCTAAAGAAGCTTGAGGATACTTTGAACTTATTAGTTATCAGTGGGTGTTTCCGTATAACTTCCTATACAGTTTACATGCCAGGTCTATTTAGAGCAAGAACAAGAAAAAATACCCGGAAAAATCAGTAGTTCTTAGGTAATGATGTCTCTTCAGCAGTGAGCATTGTGCATGAAAGAACTTCCTTGGAAGTCTGATATGCAGTTATTTATTCATGCTATCTATAGCTGTTCAGCTTACTTTGTTTAGCTACTCTAGAACAAACATATTCCGCCGAAATGGATACATGTATAGTCAACAGAACTAGATTGTCCTTCATTTGTTCCGAAATAAATGTAGCGCTTGTTGAGAAACCGAACTAGTTGTACCTACCACTGTGCCATGTTCCTCCTTAAGGCGTGTCAAGCACCTCTCTGATTCTCGCTTGTTCTGAAATATCTTTTCGTTACATTTATTCTCCATTTCCTTTATGAGCTTTTCGGCCTGAAATTTTAAAACAGTCAGATAAACAGAGTAAGAATCATATTATCATACCAACTATCTAGCATACATAAACTTCTTACAGAAAAGAAATAATTTACCTTCTCTTTTTCAGCACTAATGATTTCTACCTTTTCTAATTCATATTTCTTACGGATGTCATTGATTGCCTGCAAAATCATTTGCAGCTGTCATTTGTGATTGAGAAAGAAAAGTGTTATACAGTTAATAGAAATGTGATACCTGATCATTTCTAAGTGATAACTCTTTCAAATGCTTTGATAGCTCTATCTGTTTACCCACGAGCATGAGATCATACTGTTTTTTGGCCTCGGTAAGTTGACATTCTGTTGCTGCAAGTGATGCTTGTACCTGGGTAAGAGGTGAAGGTTATATGTTGTCTACAGATCATTACATCATGAGACCTACAATATAATAACACAAACCTGTAACTTCTGTTCCTCCAAACTCTTTTCTCTTTCCATAGAAGAAATATACAACTGTTCCTTCTCATCAAGAAAACTGCGGAGCTCGCTGATCTGTTTCTCAAATGCTTCAACCTGAAGGTCACGGTTAGCGATCTCGTGTTGCAAAGATTCTGTATCATTAGATTTCTCATCCAAAACTGACTGCACTCTGCCTAGAAGCTCCTGATTATCTGATTCTAGCTTCAAAGTCTTCTGTATCAGCTCTTCCTGCGAAATTTCAATCAAATGGTAAGGAAGAATACAGGTTAGATATTGACTGTTCGTATATTCTTAACCAGCTAGTTCACGAACCTTTTGATTTTCAGCAAGGCTAGAATCCTCCAGTAACTTTTGAACTCTCCCTTGTAGTTCTGAAGATAACTTTTCTAAGCGATTCACATTGGAGGCAGATATTTCTGCTTCAGACTCCAATCTTCTGATTTTATCTTCAGCCACTTGGCATTCTTCTACATGTTGAACCATAACAATTTCTTGAGTTTTCTGTAACTCTGTGATTCTGGACTTCAGTTCCCCAATTTCAGTTTTGAGACCACTGTTTTCTGATGTCAAATCTACAAACTGGTTTTGAAGATGTTCCAGTTTGTCCTCAGCAGATCGTGTTATCAGCATTTTCTCCTCTTGGACCATTACATAGTACTTCTCGAATGAAGAAAGTAACCTAGAGACATGACTTGACAGTGATGCATGCTCTTTATCTAGCTCAGCTACTTTAGCCACAAAACTGCTAAGCAATGCGTTAGCATCCTTATTGTCCTTGCACAGTCTTTCAATTTCCAGACTATATCCCTGGTTCCTAAGCTCCAAGTCATTTTTGTCTTTTTCAGCACTTGCAAGGTTTTCTTTCAGGCAAGTGCAAACATCTTGTTTAAGCTTCAACTCTTGCTCCATGCACTGTAGGCGGGAGTCAGCACACAACAAGCGGGCTTTATTCTCTTCAACTGAAACCTCCAACTGTTTGATGAGAGAATCTGCATTTAAAAAGCAAACCAAGCTTATTGTTTGTTATTACTACTGTTGCACTGAGGGCATCTTGACGGTACTTGATGAAAATTGTTCGATGGAGTAGCATATATCAACTTCACAAACTTCCCCAACAGTTTTCGCAATGACATAAGTTGGGACTTGCTTATATGACTTATCTCCTTAGTGAAGTTCCAATGTTAGAACAAACTTGCCCAGACATACTCATAATGCAAAATAAAAGCAGATGGCCAATAACATCTTATTCGTGAACTGGTACATATAAACTAACACATACCTTTTTCCCTTATGGTAGTATCATTTGCATAGATCTGTTCTTTGTAACTCCGATCCATTTCTTCTTTCTCTTGTTTAATCCGCAGCATCTCCTGCTTACCTGAGTTAATGGGACAGTTGACAATGCTATTATGTTACTATGTAAATATTTAGCGTACTGCTAATTATTCTATCTATAAACATGTCATATAGATAAATAAGCATGGAGTTGCAAATGACATTAGGGTCTAGATGACATAAACAACAGCATAGCAGATAGGGGCACCCTAGATATGCAGAGTCTGGCGGTGAGTTAACTAGTTGTCGGAATTCTAAAAGATTAGTACTACCTCCGTACCAAAATATAAGATGATTTCGCATTTTCTGGTATGGACGTACCTAGACGCGTATTAGTGTAGTGATTCACTCATTTCAATCCGTATGTAGTCCGTATTATGAAATGTCTAAAACATCTTATATTTTGGAACGGAGGGAGTACATATGAAGTGATAAGAGACAAACCAACCTGACATGATATTTTGTTCTGCACATTCCAGTTTTGCTGAGGTATCATGCAGCAAGCAGTTGAATTCATCTAAAGCTTTGGAGTTCTTCCCAAGCGTCTCCTCAAAAACCTTCTTATCTTCCTCAGCTGCCATTGCATTGTTTTGACAATTAGGTCTGAACAACAGGTGGTGCATGAAAAAACGTCAGTACAAACATTACCTCTTTCTGCCTGACTTGCTAACTGCTGCAGAGTTTCAGTCAACTGGTCGCACAGGGTCTTTGTTGAGGAAACTTTTGAATCTAATCCCTGCCAGAGCTTTGAATCTTCAGTCCGCTTCACCTTAAGCTTCACGTTTTCATTGACAGCTTGTTGAAGTTTTACTTCTAGCATATTTATTTGTTCTGTTGCTCTTTTCAGCTTGGTATGCTGAAGTTACATAAAGCGTATGTATCAGTAATAAGATATTCTGTGTGAGACCAATATAAGATGTTGCTGCTGCATACTGATAAATTCGTTATGTACTTGAGCCAGTCTGCAATACATAATCACAACAATAGAACATCTAAACAAAGAAAGATGACTGTGTTGAACAACCGGTAGTGAAACTTATCATACATATACCATTCTGTATTAAATAGAACTAGATGCAATAAGCTAAGAAGTCCCCTTTTGTAACATGGTAGTGATTCTAAAGGACAAGTCTGTTTTTAATTAAGTTCAGGACTATCCATTTCAACAATATTACAGAAATAAGCCCATTGAAATAAGATAAATGATGAGTGAGAAATTGGACTTCCACCTAACACCCCTTATGTTTAGCAGAAACCATAGAGGGCAATATGTCCCACATTTTGCAAGTGAGAGATATACAGAGCTCTGCCACAGATATAGTTCAACGTTTTAAAGGATGCATACTTCCAGAAAAAAAAACTGTGTGTACCTCTGTTGGTACTATAACATGTCATAGGTAGACTTTTTTTAGCACAGATGCATACATGTAGCATCTGGGAAAATAATATGGAGTCTAAAGTCTAAACACCGCAGAAAGACGTGTAAAATCATGAGGTTGGACTAACTATAACATGTGCAGACCCATAATGATAAGGTTTTTATATATTTGTGCACTGCCTATTCTGGTTTAACATTATATTGCCATGTTGATGCTGCATAAATGATCACATGATGGTCTATACGCAGTTCATTTGTTCTACCCACAGAGTAATGAAAAATACCACGGATTCCAAGACAATACCAGAAACAGAAAACTACCCTTGTGTTATAGAAGCAGAATGATACAACTGAGACAGCCCTGAATAACATAAAACTATGCAAATTTGGCATTGATCAACCAGAAGACAACTCTTCTTCTATTGGCACCACCGAGACAGATAGCAAATCCAAATGTATGCAGAAACCTAAACAGTGGCGCAGTGACATGATGTCTGGCTAAATTTCAGGAGCAATTCGCAGTTCATACAGTTGAATAATAGGAATCCGTTCGGTCAAGTGCTCGACAGTCACAAATAATTGCACAATGTTCAGAAATATACCGTCATTTCTAGATCAGTCTTCACCGACGCCTGCTCCTTGACTAATTTCTCTGCAAATAGACATGTATTGAGAGAAATCAGTGCATCGCACGAAATCGACAGCCTCCATAAAGTCAACCCAGGGAGGAGTCGAGGGAAATCAAATCAGTACCTGCCGTCATCTTAAGGTTGGCGAAGCTCCCGTACGAGCCACCTCCAGCATCCGACGAGGGCTTGGGATTCGAGGGCCTCCCAGCCGTCGAGTTGGGTCCCGCGAGGGATCGGAATCCATCGAGGCCCCTGAGCCCCGAGAGCCCCAGCTTCTGCATCCTGTCGCCGAACCCTAGGTTTTGCCGGAGAAGGAGCTAGCGGAACTGCAGCCAGAGACGGGGGCGGATTTAGATGCTGCGCCCGGAATTCGAGAGGTCGATGGGGTTCAACTAATCGCTGGATGACGAAATGCTCGTACCTCGGAAAGCAGGGGCCGAAATCGCGGACGGGGTTGAGGCAGCAGGGACGCGACGAGGTAGAACGGGAACGGAGATGGCGGTGGCGGCGCACGGGAGAGGCGGAGAGTTTGGAGGGCGAGGCGGAGGCGGTGACGCTGTGCTACGGCACGGCGGCAGCTCTAGGGCACGGCTCGGAGATGCTTGGGTGAGGGGAGGAGGAGGAGAGGAGGGAGTGAGGTGGAGGAAGAGGGAGGGGAATGGAAGGTACGGGACGGGACCTGCAGAGAGACGGTGGGGGAGAATGGATTTTATGGAACTCCGTGCTTTGGGGGTTTCGCGCGCGTCGCCGCCGCCACCTTATTGGGGCCTATTGGTTCGTTTTCGTTTCATGGGCCTTTTCCGGAATGCATTCACTTCGTGTCTCTTGAGTTCATGGCTGGTTTGCTGTGAAGCATAAGTCTTAACTTTTTTTTTTTGCGAAAAGCATACGTCTTAACTGAGGAGAGTTTTAATCTAAATGGTGACCATCTGGACCTGACGAAGGAGTCCCACTCATGAGTGGCACAATAGGATGTTTGATAAATCATAAACGAATAAGGTCTAGCGGGTTTACCCTCTAAAAGCACATCGTGAGTTTTACTATTAGCCCTGCCAACTCGCTTCGGATGACAGTGAGATGTCACACTGTATAATTTCACGCACAAAGATGATTTGGACCACATATGAACTCGCCTAAGTTAGAGCATCTCTATTGGAAATGGGCTAATTCAACCCCTTAATTATCCGCGAACACGTCTAAATGATGACGAACGTGTCTGTTTTGAACCCTCATTCCTAGTGCGCATAGCCATGTCACCTAAAATTGTTCGGTCACTTGCACATGATTGGTGGGATAGAGAGAAATAGAAAAGAAGATAATATAAAGAGAGAATGTGATCCAGGGTGGGTCGCATCCTATGTGGCAAACTGTCCCGACATGTCCAAACACACTCATTTCCACTCTAATATGAGGTCGGCGTGGGGGTGTCAGACAACCTTATGGACAATCGGGGTCAGATTGGATAAGCTTTTTCGTTCTCTCATGTTTGGGATGTCCACTCAGACAAATAGGGCATGGGAGGGGCTGGTTGGAATGCTCTTAGCCTATGTGAGAAATAGGGGCATGGGACAGAGTAGGGGGACATGTTTGAGTTGCTCTTAGCCTAAGTGAGAAAATGCTAATAGACCAGTTGGCGGGTCTGCAACTTGATGCATTATCATGTTCTCACGTGCCAAGTTTAGGGTGTGTTTGGTTGAGGAACCAAGTGGAAATGTGATGTAATGGTTCCACTGTAGAGGAACGAGTTGGTCTTTGTTTCTGCGTGTGGCATTTCTCGATGGATGTGTAGGTGGAGATCGTGCTTTGGCGCTACTGCTTGCCGACGGAGCTGCTGGCCGCCACCGCCCCTCATCTATATTCCCTTGCCGCCGGTTCATTTTCCTTTCCACCACCGACTTCAGGTCCCATAGCCGCAGAGCCAGAGGTGAGAGAGAGACAAGGGAGATGACCTGGTTTTGACTGTCAGCTGAGTTTTGGTTTCAGGTGAAGAGAGATTTATGGTGGGTTAGCGCCAGGAACATGTAAATTTCACCGATTCATAGAACAAGTGCATTTCAAATATAGTAGGAATATTCACTTTTCCGTAACCACTCCAGTCAACCAAACACCGGAACACAGGCTAGGTGCAGAACCATTCCATTACATTCACCCGAATCAAACACACAACCCTAGTGCATTTTCCTCTCTATTTTTATTATTGCAAATATACAGTACATGGTCAAACCTATCGTCTCCGCCCCTCATCTACCACCAATCATGCCAGGAAACGATCCGAGCCATCCAAACACATCTCCGCCCCCTGCAGCCAAGACTTTTTCTCTCCACCATCCTCTACCTTTCCTCTTCTTCCCCGATCCAGTCCTCTCCCACGCTGCTCTCATGCTCTGACCTACCCAAGCCCCAATCCGAACGCAGCGAGTCCCCTAGAATCTCTCATATACTCCACCACCGCCGTGCCCTAAAGCTGTCGCCGTGCCGTAGCTCAGCCTCAGCCCTCAACCCCTTCGTCTCTCGCGCGCTTCGCCGCCATCTAGATCCGCCCTGGCCTCTTCGGCGGCCGAGAGGAGCCGCTCCGGGCTCGGTTCAGGTTTCCGGTACCTCACCGGAGCCGCCACCGGGTGGTGGGACCGGTGGATGGTCATGGGAGCCAGCGGCTCCAAGCTCGAAAAGGCCCTCGGCGACCAGTTCCCTGAAGGCGAGCGCTACTTCGGCCTAGAAAACTTCGGCAACACCTGTTACTGCAACAGTGTACTCCAGGTCTCCATTTCCTATCCCGGAACCCTGTAGCCTACAGATTTGTTGCGCCTCTCATGCTGAGTGGTAATCTGCGCAGTATACACGTGCAAGTGGTTCGATTAGGTGTCATTTTGATAGCCTTGGAGCCGCCCTTGTTTGTCTGAGGTTGACATGAATATGCTCTTCGTTATTTTTGGTATAGTTGAATGCTCACAAGATTCAAGGTTGTGTGGCTATAATGTGGCATATATATGTCGACGATGCTAATACGCAAACTGTTCTGAGCTGCGCGACACATGAAGGTTATGATTGCACTACGTTCACGTATTCACCGTTTACAAATTCTACAACCAAGTGTAATAGCAGCAACTTAAATTTTGAAGAACAAACACAAGCTTGCATTTTATGAATGCTCATGCTGCCATGCATATGATACATCGAATACTTCCAGCATCTACCTAATCAAACATTTGTTTTTGTAGTGTATTAGTAGGCTTGTTGCGTAACAAATTTAGACATGGCAGCTTGATATTGGAAATTGATGCCTTAACCTATTTTTATTTGTTTCAAATTTAGAGCGTTTACTTATCTGTCATTTCTAATTTGATGATTTGCCTTGATAACCTGTCTATCTATAGTCAAAAACTCCTAATAGAGCTCAAGTCGCGCTGTCATGCCGGAAGAAAGCTTTGAATATCTAGTTGAGCGATATGAAACACTCCTAATTTCCATTTTAGTTCATTTAGGCTACTAGAATTTTTCATTTTAGTCCATTTAGGCTACTGGAGGTCGCATTGGCGAGCTGAAACCCGTGACGAGTTATATCGGACAAAGACAAGTATATTTTTCTGGTTTTCCCTCAATGAAAAAGTTATGTCCCTAGAAGGTGGCACTGAAAGCTGCAACCACAACTCACTGTTTGTAATATCTACGGCTGTTTATCCAGTTCAGAATGTTCGTGTTATTTGATTCAAGATTTTGTCGTTCTCTGTTATTGAAAATTATGATCAGGCTGACTTGGAAGACATAGTGAAATAGTGTAGCTGTGTTGTGTTTTGATATACTATTGCAATAATTTACTGTCCGTTGGAGTAAATAGCGGCCGGCTCACTGATACAATGAGAGGCTGTTATTATGTTATACCTTGTACACTGTACTGCATCCTAACTATTCATTTGATTGAAAGAGAAGTGGACGACACAATGAACTAGTGAATC
The DNA here is from genome assembly GCA_947311845.1 of Poa pratensis. Classification (NCBI taxonomy): domain Eukaryota; kingdom Viridiplantae; phylum Streptophyta; class Magnoliopsida; order Poales; family Poaceae; genus Poa; species Poa pratensis. Next base: position 28,272,184 of record CAMZMU010000051.1, on the reverse strand, counting down.
TTTGCTGTATCTTGATAGAATATGTTGCAATAATTTGCTGTCTTGTGGAGTAAATAGCGGTCGACCCACTAAAACAGCAAGGGCCTGTTAGGTACAATATATTGCAACAACTAGCTATCTGCATATATTTATTACTTATATTTTCTTATTGCCATTGCATAAGAGATGTTTCTCTAGGCCGCAGATTATTATCTCAACACTTATCATCTGTGATGAACCAAGCAATCTTATTGTTCACCAGTAAGGTGTACTTGCCTTTTTTTTCTATACACTGCTCATCCACCATAAATACAACTAAGTCACTTTTCATCACTGGAGAAGTTCCCTAACTATGTTCAGTGTAAAATAGATAGATACCTCCAATACTGCTTTGGTGCATATTGCAGATGTGCAGGACATAAGCAGATCCAGCAGTAAAATTAGTCTTGTTTAATGCCTTCGTGCTTGGAAAGAAATCCCTTTTTGTGTATCCGCCTATTCATGCATTTACTACTTAGCACGAGCTGCATGTCCACCTTGCTATTTGTGCAGAATGCTGTAGGTTTAGAATGTAATGTTGTCTGGCTAGGATGAACTTCAACAATGTGCTAGTTTAGCTTTTCAGTAGGTTTGTACTGTTTGTCTATCTTTTCTATGACGTATCAAAGCCTGGTTAAGTTCTATCCTCCTTTCTTGTCATAGATGTTTTGTTATATCCCGCTCTTATCACATGCAGGTGTTTGTTATGCCCGTGCAATTGATTGTTCTAACACATCTGTTAAGTGCATTGTTTACATAAACTTAACTATATTTTGTTTCAGGCACTTTACTTTTGCACTCCGTTCAGGGAGCAATTACTGGAATATTATACAAACAACAAAAATCCTGGAGATGCAGAAGAAAATCTTTTGACTTGCTTGGCGGATCTTTTTATGCAGGTAAAGTGGACAAAAGAGACTTTTGACCTTGTTATCTAATATGTAATTGTGTTTTAGCATGCTGCTACTTTGCAAATTGTCTTGGAATGAAAGGAAGTTTGAAAACTGAATCTGCACATTCAGTTTTATGCAATCTATATTGCCTTTTGGCTTTCCGCTCTCTAGATATTGGATGTCTTCCTTGGAGTGATAAACACCTAAGGGACTAATATTCTTCATATCAAGTTGTAAACCAAAGATCGAAGAGGTATCTTAGCCACCAATTCATTATTACAGTGCATCCACACACATCATTATTAGTTTAGTGCAATGTTTATGTGACATGAAACTGATGGCATGATATTTCCGCTGGTACTGAATTAATGACAGCTCATTACATTTGTGAAAGTAATGATAGCTCATAATATATCATGCAGGTAAGCCAATCCAAGAAAAAGACAGGCGTTATTGCTCCAAAACGTTTTGTCCAAAGAGTGAAGAAACAAAATGAGTTGTTTCGCAGCTACATGCACCAGGTAACGTGACATATTATAGTGTCTTTGATTGAGCCTTGATATCCTTACACGGTGACCTGATTGATGCAACATTAGGCAACCTTTGGATATGTATTCAATGTTAAATGTTCCAGTTATTAGATCCAAGTGATAGCAGTTTCTGTGTAATATTTTTTGATTTTTCGTGATGGCAATCTCAGCCATTTTATAGTTAGTAGTGTTTGTCCTCTCATGCGCATGCATTTATCTGCTATTTTGCTTTAGTTTAACCATGCTACCCACCAAAACAGTCTCTTAGAAACAATCTTCAAACTTGAGATTTGGTAGTATTGAAGAATACAAAACCAAGTAATATTTTGGAATGCATTCGATGGATCAACCTTAAGACACGTATGCAGGCAAGGTGATACACTGGAAATAATTTATGTCCTAGCCTTTTCTTTTTGGGCAACCTTCAGTTTTGCATAAAACATGATAACATCCTGGATGTTCTCTTTAGTAACATATTTGTCCATGATTACTCTGTAGGATGCACATGAGTTCTTAAATTTTCTGTTGAATGAGCTTGTTGATATTCTGGAGAAAGAGTCTAGCGCTGCGAAGGACTCACCCCAGTCATCATCTCCTGAAAAAGTTCCAAATGGGGTAGTTCAACCTTTGGCCAATGGAGTTAGGAAAGAGCCACCGGTTACCTTGGTCCATAAGAATTTTCAGGTGACTGAACTCACTGAAATTGACCAAGAAATTATGTGTACCTTGTTACCTCCCTTTAATCAAACTTATCAGTTATCTTTAGTAATTTATTACAACCTACACAGGGGATACTGACCAATGAAACCAGATGCTTGAGATGTGAGACAGTAACTGCACGAGATGAAACATTTTTTGATCTGAGTGTTGATATTGAGCAGAATAGTTCCATTACAAGCTGCCTGAAAAATTTCAGCTCCACAGAGACTTTAAATGCTGAGGACAAATTCTTCTGTGACAAATGCTGCAGGTATACCATATTTCTTTTCGACTGTTTTTCTTGTTGTCACCATGAAGGTATGGAGTATGGTCTGCTGCTTTGATATATTGATTTGTGTTCTATATTATTCATCTCCATTTTCTGCCTTAAGTGCTTTTTTTGGGTATATGTGGGTAACATGATAAAGCACTGAGCGATCTCTTTTCTTTCATCTGTGTGTTAAAACCCACTGTGCTGTAGATCCATGGGAAGGAACATCAGCTTAACTTAATTTGCTGAACTTCATTGTTCCAGTTTGCAAGAAGCACAGAAGAGAATGAAGATCAAGAAGGCTCCCCACATATTGGTGATCCACCTAAAGCGCTTTAAGTACATTGAGCAGCTTGGCCGGTATAAGAAGCTTTCATATCGGGTTGTATTCCCCATGGAGCTGAAGATCAGCAGTACATCTGATGATGTAGATACAGAGTACTCTCTCTTTGCTGTCGTCGTCCATGTTGGAAGTGGCCCCAACCATGGGCACTATGTCAGCCTCGTTAAAAGCCACAACCACTGGTTGTTCTTCGATGATGAAAATGTTGAGATGGTTGAAGAGTCGACCCTGCAAACATTCTTCGGCTCTTCGCACGAATACTCAGGCAACACAGATCATGGGTACATCTTGTTTTACGAGGGCCTTGGTGGGAAGAGTTAGGTTGATTTTATTCGCCTTCCTTGTTTCCTTCTTCTTTTTCTTTGGAGCACGCAAGTCAACTGTTGTATGTACACAGCATTTTCATTACCTCCATGGAAAATTGTCTATCTCAGAGATTGTGAGTATGATGAACCTGAGGATGCCAGATTTTTGGTGATTTTAGTGTACAGCGGAAATGAAACTTGCTCCCGGTGATGAAATAAGGCGTAAGTCGTCAAGCACGCCCCAACCAAAGAATGTAACATTGATATTGTGTTCTGTATATTTGATTCTAGCTTTAAATTTTTGATGCATTAGATGTACCATTTCCTGGTTCTGATGTGTACTGCTAGAAATTCCTATATGGGAGGGCCCTGGAATCATATGCTCACTTAGGATTCTGTGGAATGTTTATTTCAATTTATCTAGATGCTCTTTAACTTGATTTAGGTAAATGTGTGGGTGTGGCTAGTTAAGGCGGCTTTGAATCTGTTATCTCATGAATTGCTCCAATAAATCCATGTTACCAGTCGTTACATTCACTATCTTGCAATACAGAGATGCTTGACCGTGTGCTGACGTGAAGAAATATTATTTTCGTTGGCTGATGCATCGCATGTGATGAGATATTAACGTTGATTTAACCATGTGGTTGCCTTCTTGATGATCGTCGCACAGCAGACGTGTGTGATTGTCAGAACGTTTTTTCTCAAGATGTGATTATCAGAACGATGGAGAGTAAGGATCACGGGTGGGGAAAAAGGTGAAGGAAAACAGGTTCTGAAAGGAGGCGCGAGGGTAGCAAACTTTGCCGAGCTGCGGTTTCTCTGTCTACACAAATTTGCTGATTCGCTGCGTCCACATACTGCTGCTAACTGCAGAGAAGCGTGACGAAAAGAAAAAACTTGTAATCAGGACGCGTCGTTCGTCCAATGTTAATGTTATAGTGCATTCTGCAGGAAATTTCTGCTGCACTTCGAACCGTATGAAAGCTACACTTCTTTCTGCCGCACTTGCGGGGGCGTATGTACTAGGCTAGTCTCCGCGGTCCTAACTAAAATTCCAAAGGTAGCAATACTCAGTGGAGCATCTCGTGAGGGAAAGCCCCCGCCGCACTGATGCTCCAGTCTCCGACACCGTATATATTCATCGCCCATCTGTCCATTTCCTCACATCAAAGTATGGCATCCTGATAGCTTTACAGCCTTTACTGTTACAAAAATAATCCACAACACAGATTTGTATAAGGTCAGGCCAAATATATACATTCTGGTCGCACAAAACCATTCCAGTAATGCAACTGATAGAGTAGTAAGTAACCAGAGACTTGCCAATCACACAGGGGAATTTACAGGTATAGACGTATATCGCACCCCTACAAAAACCCTCGATTGTCTCATCGATAATACAGATCCTTCTTCGACAAACTCTAACAAAGCTATAACGCACGGCCATAGGTTTCTAGAGGATTAGATTTACACAAACTAGTATCACGTCCAGCAGGAAGACGCTTGCCTTGCAATGCTCCTCGGACTATAGACGAGCAGGTGGGGGTGGGCAATTTACATGCAAATTTCCTGCGCCGGGAAAATCCTAACCGATGAAATTTGGCTGCACCGAGTTCTCCACGTCCCTGCCTGTTGTCCTGTAATTCAAGATTCATCGGATAGCAATTAGAACATACAATAATATATGTAGTTTAAGAACCATGCGCGTTTGTAAAGGGCAAACTAACTGTGTTGCTGCAACAATGCTAAATTTTAGTGAGAACAGCATGTAGGCTAAGGAACAGCCGAACAACTAAAGACAGATAATGAGTAACTCACTGTTAATACAGAAATGGCATCCATAGGGAATTTTATGTAGTGTGAATCCATGTGTGGAGTGATCAAGAACATCATAGAATTGTGTGTTTGGCTGGTACAGCAGTCAAGGCTACCCAAAAAAATGTGTGACATTGCTTCTGGCTGCCTATGCTTTGGGGAAGGTTGGTATGGCAAGAACCTCAGTGGAAAAGGGCAAAGGGGCACGCTCATGCCAAAATAATGGTAACCATCCAAACAAAAGCCAAAAATGTTCGACATGTCCAAACAATTGGTGGGGTAGATTTATACCCAAAGATCTAAACATCGAATAAATGTACAAAAGAAGGAAGTTACTAGATAGATCTGTCACCCTGTGAAATGTCAAGTTCCAATTCCACAGATACAATGAACTGGAAAAAGGGTCATGCACAAGCTGAGGTACAAAATATGCTGTCTTCCTACTTTAGCTTTTTTCGAAATGGGTGAGCCCCGGCCTCTGCATCAATCGACGCATGCAGCCTTTATTAATTCTTCCTACTTTAGTTGATTTAGGAATTGAAATTTCTTAATGATCTATGGCACTCTAGCGTCTAGATTCCTTAGCTTAAAGAACATTTGGTCCACACCAAACTGAAGATACATATTAACCCATATACTGCTTGATGTTGAAGTGTATATGTGGATTGTATAGCCCTTTCCATCGGTTCGGACTTTTGGTTGCGTTGGCTAGTGGATGAAACATGACACTTGATACATAAAACATAATTTTTATATAATTTTTAGTGTTCCTTTTTTATAGGGAGATACTTTGTTAGCATGAAGTACTACTAATGTAATCTTCAATACTATACTGCCTTCCTGAGAAGTTACAAAACGCCACCACAACATCAATGCAGTTTACTGAGAACAGTGAGTTAAGGTGTGTATGACTTACAATGGCTGTGATAGCTGACTCCAGTTCATCATCAGGTGCGACTGAGGATGCATATCCAAATAACTCCTACTAGAAACATCAGCTTCATCAGCTGCATAAGTTTCGGAATGGCCTGACGCTGCAGGAGGCGACCAGACTGGGACCACACCACCTTCTCTCCCAGTCCAGCTACTCGATGCTTCTGACACAGATGTCTCAAAATAATTTCTCATGCGATGCTGAGGTTGCTGAAAGTTATTGTGATGGTGAATGCCATTGGTTCTAACAGCATTGCCCGTTCTACGGACCATCTCCTCCCTCTCAGTTCGTGGCTCAAAATGCATGTGGGATGGTACCTCTGCCCTATTATCCCCGCTATTCCCCATATCAGCAGAAATTTCTGTTTCAGCCCGGTTCAGTGAAGCTGTCATGGTAGGCACCATCTGATCCTGACGTCTCCGCGCAGCTGTGGGCACATTGGCTGTTACCTGGGCTGGTTCCAAATGAACTTCCATCTGTAAATCTTGGGGAAATTCGATTGGTGGCACATCTGAGGAGTCGCCAAGGCCTTCCTCCATTCCAGTGTCCATTGCGGCCCTGGATGCTGCCTCAAGCTGCCACATTTCTGATAGGGCTTCTTGCAGCCTGGCTTTGGCTGCATCTAGCTCAACAATGGGGAGAGGATAGTTGGAGCCTAACTCAACCCCTGCAGCTTGCAGCACAGAGGCAGGTGCATCCCATGGGTGGTGTATCCATTCTGTTGGCAGCCTTGCAAGTTCAGGAAGCCACCGTCGGACGTATTCCCCGTGTGGATCGAATTTGTATCCTTCGAGCTGAGGGTTGTCAATGTGGTCGAGCTCTCGGCTATCAGGGAGAGAGCCAGAAATGTACTGCCAACCTAGTGCATCACTCTCAAGATCAGCATCCAGTAAAGTGTCCCAAAAGTACTTCATCCCCCATCGCCATGGTAGTTGAAGGACCTTGACGAAAAAGCTTGCCACCACCACGCGTATCCGATCATGTAACCACCCTGTCGCCCACAGCTCTCTCATGCCGGCATCAACAAGAGGGTAACCAGTCCTTCCCTGGCGCCAAAACTTGAAGGTGCACTCATTGACTACCCAGGGGAAGAATCTGAGGTGTGCAAGGAGGGGCTTCTCATGGCTGGATGGATGGTTGAAGCAAAGATACCGTGAGTACTCCCGGAGACCAATGGATCGGAGAAACAGTGTGCAGCTCTCCTCGGCTGCGTGGTTGCCCTCATTGCTCCATACGAGTTGCTTCATTAGGACAAGGTGGAAGACCTTGCGCACACTCAGCTCACCAAAATGCAGGTAAGGTGATAGGAGGGAGGTGTTTGCGCTATCTGCTTTCTTGCGGTTCACTGAGTAGTCGATCAAAGGGCCATTAAGGAAGGCAGTTAGTGCCTTATCTGCGTTCTGCCAGCCCGGTGACCATGCTCGTGCGAGAAGTGCATTGCTTCCCCTCTCGGACTCATCCTCAAAGATCAGATCGTCCGATGGGCACATCGATAAGTCACCTATTGAATTTGTTTGCCAGTGAAAGAGTGAGAATCAAAATATTATGATACAAACACAGAAGATTGAACATTTTAACTGTATGAAATAAGATTAGATGACTGTATGGTTGCAAAATTATACTACTATGATTCACCATGAACCCAAGAAGTAATCATAAATCAGTACACTTTCTGAGATCATATATACCATAACATTTCAAATTGGGCATTCACCTGAATTGATCTTCTTAGGGGGCAACAGTGGCGCGGGGGGATCATATGGCATGCTGAGGCACCTGTTCCAGAAGGGCATGAACATGTTGAACGGGTTGCCTTCATCATCGTTGACCTCCCATGGATCATACAGAAGGTCCGCATTGAAAGATTGCACGACGATGCCCTCCGCCGTCAGCATCTCCTTCAGCCTGTGGTCCCTGACCAGCGAGATCGGGTCTGAAAAGATGGCCGTGACACGGTAATTGTTGAGTTAGATGAGGGCTTGATGCCTTCTGCACGGGAACAGACCATATGGTATCTACTGTCAAGACAAGCAATAAACTGGTACTGTAGTAGAAGTACAGCTGTGCAAGTGCCTAAATGGAGAATATAGCTAAAAATGGGTGGTGCCTCATTGAATTGGTTAGTTAGTGGCTGCAAGAGCTTTTGGCAATTAAGGCCGGAGTTGCCGAAATGTTCATAGTTTACTTAATGGGGAAAGCGTAAACGCAGGTTACCAAATTGGGAATCACTACCCCAAGGGACCTGTAGAGGGTTGTTAGACTAAAGAGTCAAGACTATGACTGCCACAGACTTGGAAGGACGATAAATTAAGACATGATATGATAATATAGTAGACCAGATCTCGTTTAACTTGGAGCAAATCAGACGGAAGCCGGAAAAGGTAGCTGAATGGAATTCGTAACAAAGATAGTAGCTTGCTTTTTCATGTAGCTAATTAAGCTAAGTTGAAGCAAAATAGCCTTTTAAATCATCTCGGATTTTGATCATCGGCAACTAGAAAAAAAAAACTTGGCAAGAAAGGAGATCTTGGCGGAGAAAAGGTATTTTTGTAGATATAAAACATTTGATACTAGGAGCAAACACAAAGAATATATTTCAACCGAAACGAAAGGAAGCAAACCGTAGAGATGGTTGAAGAAGAGGTGCGTGGCGCCGGTGTCGCGGACGAGCTGGAGCAGCGCGACGACGGCGTCGGGCGACCTGCGCGTGACAAGCTTGCCGGCGCCGAGGCGGTGGAGCGAGGCCTCCAGGTGCTTGAGGCTCTGGCCGAGCCACCAGCGCGAGACGCGGCCCGGGAAGTAGGGGCCGTCCTCCTCCGGCGACCAGACGTAGGCCGGCACCACCTCGCCGGCGGTGCGCGCCGCCGCCGCCAGCGCCGGGTTGTCCTCCACCCTGAGGTCCCTCCGGAACCAGACCACGCTCTTCATCCCGGCGGCGGCGTCCCCGCCGCACATAGACGAGGACGAGACCGACATGGCCAATCCAGTCCAATCCTCCGATCACAAGGGGACGTACCTCGGAGCAACCATGGAAGAACCTGGTAGCTGAGACTCCCGGGAACAGTCCCGGAGCTTCGCTGCGCTGTCCTGCGCTGGATTGGATTGGGTTAGGTGATTCTTTTGGCGTCCTCGGAGCGAGCGCGTACGCAGGCGCACGGGCCGGAGCTGGTGCAAAGGAGCGTTTTTTCCCCTCCTCCTCCTGTTTTTCCGTAACTTTTTCGGAGTATTATTTGATTGTTTTTTGTCTGGTGTTGTTGCGGGCGGCGGGTCTCGGCCGTGCACTTCTGCTCCAATCGAGAGGGGGCACTGCGGATATCGGGATTGCTTGGCTGGGTTTCGTCTAACCTTTCCTCTCCTCCATTTATCTTGGCCACCACCTTCCCCCGAATAATATTCCTTGGATTTGTGCCTATCTATCCATCTTGTTTGCGAGAAATCACCGAGCAAACAAGATTCCAAACAAAATCCGGCCCTCCGTTGATTTAAGGGGCTAATAGTGATAGGACATCGCATCTACCAAATACAGCCGTTCTTGAGCTTTTCAAGTCGATACCATATTCTAAAACCTATACCACCGCAAAGGTTTTCAAAGTTCGACCAAACCATAAGCCAAAGTGTGTAAAATTTTAGTTTTCAACGAATGGCTCTGAATTTCACTTGAATACCTTTGCTGAAGGGCTCTTGGATAGGCCCTACCGTGGCAGACATGGTGGATGCCATTTGTTTGGTTAGGCCAATGACATTCGGAGTATACCTTTTTCTTTTGCGGGGTATATGCCTACGAGGCTACGACATATATCAACCGACCCTAAATCCTAATTATTGGCTAGTCAAAATGGAGTAGCTAATGTGAAGCCAATGAAAGAGACAAAAAAAAAACTGGTAACCACATTTTAGTCTATGATTTGCTAGTTTAGGTAGAATTAGAAGTTTCATTCGGTGTCTATTTCTCATAGTCAACTTCTGATGTAATATGAAAGGAACATCTGTGTCAATAAAATAAGTTCGCATAACAAATAGAAAAAGGGAATCAATAGTTTTAGAATGAAATTAATCAAAACATTATAAAGGGAGGTGGCATCTAAAGCTCATGGAATCGACTCGATCAAGACGCAATTGTTTTTTATCGGGGCAAAGCAATAGATGTCAAGAACCATGATGATAAATTGAATGATCCATTGCTCAATTTTCTCTTGAGATTGTTCCTTGTCTGCTGCTACATAGCAAAAATAACTGTAATGTACATTCTGTTCATTAAAGGGCGCCAATCGGTTATTTTTTCTCCGACACGAACAGTTTGTTGTTTGACACTGATGCCTACCACTGAAAATGCTACGTTTGTTGTTTGACACGGATGCCTACCACCGCAAGTCCAATATGCTAAGTACCACAATTTTGGAACCGGGGCAAATAGTCCTGCTCCATTGACAAAGGGAAAAAGGAAGAATAGGACTCCTCTTTTAGAAGAGAGAAAATTGCAAAAAACCACCACAATTGGTGGTCAAGCTTCAAAAAGCCACCGGTTTCCACCAAAATCGCAAATCACCACCACTTTTCGTTGACAGCGTTGCAAAAAACACTGATTTTGACTGTTACCTCCTTTAACCTCGATTATGACGGTGGGGCCCACTTGCAGGCGTGACGTGGCTTTTTATTTGTAAAACTTGGGTGTTTTTGTAAAAAAATGTGAGACCCACTTGGAGGAAGTCAACTCTGCCCCGATCTGCTCGAGCAGGCATGGCGGCGGTGGCGTTGGAGACGAGGAGACGCCGGAGAAGACAGCCGCGGGGCAGAGGCGATGGTCGAGTCGACGACCTCCGTGGCGAGGGCCGGTGGAGTTCGTGCGCGCCCGCGTTGGCCGACGTGAGCGGCAGAGCACCAACGTGAGCGGCAGAGCACACCCCTGCAATGGCGAGCACAGCGTTTTCCTGCTCCCGCGCGCTCCTCTTGATCATCCTCGTCGCCGTGACGCTGGTCCGGGGCGCCACGGAGCAGCGCGTGAGCCTCACGGCCACCGCGATCCAGTGCTACCCGGCACCCGCGCCCACCAACGGCTCGGCGTTCGACGCCAACGTGCTCTCGCTCCTCGCCACTGCCTTTCCGTGGCCGCCACCAACCTCACCTCGGGCTGCGGCGCCGACAGCCACCGCCGCGCCGGCATCTGGAGCGATGGCTGCTTCGTCTCCTACGCCGACACCAACGCCACCACATCCAGCGAGGACGCCTTCCGCGCGCAGCTTCTGGCGCCGTACGCGGCCGGGAGCAACAACATGCTGGCCGTCACGAACGCGACCGAAGTGGCGAACTGCAACTTCTACGCCGCGAGGAGCACGGGCGCCGGGGCGCTGCTGCTGCGGAAATCTGACCCGGACGCCAAGGGCGCCGCCTACGCGAACGGCCACGACGACGGCGGCGCCGCCGTGACGCGCCGGCCGGCTACCCTGAGGCTCCTCATCCAGCTCCTCCACGCCCGTGCGCGATACCGTCTCGGAGACGCACAGCGCGCCGAGGAGACTGTCCGGCGGCGACGGTCGGGCTCCCGACGGGCTGTGGCCGTCAATGCGGAACCTTTCTTCTTCCCTCCAGCTCAAGTCAAGGGCGGGGAGGACCGACATGAGTGCTGGGCTGCTGGCCGACCGCGGGCACGGGCGCGCCCACGGCGCGGGCGCGGGTGCCGGTGAGGCCTCGCCGGTCAACACGAGCGTGAGGAAGATAAGAAGGCAAAAATATTGTGGAGGACTTTTGTGCAAATGTAGCCTGCGCCACGTCATGCCTGACAGTGGGCCATACTGGTCAGAAACAGCGTCAATTCGGCTAAGACGAGGTTTCGTGGAAACTGGTGGTTTTTTGCAACGCTGTCAACGAAAAGTGGTGGTGATTTGCGACTTTGGTGAAAACCGGTGGCTTTTTGTAGCTTGACCACCAATTGTGGTGTTTTTTGCAATTTTCTCTTTAGAAGAGCATGGAAGTCGTTTTATGGAGGCGCGTAAGCAGCGGCGAAGCCAGCCCCATAAATCCGTGGGGTCATTGCTAATTTTTTTTTCTTCACGCCGACCCCACAGCTAACATGCAGCTCCGCCGCTGGCGTAAGTTCTCTTAAGGGTAGGTTCAGTGAAGAAAGAACAGAAGGTGGCCAATTTAGTGACCATGAGATATGTCAGTGTTGTAGCAAATTTAGTCACAGCCACCACACCGTGTGATCACTTGCCTAGCTCCTGGATTACACAGTTTACCTGAAAATCGTGTCTCAACCTTCTGTTAGCTACTGGTAAGCACCACACCTTCTAACAGTCAAGTAAACCTTGAGACGCATCAGAAACTGAATCGTCATTGCGTATATCCTTTTGAGCCACTGCTTGGAAAGTAAGCTGCAGATTCTCCTTTCGATCCACTGTTAGGAAAGCAAGTTGTTGATCAAGCGACGCGCACTGAACCTCCTGAGAGGAAGATCGAAAAAGCTGTGAAACATTTCACATGGGTGCATGCAGTGCAGGACCGATCGAACGCACACAATCCTGCAATTACGAATATATTCTGTGCAGGTGATAAGATGGCCCGTCTTTTCCGATTTGCTGTGAGCCTGTGACGTAGGGTGTGTTGTGTGCTGGACTGCTGGGTGTGCCTGCTTGCCGTAGCGTGAGCAGCGTTTTCTTATAGCGAGACGCCCGAAATAACCCGCGCGCGTCAAATACCGACATTTTGCCGCGCGAGGGGTGTTTCGTGCGCTACAGCAGAGGCGGGAAAATCATGCGCACGGCAAAAGCCTTCTCGCGCGTTGGCTAAAGCGGGATAGATGGCGCTATATATCGCGCCCCGCGTCCAGCGCACTGGGCAGCCACGTGTCACCGCAACCGCTTCCTCTCCTCTCCCGCGCGCACTGAAATTCTCCACCGCTTCCGCCGAGCAAGTCAGCACCTGTATAAGACCCTAGACCCGGTGCGATCTTCTGCGCTGGAACCGGAGGGGGATCCAGGAATTCGGTGCCAGCAATCCCAAATGCGTTGCATTCCGGCATGCGGGTCCGGGCAGCTGCAGCACCTGAGCCATCAAAGAGGGGAAGCACTCCTGGCGGAAGATGAAAAGGAACACCCGGAAGCAGAAAGAGCATCTTGCTCGACCATTCTTTCCACTGTAAGAGGAATCCAATCCTCGGCTGAACCTCCCACAGCGACTGTGACCTGTGCTGCAGCGGGGCGATTCCTCTTCGGATGAAGTCACCCACAATGGCGGAGCATGTCAGCTTTTGGTCGCGGAGCTCGGTTAGTCTTTCAACGATTGGGGTAAGAGCTGGATCCTGGGAGCTTCTATCTTTGGAATTGGCCAAACGCTCCGCAGGGAAGGTTGGCGTCAGGAGGTGGGGATTGAAGCCTCCCACTGAAATGAAGTACCAGTTGTGTCTCCACTCTCCCCAGTCCGGTTTAAGCTTCACAACTGGGTACTGCTGCGCCGACGACTTCCTGAGGCGAAAGGTAACCCCGCCGGCTATCCACTTCGACTTTCCCAGGCGGGGAACGAAGAAGTGGCAGAACAAGGCCACCGAAGGCGTTACCCCGATGAATGCCTCGCACACATAGGCAAAGGAGGCCAGAATCAACACCGCATTCGGATGCAAATGAAGCATATGCAGCCCGAACGCCTCCAGGATGGCGAGGAAAAACGATGTAAAGGGGGGAAATAGTCCCATCACCGAGAAGTTGTGGAAGATGACCACTTCATCTTCTCCCTGAAGACCTTCTCCAGGACGGATTCCCACTTGTTCTCCACCATGGAATTCCAAATCTATTGCGCGGCGAGCAGGATCCACCTTCCTCTCATCAGCATACGCGCTCGGAGAGAACACAGCCTGCATCACCCTCTTCGGGGGAGGCACGACGGCGGCGCGAGAGGCTTCAATCGCCGCTTTCTCTGCTACGGATTGCTTCACTTTCCGCACTCCTCCCCTCTCGCGCCTGGGCGCCATGAGTGGCAGAAGAGTGGACTCTCTGAAGTAAGGTCCAGGCGGCCGGAGGAAGAGGGTGGCGCTCGGCGAAGAGGAAGGGTCAGATTCCGGTGGCGGCGAGTTGGGGATTTCGGAAGATTTGGGGAACAACTGCCGCAGCACTGCGAGGCTGATAACCCCCAAGAGCAAGGGATCACTGTAGCACCTCTCAATGTGGAAGTAAGGTATCGATCCGCAGGAGCAAGAAGGAAAAGTTATCTATTCCCTACAACTAAAGTGTCACAAGTTTTAGTTGATTATGCACTAAACAAGTTTAGAGAACAAGATGGTTGGTTTGATGGATGTAAAAGCGTCCCAATCCTCTTCTTTGCAAGAGGACAAGACAAAGGTAGTAGCAAGTGAAAGCTCTCAAAGAGAGAAATCCCAATCCTCTATGTAGCAAGAGGACAAGCTCAAGTGTGTGTTTCTTATAGGAACAAAGGACATGGTTCATGGGTTCACTTAATCCTCTCTCTCTCTTATCTACGGTGATCATCATGTTATAGATAAAGTACACACAATTGTCATGTTTTAATGGTAGCTTTTTATGACGGCTATATGTCACGAACGCCTCCAGGATGGCGAGGAAAAACGATGTAAAGGGGGGAAATAGTCCCATCACCGAGAAGTTGTGGAAGATGACCACTTCATCTTCTCCCTGAAGACCTTCTCCAGGACGGATTCCCACTTGTTCTCCACCATGGAATTCCAAATCTATTGCGCGGCGAGCAGGATCCACCTTCCTCTCATCAGCATACGCGCTCGGAGAGAACACAGCCTGCATCACCCTCTTCGGGGGAGGCACGACGGCGGCGCGAGAGGCTTCAATCGCCGCTTTCTCTGCTACGGATTGCTTCACTTTCCGCACTCCTCCCCTCTCGCGCCTGGGCGCCATGAGTGGCAGAAGAGTGGACTCTCTGAAGTAAGGTCCAGGCGGCCGGAGGAAGAGGGTGGCGCTCGGCGAAGAGGAAGGGTCAGATTCCGGTGGCGGCGAGTTGGGGATTTCGGAAGATTTGGGGAACAACTGCCGCAGCACTGCGAGGCTGATAACCCCCAAGAGCAAGGGATCACTGTAGCACCTCTCAATGTGGAAGTAAGGTATCGATCCGCAGGAGCAAGAAGGAAAAGTTATCTATTCCCTACAACTAAAGTGTCACAAGTTTTAGTTGATTATGCACTAAACAAGTTTAGAGAACAAGATGGTTGGTTTGATGGATGTAAAAGTGTCCCAATCCTCTTCTTTGCAAGAGGACAAGACAAAGGTAGTAGCAAGTGAAAGCTCTCAAAGAGAGAAAGCCCAATCCTCTATGTAGCAAGAGGACAAGCTCAAGTGTGTGTTTCTTATAGGAACAATGGACATGGTTCATGGGTTCACTTAATCCTCTCTCTCTCTCATCTACGGTGATCATCATGTTATAGATAAAGTACACACAATTGTCATGTTTTAATGGTAGCTTTTTATGACGGCTATATGTCCTAAAACACATAGTTGAAAGAAATACTCATTTGTGTTGCTAGGTCACCCCTCGTAAGGCTAGCGTGGTTTCTCTCACTCCCACATCATACTCTTTCTTTTTACCCCCAGATAAAGGATGTTGGGCGGTACTGTGTCACTCAATACCTATGCCGTGTCACATCGGCCATCCCGTACCCACATACATCATACTTCAAAGTATGACAAATCACAAAAGCTCCAACACAACGGTAAATGCATAACAAATCATCTCACACCACAATATTCACCACAAAGGTATTACATAGATGACCGTAATCATGTTCAGCAGCTCATACGGTACTAATTAGTGAAGCTCAAGAGAGAGGAGAGATACAAAAGTTACCACCACAAACCCTAGTCCAGGGGTGGACTACTCCCCCTTCATCATGGTGATGATGGTGAAGAAGTTCTTGCTGTAGATGTTGATGATGAACACGCCGGAGGGGGGTGGAGCCCTCCGGAGGCGATTCCGGCGGCGTTTCCCCCCTCCGATCTTCTCCGGCGGCAGCCTTCTGTCTCTCTGTTTCGTGGTTTTGTGTTTCTCCGCCGCCTCCTTTCGCGAAACGCCAGGGGACCTTTTTTATAGGCGTTTTTAGGTCAAGACGAGTCGGTGGACGAAAGATCGACGGCCACGGAGCTCCGAGGGGAAAAAGCTGGGCCCACGCGGCCATGTACTTTAGGCCGCGTGGGACCCTCCCATTTCCAGCCTGTTGGGCTTCTGGTCTTCAATTTAAGCCCATTGCGTTCGTCTCGAAAATTCTGAACCGTGCTCTTTGACCTTGCCCTTTTTGGAGTCCCGAAGCTCCCGGAAAGTCTGAAACACTAAAAAAGACGTTTTCTGGAAAAACAGGGTTAATTCCAAATAAATGGGAAAACTATGAAATATTCCCAAAATCATTATAAAACATTGATATAACCCTTATATGATGCAAATATGATTGGAATATAAGCAATTAAAGTGCAAAGTTCATGTATGCATTTTACATGCATCAACATCCCCAAGCTTAATCCATGCTCGTCCTCGAGTATGAAGATGATAAAACTAACATGGACTTTGCAATTTAATACTTAACAATGAATATCAAAGATGATTACTATTGCTACATATAGTCAAATGATTCATTCTTCAAAGGAGTAGCAATATGCAAATAGTTTATGAAGTGATATCAAGTATTCAAGACAAGGATGTTCATTGATAGTTCACAAAGTGTAACATAGTAGCAAGTAATATGGAACACATGTATGCATAATGATAAGTAGAACATCCTACAATGGTCATAGAGTGTAGATGAAAATCTGAATATGATAGGTGTACACTTTGGAAAGATGTATATGTGAGTAGAGGTAAAGCATGCATAAGTTTCATCCAACTCCAAACTCTTCTACTTAAGTTAATGATTGCAATAAGGTATTCATTGGTGTCAAGCTCTCATTGCCCCTATCATAGCATCTTGAATGATTAAGTTAAAGTGAAAGCAAATATGAGTAGTGTGCTTGATAAAGAATGGGTTGAATGTCTCATGCCCCTTGAATACAAGTACTTACACCATGTGTTACTCAACTTGGAAACAAAGCAAGTTCAATTAAATATCATTGTAAGCATAATAGTATCATCAAGAGCGTCAACTGGGGTACCTCTTGTCCCAAGATATGGAACAAGCCCATATCAAAATGACAAGACAAACAAACAAAATGAACAATCTCAACACCCTTTTTATTTACCATTTGGAATAGTTTTTTATTGCAAGGTGTATCACAGAAGGTTCACCATAGTATGTAAGTAAATTTCCACCATGAATGATGCATGGCTTAGATTAGCGGCCCAGGCGTCTCTCTAACCATTTACACAAACTCATTTAAACTCACTCTATTTCCACATTTATTTCAACATGATAAGCATCCATAGACAAAAGCACATGATATCAACTAAATGAGATGAAGAGCGTGTTGAAAGCTTGCCATGTGACAGCACATATGGGCTAACTTCCAACCCAAAACATTCATCAAGCCACAAACATCATAATCTTAATCACAATGGGTCAAGTTTTATTATGCAAATAAAAGAACATTGTGCATCAAGTTCGTGAGAGCTATATAACCAATTTTTTCCATTGCAATCAATAACATAAACATTTTCATTCAGAGGTAAGATAACACAAACAACATGTTAAACATACTCGGAATAGCATAAAGCCAATAGGTAGATATGGTGGACTCACTGGAATAACTTTGGTTGAAGGTGTTGGAAACAAGTTTTTGCTTGTTGGAGTTTTTGGGCTAGCAAAAGGGAGAAAGTTGACCATCTAGATGCATGCATGAGTGTCCATAGAACTAACTAATCCATGTTAAACCAAGTAAAATAACAATCAGCACCAAAACATGAATAAGTGATAGCTCTACAAAAAGAATTTGCAAACTATTACTCATAAACAAGCTCATGAATCATGCAACTATATGTATCATTAAAAATCAAGTCAAACATCCCTTTTCCCAATCTTATAAAAGCATCCAACATATTTCAACCCATATTTCCAGTAGCTCTCTCATATATAATGATAGTGTGGTGGTCTCTCAAGACTCAAACAAAAACAAAAAACGACGCTCCAAGTTTATGCGATAAAGTGTTTCGATCGAAAAACAGAAGTTGGACGTGTGCAAACCGAGAGTGTGTAGGTCCAGCGGGGTTGTCTTCACATCCCCAAGCTTATGGTCTTCACCATCCTTGGATAGCTCTTGGTGCATCTCCTCCAATCCCTGTGAAAAAACTTCAAAACACCGTTTCTCCCATCTTTTCTGTGGGGTGCATTAATAGTGATAAACAAATAGGTTCCTTGCTGCATATAATCCTTGAACAAAAATTCATATGAATGTCCAGAAAGTGTATAATGTTGTATGCCTACTCATAAACTCAATTGGATCAAAAAGATTCAACTTAAAAGCTCAAAGCATGCATCAAACAAAATGGGACAGAATCTGTCCAGAAAAACAGCAGCAGCAAAACGTATTTTTCTACCCTACCAAACTTTCTCGAAAAATTCCGAAAAATTCATGCATACAGAGGATGAAAAGTTGCAACTACAGTTCAAATATGAGCTCATTCGGAGTTACAGAATAAGAATTAAAAATCATACCGTGCACTGACTTGTGCAGGAATAAAATCTCCGAACGCTATAAGCAACTTTTCAAACCAAAATGGGTAAAACTTGGCACTTTATTAAAAACTCCAGAAACTAACTAGACACAAAGTCTCTTGTTACAGCAAGAGGACACAAAGAAAAATCACACACAAAAATAACCGGGTTGCCTCCCGCAAAGCGCTTTCTTTATAGCCATATAGCTAGGCTTGATAGTTTTAATGATGCTCCCATAGGAATAAGAGTTGAATATAAAAGAGCATCAAGAAGCAAATATCAAACACATTTAAGTCTAACCCACTTCCTATGCATTGGGATCTTGTAAGAAAATAAATCAATAAAGCACAAAGTGACTAGCATAGGAAGGCAAAGCAAGTGCAACTTCAAAATTTTCAACAAAAAGAGAGAAGACTTAATATTTTGAGATATATGAAATCATGTCTCCCTCTCTCATAAAAACTTTCAGTAGCATCATTGATAAACTCAACAATATAGCTATCACATGAAACATTCTTATCATATGCATAAAAGTATCATTACTCTCCACATAAGCATAAACAGTTTCATTAGGAATAGTGGGAGTAAAACATTCATAATAATCATTGTAATCATCATATATAGGAGGCATATCATAATCACAATAAACTTTATACTCAATAGTGGGTGGACTGAAAATATCATATTCATCATCATAAATGGAGACATAGTATCATCAAACAAGTCAAAGAACCTCCCCAAGCTTAGATGATTGCAAGATAAAGAACCTCCCCAAGCTTAGTCTAGTGCACACAAGAATAGAAACTTAAGCGCTACGCTCCCCGGCAACGGCGCCAGAAAAGTACTTGATAACCCCCAAGAGCAAGGGATCACTGTAGCACCTCTCAATGTGGAAGTAAGGTATCGATCCGCAGGAGCAAGAAGGAAAAGTTATCTATTCCCTACAACTAAAGTGTCACAAGTTTTAGTTGATTATGCACTAAACAAGTTTAGAGAACAAGATGGTTGGTTTGATGGATGTAAAAGTGTCCCAATCCTCTTCTTTGCAAGAGGACAAGACAAAGGTAGTAGCAAGTGAAAGCTCTCAAAGAGAGAAAGCCCAATCCTCTATGTAGCAAGAGGACAAGCTCAAGTGTGTGTTTCTTATAGGAACAATGGACATGGTTCATGGGTTCACTTAATCCTCTCTCTCTCATCTACGGTGATCATCATGTTATAGATAAAGTACACACAATTGTCATGTTTTAATGGTAGCTTTTTATGACGGCTATATGTCCTAAAACACATAGTTGAAAGAAATACTCATTTGTGTTGCTAGGTCACCCCTCGTAAGGCTAGCGTGGTTTCTCTCACTCCCACATCATACTCTTTCTTTTTACCCCCAGATAAAGGATGTTGGGCGGTACTGTGTCACTCAATACCTATGCCGTGTCACATCGGCCATCCCGTACCCACATACATCATACTTCAAAGTATGACAAATCACAAAAGCTCCAACACAACGGTAAATGCATAACAAATCATCTCACACCACAATATTCACCACAAAGGTATTACATAGATGACCGTAATCATGTTCAGCAGCTCATACGGTACTAATTAGTGAAGCTCAAGAGAGAGGAGAGATACAAAAGTTACCACCACAAACCCTAGTCCAGGGGTGGACTACTCCCCCTTCATCATGGTGATGATGGTGAAGAAGTTCTTGCTGTAGATGTTGATGATGAACACGCCGGAGGGGGGTGGAGCCCTCCGGAGGCGATTCCGGCGGCGTTTCCCCCCTCCGATCTTCTCCGGCGGCAGCCTTCTGTCTCTCTGTTTCGTGGTTTTGTGTTTCTCCGCCGCCTCCTTTCGCGAAACGCCAGGGGACCTTTTTTATAGGCGTTTTTAGGTCAAGACGGAGTCGGTGGACGAAAGATCGACGGCCACGGAGCTCCGAGGTGGAAACAGCTGGGCCCACGCGGCCATGTACTTTAGGCCGCGTGGGACCCTCCCATTTCCAGCCTGTTGGGCTTCTGGTCTTCAATTTAAGCCCATTGCGTTCGTCTCGAAAATTCTGAACCGTGCTCTTTGACCTTGCCCTTTTTGGAGTCCCGAAGCTCCCGGAAAGTCTGAAACACTAAAAAAGACGTTTTCTGGAAAAACAGGGTTAATTCCAAATAAATGGGAAAACTATGAAATATTCCCAAAATCATTATAAAACATTGATATAACCCTTATATGATGCAAATATGATGTTATATAAGCAATTAAAGTGCAAAGTTCATGTATGCATTTTACATGCATCAGAGGCGTGACTCATAAGGCTTCCCACGCGTCACGTCGCGGCTCCATTACTCTGACTGGTGCGGGGATCGAGGGGGCGTTCCGCTTCAAGCGCTCCCTCCCGTTGGATTCAAGATAGACGTTGGCCGTCCGTGCGAACCGCAACGTTCGCCACGACCAAGTCCAAGAGAAACTCGGGGGCTCGTCTCTACTTCGCCCTGGCGAGCCCCAGGCAAAGCAGGCAAGGCGCCGGGTACCCACTTTGGCCAACTCTTTGGCCATAGACCCGGCAGCAACTGAAGCAAGAGCCGCCGGGACCATGCCCGGGGGCTACTGTCGCAGCAGTGGAACATGGGGTTCCCCTGATGCTGCCAAAGTGGGTCCTCCATTGGGGCCCACCAAGAAGATGGACAAGGCAAGGAGTCAAGTACAGCAGATGGGTTAGCCCATCTGACTCAAGGACACCCGACAAGTTCGACAACAAGTCTCTGCGGCTAAGGACCAGGTGACCTTCCGGGTCACCCCCTCGCCCGGAGAACCAGGCAGGACACCCGCGGGTCCGTGCTCCCGGCAGGAGGCCAGGCGCACCCCCGGGTATCCATCCGTACCATCGAGAGGATAAGATCGCCAGCTCGCCGGAAGCTGGCGGAAGACTTAGGCGCCAATATGAAGGCCGCGCCCTGGTGACGTTGCCACGAGCGTAGTTGGTGGGGCGGACAGGCTTTGTCCGTCCCACCTTTTCCAAGGGCGGACGACCACGCCGCCTCCCTTAGAATGCTTGGAGGAGAGAGTGCCACGTCACCTCCAATGACCGCCAAGGGGTTTTCCCGCCAAAACCCCTCATACCTCTCGCGTGCCCATGTCGGATCCCCTTAGCCTATAAAAGGAGGACCATGGCACCGAGGGGAGAGGGGGAAGGACGAGATAGAAGCAAGCTAGAGCTCAGGCAAGACTAGACTAGGGTTCGGAAGGTAGAGAGAGATCTCCCCAGGACAGGATCTGCTCTTCGTCTACCTCTGGCCGAAACAATGCCGGGTTCACCCCAGAACACTCTTGTACACCACACCATGATGAACCTCTCAATCCAGACATGCAGGAGTAGGGCTTTTAGCCTCCGGGCGGCCTGAACCTGGGTAACTTTGTGTGTCCTGCTGCGTTGTTCGATCTCTCCCTCTCGACGAAAAACTTGGTGTCCTTGCTCGCGGATAAGACGTCTTCCAGCCTCCTTCGCGCCCCGTGCCGAACCTAAAAAGGGGGTATCATCTACTCCCGGTGTCCGTCATCCGAGACACGACAGGCACCCTCCAAGTTGTCTCCGTTTGGGGTGTTAGAGCATCTCCACCAGGGGCCTCCAATTTCGTGTCCGGCACCCCCAATGGAGGCTCAATTGGGGGGTGTCTGACATGTGTCCGCCCGATCACAGGGTGCAGCCCACAACGGCGCACCCCAAAGGCCCGCCCCCCAAACGGCTTGAAAACTCGAGGAATAGATCAAACACCTTGCGGGCGCCGAACCGCCGCCCTTTGAACTTGGCGCCACGTGGGAACACGGCGGGTGGTGCGGACACGCAACCGCCGCCGCGTCGCTTCGGGTGGCATTGGCGCCGCTTCGCATGAGTATAACCCTCATCTCCGGCCGCACGCCACTCACATTCTCTCCGTGCAACGCCGCCCACAACTCGATTGCGATGTCGCTACCTGAGAAGGACGCCGTGGTGACCGATCTAGAGCAGGAGAAGGAGGTCGTGATGGCTGATCAGGAGCAGGAGGAGGAGGCCGTGGTGGCCGACCAGGAGGCGGAGGAGGAGGCCGATCAGGATGTCGTGGTGGCCGAGCCGGACCACGACAAGGAGGGCGCCGCGACGGAGGACGACGAGCCCGCAACTCCATTGCCGGCACGCCCGACTTTCTCACCGTGGGAACCATGGTCCCCGTGGTCGTCCCGTGTGGCTGGTGCACATGCAGAACCGACCGTCCCCCAGGCAGTAGCACTGGAGTGGCAGCCACCATCCTACGCCACAAAACAGGGACACACATTGCACAAAACACAATTACTGAGCAAAGGAACAAAATTCTGCCGGCCGCTGGCAATAAGTGCTCACAACAACAATTTGCATCCGCCGGCAATAAGTGCACACAACAACAATCCGCCGGCCAACACTATAAATGACCACAACCACAAGATAAATAGCACGCACCTTGCCGAGAGGGTCGGCCACGTTGGCGCCTTCATTCCCAAAGAGGTGGCTGCGGCAAGCCGTCGCTTCGGCACTTTTGGATGTCGTCCGCCGCATCACAGGCGAGTCGCCAAAGAGGGGCGCCTCGTTCAGATCGATGCTCGGCTCGTCGGGCGAGATGGACAGTCGCGAATGCTACATCTGGTAGCCGTAGGCGTCGTTGAAGAAGCCCGGGGCAGCGGCGACCCACAAAAGGGGGCTGCTGCGGTAGAGCTCGTTTGGCTCATGGTGATCAGCATCTTGGCGTCTTTTGTTGAGGGCTCACTCGCCGCCTTGTCCTTCGCCTTCAGTCGTCGGATTTCCCGAAGTTGGGAAGCAGTCTTGCGCAGCTCGGCATCGCTCATCGACGCCTTGGGCACCGGAAGGTCCTGCGGCTCCCGCTTCATGGCCTTCTTCTTCGGTTGTGTCGTCACCAGCGGCTTGCGAGCCGCCTTCGGTTTCGAGAGGCCGGCGGGCTTTGGCGGCATGGTGGCGGAAGGCGGAAGGCGAGGAGGTCGCGGCGGCGGCGCAAGGGTTTTGGAAATGGAGGGAAGATTCGGAATTTTGGCGTCGGGGGCGGCAATGTAGAGGAAGGGGATTTGGGCGCGGCGCGTTGTGTGTGTATGACCAGCGGGCCAGACCTGTCGGAGGGCATGTCC
Organism: Poa pratensis; assembly: GCA_947311845.1. Lineage (NCBI taxonomy): Eukaryota > Viridiplantae > Streptophyta > Magnoliopsida > Poales > Poaceae > Poa > Poa pratensis. The sequence continues at coordinate 28,248,630 of CAMZMU010000051.1, read as the reverse complement.
GCCCCATGTCCGGCACCTCCGAGAGGGCTTCTATACTTGGGGGCCCTTTCGGGGGTGCCGGACACGATTGTGCTCGGGCCGAACCTTTGGGGGGGGGGGTGCCGCTGGGGGAGTTTTTTGGTGTCCGGACCCCCATTGGGCCTTTGGAGGGCCATTTGGAGGGTGCCGGTGGAGATGCTCTTAGACCCATGGCCGGCACAACGTGCAGCGGCACCCCCAAACGAGCGTCTCTATACATTTTGTGTCCATTTTTCTTAATATGTTTATATTTCTATCTAAATAATATGAAACATGATTGCATAGTCCAATAATAATTTAAACATATAAATATAGTTATAACAATGATCTAAATTAAAATTAAAATCAAAATTCGGCAAGTTTAGAGAACAAAATTATGAGACAATCGAACTACTCGTGTGCTCGGCTCACCCACAAGTGTGAGACTAGATCATTCAAATCATGAGTTGTTTAATTTCGAATTTGCTGACGCACAGAGAGGAAATCAGAGAATTCGGCCGACAAGCCCTTATGTGGCTCAGCAAGGGATTCCTGATACTAAAATGGCTAACTAAACATCATGTTAGCATCTCACTCTCACTCTCGATAATCATGTTGTGCAAGATAACACAAGCATTAATAATCACCCACAACTGTTATAGTGACCAAGATAGAGAAGGCGACCTGACAATCGCAAACCGGGTTTGGACCATACCAAATGCTCACTCCACTTCTTTTCGGACACTCTCTTATTTGGATGCAAAGTTAGAGTTTGTCTCACCAATAGGGTTGCAGATTATCATCACAAATGTCGACCAACGAGGATAGATGCCATTTGCTAGGTAATACCCATTGTCGCAGTCATGGCCGTTGATCACATAGTTGCACACAAGAGGTTGGTCTTCAACAAGTCTTGCAAACACCGGAGAGCGTTGCAGCACGTCGATATCATTATGAGAACCGGCCATGCCAAAAATGCTTGCCAAATCCAATTATCATAATCTGCTACAACTTTAAGTATAACACTGCACAATCCAACATTTGCTCCTTTCTATATCCCGGCCAAGTGAATGGTTAAATTTTTCATCTCCAATGCATGCACTCGAAGATCCCAAGCATCTCAGGAAATTCTCTCGATGACCTTGTGCCATGAGTCGAGCTGTGTCTGCTTCATTTGGTGCTCTCAGATAGGTCGGCCCAAACACTGCATTCACCGCCTTGCAAAACATGTACGTGGCTTCAATGGTCGTGGATTCATTCATACAGACGTAGTCGTCCAAATAGTCCACAGGAGCTCCATATGAAAGGCACCGTATGACAACACTGCTGGATGGATGAGTATCCTAGAAGTCCGATTTAATGTTTCTTCAGCTCGAAATAGTCATCGTAGTCTCGAACACCATACACATTGTCCGCCATGGCAGCTAGCAGAACGACGAGAACCATGTAATTCTCTTCAACATTGTTTGCAAGGTTGGCGTCCTCTTCCATCATTTGGTGAAACATAATTTCATAGTCCCTATTCATAGCTTATTGAACAACATTCGGTTAGTAATAAAGATATCCAAGGAATCAACGACAAAGAAAATGATTTGTTGGCAAACACCTTGCGGGCGGGCGAGAGGGAGAATTTGGTGGCGCCGACCGAGCTTTGGCGGCTTTGAACGACAGCTGGTGCAGCGGCGACTCTCAGAACTGCGTGACGGCGACTACAAGGGGTTGCGGATAAAGCAACGACAAGGTGCGGCGAGGTGGCGCAAATTACCGGGTAGAGAAACTGGATGGCGGGTGGATGGGAGGGGGATGACTTCCAACCTTTGTCGCTCCGTGTGTATGTCATCGGGGCCCGCTTGTCAGATGGTTGGTCTAATCCCCCAGGCTGCCTCCAAATTTAGAGCCCCGCTCGGGATTTTTGGACAAAAACAGTGCCACGCCGGACATATGTGGGTGCTGTTAGAGTATCTCTAGCAGATACCGGAAAATGGTCAAACCCGAATATCTAGAGTACCAATCGACAAAATGCGCACAGAGTAGATACCGGATAAGACCTCGAGCCGGAAAATATTTTCCTGCTCCCCCGATATTCTCACCTCCGTCCCCCAACTAACCAGTTTCCAGGTCGATATGGCCAAAACTATATATATCTTGGCCGGTCAACGCTCCCATCGGCACCGGCGCCGGTGACTGCCAAGCTCGATACCACGACGAAAAGACTTGATTCCAGCGTCAATCTTCAATTCACGGCGAGGAGGTTCGATTACGACCGATTTTGTGCGAAACTGTGGGTTGTGCTCGTCATACCATGGGAGCACCTCCATGGCCGCGACCAGATCACCGGAATCGGTCACTAAATCGAATCGATACAGTATTGGAGCTAGTTAGCTAGCTTCCGCGCGCACGGCCGGTGAGGTAGATAGCTTGCCCACACGGCCAGCGTGTAGCTAGCTAGTTTGCACGATCGATTCGGCCTATCTAGCTTGCACGCACGGCGGCGATCGATCAAGTACTCCAGCCGGTGTGTATTGAGCTAGTGGGCGTCAGGCGTGGCTAGGCGCGGGCCGGCGAGGGGCAAGGGCGTGCACTAGGGCGGGCATGGGCGCCGGCCGGTGAGGATGGGGATGGGAGGAAGAAGAAGAGGTGGGTCCAATGCGTTTTAGGTCTCCTTTCATGTATCTATTCTGCGTGGGCGAAATTTCATACCGTAAAGCGTTTTCCTGGAAACCGGAAACTAGTTATCCGGTATGTCTTTTTTGGGTATCTGCTAGAGATGCTCTTAGGACTGATTTTTCAGTCCGGCACCCTATTGGGTATTTGGGGTGCTTTGGAGATACCGGTGCAGATGCTCTAATGCATGGCTGCAACTGAAGGAGACAAGTATATCGAAACCAACTCTGTTGGCTCCTGGCTCTCTCAGTTGCTCTTCTTGCGCGAGTGTGCTTGATACGTCCATTTTGCATTACTATTTTGTATCATAATTTACTCTTATTCACTGATATATTTCATATTATATTACAATACTTATGTTATTTTATCTTATTTTGCATGTTTTACATTTACCCGGGATTTATCTGTCGGAGCCAGGATTCGGCTGAAAAGAGCATCGTCAGGTAAGGACACGTCGGAAGCCCCAAAAATCACCAGGAAAATAAAGGATTTATTTCCTCACCAGATCAGGCAGGAGGCCAGAAGACCTCGAGGATGGGTGCCACGAGGCCACCAGGCGGCCTAGGGGCGCGACCCACCCCTGGCCGCTCCGTGGGCCTGCCTGGTCCCTCTGGCCCACCTCCGGTGCCCCCCTTCGGTGATATACTCCGTCTTGACCTAAAAATCCCGAAGACGGACTTACATAATTTTTTCGCCGCCTCCGCGGGACGGAAAACAGAGAGAGAGAGAAAAGCTCTCCGGCAGGGAGAAATCTGCCGGGGAAACTTCCCTCTGGGAGGGGGAAATCATCGCCACCACCACCGTCATCGCTCCAAGCTTCATCGGGATCGTCATCTTCATCATCTCCATCACCAGCACCATCATCTCCACCGCTCCACTTCGTTCCAATGTAACATCTAGGGTTGTACTTGTTTAGTTCATTGGGGATACTCTCCCGGTGTTGATTACTCCTTGTGGTTGATGCTTTTGAGTTTAATCGGTGAATTAACTTTATGTCCAGATTGTTATTACTCATTATATCACCTCTGATCATGATCCATATGATGTCTTGTGAGTAGTTCGTTTAGTTATTGAGGACATGAGAGAAGTCTTGTGGTTAGTAGTGGAATTATGTTGATGAGTATTTAATGTTTGATATTTAAATTGTGGTGTTATTCTTCTAGTTGTGTCATGTGAACGTCGACTACATGATACTTCACCTTTATGGGGATAGGGGAATGCATTGTGTATTTAGTTTACTTATTGTGGGTTGCCGGAACGACAGAAACCTAAACCCCGTTGGTAAGCTAATGCACGAGAGAGCGTAGGATCCCAGAGTTTAAAGCTGTGGTTAGATTTATCTTAATTACTTCCTTTCTATTGCAGAAACCCAGAAGGAGTGTAATCACGAGTATGTATTTGTCCAAGTGAGGGCGATGCACTAGCATAGGTTCACCCACACAACACCTATCAAAACATTAAACATAAGTCAACGGTATGAAGCGAAAACACTTGACATCTCTCCCGTGTGTCCTCAGAAACGTTTGGTAATCATAAGTAGAACAACCGGCTTGTCCTTTTTGCTAAAAAGGATTGGACCACTCGCTGCAATTATTGCCGCTCTCTTTTATTTACTTGTACTTTATTTACTCGCATTTATTTACTCGTACTTTATTTTACCTGTATATCAAAAACTCCTAAAAACCTGTCTGCTAGTATTTACAGTGAAACCTTGCTTGAAACCGCTTGTCAGCACCTTCTGCTTCTCGTTGGGTTCGACACTCTTATTTATCGAAAGTATATACTTGTGGGTCGTCAGTGCTCACGTCGCCAGGAAGGGGGCGTGTGTGACATATCGTTACCACTTACGAGGAAGATCATTCGCTGTGTCAGGCTGGCCGTGGCCCTATCTGCGCTGGGGCCCAGACCAGAGCTGTTATCCAATCAAACCATGCATGCAGGCTTGGCTAGCGGTAGGTCCGTCTGGGTGTTTGAGGAAATCCTGTGGACGAGACGGGCAGGCAATTTCAAAGAGAGCATTGCCGACTCCGTACGTGCGTGCGCGGTGGCGCGAATTTAATTTTCCGGCGCGCATTGGCGTCGACGCAGTTGGGTCGCCGTCGCAACCCCGTGGGCTTGGGCTTGGGTGTGGGTCGTGAGTGTGGCCTTGTTTGTGGGCACGCAAAAGTCTCTGCCGCCCGCGCGCGGCGGATACGGCCAGCTCCGTCGTTGATCTCGCGGTCCAGCCTAAGATTTGTCCCTCCTCCCTTGATGTGGGTCGTCGCCGCCACTCGCTGGACGTGGACCCGCTCCTCATCTACAGCTACGTTCTGGATCTCTGGGTCCTTCGCATTTCCTTTGCAATTTGCAATGGAACTGTGGGTTGGCTTTTTTCTTGAGTGCATCGAAAGAACAGAAGAAGAAAAAAGATTATACCAGCAATCAAGCTGCTCGATGAACACGTTGGTGGCCCGGCTAGTAGGATCGCCGCCTTGTGTGCGCGTGACTATAGAAGTGGGTTGTGAAAGCCCATGTAGCCCAGGCCTGGATTTCTGCCTTCTTGAGCCATCACCGACGAGCCCATGCCATGCCATGGACGAAATAGACCACTTCACATTGAAAATGGAGGTGTCCCCAAGAACAATAAAAAATAGAGGATAGACGAAATGGAATTTTCTTTCTTCCTCATCTCTTTTAGTCTGGTCCGCTCGTAGATTTGGCAAAGAATTTTGTGCCAAGTGACGGAGCATATTACTATGTTTACTCAAAAGAAACCAAAACGAACAACCATTCAGTTCTACTGAGAACAACTGCCAACCTTGTTGATGAATGGGAACCCTAGCAACTATGTGACTCGCCACCTAAAATTGTTTCCCTAACCTCTATTAAGAATACCCATAGAACCCTAGCTTCCTTAAACAAAGTCAAGTTAGGAATATTCAGTCCATTTCCTGCCTAACTCGAAAGCTTCACGGAGACACGGACCATCATGTAAGCACAACGCAAGCAATTTGGGTGGTGGTTTAAAAGTTTATTTTAAACATTGAACTTCTGGTGGTCTTGGTGGATCGAACATTAAATGCAAAATCCCTGGCGTTCGTACCTTAAGTATCGAATCTCAGTCTAAATTGTACCTACACGTGTTTGACGCACCGGAAAAAAGAGCATCCCGACTAGGAACACCCAGTGGCTGAGGTAGGATTGACACCCCGATGATATCAAATGGCCAAAACGAGTGAAAAAGTAGGGCTAGTGAGGTCATTATATCTTAATTATAGGGTCGGAACTAGCGTATTTATGCCTACCATTATAGTGCTCATCAATTCATATACACACAAGACGGCTTCGCCACTGGTAACACCCATTATCTCATTAACTAGTTGGGTCTGCATGTTATATAATCTCCTATCTCAATGCATCCCTCTCCCCTATCTAAAAAAGGGAGAGGTGCGAGCTGGGGCATTGATCCCCGTTGCTGCCGGCCGACTCATCGTCGTGTTCGAAAACTCCGCCTCCTCATCCTCGTTTTCCCTGCCCACGAAATCGAAACGACGCACAACGACTCGGCGTCAGATACCTCCTATTCCTCCGCGTCGGCTGAGCGCCTCTAGCCACTGGGTCTAGTTACCTTGCTGCGGCAACGTGCATGAGATGGCTCCTCCTCGGTTTCCTTGCCTTTCCGTCGTGAAGGCGGTGTCGACCACCGTATCGCGTACGCCTTTTCGATTTAGGCAAGCGACCTTTTTTGCACTGGACACTGCTCTGGATGGAGGCAACATGCATGAAGCCGTCGTGGTGTGCCGCCGACACCCTTTCCTTCTTCTGCGTCGCCTTAGGCTGTGACGTAGGCGGAACGTGCCACGAGCGTCCATTGTCGCTCGTTGGCAAGGCATCTGACTGTGCAGGCGCGTGGTGAGTTTCTAGAGGCATTGCTGAGTTCCCCAAGGTGAACGGGTTACAAAACCTAGCGTTGTTTGAGTACACGCTGGTAGGGTGGGCGCTGAAGCTGGTCTTGTACGAGTCCATAACATAGATTAGGGAAGAAATTAATATGGCATGTGGGTCCGGGTCAATATAGTTAGCGAGAGTAGCAGTTTAGATTTTTTTTCTTTCGAAAAACATGTTCAAAGTTCAATTTAGACCAGTATTTAATATTTTAGGGGGCGAACGGCAGGTATTTCGATTTCAGGTTTCGATCCGCCATTTAAGGTTTATTTATTTTCCTTATAAATAAGGAGGAGGGCATGGAGCACTTTCTTTTGTTCCAAATTTTTTTTTTCAGATGCGGTGAGCTCATCTAGTCCATATTTTTTACTTTATTGAAGTACTACAAGTAAAAGTTTCCACACTTACGGTGGTGGTACTACGGAAAAGTGTTTGTGCTCCCGAGCACCAGTGCTCATGGTGCTTTCAAAAAATAAAATAAAAAAATTTATAAGTTTCAAACAAATCTAAAAAAATTAGGATGTAAATAATGATGTATTCTACAAATGTGTAAAATATCAACTTCAAATACATTATATTCAGAGCTACACAAAAATGACAAAATCTAATAAATTTAGAGATTTGAAAATAAGCATACTCAGATCCACAATTTTGTTGGCACTGCCGCCCAACTAAATTCAACATCGCTCAGAAAAACCTGGTCCACAAAAGCCCATGCCTCATCCCTGCCATTCGTCACGGGGACGGCTCAAGCCGGTCCATAGACCCGGTTCCCTGAGCGAGCAAACATCTGTTTGTCCCGGGCCCCCAGGCAGGTAAGTCAAACCGGCGCGCCCACCTCCCTCCGCCCACCAAGTCCTTAATTTCCGCACCCTACCCAACGACGGCTCATGATTTTCCGGTCCCACGCGCGTAGGCCCACTGGTCGGTGAGTGGCAGAGTGGGGCTGAGTTTCCACGCTGACGACCATCAATTACGACCGTTTCTGCACCCCGTGGTCCCCCGCTACGACTCCCCTCCACACACCGAGTCTACAGGAGATATCATCAGAGCCGTCGATCTTGCCTGGAGATGGCGGTCCTCTCTGTTCTCCGGTGCATGAGCCGAGTCTACCTAGGCGTGGGCCAGGCGTCTGTGCCCCCTGCCGAGTGTTGACCCCCGGAAAGGCCTCCCCCATAGACTTCTTCGTCCCGACGCTCTCCGCTGCGACCGCTCAAACCTCCGGCCTCCGAGCCCCTTCCATCTTCTCCTCTTGGAATCTCTGAGTTTCCTCGGCCGCTGGATCGATCGGTGAGTTGATCTGCCTCGCTAGAGAAAAATTGCCCTTTTTTTTCTGGGTCCGTTTCTTCTGTTGTGTAATTCTGCTTCTTGTTTCGCTTCTGGATCTGATGCGATCGATGTCTTCGCTCTCGTTTTGCCATCAGGTGCGAAGTTCCATGAAAGGGGCGCGGTTCTGGGCCCAAAGCCGAACCTTGTGGTGTCCCGAGACGGGTCTCGGTGCCGGCGGGGGACTCTGATTTTCTTCTGTCCCTTCAATTGTTTTATCCTGTTTTGGTTCTGGTTGGAAGATATGTCGAGCTTTTGCTGCTTCGGTGCTGGTGGTTCAGAGGTAAGTCTAATTTAGACCAGTTGCTGTAGTAGTTTTTTCTTTCACCATTTACATGTTTCTCGATGATTTTTTGTGAGGTTGTTTGTACAGAATATCCTGTAATTTTGTTAATTACAAGTATATTAATAATTATCGGATTATCAGTTGGTCCTCTGGAGATTTTTCATAAGTGACCAGAGCTGTACTTACTTCGCAGCTTTCAGTGCCTTGAATACTTTAACTTTATGGTACCACTAGAAAATTTCACTGCCTGCAACCTGTACTTTCGTAGTTATTATTGGTGGTTGAAGTTGACTGTGTGGACACGAAAGTCAGTAGTTCTTATCATAATTCATCTGTCGACATGATTTTTGTTACAGTTGTTGCATCCAAGAAGTAAACTGGTTCATGCAAAAAGCGTTTTAACTGAACTGTTGGAAACTCTTGAGTCTTGACGGATGCATTCTCTATTGTATTACCATCTTAGCACTTCAGCTACATTCCTTTACTCTCGCTGACTGTTCTGCTTTAATGTAGAGGACGGGGAATTCATCGGCCTCCTCTGGTAAAGGGAAAGGCTGCCATGACCAAGTCAAGATTAGCTATGGGTTCAGCCTTGTACGAGGAAAGACAAATCATCCTATGGAGGATTTTCATGTCGCGGAACTCGCCGAAGTAAAAGGAAATGAGCTTGGTCTTTTTGCTATTTATGACGGCCATTTAGGAGATACTGTTCCTGCATACCTACAGAAGAATTTGTTTTCTAATATTTTGAACGAGGCAAGTTTTACTTACATCTGTTTCAATATGAAAGTGCCCCAGTCACTACCATTTGCGCCGATCTTATTTTTATCGTGTCCTTCCAGGAAGAGATTTGGACACATCCCGACAGAGCACTCACAAAGGCTTATGAAAAGACAGACCAGGCTATCCTGTCACATACTCCAGATTTGGGGCCAGGTGGCTCCACTGCTGTAACTGCCATCCTTATAAATGGCAGGAAGTTGTGGGTAGCAAATGTCGGGGACTCTAGAGCCGTTCTTTTGAAAGGAGGTGAGGCCATACAGATGTCAATTGACCATGACCCGAATGCTGAGCGTGGCGCTATTGAAAACAGGGGTGGTTTTGTTTCAAACATGCCAGGTGGGTCACTAGTTGATTGTTTTTCTAAACATGCTATCTTAATAGAAATTATCGCTATAACCAAGTCGTGCATCTGATATTCTGTCCACTCATCTTGTTGTTGAGTATCAGGGTACCTCAAACATAGTGAAAAGTTATATGCCAGTGAAAGTTCTTAGTGATGTGAAATGGACAAAGATATCTGATATGTACTGATTACTCTTTAGGTTAGTGATAGATATGCTTCTACTTTGTTGTTATTCGTTATCGCTAAATTATATGAAAATGTTCCCCCACGAAAAAATTATATGACTTCATGTGGTTAGATCATCTTAAATTGTACAAACAATGTTATAATTACTACTCCCTCTTGATTTTATACAGATTTATAGCAAGTGGATACTAAACCCCGTGGTTAATATCGAACCACATATGAAAATAAGATGAAAAATGTCAGTTCTGTAATTTTAGTACAGCCAGTATTACACTATTACGACATGTATGCAGCAATATTTTTGCAATTATCTTAAGGTTATGACTGGACTTGATAATACAACTATAACCTGCTCTATATTATCTTTAAGGTTATGATTGGACTTGATAATACAATTATCTTAAGGTTATGATTGGATTTGACAAGAACTACATATGCTATGTAAATATGCAAGTCTAGCCTTAATGTTTTCTTGCCAAAGAAAAGGACAACAGGGTGCGGCGAGTGCTAAATAAAAAAACTATATTACCAATCTATATCAATCTGTAGTAGTTTGGTAGGATGTGGCTGATATTGCCTTGTATTTGTGATTAGTAGCTAGTAGGTCATTTTGATGCATCAACCTGTGTGCTACAAAAATGCGCATGTTCACAGTTAATGGTATCACGCATTGTACTGTGGAATTCGCGGCTCACATCGGTATGGCTTGAAGGGGATTACTGTATTGAAAGGGGAGACAGACAAATATTGGGAATGAGAGAACTAGAGTGGTTGCAGAAATGGAGATGATGGAGATTAGCTTTGTTGCTAAGTCTTGGCCAAGTACATGCCATGCTTTTGTAAGGACGTAATTATGTAATCAACCACATGACTTCTCACTTGACCCAGAATTTCTGCCTACCTGGCCGTGTCTAATGAATTTAAAGTCTATACTAGACTGATCTAGTCCCTGAACAAAGACGCAAATTAAAATATACTCGTGTACTCCCTCACAACTATCCTTTCTGCTAGTCCTGAACAAAGAAGCCGACTAAAACACACTCACGTGCTCCCTTACGGACTATCCTTGATGCCTTTCTTGCATGCTGCTGTTCCAGTTGCAGAAAAGCTCACCACCACGCAAGTTGCACTTCTGCATGTCTTTGCCATTCTTACCGTTTGTGCTCTACTCTGTCGCCGTGTTGCTATGTCTGGGTGAAGCGAAAAGGAAAATACTGCTCTTAGTGTGAACTACCCTCATTTATTACTTAATTGGTACCGTATTTTGGACAAAATTAATTGTATCAATGAACAGCTGATGTGGTGTAACTATGGCATTGACAAGATATATTTTGTCGCATGTTTATGCTCTACATTTCCATGGCCACCTTTCATACGAGCTCATTCTCAACCTTTCAGCACAAACCATGTTATAATTCCGCATTATCAATTTTTTCACTCCTTCAACTTCTCCTTTCTCACACTTATGGCTCTTTTTAGTATTGTCCACTCTTGTTTCCCGTTGATAAGATGATGTTAATGAGAATTGCAAGCTTTCTTTTGGAGGGAACTCCTTATGTTGTTTGTACTGTAAAGTTCTTTATCTTTCATGTAAAACAAATGGAAGCTAGTATTTGATATAGCTTCCAATAATTTCATATTCTCAGCATGATGAGATCAATAATTAATTATTCGTCCATGTGGAAATTCTGTGTGTATTTGTCTTTGGTATGCACATCAATTGACCTACATGAGCAGAACATTGGCATTTGATAGATAACTTATTTTTAAAGCCTGTGAACTCTATTATTTTCATATGATAGCCTGTTTTACTCTACGAATCAGTATGTTTTCGTAACTGCATAGACAGGGGATGTTCCTGAAATGCAATGCTGTAATTTACAGGGGATGTTCCCAGAGTCTGTGGGCAGTTGGCCGTGTCAAGAGCTTTCGGAGACAGGAATCTTAAATCACTTCTGAAATCAGAGCCTGATGTAACAGTTGAAGATATCGATCACACTGCCGAGCTAGTTGTCCTTGCGAGCGATGGAGTTTGGAAGGTGCAGTTTGTTATTTCTGAATGTGATTTGTCCAAATGGCTGGGTTAAAACCCATTAGTATATTGGTGAATATGTGCTCATTTACTTTTCTTGTTTCAACCAGGTAATGAACAACAGGGAAGCTGTTGATTTGGTGAAAAGGTTCAAGGACCCACAAACAGCTGCCAAACAATTAATTGCTGAAGCAGTGAAAAGAGACAGTAAAGATGATATATCATGCGTTGTTGTTCGGTTTAAGGTGTAATTTGACTGCACGCAACTCCTGTGAAGGACTGTCACCGAGAGCAAAAGGAATTATACAGCAAAACATAGGCTTCCTGACAAAGGTAGTGGTAATCCGAAAAACGATTCCCTGGGATGTTGGCTGTAAATGATGCGTTAGCTTGCTTGTAAGTTCATATATAAATATGCTAGAATTCTTTGTTTGGAGATTCAGAGGTACACACGAGAGGGTCCAAAGCTATCCAAATAGCTTTCTGCTGTAAATAATGGTTTGGAGAGATTGGAAGTTCAGCGTGCTCCATTGTGAGAGTAGCCATTTGGCTATCGTTGTCTTCCAAGTTCCAACATGGGGTCTATACTTGTTGTACACAACTTTCAGGGTAGTGATGTCCTTCCTAAAAAACAAAGGCAACAGAATGCATGGGCGCACATAGGTAACTGTGTTCTTGTGTATGTTCGACCACCATCAAGTTTTCAGAACTCCCAACTATGAGTTAATGAGCACTGTTTGAGGCTACCCTCTTTCTTCTTTTTCAAAAGATATACTGAATTGGCAGGTTCATAATTGATCCAACAAAGAACATCCTGAATCATCTCGGAGCATTTCAAATTTGAAAATTCAATTTCAAACATGAAATAGGATCCAAATGCAACTAGTGATCCAACTCAAACATGAATAAACATAAAAAATCAACACAATACTATTGCCCATATAGCTGCACCGATGCTCAACAAGATCTTCAGGAAGGATTTCATGTGAACAGGTCTATGTTCTCCGGGAACCTCAAGAAATGCTTGGAACTGGTCTATGTTCCTACAAACTCTAATGAGTGTGCCAACACAATACTATTTTAATTTTTTTCAGGTTCTTTTCTATAAGAGCTTGTTTGGGACCCAACATTTCATTTCATTTGACAGCAATGAAACGACGACATCATTTCATTTCATTTCATTTCATTTGGAAAGTGAAATGACAGGAACTGGCATAACATACAATGGATATTTGCTGGAATTCCAAATGAAATGACATGTATGATTCCATGACAGGTAAACAGTTGGGTATGGAATCAAAAATGAATTCCATGATTCCAGCTCAAAATGATGGCTACCAACCACCTCTAATTGTGGGGGACAAATGTCATAGCCTCGATGTGGGCTCTGCAATTGGTTTCCTTGGTTAACATAATCCATATGTTAGCAGCCCTATAAAAAAAATGGTCTCGCAAAAAGAACACTAGGGCAGAGTGCTAATCTAGTGCAATTTCCTCAGGAGTGCGGTGTGTTACAGCTCGAGCTACACCGAACTCGAAATTTTGAAAATAATTGAAAACTCGATTTTAAAGTTTAAAATTTTCTGAAAGAAATCCTAGACGCAGTCATTGACGTGTATTACGATCCCCATGTGTCTGATCTGTCGATGGACGAGGGCCCCGACCTTCGAGTTTTCTCTGTTTTTCTTTTTGCTTATTGTGTGTGTTGCCCGATCGGCATTTTGTATCTCCTCTTTTTTGTGGCTTTATTAATTTAAAGTCGGATCTAATTTAAAAGTATTATCAATCCCTCCATCTATTCCAGAAACATGTACGTAGCCGGATGATTGCTCGACTAGACTGACCAAGTAGAAACATCACGGGGATCGCTCCGTGAAAAAAGGATTCAGAGAACAACAAAAACATGTAGTCCGCTGCTCGATGAGTGCAGCGCGCATATGCACGGAGCAGAACAACCAAGTTCCATGGCCGACGCAAGCCTCGCGCGCGTGCACTTCTTCTTAGCAGTTAGCACCGCATGGATTCCCTGATGGCCATGGACGCCACTGCCTTGGCCCACGCGACCAGCTCCCGCTTCATCCTCCCCTCGTCGTCCCACGGCAGCGGCGGCACGTCCATCGCCATGGCGCTCCCCTGCAGCATGTGCCCTCCCTCCGTAGACGAAACGCCGCCGATGTCGACGCCCGACCACGGCCTCGTTGCGCCGACCAAGTCATCGGCCGGGGTGGCGCCGGCGGTCGCCAGCGACCGCAAGGCCCTGTCATAGAAAGCCATAGGATAGGATTGATCGATGATTGGGTTGGCGACTGAAATCTTTAGAGCAGAAGAGCTTTGCTTGTTCGAGCAGATGGGGAGTTGAGCAAGGAGAACACAATGGACGCTCTATATATACTCCGGCGAGAGCAACGAGAACACAATGGACATGCGTTGCACGAGCAGGCATATGTCAATCTCGTACGTACGTGTACGCGCCAGTGTGTGATGACAGGACGTTGACACTGCTCGATCTTGCACAGGTGTCTGGGAAACAAACGCTGAAATTAAGGAGGAGTAGGTGGTTGGTTGGACGATTATGATATGTTCATCAGCTGCTAAGCACGATCGTGTTCTTGACTGCCCGGGCGGCTGGAGCGGTAGGAATCATCGGCCACGCGTGACAGTATCGGCGTGTGTTTTAAATCTTTAATTAAGGTCCATTACAACGTGTGTGGGGTGTGACATATATAGTACAACCACTACTATATGGTTTGATGATCTTGATCGACCTTGTCATCATCGAACTACGCGTCCTGATCGATGTGAGCAAGTGTGTGTGAACTCAAGCCGTTGGCTCTCGTTGAAATATAGGTCGATGCTGACATATATTGGGGATAATCTTGTTTTAGGCTCTAGGGTGTCTCTGTTTCCCCACACATCCAAACAGAACTCTCGTTTTAAGTTTTCTACATGGAAACTTCTTTCTAGATGGGAAGGACCGATGGTAATCCAAAAGGTTTACCGGTCCGAAACCCTCGACTTCAAGGCAATACTAATGGTAAACCAAGTTTATTTAATGGACAATGTTTAGAAGTTCATCATCTATGTCAAAGATTTGAGGGGAATTTGGATGCAACCAGTGCAAATGTGCAATCACTCCGGAGAAGGAAAAATAACTTACATTCTAAATAAAAAACAGTTTGTTTTTAGGTATCTATCTATTTAAAAAATTCTAAAAATGGAAGTTATCTTTATGTCGTACTGGACATGAAGACGAAAAACCGGAAGTGAAATGAAGAGGTGGTCATGCTCGATGCTCTTTTCGTTGGTAACCCGTCCCGTGTGCTCATGCAAGCTCTAGGGTGAGCTACTCTGCCTCCCGACGGCGCAACGCCCTTCGACCCAAGGAGAAGGCATGGGTCTTCTTCGGAGGTGAAGACGGATGACACGATAACGATTGTGAGCCAGGAGCTCAAGAAGACGTGATTTTTATCCGGTGTCCTACCTAGTTTGGACAAGGGCCTCGACCTTCAAGCTGTGTTTTCTCTTTTCTTCTTTTTTTTGCTTATTTTGTGCGTTGCCCGTTTTGTGACTTATTTGTTTAAAGCCAGACGTAATGCCTTCGGTTTAAAAGTATCAATCCCTCCATCCATTCCAGAAACATGTACATGGCCGGATGATTAATCGACTGGACTGCCAATAATAAAAATCACTGGGCATCGCTCCGGTAAAAAAAGGATTCAGAGAACAACAAAAATATGTAGTCCGCTGCTCGATGAGTGCAGCGCGCATATGCACGGAGCAGAACAAGCAAGTTCCATGGCCGAAGCAAGCCTTGCGCGCGTGTACTTCTTCTAGCACCGCATGGATTCCCTGATGGCCATGGACGCCACTGCCTTGGCCCATGCGACCAGCTCCCGCTTCATCCTCTGTTCGTCGTTCCACTGCATCGGCACGTCCATCGCCATGGCGCTCCCCTGCAGCATGTCCCCTCCCTCCGTAGACGAAACGCCGCCGATGACGCCCGGCCACGGCCTCGTCGCGCCGACTAAGTCATCGGCCGGGTGGCGCAGGCAGTCGCCGGCAGCCGCAAGGTCCTGCCATGGAAAGACATACTATCGATGATTTGGTCTGGAGACTTCGAAATCTTCAGAGCAGATGAGCTTTTGGTTGTTCGATCAGTGTGTTGGTGCAGATGAGATTGAGGAGTTGAGCAAACGAGGGCAACACTGGACGCTCCATATATACTCCGGCGAGTGGCGCGTGCGCGGACATGCGTTGCACGAGCAAGCATATAGATAATCGTTAATCAATCTCGTACGCGCCAGTGTGAGATGACACAACGTTGACACTGCTCTTGCACAGGTGGCTGGGAAACAAACGCTGAAATTAAGGAGGAGTAGGTGGTTGGTTGGACAAGATGGGAACGATTATGAAAGTTAAAAAAGAAAAAGATGGGAACGATTATGATATGTTCATCAGGTGCTAGACTGCTATAGGTAGGATCGTGTTCTTGACTGGTCGGGCGGCTGGAGTGCTTGGAATCATCGGCCACGCGTGACAGTGTTTTATATTTTTAATTAAGGTCCATTACCACGTGTGTGGGGTGTGACATATATAGTACAACCACTACTATATGGTTTGATGATCTTGATCGACCTTGTCATCATCGAACTACGCGTCCTGATCGATGTGAGCAAGTGTGTGTGAACTCAAGCCGTTGGCTCTCGTTGAAATATAGGTCGATGCTGACAGTGGGGATAATCTTGTTTTAGGCTCTAGGGTGTCTCTGTTTCCCTCGTTTTAAGTTTTCTACATGGAAACTTCTTTCTAGATGGGAAGGACCGATGTTTAAAACTTTATCATGTGTGCCAAAGATTTGAGGGTAATTTGGATGCAACCAGTGCAATCTCTCCGAAAAGGAAATATAACTTACATTCGGATTGCATAGTTTTCCAATTAAAAAAGTAGGTTTTGAGGTACCTATTTATTAAAAAAATTCAAAACAATTGGAAGATATCTTTATGTCGTACTGGACATGAAGACGAAAAACCGGAAGTGAAATGAAAACCAGGTGGAAGATGCGTGGGTCCCACACTCGGTTTCCAATAGGCAAGCTAACCATACGTGTGGTCCTGGTGGAACTCCGTTTCGCCCCCACTAGTTGTACCCCATGATGAAACTTTGGCTATATACATCCCTATGTTATTCTAACCCAACATAGTTTTTTTTCCGACGCGATCTTTGTTTTCTATCTCATGAGTTTCAGATCTTGTTCATGTTTTCACCGTGTCATCCTCCAATTTCGGCAAGAAGGGCGGGGAGGATCACAATGAGAAGAATACGCCTTTTGGCAAGAGCAACTACGAGATGGAAGAAGGCAAGATCCCACATGAGGAGGAGACAAGAAAGGTGGAGCACTAAGATGAGCTTTTAGAATCCCAATAGAAAGCATAATGCTCGTTAGAAATCTCTACGTAGGCGGAACCTGGAAATGGTGTGTACCGGCGGTAAAGTACCTAGACACACTAGAGGAAAAATCATAGTTCCCGACGACTTTCTGATTGCCGACCGCCTTTTATCGGTGCCGTCGACATATAGGGCATATGTCGCCGGCATATAACAGCTATGAAAGTGCATGTGTTGTCCCATGCGTGGTTTTGGTAATTAATGACAATCCTTATGGACTAATGTTTACTTTGAGATATACTTGTAGATCTTGTCCATAGGAAAAGATTGGAGTTCATGTGTTGGACTCTAGAAGATTACATGATGACCAAGGTTCCATCCAAGGGTTTATATGAAGAATGGTCATGTGTAGAGTTGAACATATTGCAAGTATGTCTTGAAGGATTCAAGACATCATCTTCATGAAGTCGGACCGAAGATTACATGATGATCAATGCTCTATTCAAGGGTTTATATGAAGAATGGTCATATGAAGAATTGAGCTTATTGCAAGCATGACTTGGAAAAGAAGATTGAGTGAACTTCATGTTTATCTCCAAGCCATCATCTATATCAAGAGAAGAATATGAAGCGCAAGTGGATACATGAAGACGGAGCTAAGCGAGGCTCTCCCATAATGGTGTATGGGGGAGCATTTGGAGATGTCTTCATCAAGCATGTGCTAGCAAGCACACAATCAAGAAAGGTGTTCCAACTTGAGGGAGTCAAGATCGTCTTCATCTAGCTCAAGTGGAATGCGCAAGGCAAAGGTATGATCTTGATAGGGTTTCTATTTTACCGGTCTCATGGTGTTAGTGGGAGACCGGGTTATAGGATAGACGGCGTACTATCAAGAGGGGCTCTCAAGTGAGTAACTTGATCGCATCTTTGTGGAGAGCTCAAACCTTTGCATACTTGGCATATCATCTTTCTTGGTTCTTATTTGGCTTTTATCCATGTGAGAATTTAGAGCTTGTGTTCATCTCCATACCAAGCTCTAGTTCACCGAAAACGGATTTTGTATTGAAAACTTGTTGCGTTTTCGGTTTTGAGGTTTTGCCGTTTCATCTTCTTTAGAGAGGTTTTACCTTTCTATATTTGGTCTTCTCCTCACATGATGGACTATGATGTTTCTCTGCATAATCTTGAAGTGCTCTTCGTTGCGATTCCAACGAGCCCAAGATCATCGAAATCGGAGTCCGGATGAAAAAGTTATTGCAGTTTTCTTTTTGCTGTTTTCAGGTTCTGGCAAGCCGGCCCACAGGCCGGCCAGGCCGGCTCACAGGCCGGCAGCCTCGGGTGGCAGGCCGGCTCACAGGCCGGCCCAGGCCGGCTCCCTGGCCGGCTGCCTCGGGTGGCAGGCCGGCCCCTAGGCCGGCCAGGCCGGGCCCCAGGCCGGCTTCCCTGGGAACGAGGCCAGCCCCCAGGCTGGCCCCCAGGCCGGCCCCCAGCCCGGCCAGGCCGGCTCCCAGGCCGGCCTCACAGTTTTCTCCAACGGTCAGTTTTTTGAGGGGACCTATTTAAGGGGTGTCTTCCCCAACGGTTCCCTAAGCTCTTGAGCACGAAAAAGCCTCCCATTGTTGACCTTCTTGAGCTTGGATTTCTCTCTATTCCTCCATGATTCTTGCCTCAAATTAGAGGGAAAGAGAGAGGAGATCTAGATCCACCATTCCACCAATCATTCTCCCCTCTAAGTGAGGGGAAGCCTTTGGATCTAAATCTTGGAGGGATTTGGTGTTCTTCCTTTGTTCTTCCTCTCTTCTCCCCCCATAAGCATTAGTTGCTTTTGGTGGGATTTGAGAGTGAAGGATTTGAGCACTTGTGCTCTTGCCATTGCATTGTGTTGCATCGGTTTGCTCTCTCCACGAAGATTCGTGGAAGTGAAAGTTCGTGAGCTTGTTACTCTTGGGTCATTGGACCCTAGACGCCTTTTGTGGCGAGTGGCGCCTTTTGTGGCGGTGCAAGGCCTTTTGTGGCCGCTTGGGTGCTCCCGATCCTTTTGTGGGTTGTGCCTCAAGTTTGTTGTAAGGGACTCGATTTCCGCCCAAAAGGAAATCAATAGTGGAAGGTGAACCGAGCTTTTGGGCAAGGTTCATCGGAGAATAGGGTGAGGCCATTTGTGGCATCTTGAGTTTGATACTCACACCCCTCCAACGAGACGTACTCCCCTAAAAAGGAGGAACTCGGGAATACATCGTCGTCACCGCGTGCCTCGGTTATTTCTATACCCGAGCTCTTTACTTATGCAATTTATATTGTGATAGCCTTCGTGCTTGAAAATATATCTTGCTATCACTTTGTTGTTTACCTTACTTAGCATAAGTTGTTGGTGCACATAGGTGACCTAGTTTATTTAGGTTGTTGGCTTGTTAATTTAAACACCTAGTTTTATTCCGCAATTAGCAAGCCTAAACCGCGAAAAGTTTTAAACGCCTATTCACCCCCCCTCTAGGCGACATCCTTGTCCTTTCAATTGGTATCAGAGCCAGGGCTCTCTTTTAGGGCTTTACCGCCTAGAGAGTAAAGATGTCGTTTAGAGTATTAGTGCACGATCCCACTTTTAATTTCAATGGCACTAATTATGATGTTTGGAAAATTCGCATGCTTGATAATTTTAGGGCCATGGGTCCAAATTATGTCAAGAGTCTTGTAGATGTGGGTTTTTTCCTCCAAAGGATTCGCAAGAATTATCTTTAGAGGAGGAGGAAAACTCTCATCTCGATACTCAAGTATCTAATGGCCTTATATGTGTTTTGAGCGATGTAGTTCTTGCGTCAATCATGCCTTTCCGGAACGCTCATGAGATTTGGACCAAGCTTCAAGATAAATATGAAGTGTCCAACATTATTGAGGATGATTGCGCCCCTTCCACTTCCGGTCGTGATGAGTTCACAACTTCTTCCACTTCACCTACATGTGATTTGTCACAAGGTAATGACATGGTGAGTGGTGATAGAAATTGCATTGTTGATGGTGAATCCTCTATTGACTATACGTCATCTCTATCTCATTGCAATGTTCTATCTTTGGACTTAAACAATTCTAGCACCCCAAATGTCTTACATGCTAGTGTTGATAGTCCTTGCATATCATATATTAGTTGCTTAACTAAATCTCATGATGATGTGCTTTCTATGTCTTGTTGCCATGAAAACAATGCTTCTATTTCCTCTAGTACTTGTGTGACTAACAATGTAGAGGAAATCCAACACTTGTTGGAACAAGACATGGATCTCAATGGTGCTTCAAGCAATTCTTCATCTTCGTCGTCCATCACTCACTTTTGCCTTATGGCTAAGGGTTCAAATGAATCTCCACCTTTGGAACCCTCTACATCTTGTGATGACGAGGATGAAGATTATTATGGATTAAAAGCGAATGATATTGACGTTTTAAAAGAAAATAGTGAGATGGTTTTTAATGCTCTCCCTAAAGGTAGTAATGCTTGCTCTTATTTGTGTGAAATTTTGTCTTATGCTATTAAGTGCAAGGAAATCATTGAAGAAAAGGGAAGGATCGAAAGAGAGGATGCAATGGAAAGAGCATCCTTACAAGATGCTCTTGAGGAAGAACATGAGCTTCGAGTTTCTCTTGAGGAGAAGCTTGAGAATATTGATGAATCTCAAAATGAAACTCTTTCTCAAATCATTAAAGAACGTGACCATGCTCTTGCTAAATATAAAGTGCTTAAAAGGGAAAAGGTTGAATTTGGTGTTGGCAATGCTAGACTAATTGAGGATGTAGAGAGACTTGACAAAGCTCACAAGGCTTTAGAAAATAAACACTCTCTCCTTATCAAGTCTCATGATCAACTCCAAACTCAACTATCTAAAAATGATGAGCTTGCCAAGTTGTCTTCTTCCATTTCTAATATTAATGATGCTTGTGCTACTAACTCCACTTCTTGTGAAGCATCTATTTTGAAGGAGAATGTTGAGCAAAGGGCTCAACTTGAGTTGCTAACTAGCAAGTATGGGAAATTAGAAGAAAGTCATGAAAAGCTCTCTAGCTCTAATGAGGATCTTCTAGCATCCCATGCTAAGCTAAAGTTAGCTCATGAGGCTATCACTACAAAGGTAACATCTTGTGAGCCTCATGTGGACAAAGGCACAAGTTCTACTAAAAATGCTATATTGCCTTGTGCTAGTCCTAGTAATTCTACATCACATACTATTGCTAAATCTTGTGATGAATTACTTTCTTTGCCTTGTTGCTCTAACAATGAAGCTTCTACTTCCTCTAGTGTTTGTGTTGACACTAACCATGTAGAGGAATTAAATGAGCTCAAGGCCCAAGTCACTTCTTTGAAGAAAGACTTGGAAAAGCGTCATGTGGGGATTCTACACTTGACAATATGTTGAGTGTTCAAAGACGCCCCAATGACAAGAGTGGACTTGGATTCAACTCCAATAACAAGAACAAGTCCAAGTTCAACAAGAAGAAAAAGGGCCAAGAACAAGTTAAAGATTCGGCCAAGATTGTTTGCTTCAAGTGCAAAGTTGAAGGGCACCATGTTAGATCTTGCCCTTTGAAGAAGAAGGCCTTAGTGAGAAGCAACAAGGGAAGAAGCCACAATGCAATCTCAAGTTCCTCAAGTTGAAGAACGGTCTCTTCCCAAGAAGAATCAAGCTACCCTCCTCAAGTCGAGATTCAACTAAGAAGAAAGGAGGAAGCAAATGTTGCTACTATGCCGTGAGAAGGGCACTTTGCTTCTTCATGCACTAATGGTACCTTATCCAACCCTATTATAATTGATGATGTTTATTCTCTTCGGAAGGATAAGGTTGGCAATGTGTTTGCCAAATATGTTGGTACTCAAAGTGGTGTCAAGAAAAGAACCATTTGGGTTGCCAAACCTATTGTGACTAACCTCTTAGGACCCAACTTGGTTGGGGACCAACAAGCTAAAACTTGATCAATAGGTGTTGTTGGAGGGCATTGGAGACTTGGCTACATTATGAAGAATTAAGGGATCTTCATCAATTATATTCTCTCAAGTCAAGTCATTTGGATTATATTGTTCTATCTCATATCCAATGTTCCTCCTTGCGGTAACTTTTATTTAAATCATATATACATTGAAAGTTGCTTGCACCCTTGCATGTGTTAGGTTTTGTACCTTGCTAGTGTTGGTATGTGTTGTGCTCTCTACTTACTTATCTTGAGTAATCAAGTATGTGTATGTTGGTTTGCACACCATTTACTTGTGTTGAGCCTTATTGCTTTTATTTGATATCTTATCTTGTTGGCTCTCTTTTGAGAGATTAATGGACTATCCTATTTTGGAGGTGTGATATGCTTCGTGCACTTCACAATCCTAAAATTGTGTATACATGAGGAATACCACTTAGTGTTGATATATCAATATTATCTATTCTCTATGTGGTATGTCATGCTCATGAGAAATTCAAATTCTATAATGTCCATTAATTTCTCGAGTTGGTTTTGTTTGCCTCTTGTTTTAAAATAAATGGATTATCACATTATGGGGGAGTAATAAGCTATGTGCATATTACAAGCCTAGAAAATGTGAACATGTGAGGTATTGCCACCTAGAATTGATATTCTTCATTATCTTATTCCTATGTGGCATGTTTCTCAAACAAGTTCCATATTTGCTAAATGATTTTGTTTAATCACACTTTGGATCTTGTTTGTGATGGAAGTTCTTGATATGGCTTTCCCTAAATATGTTCTCATATATCTTTTTGGGAAACCAATTGCTTCAAGCTACTCCTTGGAGTTGCTTTGCATGATCGCGTGAATATTGAAGCTATCAAGAATATCTATCTATCTAAGCATGGTTTTAATTCCTATCCTTTGCCATATGCTTATTTTGTGAATATGATCTTGAATATATCTTGCAATCCACCACCGAGAAATATCTCCATACATTACTTGTCTTGACAAGTGATAATCATATTTGTGGTAAATATATTGATCATATTCACTTTGTCTCTTGCTTTGAATTGCCTTATTTGATTGCCAAGATTTGTTTTGATCTAACTCTCATTTGTCTTCCTTGTATCTTTTGGATCCTTGTTGCTCTACACAAAATTTGTTTTGTGCTTTCTTGAGTTGGGAAAAGCAATGATCCAATTCTTGTGCATTGACATTCAAAAGTCATACTTCTTAATAATGCACTATTTTTGGGAAGCTATCCTACTTTGAGTAAAACACCGTTCTTTAAATTGGTATTGCAATTTCTTGCCTTTCTTGAACATGACTAGTGTTTGAATAATATATATGGAGAGTGATGATCTCATGTGTGTGCATTTTGTATTCAAATGCAAAATCATAAATAATGCACACATCTTGGGGGAGCAATCCTATAAGCTTTTTGAACATTAGTTGTCTTCATTTGTATTGATCCCGATGACTGTCTCCTTGGAAGACAAACATTTTTCGTCTTGGTACTTTGTGCCATCATGAAAAGTGTAGAGGGTTTGGTTTATTCCTTGATGATATTTTCATCAATTGGTATTTGATTTCATTGGTATCTTTTCAAAGTGGTATCTTCAATCATGTGTTGATTTGGGTCTTTGATATAATTTGGGCAATTTGTTTTCTTGTCACACTTGTGTGTGCTTTGTTGGTTTATTGGTGTTTTGTCCAAATTGTATCTCGTTTGGTTCTTGAAAGTGTTGTGCATGCATATTTACTATATGTATATCTTATGGCATGCTTACTTCTTGATCCAATATATAGGATAAACTCCATCAAATCCTAAATGGCTAAGATGTGCATGAAATTCAATTTCATATCAATATGCACATATTTATGTGGAGTTTGTCCTATGTATGTAGTGCTCTAACTACTTTGGACCCAATTAGTTTGGGACCATGTTGTACTTAATTTGTTTTAGGTACACTTGAGATGCATTGGAAGCTTGTCTCATTTACAAGGAAGGTGTTATCACCATGTGCTTATGGAGCCAAGCTCGGATGATCGTGAACTCTTATCTTCTACATCACCAATGCTATCTCGGTAACAAGTATCTACCTCATGCATACTTTTCTAGCTTCAACCTTGTGTAGGTTGTTTCATGGCATGAATCTCTTTTGTTGCAATTCTTTGGTTCTTGCAAAACAACTTTGTTGCAAATGTGGGCAAGCCGGGATGATTACATATCAAGGGGAATACATATAATCATTTTCATGATTCATCAATCCCATATATGTTAATCTAGCACTTTCTACTCTATGTCTCACATATGCAATATGATGCTTTTCAAAATCATTTGCCTTTTGCGATACTTGTTATCTTTCTCGGAGCATCCCATTTATCACTTTATCCCTTGTGGATAGTTTTGATGCTATGATGAGTATGTGTTGGAAGTTCATCTATATCCCTTTAAGATAAAATTGAGCTTTGTGCTATGTTTTTAAGCAAAGATCTTATTGGTATATACGACTTCCACTTGGATATCATGTTCTTCACCGTAGTATCTACTTTGTGTGTGCATGTTTCTTTGTGGACTTATATCTTCGTGATTGGTGTCTACTTAGAAACTTATACACATGAGAATAGTTACATCTTTAATTGGTATTCCAATTCTTTAGTGACCACCCCTTTGGTGGTTTCTAATTGGCACAAGCTTTGTTTTATTGTTATGCTTTTGCATCTTAATAAGCTTGTGGACCTATTTGCTCCATCTTTTGGGTTGTGTTTATGGAAAGACATGATATGCACTATGTGCCACTTATATTGAACGACTATGTTGATGCTACGCATCTTTGCATCAGTCTCCTAAAAAGTCTCTCTTTATCACACCCATCCTTTTCGGTTGAGCAAGTCTTTATTTGTTACTCCTTGCTTTTGTTGCTCAAACTTCTTATTTGTTGCAAGTTGTTTTGCTTCTTTTCTTATATGCTCTCTTGCGAATGTTTGTGTTCAAAATTTCTAGGAGGGAGTGAGGATTCCATGTTGTGCACCCATATTGAAATGCGAATCCGTTTTGTGCACGTACCTTGGGGAGTTCCCTCTTGATTTTGAGAACATTTTTTTTGGATCCTTTGATTGGTCACTTCTTTTGTCGAAGTATCTTTCAAATTGATTTTCTTTTGCAATCTTTGGATCCTCAATATAGTTTGATCTCCTTTCCAACTATTCGTCATTGGATATGTGCATTTGATTTCACTCATATTATGAGAAATGCACACATTATGGGGGAACTCTCACTATATTGGCCTTCTAAAGTTTTCCTCCCATTTCGGCAATCGATGCCAATGGGGGAGAAGTTTAGATGGTTTAAGGGAATTTGGTTTTATGCTTTAGGTTGTCCTCAAGCATTTATTCTTCTCTTGCATCCTTGCTCTTTGTGTTGCATGATGGTTTAAGGGAATTTGGTTTTATGCTTTAGGTTGTCCTCAAGCATTTATTCTTCTCTTGCATCCTTGCTCTTTGTGTTGCATGGTTGTTTAATTCATTATATAAACCCTCGTAAAAGGGATTGTCATCAATTACCAAAATGGGGGAGATTGAAAGTGCATGTGTTGTCCCATGCGTGGTTTTGGTAATTAATGACAATCCTTATGGACTAATGTTTACTTTGAGATATACTTGTAGATCTTGTCCATAGGAAAAGATTGGAGTTCATGTGTTGGACTCTAGAAGATTACATGATGACCAAGGTTCCATCCAAGGGTTTATATGAAGAATGGTCATGTGTAGAGTTGAACATATTGCAAGTATGTCTTGAAGGATTCAAGACATCATCTTCATGAAGTCGGACCGAAGATTACATGATGATCAATGCTCTATTCAAGGGTTTATATGAAGAATGGTCATATGAAGAATTGAGCTTATTGCAAGCATGGCTTGGAAAAGAAGATTGAGTGAACTTCATGTTTATCTCCAAGCCATCATCTATATCAAGAGAAGAATATGAAGCGCAAGTGGATACATGAAGACGGAGCTAAGCGAGGCTCTCCCATAATGGTGTATGGGGAGCATTTGGAGATGTCTTCATCAAGCATGTGCTAGCAAGCACACAATCAAGAAAGGTGTTCCAACTTGAGGGAGTCAAGATCGTCTTCATCTAGCTCAAGTGGAATGCGCAAGGCAAAGGTATGATCTTGATAGGGTTTCTATTTTACCGGTCTCATGGTGTTAGTGGAGACCGGGTTATAGGATAGACGGCGTACTATCAAGAGGGGCTCTCAAGTGAGTAACTTGATCGCATCTTTGTGGAGAGCTCAAACCTTTGCATACTTGGCATATCATCTTTCTTGGTTCTTATTTGGCTTTTATCCATGTGAGAATTTAGAGCTTGTGTTCATCTCCATACCAAGCTCTAGTTCACCGAAAACGGATTTTGTATTGAAAACTTGTTGCGTTTTCGGTTTTGAGGTTTTGCCGTTTCATCTTCTTTAGAGAGGTTTTACCTTTCTATATTTGGTCTTCTCCTCACATGATGGACTATGATGTTTCTCTGCATAATCTTGAAGTGCTCTTCGTTGCGATTCCAACGAGCCCAAGATCATCGAAATCGGAGTCCGGATGAAAAAGTTATTGCAGTTTTCTTTTTGCTGTTTTCAGGTTCTGGCAAGCCGGCCCACAGGCCGGCCAGGCCGACTCACAGGCCGGCAGCCTCGGTGGCAGGCCGGCTCCCTGGCCGGCTGCCTCGGGTGGCAGGCCGGCCCCTAGGCCGGCCAGGCCGGGCCCCAGGCCGGCTTCCCTGGGAACGAGGCCAGCCCCCAGGCTGGCCCCCAGGCCGGCCCCCAGCCCGGCCAGGCCGGCTCCCAGGCCGGCCTCACAGTTTTCTCCAACGGTCAGTTTTTTGAGGGGACCTATTTAAGGGGTGTCTTCCCCAACGGTTCCCTAAGCTCTTGAGCACGAAAAAGCCCCCCATTGTTGACCTTCTTGAGCTTGGATTTCTCTCTATTCCTCCATGATTCTTGCCTCAAATTAGAGGGAAAGAGAGAGGAGATCTAGATCCACCATTCCACCAATCATTCTCCCCTCTAAGTGAGGGGAAGCCTTTGGATCTAAATCTTGGAGGGATTTGGTGTTCTTCCTTTGTTCTTCCTCTCTTCTCCCCCCATAAGCATTAGTTGCTTTTGGTGGGATTTGAGAGTGAAGGATTTGAGCACTTGTGCTCTTGCCATTGCATTGTGTTGCATCGGTTTGCTCTCTCCACGAAGATTCGTGGAAGTGAAAGTTCGTGAGCTTGTTACTCTTGGGTCATTGGACCCTAGACGCCTTTTGTGGCGAGTGGCGCCTTTTGTGGCGGTGCAAGGCCTTTTGTGGCCGCTTGGGTGCTCCCGATCCTTTTGTGGGTTGTGCCTCAAGTTTGTTGTAAGGGACTCGATTTCCGCCCAAAAGGAAATCAATAGTGGAAGGTGAACCGAGCTTTTGGGCAAGGTTCATCGGAGAATAGGGTGAGGCCATTTGTGGCATCTTGAGTTTGATACTCACACCCCTCCAACGAGACGTACTCCCCTAAAAAGGAGGAACTCGGGAATACATCGTCGTCACCGCGTGCCTCGGTTATTTCTATACCCGAGCTCTTTACTTATGCAATTTATATTGTGATAGACTTCGTGCTTGAAAATATATATCTTGCTATCACTTTGTTGTTTACCTTACTTAGCATAAGTTGTTGGTGCACATAGGTGACCTAGTTTATTTAGGTTGTTGGCTTGTTAATTTAAACACCTAGTTTTATTCCGCAATTAGCAAGCCTAAACCGCGAAAAGTTTTAAACGCCTATTCACCCCCCTCTAGGCGACATCCTTGTCCTTTCAAGCTATGCCGGTGGTTTTTTCGTGCGGCCGTCAGCATACACCAGCTTTTGCCGTGGGTGGCCGTGGGCGTAGATAAGGTCGTCGGCATATCACCTGCCACGTGGTTGTCCGTTTGCTCATCTGACGGAAGTCTAATGACGACAGCTGTATGCCAACGACCGTGTGCAGGTGCCACGTGGCAGTTATATGCCGACGGCCCGACCGCCGGCAAACTTATCGACACCGTTAAACGACCATGTCTGTTAGTTTGTTTGCAGACGACCAAAGAAAACCGTCGGCATGGGAGAATACGCTGACGACATTTGGTTTATATGCCGACGGAGAATAAGACGTGTTTCCCGACGGTTTTTGGCCGTCGAAATATCCGACGATTTCTGTAGTGACACACACTATATTTGAAAAGGTATGGCAATCCTGTCGCCAACCTCAATTGTAGAGAAACTATGAAAGTCTTGCACTTGTTCTTTCATGGATAGTGTGGTTGCTAACTGGCTAAAAGATGCAACAAGAGAGATAGTACTAAGTGGATGCCATGCAAACACAGAGAGAGGAAAAAACCAAGAAGGTAAGAATTGTAGAGGGCTCAAAAGGAATTTGAAGAAGCATATGTAGCTCTCATGAAGAAGCCGAATGCAGGTGACAAGAAGCCTTGTTCATTTGCTCCACCACAAGGTTTATACCATTGTGGTCTTTGGCCTAAGTTTTTCCCAGGCTTGAGGGAGGTTAAGAGGGGAAAAACATGGGGACCCTACAGTATAATACAGTGGTTCGACATAAGATGTAAGGTTGGACTTTCTGTCTCGCACGTACCCACATTTAGATCTCCGGAGATAATAGATGTGTGCAATGATAATACCCTTACCGATAATATATAGTAGACCTAGAAAGTCAACTGGAGTAGAAATCCAAACCCCTTGGACTTGGAGAGGGGAAATGGTCTGATTCCTAACAGCTTGGTGATTGGATAGATTCGTGTCGCGGTTCTGATGCTTGACGCTTCTCATAGCACTCGGTGTTGCTACTGACAGGGATCAAAAAGCTAGGTTCCAATCTGATATCATCACATCAAACTCCTCTCTCCGCATTGTTCTGCAAGCTTCTCTCCGGCTGAACTGAGCGGCTAATATGAGTGAAATAAAATGGGCACGGAGAATCGTAATGTAGCTTCAGTTATCGTTCCTTCGTAACAATAACATGTACACGCTGAACAATTGAGCAATCGATCAAAATAAATAAACATCACGGCACGGCGATCGCTCCGTGGAAAAAGGGTTCAGAGATAAAAAAAAGGTGTCGCCACTGCTCGGTGCAGCGTGGATATGGACGAAGAAGAACAAGCAAGCATCCATGCATGGCTCAACAATTTCCTCGCGTTCTGGCGTGTACACCTTAGCACCGCATGGATTCTCTGATGGCCATGGACGCCACCGCCTTGGCCCAAGCGACCAGCTCCCGCTTCATCCTCCCCTCGTCGTTCCACAGCAGCGGCACGTCCATCGCCATGGCTCTCCCCTGCATCATCACGTCCCCTCCCTCGGTAGACGAACCTCCAGCGCCGTCCCCCGACCACGGCCTCGCCGCCTCGACGGCCGGAACGCAGCCGGCGACCGGCTGCGGCAAGGCCCTGCAATCCAAAGCCATATGTTTGATGATTGTTTCAGACTTGAAATCCCTGGACTTTGGAGCAGATGAGCTTTGTTGTTGGATGGATCAGTTTGTCTCGCTTAGTGCAGCTGTTCCGTTGAAGAGAGGGCACACTGCACGCTCAATATATACCGGCGAGTGGCGCGTGTAGGCGCTAGTGTGTGACGAGACGACGTTGACCCTGCACAGGTGGCTGGGAAACACACGCTGAAAATAAAGATTGTATTCTTGACTGATCGGACAGCTGGGGTGGTTGGAAACATCGGCCACGCTCGACTGTTACCAACGTTTTAGTTATGGTTCATATGCACGTGTCAGTGTCGTGGCACATATACTATGTGGATTGACCGATCCTTGTAATCATCGAACTACGCGTCTCGACCGCGGGGGGAGGGGGTTGTTTCAAAATCATGTCAACCTCTTTTATCTTGCAAATTAAGGAGCCGACAACATAAAGGGCCAGATAATCTCTTAGTCCAGTGATTAAAAAAATGGCATCACTGCATAACCCAAACATAGTTGGCACAGTTTTAGGCGTCGTCAACAATGGCAAAAACAGACAATCATTTGACTCATGCGTTGCTAACTCACAAGAGAGGCAAAGTTCAGCTGTGTACTCATGAAGTTTCTATATATTTTCTTACCTACCATATACTACACACATCTATTACGATATTTATGTGTCCCTTTGTTTTCAAATCTCTACCAAATATGTTTAATAATATTAAGAATGGAGAAAATATTCACACATTAATATGCATGTACACTAGTTCATCGAATTCACGGAGACGTGTGTTTTTTTTTTCACGTTTAAGGTGGTTATTTATATTGTTAAGGGTTATATTAAAAAGAAAACAATTTTCTGCGCATAGATAAATTTCAATGATATGCAGTGCAGGTATACGATGAAAATAAATATTGAGAAACATTATTATATCTTTAACAATGATAACTAAGTATAAAACACATAGTTGGTAAATGAAAGTCAGATTAAAAATATAAATAAGTATAAAAGTGTATTATAATTGTTTATGGCTTGTTCCCATGCCAGCCTCACCACCGCCAGAAGCTCAACCTCTGATGGGATGTTGAATGATATTTCTGTATAGAAAATATGGGGGCTTCGCTAGATCGGAACGGATTTTTTCCTTCAGAGGCCAATTACCAAATGACCTTCATCAGGGACTAAGTCTAGGCTGTCTCACAACACCACTAGTGGAGGCCCCTCTATCATCCCTGAGTAGATGCTTACTCCGTTTCACACTTTTATTGTCGTCATCATCATCATGGTAGCTCAGCCTCTGATGGGATGTTGAATACTCAGTCTCTCTTTTGCCGTCGCCGAGATATTCAGACTCGGTTTTGACCTACGTATAAGAGAATACAACATGAAAAATTAGATATGAGAGTGGTTTTGTATCCATAGTCACATACAAAAAAAATGGCGCTTTCCATATGAACACTGAAGTTGGTGTTAAAAGTTAGGAGCTTTAGTAAATCACAAAATTACCTACTTTAGTAAATAATGGAGTTACATGCTTCAGTAAATCAACGCAGCGACACCCGAATGCGTTTGCTCGATCTGTACTAGCGTAATGTCTCGTTTTCAAAAAAAAATAAACATGAAATTAATGAAGTCAATTCTCTTCCTTCCTCTCCACAAGACACCGTAAGCATGTAATTGCTGAATGAACGATCAATGGACAAACAAGCACCAATAAGGTGAAATTAATTGAGCAAAATCATCCAACGTGTATCGATTCTCTATGCACGGTGCTATACACTCACTACTAGAAATCCCCATATTTCCGACGGTGAAATCTAATACCCGACGGCCCGTCGGCTAATACACTAATAACCGACGGTGTCGTTGATAGCCGACGGTGATTCGCTTCCCCTCGGGTATGACCTCTAATAACCGACGGTACACCTTATTTCCCGACGGGGATAAACTAACTCTCGGCTAACTTAACTCATACCCGACGGTGAATTTGAATACCCGACGGCTGATATATTACAGTCGGGTATTACATTGTATAACCGACGGGTAATATGTGCCCGTCGGTTATGAACCAAAATGACCGACGGGCTAAATCTAGCCGTCGGTTAAATTACACATAACCGACGGGGAATAGTAATAGCCGACGATGGTTCTATCAAATCCGTTTGTCCGGCCAGCTCGCTTGCAATGGCGCGTGGGTACTCCGCTAGCCGGGAAGTAAGCGGACTGATTCGTTCAGTGCTGTCAGATGGTTCATGAAATTCCACGGAGGATCTCAATCAAAGACGCAAGAAGACCATGCGTGGATCCTCTCCAGGTAATCAGAGTGCTTATCTTACCTCAGTTTCTCGTTTCCCCATCATAACTACTTAGATCTGAATTGTATTCATCGGAGAACAGGCACACTTGTTGTTGTGGGAACACAAGCAGTTATACTGCTAATAGCAATAAATTTCTCTCTTGCAGCTCACTCCCAAACAACATTTCAGCCCAATCTACACTGTTATTGAACTGATCTTCTTTTCGTTTCCTGATACATGTAGGGAACTGATACAGGAGGGCTCCTGCCTCGACCTTGCCTGGGATGGCATCAGCGGATCTTGACCATGCCAGCGCCAACAAGGTCTGATCTCATTCCAAAAGCCAAGAATGACTTGCATATGTCTCTATGTGAATTTAGCAAATGCATTGGTTCTAGGTCTGGTCTCCATGGTTACATCTAGCTGATGTAGTATTATGTTGTCCTGCCATTGCAGTTTCCGTAAAAATATAGCTCACTGATCACCTTCTCTCTATATTTCCCTAATTTTGATTGGTTTTCGGTTCAATTCACGCAGGAGCCTGCAGTTCCTCTAGCTGCTGTCGTGCGAGAGCCAACTGGTGAGGCTGTAGCACCCCAAGTAAGACCTTCGAGTGGTGGGATTGGGGCTAATTCACGTTGCCACACAACCATCTCGATGGTAAGCATGACTCGGTTAGTACGTTGAATGAATCCTCTACTACTACACTTCTTGTTTTCCTGTCTAAATGTATACTAGTAACGGCCGGGATAGATATGAAACAAATTTCTGCATCCAACGTGGTAGTTTAGCACATCCTCAATGTAAACTACCAGCAATTAGGATATATATGAAGTCAATTTTTTACGCATATCTGATACTGCTATTTGATTTATCTTGCCTTTATTATAGGCCACATAAGACTCTCGAGTTGGGTTTGCAAGTGGAGGAGCTGCCTCTGTTTGCTATGTGAATTTGTTTGTCAAAATCTGAGTCGAGTGGTATCAGTATCTTGCCATTCTATTTGCTGTCTTAATTACAACAATATTTATTGGTCTAGATAATTGTGTGACTTGTCTATCTTATCTTGCCATCTAGTTAAGATTTTTTTCATTTGTTTTCCCTCATTAGTGTTGTTTTCATCTTTCTTATAACTAATTTGGTGATTTTTGTAGGGAATGGGAAGAAATGATGGAGGTAGTCGCAACAATGAGAATGGCATCTTTGATGATGAGCATGACATTGGTGGTGTGGAGTAGAAGAGACTTTTTAAAGCCATACAACCAATTGAAGTTCTCTGGCTGTAGTGTCTATTTGATGTTCTTTTTTCTTTTTTTCGATGAATCATTAAGGTTTAATGTGATTTGGCTGCAACTCTAGTTCAGTTTGTGATACATTATCAGATTGTATGTTATTTGGGTCAAATATATTGAAATACAGGCCAGTTCCGAAATATTTGTGATAGTGAGATCTGCAAATGTGTAACTACAGGTGCTACTACATTAGATAACATTGTGCCTTCCTGAGGACAGGACAGTGATACCGATGATGAGAAAAAAAATGCTTGTAGGATTCTGTCTCGTTGATTATTACATTGACTGAAGGTGTCCACGCCCTCTCAGCTATATAATATTCCACGGGCAGTTAGACCGTCAACCATTGTGAAGGCCGACGGGAGAAAACAGCCATCGGGAAATACATAACCGATGGGGAACGGTCGGCTATATGTGACCTCAACACATGGCGAGCTGGCCATGTCCAAGTCATAGCCGACGGCTCACCGTCAGCTCACCGTCAGCTTCTTACCGTGGGTATAAATAATAGATGACAGTACCGTCGGTCATTAGAGTAATGGCCGACCGAGCATCACCGACGGGAAATGACCGACGGTGTACCGTCGGATATAGTCTTAATCGACGGTAAACTTAAATAACCGACGGGAATTCAACCCTTGGCTATATTGGGATATCTAGTAGTGACTGCACTACTACCTTAGCTAGCATTGCTCTGATGCCCTGATAGCTATGGAGGCCACGGCCTTTGCCCAGGCGACCAGCTCCTGCTTCATCCTCCTCTCATCGTGCAGCGGCAAATCTACCGCGACGGCAGCCTCAAAGTCCCATCTCGCTGTAGTTGATGCATTGCCGCCATTCCCTGCAGGCAGCGCCCTCGTCGCACCGACGTTGGCATCGATGGTGAGCTCGGAGGCCGCCGCTGCGATTGCCGGTAGAGCACTGGCACCCAAAGTCATGGCGAATAGGCGAGTGAACAAGAACAACCCACACGGCCGGAGCTGGAAATTAGTGTGGGGTTGGCTTCGCTACTCGAGTGCTAGGTTGATCAGTCGATCGGCTGGTGCAACTAGAGCTTTAGTTAATGTTGGGTTTTGATCTTTTCCAAGAACAATATGAGAACTGATTGGGTTTGCCCTTTCCCTAATTATTATAGGCATTAAATATGAGAGTGCAAATTGGGTGAAATATTGGGTAGATAGATTTTACATGGCCAATCCCGGTTTACCTAGGTTATAGAGATTTGCCAAATACATCATATAAACCGGAACGGAGGGACTATCATATATAGTAGTAAATGATGGAAAATGGTTCTGTACTCCTAGGCGTATGTACTCTCACGTTCAATATACCACATAGGTGAATCATATATACATCTTTATCATTTTTAATATACTTCATTATTTAATAGTAGATATCCCAAAGTGATTTACATGGAAATTTTCGTTTGAATATATATATTTTATATTATTTGCACATATACTGCTTTTTGTATGAAATAAAGGTATATGAAAAAATTGAGGACTATGGTGATAATTTTTTTTCATACTTTTTGTATTGAGGTATCTTAGAATAATTAATGAGGTATATAAAAAAATATAAAGAGGTATAATACCCTCGTATGTGAGGTATATTGAGTATGGAAGTATGTACACCCAGGAGTATATAATAGGAGTCCAATAAATGATATAATATATGAAAGAGAATTGAGCATTCAGGTGGGACCACAACTTTATGTTCCCATTCATTTTCTATTTGCCTAGGAAGGGTTTCCCTAACCCACGTCATCCGTTCCACGGATCCACGTGTAGAACATTGGGTGAGCTGGATCGATGTGGCCGGTCAAGGGCGACCAACGGTCATGTCGATTCTATTGTGATTGATAAGCTAGCGATAGTATTCTATCTCTACTAGGTAGGCGAGTTGATTCGCCACAATGAGAGTATTATAGGTAGTATCATGCATACCATGTTGGCGAAAAACGGATGTGTCACTGTAATTAATGATGAAATAGATGATGGTGGTATCATAGGTAGATACCGTAATATAACAGATTTCGAGAAAAATCAGTCTATAGCCTAATAAATGCATACTTATATGATACTACCTCCATTCGGTTTATAGGATATAATTCCAAAATCAGGTTTTTCCAAGAATAAGATGCAATTTAGACATTTAATGAGCAATTAGGAGAGAGGAAATGAAAGACAACCAATGCATGCCCACCAATTTAGTCAATTAATGAGTAATTAGGAGAGAGAAGAGAAAACAACCAATGCATGTACAACAATTACGCTACTCAATGCACCAGTAGTTAGCCACCTAGGTTGGAGAGATTTGCCAAATGCATCCTATAAACCAGAATGGAGGGAGTACCACATATATGTTACTATCCACTATGGAGATAGTAACATAGACTAGTATCTTATGCATGATACTAGTGTATGATACTCCCCATTGTGACTAGTCTTACAACGTTTACATATCCAACTGTGTCAATTTTGTCGCAGTGAAAAATATTTGTACAAAAGCCCAAATGTCAAACCTTCGCAATAGAGAATTCCATAATCCTTTCTGATTTGGTGGAGTATATACATTGGCAAATGTGTCATTATATTAACGCAAGTGGTGTTTAAACTCGATGGATTGACAGTGATGTCTTCAAGTCAAGGTTTTAGATTTTGTCCTGAGAAAATTGAGACTCGCCAAATCTCTAAAATTTTAGAACTTAAAAAACATTTTGGGACTATTAATTTATTACTCTTTTTCCAAATTTAAGCAAAATTTTAACATATTTGGATTCATTTGAATATCGGAGTTTAGTTCTATATTTCGAGACAAATTTGTTTCGGAATCGACCAAAATACCGGAATTTCAGAAAATTTGCCTCATTGACGCATTGCTACCGAAAAATATCCACATGTTTTGTAATGGTGATTCAATCAATTGACAAAGACAAATAAGTATTTCCTTTCTTCTTGTAGCGATATTTTGGCAAGAATCTCTTAGGAATGTGTAACCATATCCTTATAATGGTAGTTTACATATGCATGTTAATCTGTATGAACATATATAGATGCTCTCAAGGGTTGTTTTGATCTTGTCGAAATTAAGTTGACATGTGGCTCTTTTGTTATTGACAATGGACTTCGTACTCGTTTTTTGAAAGATACATGGCTTGGTGATAGGTCTTTATATCTTAAATTTCCTTCTCTTTTCAATAATGTGAAACACGGAATTGTTTTGGTTGCGGATATTCTTATTATTTTTGTTTGCGGATATTCTTGAAAGGACATAGATGGACTTCTTGGCTGAAACTAGTCGAGAGACTAAAGAGGGTCTCTTTATCAAAAAAAAAATGATGATTCTTTTAGATAGAAACTTACGTTATCGCGAGTTAAATCTATGTACTTCGATTTTATGCATGGACATACAAACTTCTTGCGCAAGTACTTGTAGAAACTAAAAGTGCCATTGAAAATAAAAATATTTATGTGGTTTCTTCATCAAAAAGTTCCTAGACGATGGGACTGGGTGTAAACAACAGGTCTTTTGTCAATCTGATGAAACTTTTGAGCATCTGTTTATACCTTGTCCTTTTCTACGTCATATTTGAAGACTTATTCATTTTACTTTAGAATCAGGCTAACATGGCAGTTAGTTTTCCATAACATAACTACCTTGCAATTAGAGATTTGACGTTGTCCCGTCACTGCGCCCTTCCAAAGAAATACAAACACATGTAACCGACATTGTAAAGAGCCTGTTCGATAAAGATTGCTCCATTTCACTTCTATCTCTAGTTTCTTCTCGGAAAAAAAAATGTGAACGTGACCCTGGTGGTCGATTTCGCTGGAGCAGCTCGCAATTTTTTTGATAAAGAGTGAATATTAATATCGCGGAGATACAAATTACACCCAGCCTCTGCAACAACGCAATAACCAAAGCTACTACGGATGCACACAGCCGAAAGACAATAAGAAGAAGAAATAAAAAGAAAAGTCCCGCTACAGAGTTACAGTCCTTGCAGCAGCCGCACAACCACCACCAAAACAACACCTGATGTCCAATTCTTCAAAAGCAACGCCTTCAAGAAGAACAGTGACAGGCACAACCAATTAAGGCCAGACCTTGGGCTTTCACCCTGAAGATAGTCCTCGCTCGCAAAACAATGTCTTCTGCAAGACCACTGTCAGGCACAACCAATTAAGGCCAGACCTTGGATTTTCACCCTGAAAGGTAGGACTTCGGACTTCACGTATGTTGTCGCCCCCACTTACATGCCGAGCAGCAGCTCGCAATGGATGAGTAGAATGGATGAGACGAGTGGTGATGACTGATGATGCTCCGGTTCACGGCGGGAGGTGTCTCTAGCAGAGAGTTCCGTCCCGGCATAGGAGTCTCGATCTGATCTGTTGCGCGCGTCGTGCTCAAGAGGATCCGAGCCACCTAGCTGACGACCAATTGCTTTCAAGAAACGGATGAGCAATCAGCAATTACACCTTGGTTTGTCACTCCAATCAAGGCATCAAGCAATAATATCGGATCTGACGATACAGCGAATCGCATGCACTGCACGTAGCAGCAGCAAAACAGTAATTTAACATTCGGTTTATCTGCGGTTGCCACCCGAGAGGAGCACGTCGGCGACCAGCTTCTCGAGGTTGGCGTACGACCGCCCGCCGGGCCGCGCCGCGCGGGCGCCGGCCTCCTTCCACTCCACGGCGCGGCGCCTCATCTCCTTCCCCTTCTCGCCGCACATCGCCTCCCTGATCTTGGCCTCCACGGCCTCCCGCCGCACGTCGTGCCCGATCTCCATGGCCACGCCCCACTCCATGCAGCCGTACCGGCTGTTGGTCTGCTGCTCCGCGAAGAAGGGCCAGCACAGCATCGGCACCCCGCCGCAGAGGCTCTCCACCGTGGAGTTCCACCCGGCGTGCGTCAGGAACACGCCCACCGCCGAGTGCCGCAGCACCGCCTCCTGCGGGCACCAGCTCGCCAGCACGCCCTGGCCCTCGATGGACTCTAAAAACTCCGGAGGCAGCACCGCCGCGTCGCCCTTCACGAGGTCCGGCCTGATGATCCAGAGGAAGGCATGGCCGCTGTTAGCCAGGCCCCACGCGAACTCGAGCAGCTTCTCGTTGCTCATCACCGTGATGCTGCCGTAGTTCACGTACACCACCGACCCGGGCACCTTGCCGTCCAGGAAGCCGAAGCACGACACGTCCTCCTTCCATAGACTGGAGCCCAAAGCATCCACGGGGCCGCCCTTGGGCACGATCTCCTCGGCGAGGAAGGCCAGAGGGGCGACCGTGTGGATGGGCAAGGTGGGCGGGAACATGGCGCGCATCGCGTCCAGAGCCGCCGGCTCCAGCTCGTCCAGGGTGTTGAGGATCACGGCGTCCGCCTCCGCCAGCCTCTCGGTCACGTGGAGGGCGAAATGGGCCATGTACTCGTCCGGGTCCGTGGACCAGATGAAGGTCGGGAAGTCCTTGACCCGCATGTGCTTGCTCATTCCCGCCGCCCAGTCCACCGGCGCGTCCATGTACCCGTTCGTCAGCTGCTCCGCATCTGCACGTTCACATGCGTTCGGTTCATTCATCCGTAAAATGTCTTCTCGTAGCACCGGATCAATATGGTAGTAAGAGTTTGTGGAAGCCAGTGACCATCAGTACCTTTGAGTGGAAAGATGCCCTTGGCGTAGAGGGCGCGGTAGTTGCGGTAGCCCATGTAGCCGCAGGCGCTGGCCGTCCAGAACAGCGCGCACGGGACGCCGATGTCTCTCGCGGCGTCGAGGGTGAAGCTCATGACGTCGTCGCCGACGACGCAGGTGACCGGCGGCGAATCGGTGGAGGCGTTGAGGTCGGCGAGGAGCCGCTTCAGGTGGGGCAGGCAGGTCGCGCTGGTGAGGCGGCAGAGGGTCGGCACGTCCTGGGTGGCGTCGGCGTCGGACGGTGGCAGGCCGTCCGGTATGGTGGCGAAGCGGAACCCCTCGATGCCGTCGAGCGCGCCGGCGCCGCGGGAGCGGAGGAGGCGGCGGTGGTTGAACTCGGAGTTGACGAAGGTGACGTGGAAGCCCCTGCAGTGCAGGATCTTGGCCAGCTTCAGCATCGGCGTCACGTGTCCCTGCGCTGGGAGCGGCACGCACACGGCGTGCGGCCGCTTGACATCGGCATCGGCATGCCCGGAGCCCATGCTGCTACGTGAATGTGTACTTGTGAAGCTGTGATGGCTGTGTTGAAATGGAGTGAGGAACCGAAGCTGGTATTTATCGGCATGGCAATGAGCCAATGACATGAGCGATGAGGGGATGCTAAATGATTGATCGCACGGTTTCCGATTAGGAAACTAATCGCTATCCTAATATGGTGCATGCGGGGTGGACGTGCGGGTCTCTTCCTCTATTCCCTTTAATTACACATAATCTGCTGGCTAATTTTCGTGCTCAGCGGAATGGAGTAGTGATTTAATGCATGCATGCGCTACGGGACGAAAATGCTGATGTCACTCAGAATCTCTCCAGATTCTAAACTTCAAATTGTTTTATCTTTCAATCGACAAATCTGATTGAAAATCCGTTTTCACCAATAAATCGGTCGTGACGAGATCTTCAAAATTAGATCCCATATTAATATGTTTCGACAACTTTTTTTTCAGGCTAAAAGTTACCAACCCCATAAAACGTGAGTTATCAAAGGTAAATTTAAAAGTTACCAACATCAAATTATTTTGATTTTACGTTCAACATCATTATAAACTACATGAACACACCTTCATAACTGTATCACGGAACTCTGAAAATATCGTACTACATGACGAAATGGTTGATAGATTGTCTCCCAATTTGAAATTTCATTGCGAATTTTTTTGATGTCCTAATAATTACATCATTGGACCTTGGTGACTACATTAATCAACCCTTGATAAGTACTCAAACAACAACTTGATAACTTTATCATCAAACTTTTAATCAAATAAATGTTTACTATATTAGCAACACTTTTGTAGCATCATCGCAGACATGGTGGTAATTATTTGGCACGTTGATAACTACATTATAACCACCTTGATAACTACTCTGCAACACCTTGGTAAGTTTATCATTTAAAATGTCATAAGTTTTCAGTCAGTCCCTTGATAATTATGTTAGCAACACCTTGGTAACATCATCGCAAACATGGTGATACTATTCGGTACATTGGTAACTACTCAGCAACATCTTGGTAACCTTATCGCTAAAAATGTGGTAAGTATTCAGTCAGACCCTTGAGAATTATGTTAGCAACACCTTGGTAACATCATCGCAAACATGGTGGTACTATTTGGTGCATTGGTAACTACATTCTCACACCCTAGATAACTATATTATCACTGCCTTGATAACTACTCAGAAACACTTTGGTAACTTTATCATTAAAAAATGTGGTATTTTTTCAGTCAGCCCTTGGTAATTATGTTCGCAACACCTTGGTAACTTCATCGTTGACATGGTCGTGACTATTTAACACCTTGGTAACTAATCAGCAACACCTTGATAACTACATTATCACACCCTAAGTCACTGTATTATCACACTCTAGGTAACTATATTATCAACACCTTGATAACTACTCAAAAACATCTTGGTAACTATATGATCACACCCCGGGACACTATATTATCACACCCTAGATAACTATATCATCGCACCCCTTGGTAACTACATTATCACAGCCTAAGTAACTATATTAATTATCAACACCTTGATAACTACTCAGCAACACCTTGATAACTTTATCATCAAGTGTGATAAGTTTTCGGTCGACCCTTGGTAATTTGTTAGCAACACCTTGGTAGCTTCATCGTTAACAAGGTGGTGACTATTCAATATCTTGGTAACTATATCATCGCACCCCTTGGTAACTATATTATCACATCCTAAGTAACTATATTGTCGCAACCCTTGGTAACTACATTTATGCACCATAGGTAACCATATCGTCATCCCACCCCTTGGTAATGCATTATCAACACCTTGGTAACTAAATTATCACTCCCTAGTTAACTATATCATCGTACCCCTTCTTTACTACATTATCACACCCTAGATAACTATATCGTCGCATCCCTTGGTAACATTATCACACACTAGATACCTATATTAATAGAACTTTGGTACTTTCATCGTTAACATGAAGGTAACTTTTTACTTAACACCTTGATAACTATATCATCAAAACTTTGACAACAACCATTGTTAACTCCTTGGTAACCACATATTAACATGGTGATAACTATGTAATCAACACCATGATAAACTATGTGCCATAGGCATCATAGTTATCATTTCATAATTATATTTTGTTTGTCTTTTGATATTATTGGCGTTCATCTGGAATCTATTTTGATCAAAATGCGTATTAGTCTAAATTATGTTTTCTGTTATTTTTATACTATTAGAAAGTGGTAGTTCTTTTTTATTCTAATTTCTTATACTATTAGGAAGTGGACTTTTCCTATTCCCCACCCATTTTTATTTACCCTAAAAAATCACTGTCCCAAAAAGGGAATTGAAAAATTATACTAGTTTTTTTACAAACAAATTCAAATATATTTTTTAGCTCGTAAAGGGAATAGTAAACAAGGGTGCCGATCCTGTTTGGTTTGAAACATGACCACGGTGCGTGCTCGTAAAGCGAATTTCAAAGAATACTAGTTTTTTTTCCAGACAAATTCAAATATTTTTGTTTTTTAGCTCGTAAAGGGAATAGTAAAAAAGGGTGTTGGTCCTGGTTTGGTTTGAAACATGACCACGGTGCGTGCTCGTAAAGGGAATAGGCCACCTAAAAATATATATTACGTAACAAAAATAAAACAGGAAAATGGGAATAGAGAAAAGAAAGAAGCATTTTTTGTACATGTGCATGGCAGATAAAAAAGGTCACGTCTCATCCAAATATCCAAATGCATGGTCCGGTAAACAATTGTGAATTATTGTTCGCATGCATGCATGTATGAGCAAAAGAGAAGAAAAAACGTAGCTCATGCACGAGGAAACAATATGGTTAGAAAACGTAAGAGGATTCAGTTAGAAAACGTAAGAGAAAAAGAACAAGACGGGAGCACGCTCCACGCTGCATCGAAAGGGAAAAGAAATTTTACCACGCTGCATGTGCTGGCAAAAGGGAATAGATTGCCTGCCACGGTCGGACGAGCGACGCGCGGAGCGTGCGAGGATTAAGCTTTTTCGTGAGCGATGACACAACTCGTCAACGTACAACATGGATATTCCACCAGTATGTTGGGCCCCCGGCACTATCTTTGCCATCGAATTTCTGTTGGAGATTCATGCGGGTCAAATAGTCAAAGCTCCGGAATATTTTGCATTTTAGCCCCTGTAAAAAGTAGATTCAACCCACAGTCCACCTTTCCTATATATAAGCTAGCAAACCTAAGGGCATCGCCAGTCGTTCGGCCCCGCAGCATTTCCGCCGCTGCCTTTTCGGCTTTGCGCCGGCGCTAATTTTGGTCTGGGGGTGGCGAAGTTCCCAGTCGTTCGGCCTCCCAGCGCACCACAAAACAAGCAAATTTGAAAGTTCATTTTCGCGCTCCCAAAAATATGCCCGAGTTCGACGATCAAAGCAGCCACAGTTGGGCGATCATACAAAAAAGCCATAGTTCGGCGATCGAATTAAGCCACACAGTTTGGTGATCCAATGAAACAGCCACATTCGGCACACTGATTCGCAGATCAGATGGTCGCCGCGCGACTCCTCGGCGGGGTCCTCCAAGTCGATCGGCTCGATCGGCGTGGTCGTCGGGGTTGGGGCGGAGCTCGGAGTGGCCGCCGTAGGCGCAGTGCTCGGAGGAGGCGTGGCCGTAGAGGTGGGGCTCGCTGTGGCCGTAAAGGTGGGGCTCGGATCGGCCGGAGCAGTGAAGCTTGGAGCAGCGTCCGTCGGGGCAGAGCTCGGCGGTGGTGTTGGGATCGCCAGCGCAATCTGGCACAGGATCACGCGCCTCTCCGCCATGAACCACGCCCTGACCTCCGGATCCATGGTCGCCGGATCGCCTCTCACGAGGTGTTAACTCGGCAAATCCCATGGTTGGGCACCTAGGGTTGAGATCGGGAGAAAGATTTGGTAGCGCTGGTAGTAACTATGGCTGACAAGCGAGGTTTTACCCAGGTTCAGGCCCCCGGAGGGTAACACCCTACTTCGTACTTGTCTGATTATTGATGGTTGTGAACATGGGAGCTACAATGAAGTCCCGGCGAGATGTCAACCTCGCTAGGGTTTTGGTGGCTATGGTATTGCGTGTTCTTGATCGGCGGCCCTCCCAGCCTTTATATAGTAGGCTGGATCTCGGGAATTCGCAACCGACTAGATTTACAGGTAAGGTAAGTTCGAACCGCTCTAGTCTACGCTTGACTTGGAGCGTACTTCTCTTCCGTGTGCCTTCTTCGTGGGCCTCAGTCTTGGTTCCTTTATGGGCCTTCATGCGGGTCTTCACCTTATACGTGCACCAGGTACCCTCATAGTGGGGCACCCGAAGGGTAGGCCCACATCAGTAGCCCCTGAGTGCCTGGCCGATTCGAAGATTCGGGCAGGGACTCCTCCGTAAGTGCACATCTCGAACCATTTTTCTGGCTTGTGTGCTTTAGTCGACAACATCTCGACTGACATTTTTGCAGGTTTCAACGTGATAAATTCGTGGGGTCGGTAATGAGTCGACTGATGATTTGCATATAACTTTGCGGGTTTTATGACAGTTTTTTGGGATAACGACATAGTAGGCCTGGTACACTCGACGGATCGGGACCAGTTAACTACTCTTGGGCAAAACCTTACTAGCCTACATCAAGTTGGAGTCCCTAGAATCGAACCCGGAACAAACTGGTCAGGTTCGGCTCAAGCCGCGGAGGTCTTACAGAGTCGACCTGCAGCATAACTTTGAGGGTACCTAACGCGTCTGCTAGGATTTTTCTTCATGCCGTCAGACACAGAAAGTTTCAGGGTAACCGCAGTATGTGCAGGCCCCGGCCCACTCGACGGATCGGCGAGTCTTACCTACGCACCATGCGTGCGGCTTCCAAGGGTCGAAGATACATCTTGGGAAACTTTGAACGTATTGCTTTATGTAGTCAGCTAAGCAACTGAGTCGAATAAGTTTTGACTGTTCGTTGTATGCCTTGATCTGATTCTTGTCTATATCGGGTGCGTGACATCGCTCCCGATGAGAGTAGCCCTCGAGATTATGCTTAATTGCTTGCAGTTGAGGATAATCTCAAATCTTTTGGACACCTTTCGCAGAAGTTGACAAATTTTTTGACTCGCTCCCGATGGGAGTTGATTGTTTAAGGCTTGGGATCAGTCGAATGATCTTTTTGCTTGTTTTCTGCACTCTCTCAAAGGAATGACGTCAGGGATGACGCTTGTTG
Organism: Poa pratensis; assembly: GCA_947311845.1. NCBI lineage: Eukaryota > Viridiplantae > Streptophyta > Magnoliopsida > Poales > Poaceae > Poa > Poa pratensis. The sequence continues at coordinate 28,204,285 of CAMZMU010000051.1, read as the reverse complement.
GCGAATGCGCCCTCTGACAAGCAGTGGCGTGCTTTGATGCTATAGATGGGATGTGACATGTGGGTCCCACGATGTAGTGCTGACCAAAAGACGGTGTCGCTTGGACTTGATTTGACTGCTCTGGCGCGGTTTTCATGGCGTTCATCATAATAGCCTCCTCGTTTCCCGTGCATAGTGGGTGGAGCGGCCGGCGACGGTTGCTCTCTGATTTCGCCACGTGTAAGGCTCGAAATAGCTCTCTGCCGTTGATTCTATTTGGATGGCCTGGATTCATCACCATTTGGGCTATATGAAACAACTGAAACGGGAAGAGAGGAAATCCATCCCCATTCTCGTCGCCGGCACTCTGCTCATCTTCTTCCTCGCGCTCACACCTACATCCCTACTCACACCTTGCCGCCGTCGCCATGTCCAAGGTGACCCATCGGAGAGGGGCAAAGGGGAGCGCCGCGAATGCCTCCGCCGGAAGCGCTGCTGGCGGCGCTGCCACCGGCGGTCTGAAGAAGGTGGTAGGGGCATGGACCAAGTCCAACGTGAGCGACCGGATGCTCAAGAAGCTGAGGGGCAACGGGCTCATACCGGGGGATGAAAAGAAGGTTCGCATCCCCGGCCCCGAGGTAATCCCACGGCCTCTTCCCGATGAGAGGGTGTGCTTTGTGGATTATGTGAACAGGGGCTTTTCCTTCCTTGTTCATAACTTCCTTCGTGCGTTGATGCATTTTTATGGGGTACAATTGCACGATTTTACCCCGAACAGCCTTTTGCACCTTTCTTGCTTTTTCGTTCTGTGCGAGTGCTTTCTTGGCATCGCACCCACTGGGGTTTGTTCCGGCGCATCTTCCTTGTCAAGCTCCAATCGAGCGCCAAAGGACCTGGCGGTTTCGGTGTGCAAACATGGCCAGACGTCGAATACTTCAAGATCAAATTCGTCGAGTATGTCCAAGGGTGGAGGCAGAAGTGGTTATACATCAAGGAAGAGACCACCGATAGCCAAACTTTTGGTCTGCCACCCTTTGACACGGATGCTGCAGCGCTGAAAAGGCCTTCTTGGACTGCGCCCATGTCCGAAGCTGAGAACGCCGAAGCCGACAAGCTGCTCGAGAAGGTGCTCAAGCTGCAAACCGTCATAGGGAAGGAGGTGACTGGCATCCACCTGCTAGCCACTTTTGTCAAGAGACGCGTGCAACCTCTTCAAGCGCGAGCCCACAATATGTGGGCGTATCTGGGTGCAGCAGACCCGACCCGCGCCCATGCAGAGGAGCTGTCCACCGGCGAGGTGAAGAGGATCGTAAGGTCGCTCACCCTCCTAAGTGCGGAAGACTCCTGCGACATCCAACCGCCGGTGCTACCATATGAAGCCAGTTACCCTTTGCGCGAGGTACTGTTTGCCCTTAGTTTTGTTTTGTTTTGTTGGCGCGCACTGCTTTATCGAGTTTTGTGTAGGGTCACGAGGTTTTCGAGTCCATGCCCCCGCTACTGGAAAGCGGTCCTGTGCCAAACAATGAGCCCATTGCCTTCGATTCAGACGACGAGGTGACGTCGATTCCTACTGCTCACACCCCCGAGGCGGAGGAGGGCGAGTCGGAAGACCGCTCGGCTGACGGCCCACGAAAGCGCGAGCGCGAGACAGAGGAGGACACGGCTGACTCTGGGGAGAAGGGGGAGGATGGCCACGCAAAGGATCCATCCGAGGAGCCGATAGCTGCGGCTCCACTGCGTTCCTTGCCTCCTCTGCCTGTGAAAAAGCCTCGCACTAACATCAGTTTCTTGGCTCCCAGCAGGTTCGTCGACCTTGGTGGCGAGTAAGTATTCGAAACACTGCTGTTTGTTTTTTACTGTTGCATAGTTTGTCAATTGTGATTTATGAAAAGTTTGCCCAACTGTAGTGACTCTTCTGATGAAGATCTTCCCCCCCCCCCCCCTCTGCCGAAGGAGAAGAGTAGCGCTGCCTCGACTGTTCACGTGCACCAGCCGGAGGTGCTGGTGAGTGAAGAACAGACGCCTGTAGCAGATACGGTGGTGCCGCCAGAGCCTGAGCCTGCAGCTGGTGATGACGAAGCTACGGCCACATGTGTTCCCGCCTCGACTTCTGCTTCTGCGGACCACGTAAGCTAAACATCCACCACCCAGCTTGTTATCGGGTGCGCAAGAGCGCTCCCGATGGGAGTAGCCCCCGAGGCTATGTGTGACTACTTGTAGTTGTGCATAGACTCGAAATTTCGTTACTCTGATATTTGTGCTCCTGCCACTTGTAGCCTTTTATGCGCGAGCTGCTGAAAGCCGGTGCTCAATATGTGCACATGGAGACTGAGGTCACCTCTCTCCGGCAACAGCTTGAGGACGCCAAGAGTGAGTTGTTTTGCTAAAAAGGAATTTTGCAGAACGTCCTCTGTGTTTTGCGCTTATTGACGCGCTTTCCTTTACAGAGTCAGCATCTGCTGCTGAGGTAGCGAGGGACAACGCTGCCCGTCGGGTTGCTGACTTTGAAAAGCGACTGCTAGCTGCCAACGAGAGGGAAGATCAGGAGATTAAGCGACTCGCCTCCTGCAACAGCTCCCTGACTGGTAAGGAACATATTTTTGCTTTTTGTCAGTAAACTTATGAGTGAGTGTCGTGTGACGCACTTTTTGACTCGACAGGAGTACTGGATGGTCCTGCCGCTTCTGGCAAGCGAAGCGTTGGCACCTCTCTCGAGGAGAATGTGGACGCCATAGAGACTGCCAGTGCCAAAGCGGCGGAGATGCTGACAAAGGCCTCGAGTACTCTTGCTGCGCTTCATGGGAGCGTCTTCCCCGAGGGTGAACTACCATCACTTTTGATGAGTTGGTGGACCTCTTTGGTCCGGAGGGCACCGCCGTCGCCAAGTTTAGTCGCGAGCAAATGGTAAGTGGTGCTCAGACTACTTTCCTCATGTTGCTCGCGCATGGCTTCAAGGGAAACTTTGACAAGGCGACGTCGGAGTTTCCCAAAGGACCTAGTGGCAAGACTGCAACGCTTAACCAGTGGATGGATATCGCCCACAAGTATTCCCAGCAGTTAGTAAAAACCGTGGAGGATAGGGCGGCAAAAGTCCAGGCGAGGAAAGCATCATCCCAGAAGTTGATGACCAGCGAGTAGTCGTTGCTGTAGTTTAGCACTTTGGCGATGTATGCCTTTTCTTTTGCCTTTTGGTTGTAAAGAATGAACCTGTTATTTTTGTACTCTAGTTGAACCTTGGGCGCGACCCACTTGACACATAAAGTGGTGCTATTATGTCTTATTCCAGTTTATACTGTTCTTTTCTGAATCGACCAGCCCCGAGTCTGTTGGATAGGGGGTGGTTTTTGATTCTGCATCGAGCTTATGTCTTGTATTATTTTCTGTAGCATGGAGCTCTTGGTGCATCAGCTGGCTCTTCTGCAGGGAGTGCCGCTCCCAAGAGGAACACTCGAAGCAAGAATGACCAAAATATTATTGACTACCTTCAGCAGAAGTTGTCAGATGTGAAACAAGAGCTGAAGGATGCGAAGAGTGCTCTAGCTGATCTTCAGTCGAGGCCTTCACCTGCTGCGGAGCGGGAAGCCTTTTTACTTGCGGAGTTGGAGAATGTGAACCATCAGCTAGAGTGTAAGTTCACCCGACGGGATCATCGGGTTTGCTGTACTTTGCTTGTTCTGATAATTTTGCCTGCATTTGTATAGGCATATGTTTTGATGAGCCAGCGGAGGAGGTGCGTTTGCGCGATCGGCTGGATGGTTACGCCAGCAGTTCGGGATACTCCACCCACCCTTTCTGGTCAGATAGGGCGAAAGTCACGTGCTGGCCAAGCTTCTGGACCGTTCCTGGCACGCGGCTATTTTGCTGGAGACCTGCAGGCCAGCCCTGGCTCGAGTGCATCGTTATGTTCCCATTGAACGAGCAACCTCAAAGCCTGGCGGAGCTGTTGAAGAGCTTCCGCGCGGGCAAGGCCATTAAGAAATTTGTGCGAGAGCAACTTATTGGCGGGGCCAATATTGCACTTGGGTTTGTTCGGTCCCATCGCCCAAACCTGGACTTGAAGAAAATTGCGCTAGGCCCGCCACCAGTGCCCGGTGGTGGACCTATGCCCATGCAAGAACACTACGACGCGACCCGTGAGGACGCACTCGTTATGGTCCATCGAGTTTTGAAAGAAGAAACGAACTGGGTGGAGCCGAAGGAGGAAACATCTGAGTAGGTTAGAATGCGGTGTTTGTACAAATTTGAGTTGTGATGTATAGACATCTTTGCTGCGTTGCTGCAGCATGTGTATGTTTGTAAAATTTTCTTTGTTTGCACGGGGGCAAGCCCCCGAGCATTCAGATTCTCATGAATTTTTGATGTAGCGCAGCCCCCGAGTCCTCGAGTGCGACGGAGTTTGTAATTTTTGTATGGCGTAGCCCCGAGCCTTCGGGTGTGGTTAAGTTTTTTGTATTTGTGAAAAAAAATTAAACAGCGTAGCCCCCGAGCCTTCGGGTGTGGCTGAGGCGTTTGCTTTTGTTCGACCTCATACGGCTCAGCCCCCGAGTGTTCGGGTGCGGCCAGGGTGCTTGTTTTTGTTGAACTTGTATGGCTCAGCCCCCGAGTGTTCGGGTGCGGCCAAGGGGAACGTGTTTGTTTTATGCGAAAAATAAAGAATGAGAGGAACATTGATTTGTATTCCACTTTTTGTAAGCTAAGCTGCAGGCCGCCTCATTAAAAACCTTCCAGCCCCCTTAGGTACCCTGGTAAGGAAAAGAGCACGTCTGAAACCTGCTGCTATCCAACATATCGCCTATTACATTTGGTGATTGAGCGCTCTAAGCATAGAAACGACGCAGGTGCGCAACGTTCCATGGGTTGTGGGAGAATTCTCCCGTCTTCGCGTGCTTCAGTCGATATGCTCCTCCATCGATGACCTCTGTGACGATGAAGGGTCCCTCCCATGGGGAGGCGAGCTTGTGCACCTTCTTCTGCTTCAGGCGAACGACCAGGTCTCCCACCATGAAGGACCTGGTGCGCAGTCGACGGCCATGGTAGTTGCGGAGGTTTTGCTGGTAGACAGATGTATGGGCGAGCGCGATGTCGCGGGCTTCATCCAGCATGTCGACGTCGTCTGCAAGTGCCTCCTCCGTGTCTTCTTCCCGTAGGCGGTGACCCTGGGTGCGTCGAATTGAAGGTCGAATGGTAGGACTGCCTCTGCACCGTACACCATGAAGAACGGTGTGTACTGAATTGACCTGTTTGGAGTAGTTCGGAGGCTCCAGAGGACAGACGGTAGTTCTTCGACCCACACGCCTGCCGCTCGCTTGAGTGGCACCAGGAGCCTTTTCTTGAGCCTGCTGCATATGATCCCATTGGCTTTCTCCACCTGACCGTTTGATTGCGGGTGTGCTACCGACGCATAATTGAGCTTGATGCCCTGATCTTTGCAGAAGTCGCGGAACTCCTCCGCCGTGAAGTTTGTCCCGTTGTCAGTGATGATGCTATGAGGGACCCCGAAGCGGTATATGATGGACCTGATGAAATTGACCGATGTCGAGGCAGTCGAGTTTGTGATGGGGACTGCTTCAATCCACTTGGTGAACTTGTCGACTGCCACCAAGAGGTGTGTGTGTCCTCCGCGAGAGGATTTCTTGAGTGGCCCAACCATGTCGAGTCCCCACTGGGAGAAAGGCCAGGCTAGCGGGATTGTCTTCAGTTCGGACGCTGGTGTGTGCGGCTTGGTTGCGAACTTCTGGCACCAAATACACTTCTTTACGATGTCCTCTGCGTCTCTGAGTGCCGTGGGCCAGTAGAACCCCGCTCGGAAAGCTTTGGCCACGAGGGCTCGACTGCTTGCAAAATATCCGCAGGTCCCTGCGTGTATGTCTCGAAGGATGGCCTCGCCGTCTTCGTGTGCTATACACCTCTGGAGGACCCCCGATATGCTGCGTTTGTACAGCTCACCGTTAATGATGGTATATGCTTTAGCGCGCCTGGTGACTCGACGTGCTTCCACCATGTCTTCTGGGAGCTCGCCGTGCTTCAAGTATGCTATGAAGCGGTGTGTTCACGTTGGCTCGATGAGGAGGACTTCGACTGGCGGATCCTCTGTGCTGGGCGCCCAATTCTGGGCTGCGACTGGTGCAGTCGAAGTTTGGGGCGTAGCCTTCTGCTTGATCTTGATGGAGCGGTGCTCGATTTTCTCGAGGAAGGCGCCGGCTGGTACCGGTGCTTTTGTGGAGCCGAGATTGGCGAGTATGTCCGCTTCTTCATTGCTTTCGTGTCCAATGTGGCTCAATTCGCACCCGTCGAAGTTTCCTTCCATGGCGTTGTACAGCTCACGGTATGCGATCATATTATCTGCAATGACATCGCAGGTCTTCATAGTTTGCTGCACCACCAGGTTCGAGTCGCCGTAGATCATGAGTCGAGTGCAGCCACATGCCTTGGCCATCTTCATGTCGTGCAACAAGGGCTCGTACTCTGCCTCGTTGTTGGAGGGTTTGGGGAAATCCATCTGCAGGACGTAGCGGAGCTTGTCGCCTTTTGGTGATATGAGTACGACGCTTACGCCTGCACCCTTGTGCTTCTTCGACCCGTCGAAATACATGGTCCAAGAGTTGGACAAATCTGGGACCGCGGGTAACTGGGCTTCGATCCACTCGGTGGTGAAGTCAGGTAGGACTTGTGCCTTGATTGCTTTCGGGTGCTCATACCTAATGTCTCGAGGTCCCAGCTTGATGACCCACTTGGCGACTCGCCCGGTTGCGTCAGGGTTTGTGAGGATGTCACGGAGCCCTGCCGAACTCACGACGGTTATCGGGTGTTCGGTGAAGTAGTGTACGACCTTTCGTGATGACATGAACACAGCGTAGGCTAGCTTCTGATGATGCGGGTACCGCTGTTTTGATGTAGAGAGAACCTCGCTAAGGTAATATACGGGTCTCTGTATGCCGTGGGGATGTCCCTCTTCCATGCGTTCGACGACGAGCACGGTGCTGACCACCCGATTGGTGGCGAACACGTACAGGAACAGCGGCTCACGTTCTTGAGGCGCCACCAGGATCGGAGGGCTCGTCAGCATACGCTTGAGGTCGTCAAAGGCTGCTTGTGCTTCTGGCGTCCACTCGAAGTTTTCCGATTTCTTCATCAGCTGATAGAACAGGAGCGCCTTTTCGCCTAGTTTGCTGATGAAGCGGTTGAGGGCCGCGACTCGACCGGCCAGCCTCTGGATCTCTCAAAGCTTTGTCGGAGGTGGCATAGTTAGGATGGCCTGTATCTTCTCTGGGTCTGCCTGGATACCTCGAGATGAGACGAGGTACCCCAAGAGCCGTCCGGCGGGCACGCCAAAGACACACTTCTTAGGATTGAGCTTGATCTTGTAGTGTTTGAGGTTGGCGAATGTTTCGCGCAGGTCGTCGAGGAGTGTAGCCTCCTTTTTGTTTTGATGACGATGTCGGCCACATAGACTTGGACGTTGCGTCTGATTTTCTTCCTGAGGCAGTTTTGCATCATACACTGGTACGTAGCACCTGCATTCTTGAGCCCGAACTGCATAGTTGTGTAGCAGTAGACACCGTAAGGTGTGATGAAGGCAGTCTTGTCTTCGTCTTTGATGGCTACATGTTGGTGAACCCCAAGAGGAAGGTTATGATGTAGACAGCAGAAGTTTTCCCTTGAGAAATCTACCCAAGGTTATCAATCCAGTAGGACTTGACGATCTATCGGAAGGTTGTTGATGTTGACTCCCCCTGGCGCTAGGGAGCTTGCACCAACGTGGAATCTGCACAGACACAAACCAGAACTTTGCCCAACACGAAACAGAGAGGTTGTCAATCTCTCCGGTCTTGCAGAAACAAAGAGTTAAACGTATGGTGTGGAAAACAGCAGGAAAAACAGCAAGTAACAGGAAACAGATGATTGCAGCAGGTTGTGTAAACAGTATGAGGAAATTGGACCAGGGTCCACAGTTCACTAGTGGTGTCTCTCTCAGAACAGATAACTAGCATGTTGGGTAAACAAATTACAGCTGGGCAATTGACAAATAGAGAGGGCATAACAATGCAATACATGCCAAGATGTCTACTATGAAATCTAGTTGGGCATTACAACAAAGTACATAGACCGTTATTCCAACAGCATCTATGCCTAAATAATCCACCTTCAAGGCAGCATCCGCATCCATTCAGTATTAAGTTGCTAACAACAGATTATTGCATGAAGTAAAGTGTGTAATGTAATCAATACAAGTGCCCTTGGACACTGCACCAATGTTTTATCCCTAGTAGCAACAGCACATCTACCATCTTAGACCTTTCTGTCACTGATCCAGATATCTAGAGACTGAACCCACTATCGAGCATAAATACCCCCTCTTGGAGTCACAAGCATCTACTTGGCCAAAGCATCTACTAGCAACGGAGAGCATGCAAGATCAAGAGCACATAGATAAACAACTTGAATAAACATGGTATCAATATTCATCGGATCCCAGCAAACACAACATCTAGCATTACAATAAGATGATCTTGATCATGTTAGGCAGCTCACAAGATCTAAACATGGAGGCACAAGGTAGAGAGACAACCATCTAGCTACTGCTATGGACCCGTAGTCCAGGGGTGGACTACTCACGCATCACTCCGGAGGCAGGCATGGTGATGTAGAGCCCTCCGGTGATGATCTCCCCTCCGGCAGGGTGCCGGGAAGAGCTTCAGAACTCCTCCGATCTGAGATTGACGATGACGGCCGCGACGGAACTTTTCGTGGAATATGATCGACCGTAATAGGGTTTTCGCGTCGCGGAGAATATATAGGCGAAGAGGCGGCGTCGGTGGCCGAGGGGGGCCACCACGCCATAGGGGGGCGCGGGCCCACCCTGGGCCGCGCCCTAGTGTGGCGTGGCCCCCTGGTGGGTCTGCTCCGACTCCCCTTTGGACTCCGTGATCTCCTCGTGATATTATTGACGATGTCTTTTGTTTCGTCCAATTCCGAGAATATTTCCTTAATAGATTTTCTGAAACCAAAAACAGCAGAAAACAGGGAACTGGCACTGTGGCATCTTGTTAATAGGTTAGTCCCAGAAAATGCATAAAAATGATATAAAGTGTAACCAAAACATGTAGCAATTGATATAATAACAGCATGGAACATCAAAAATTATAGATACGTTTGAGACGTATCAAGCATCCCCAAGCTTAGTTCCTGCTCGTCCTCGAGTAGGTAAACGATAAAAACAGATAATTTTTGAAGTGACATGCTACCAACACAATCTTTGATCAAATAACAATGTAATGCACATGATCTGAATGAAGTGATCCAAGCCAATGGTCTATAGTTTGCAAGCAAGTAAATAAAGAGTAAACATAAGTGATCACACAAGTGCAAACTTTCATGAATAACACTATAAAACATTTAGAGATATAATAGTCTAACATAATAGTTAGTTCACAGCAGCAATAATTCTCAACATGAAAGTGTTTGTATCAACACAAAGGAAGATAATAGCTTCAGCTTTTGCTTCAACTTTCAACATGTATATCATATAGATAATGTCAATGCAAAGAATATGATCAACCAAACACAAAGTTATGTAAAAACTGTTATACTGGAGTTGACAATGATGTTTGCTTAAGTAGACAGAAAGAAGTGGGAAAACTGACTCAACATAAAAGTAAAAGAATGGCCCTTCGCAGAGGGAAGCAGGGATTAACATCATGTGCTAGAGCTGTAGTTCCCGAAGGCATATAGAGAGCATAAAATATTGTTTTGTAAGGTAATGGTGTATACAGGTGTCAACAAATCAAATAGCAGGTACTTGTCATCTTCCATGGCTAACTAACTTTTAGAGCGGTTCCGAGAGTTTTTAGGACTGCACTTGTAACAAGCACTTATTGGTGACACTCCTCCCAACCATTTACTTTCCACAAACCATGGCTAACCGAATCCTCGGGTGCCCACCAACATTCACCATGGAGGAGTGTCTATTTATTTATTTATAGGGTGGACTAACCAGCTCTTTAATGCAAAATAAAAGGTGGAGAAGCAGATGAAGCTGCCAATCCTTGTAAATTAATTAGCATGGAAGATGACAAATCTCACTACTACGTCCTTATGAGCTTTTCAAGTAGTGACACAAAAAGGAAATGTAACAGTTTTGAGTAGTTAGTAGATAGCACATGAAGAAATTTACTTGGAATGGTGAAAACACCACATAATAGGTAGGTATGGTGGACACAGGTGGCATGGATTTGGCTCAAGGTTTTGGATGTACAAGAAGCATTCCCTCTTAGTACAGAGTTTAGGCTAGCAAGGTTATTATAAGCAAACATCATTATCAACTGGAATAGCAAGAGTGTACATAAAACACAAGGTTTGACGAACCATAGACTCCCACTGTCTTCCTTGTTAACACATAGCCTTCATCCAAAAATTATCTAGACTACTATGGACTTCCAATTATGCAACAGATTATTATAGCAGAAAATCCTTATAGTAGTTCTTCATTAATAGCCATTACTTACATGATGCACAAGCTTAAACATTAATTACTTGACAGCTCAAAACAATTGGCAAGCATCAAATTACTCAAGACAACGATCTAAAAAGATTCATGTAAGCATTTTATACCACTACCACATGCATAGCATTTTTCTGGTCCAACCAAACACCAATCAACTTATTTGACAACTCTCCAAACAGATATAAGTGAAGCAAGAGAGTACTTTCTTCAAAAGAAACTGAAAGCTCTAACAAGAGATGTATGAAAAACTGAGAGCTAACAGCAATAACAGCAACTAGACAGGAATACTCAACAAGTATAAGTGAAGCACAAGAGTATTCTAATGAAAAAGTGGAGCGTGTCTCTCTCCCAAACATGAATACTAGGATCCAACAAGTATAGCACAGCAAACAAAACAAAACAAACTGAAAACAAAAACACACTGACGCTCCAAGGAAGAGTACACTAGCATGAAGCAATAAAAATATAGCACCATTAGAGATGACCTGATAATTTGTAGATGAAGAAGGGGATGCCTTGGGCATCCCCAAGCTTAGATGCTTGAGTCTTCTTGAAATATGCTGGGGAGGTAAGCCTCCCCAAGCTTAAGCTCTTCACTCTTCTTGATCATGTAATATCATTCTCCTCTATCAACACTTGAAAACTTCCTTCACACCAAAACTTAACAGCTTTTCTCATTAGCAGGTTAGTGCACTAAAAGATAATACTTCAAAGTTCTAGCAAAGACAAAACTCACAAGCCAACTATTTTAAACATTAGCCACTGTTACTAGGCTCAAGTGGGCACTTTTACACGAAAAGAAACCACTTAAAAACTTGTAAAAGAGAGAATGCAAAATAAAAGACAGAATCTGTCAAACCAGAACAGTCTGTAATGACGAATTTTTTCGAGGCACTTACGATGCTCAGATGAAAAACTTTTGAAATAATGAAAGTTGCGTAACATCATCAGGAACATGCACAAAAAGTTTCAGCATTTTTCGATTTTTTCTGATTTTCTACTGAATTAAACGGTGACGAACAGCAATCTGTCCCAATGCAGTCCCGAAAATAAAAACCAACTTTGCATTAGTAACTCTCCTTGGCACAACAAAACAGCAAATAAAAGATACAAAGGAGTTGCTACAGAGGTAAACAAGCATCCTTGACTCAAGAAAACAAAAATAAAACAGCAAATAAAAACATGGGTTATCTCCCAGAAGTGCTTTTCTTTAATGCCTTTGAGCTAGGCATGAAGAGATGCATCAAGTATTGTCAAGACCAGAAAATCCAAAACCATAATTTGTCTTGACACTAGTATCATGTGAGTATTTCATCTTCTTCCTAGGGAAGTGTTCCATACCTTTCTTGAGTGGGAATTGAAATTTTATATTCCCCTCTCTCATATCAATAACAGCACCAACAGTTCTCAGAAAAGGTCTTCCCAAAACAATAGGACAAGAAGGATTGCATTCAATATCCAAAACCACAAAATCAACAGGGACAAGATTGTTATTAACCATTATCAAAACATCATCAACTTTTCCTAAAGGTTTCTTCATAGAAGAATCAGCAAAGTGAACATCCAAATGACATTTTTCCAAAGGTGCAAGCTTGAGAATATCATATAAATTTTTAGGCATAACCGAAATACAAGAACCAAGGTCACACAAAGCATTGCATTCAAACTCACTCAGTTTCATTTTAATAACAGGTTCCCAATTATCATCTAACTTCCTAGGGATAGAAGCTTCAAGTTTTAATTTTTCTTCCCTAGCATGCATGAGAGCTTTGATAATATGTTCAGTAAAAGCCATATTTATTTTACTAGCATTAGGACTCTTAGCTAGCTTTTGCAAGAACATGATGACTTCAGTTATGTTACAATTTTCGAAATTGAAGTTGTTGTCATAAAAAACAATGGAGCAATTATCACCAACACCTCTAAAAATTTCAGCACTTTTACTAGGAACAAAAGTAGTGCTATCAGGCAATTTAAAACTTTTTGTAGAGGTAGTAGAGACATTTCCAACACTTATTATCTTTTCACTAACAGTAGGGGGCGCATTAGCACTAGAGGCTACATTTGTTTCATTAGTAAAAATAGTGCAAACTCTAACAGCAGCTGTTGTACTATTATTTTCTTTAATAGCTTCGGGTTTAGCTGCCATTTTATTTATCAAGGAGGTTTGAGAATCTGACAAATTCGAAACATAAGTCTCAGTATTAGAAATCCTAGTTTGCAAACCTGAGATTTCATTATTTAGATTTTCAATTTGGTGACTTATATTCCTTAGCATACTAGATTGTTCCTCCATCATTCTAGTGAATATCTTATTTTGCTCAAATTGCTTTTGCATAAAATCCTTAGTTGCTTTCTCAACCTCTATCATTCTTTCTTCACTAACCATGCCAAACTTGCCATTAGGACTTCCATAAGAGTTGCTACCATTAGAAGGATATGGCCTATAATTGTTGCTACCAAAATTATTCCTATAGCATTGTTGTTGAAGTTGTTATTTTTAATGAAGTTTACATCAACATTTTTCTCATCATGAGCAACCAAAGAAGCAAGAGGAATATTATTTGGATCCACAACACCATGTCCATTCGAAAGCATAGTCATAATAGCATCAACTTTATCACTCAAGGAGGAAATTTCCTCAACAGAATTTACCTTCTTACCAGTTGGAGCCCTTTCAGTGTGCCATTCAGAATAATTTACCATCATATCATCAAGAAGCTTTGTAGCAGCACCCAAAGTGATGGACATAAAGGTCCCTCCAGCAGCCGAGTCCAATAATTCCTTGAGAAAAATTTAGTCCTGCATAAAAGGTTTGGATGATCATCCAAGTAGTCAGTCCATGAGTGGGCAATTTTTAACCAAAGACTTCATTCTTTCCCAAGCTTGGGCAACATGCTCATTATCAAGTTGCCTAAAGTTCATAATACCACTTCTCAAGGAGATAATTTTAGCAGGAGGATAATATTTTCCAATGAAAGCATCTTTGCATTTAGTCCAGGAATCAATACTATTTCTAGGCAAAGATAGCAACCAATCTTTAGCTCTTCCTCTTAAGAGAAAGGAAACAATTTCAGCTTAATAATATCACTCTCTACCTCCTTATACTTTTGCATATCACAAAGTTCAACAAAGTTGTTTAAGTGGGCAGCAGCATCATCAGTACTAACACCAGAAAATTGCTCTTTCATAACCAGATTTAACAGTGCAGGCTTAATCTCATAAAATTCTGCTTTAGAAGCAGGTGGAGCAATGGGTGTACAGATAAAATCATTGTTGTTTGTGCTAGTAAAGTCACACAACTTAGTATTTTCAGGATTACTCATTTTAGCAAGCCTAAAACAAGCAACAGGGCAACTCGAAATTAAAAACTAGATGCAGGAATTTAATTTTTTTGGGTTTTTGATTTTTAACAGCAAGCAAAACAAAACTAAAACAAGACAAAAAACAAAGTAAAGAGATTGGAACTGAGAGACTCCCCTTTCCAATAGCCTCCAAGTCCCCGGCAACGGCGCCAGAAAACAGCTTGATGGCTACGTGTTGGTGAACCCCAAGAGGAAGGTTATGATGTAGACAGCAGAAGTTTTCCCTTGAGAAATCTACCCAAGGTTATCAATCCAGTAGGACTTGACGATCTATCGGAAGGTTGTTGATGTTGACTCCCCTGGCGCTAGGGAGCTTGCACCAACGTGGAATCTGCACAGACACAAACCAGAACTTTGCCCAACACGAAACAGAGAGGTTGTCAATCTCTCCGGTCTTGCAGAAACAAAGAGTTAAACGTATGGTGTGGAAAACAGCAGGAAAAACAGCAAGTAACAGGAAACAGATGATTGCAGCAGGTTGTGTAAACAGTATGAGGAAATTGGACCAGGGTCCACAGTTCACTAGTGGTGTCTCTCTCAGAACAGATAACTAGCATGTTGGGTAAACAAATTACAGCTGGGCAATTGACAAATAGAGAGGGCATAACAATGCAATACATGCCAAGATGTCTACTATGAAATCTAGTTGGGCATTACAACAAAGTACATAGACCGTTATTCCAACAGCATCTATGCCTAAATAATCCACCTTCAAGGCAGCATCCGCATCCATTCAGTATTAAGTTGCTAACAACAGATTATTGCATGAAGTAAAGTGTGTAATGTAATCAATACAAGTGCCCTTGGACACTGCACCAATGTTTTATCCCTAGTAGCAACAGCACATCTACCATCTTAGACCTTTCTGTCACTGATCCAGATATCTAGAGACTGAACCCACTATCGAGCATAAATACCCCCTCTTGGAGTCACAAGCATCTACTTGGCCAAAGCATCTACTAGCAACGGAGAGCATGCAAGATCAAGAGCACATAGATAAACAACTTGAATAAACATGGTATCAATATTCATCGGATCCCAGCAAACACAACATCTAGCATTACAATAAGATGATCTTGATCATGTTAGGCAGCTCACAAGATCTAAACATGGAGGCACAAGGTAGAGAGACAACCATCTAGCTACTGCTATGGACCCGTAGTCCAGGGGTGGACTACTCACGCATCACTCCGGAGGCAGGCATGGTGATGTAGAGCCCTCCGGTGATGATCTCCCCTCCGGCAGGGTGCCGGGAAGAGCTTCAGAACTCCTCCGATCTGAGATTGACGATGACGGCCGCGACGGAACTTTTCGTGGAATATGATCGACCGTAATAGGGTTTTCGCGTCGCGGAGAATATATAGGCGAAGAGGCGGCGTCGGTGGCCGAGGGGGGCCACCACGCCATAGGGGGGCGCGGGCCCACCCTGGGCCGCGCCCTAGTGTGGCGTGGCCCCCTGGTGGGTCTGCTCCGACTCCCCTTTGGACTCCGTGATCTCCTCGTGATATTATTGACGATGTCTTTTGTTTCGTCCAATTCCGAGAATATTTCCTTAATAGATTTTCTGAAACCAAAAACAGCAGAAAACAGGGAACTGGCACTGTGGCATCTTGTTAATAGGTTAGTCCCAGAAAATGCATAAAAATGATATAAAGTATAACCAAAACATGTAGCAATTGATATAATATCAGCATGGAACATCAAAAATTATAGATACGTTTGAGACGTATCAGTCTTCTTCTTTCATCCTTATCTGGTTGTAGCCCGAGTAGGCATCCAGGAAGGATAAGCGCTCGCATCCTGCCGTTGAGTCGACAATCTGGTCGATTCGTGGCAGGGGGAAGTGGTCCTTCGGATAGCATTTTTTGATGGCGGTGAAGTCGACGCACATGCGGAGGATCTTTGAATTCTTCTTTGGTACCAGGACGGGGTTGGCAACCCAGTCTGATTTCTTGATCTCTCGAATGAACTTCGCGTCCAATAATCTGTCGACTTCTTCTCCGATGGCTACGCGTTTCGGCTCAGAGAACCGGCGCATTGTTTGCTTCACAGGTTTAGCATCTGGAAAGAGTTGGAGGGAGTGCTCGGCGAATTCCCTGAGAATACCTGGCATGTCCACTGGACAGCAGGCAAAGATCTCCCAGTCCTCACAGAGGAATTCGACGAGCGCGCCTTCCTATGCGGAGTTTAAGCTTGATGACACGTTGACCGTCTTGGTTAGGTCCGTTGGGTGGACCTGGCGTGCTCATGTGTCGTTTGTTGCGCTAAAAGCGGCGTCGGGTGCCTGCTTCTTGGCTTCAGGGAACAGGGTGTGGTCGTTGTTGATGGAGAGCTCCTGGAGTTGCTCCTGCATCCCGAACATCTCGGAGATTTTGCTGAATTCTTTGTCGCAGTTATCGGAGCGTTGGAAGTTGCCCTTCATGGTGATGATTCCCTTGGGTCCTGGCATCTTTACCATGAGGTAGGCATAGTGCGGGACCGCCATGAACAGAGCAAACGTCGGGCGCCCCAGGATTGCGTGATACTGCGACTTCCAGTCGACGACCTCGAAGTTGATCTTCTCCGTTTGAAAGTTTCCGGCTCGCCGAAGACGATTGGGAGTTGTATTGTGCCAAGGGGCGAGACTGCTTTGCCTGGGACTATGCCGTGGAAGGTGGTGTCCGACTCTGGCAGGTTTTCGACTGAATGATTCATCTTGCGGAGCGTGTCCGCGAATATGATGTTGATTCTGCTCCCTCCATCCATGAAGACCTTGGACATGGCGTAGCCACCAATCTGGGCTTCGAGTACTAGGGCAGCGTGCCCTGGTCGAACCACAGCTGGGGGGTGATCTTCACGAGAGAACGTTATGCTAGTTTCGGACCCTTCAGGTATTCGGGTACCGCTGGAGGCGCCATGATAGCCATGTTGACCTAGCGATTGATCAGTTTCTGCTCCCTGTTGGATGGTCACCCCTTTTGTATCATGTTCATCTGCCGCGGGCCTCAGGATACCGATCCGCCGAGTCCGCCGGAGCTTCTATGCGCGCCTGATGATGTATCGCACCCACCATGTGCGCAGTTGGGCCTGCGGGTAGGGCAGGAGGATTGGGAGGTGGAGGTTGTGTGACTCCCTTTGCGGCTGTGCCAGGAGTTGTTTGCAAGCGTTTCATGTACGCATTTGTTAGCCTTGTGAATTTTCTGCAGTCCTTTACCAGGTGGCTGGAGTGGAGTTTGCCGTCTTGGTCTTTGAACATGTGAAACCTGCACTCCTCGTCCAGCTCTAAGTCACCCGAACCTCCGGGCGAGTCGTCGCGGCGTTTGCGCCACTCTTGCTTGCGGTATCCGTCTTTGCGTTGTCCATAGTCAGAGCGATCGTCCTGGCGGCCTCTGCCGCGATCATCCTGACGGCCTGCGCTACGGCCTCGCTCATCGCGAGTGTCAGCGTAGCCAGCCACCACGATTTCGACTCCGTCTTGGTTGTCATAGTGGTGAGATTTCCGTTTTCGTCTTCTGTCGCGGCCGTCCCTACGGCTCCAGCTGTCGTGGTCGTTGTTGTTGCGCGGGGACCCGTGGTGCTCTCGCACCGAGTCCTCTCCGTCTGCCCACTCATTGGCTATCTTCATGAACTGCGCGATGGACTTTGGCTTTTCGCGTCCTAATACTTCCTGGAGGTCACGCCTGGCAACGCCACAAGTGAATGCGTGGATTGCCCTGTCCTCCGACACTACGCCGATGGAGTTTCGCATGGTTGTCCATCGTCGGATGTACTCTCGCAGCGGCTCGTCTGATTGCTGTTTGCAGGCTTGCAGCTCTGTGAATGTCGCTGGCCGGTCACGTGTTGCGAGAAAGTTTTTGATGAAATCCTCCCGGAAGTGATCCCAGGAGTCGTACGAGCCTTCGGGTAGGCTCTTCAGCCAGTCCCGCGCAGTCCCCGACATCATGAGCTGGATGTACTGCATTGCCGTTGTCGTAGAGCCTCGCTGACACGAGACTGCTATCTTGTAATCCTCCAGCCAGGACGACGGCTCTTGGCTGCCGTCGAACTTGGGTGTTTCAGATGTGAGCCAGAACCTTTTGGTCATCCTTGACTCGCGGATGCGTCGGGTGAAGCACAGTGACCCGCAAGGCTCCCGATCTTCGTCGGAGTACGAGTCGCTGCTGCTAGGGGACCGCGTGGATCTTCTGCTTCTTCCTTTGTTGACTCGACGTTGTGTAGTGGTGTCGCGGAGATCTCCGCCTGTATCGTGCTGTCGATCCCGTGTCGATCACGCCCTGACCGGTCTCGGTCTTCGTGGATGGTTACCGCGCGGTCGCGGCTATCTCGGTTACGTAGCTCTCGTCGCGGGCTGGCACCGCGACGGGATCTGCTTCCTTCAGGACGATCTTCGCCTACGATCAAGGCTTCGCCCGCCATGTTGAGCGACTTGATTTGCTGGCGGTGCAGGGCTGCGTTAGGGTCGCCATCTGGGGGCTGCGTTGCCTTCAGGTATGTGGCCACCGACAGGAGAGCTCCTTGGGCCGTTTTGGGGATGGGGATCCCGTCTTCATCATGTGTCATGAACGACACGTTCAGGTTGCGGGTCAGTGCCGCCCTTTCGCCTTCCGTCAGGCGCTCCAGTCGGGATCGCGGGTGGTGTTGCGTCCGCCCAGAAGATTGGACAGCCGACAGCGCAGCCCGCCGTGCACTCGACGCGCTAGCCGCCTTTTTGCGCTCGTCGAGAGCTGCCTGCAGGTTCTTCAGCCTCAAGTTCTCCTGCCAGAAGATGTATTTATGTGCCACGAGTTCTTCGGGTGTCGAATTCTCGGGCATCATGGTACTGTCGTGTGTAGCTCTGATTGCCTTGATCGCCTGTTCCTTTGTGATGACGATCGTACTGCCGTCTAGCATGGTGACCGTCATAGGGTAGTTTGTCATGTTGGGGCGGTTTTCGCCACTCACCGATGTTTCGGGTGATGTGCCGTTGTTGCCTCCCGTGTACACCATGTAGACTTGGCGGGGAGCGTCATGCGAAAATTTGCTCTCCTTGCCGCTGCTGCGGTCGCCGATGAAGGTGGCTGCAGGGTTGAGGTAGTAGTCGACCATGGTGTGATCGCCGCCGGTGTCGGTGCGGGCGGACTCGACGTCCATCTCGACCTCGTCTGACAAGCCGAGGTATGTTGACGACGTGCTTGGAGTTTCCATCGATGCAGATCCAGTACCCGCTAACAGGGCGAGTGTGAGTCGCTCAGTCGACGGGGACGCGGGTGTTGATGATGGCGCGGGCGATGCAGACGTGACCATCGGTGATGTGGGCGGCAAGGACGCCCCTCCGAGGGCATTGGTGATGGCGGTGGAGTCGAAACAGGCGTGGCCATCGACCTTGCAGGTGAAGACACCGCTATCGGTGCAGATCCAATCGACGGAGATGCGGGTGTCGCAGATTGATGCGAGTTCGCCGAGCAGAACGTCCCTGGCTGGTAAGCGATAAGATTGAAGGACCAAAGGTTATGTTCTCACCTGATTGTAGATCTGAACCCACCGGTTGCAGATCCGGCGAGTGCAGGTTGAAGTCAAAGGAGCCGAAGCAGATCGGTCCCGTGATGGTCACCGGCGAGCTTCCGGTTGCTGATGCACATGGAGCCGGCGAAACCGTGGATCCAGCGCCACTCGTTCCCACAGACGGCGCCAATTGACGAGATGTTAACTCGACAAATCCCATGGTTAGGCACCTAGGGTTGAGATCGGGAGAAAGATTTGGTAGCGCTGGTAGTAACTACGGCTGACAAGCGAGGTTTTACCCAGGTTCAGGCCCCGGAGGGTAACACCCTACTTTCTGCTTGTCTGATTATTGATGATTGTAAACAAGGGAGCTACAATGAAGTCCTGGCGAGATGTCGACCTCGCTAGGGTTTTGGTGGCTATGGTATTGTGTGTCCTTGATCGGCGGCCCTCCCAACCTTTATATAGGAGGCTGGGTCTCGGGGATTCGCAACCGACTAGGTTTACAGGTAAGGTAAGTTCGAACTGCTCTAGTCTACGCTTGACTTGGAGCGTACTCCTCTTCCCTGGGCCTTCTTTGTGGGCCTCAGTCTTGGTTCCTTGATGGGCCTTCATGCGGATCTTGACCTTATACGTGCACCAGGTACCCTCATAGTGGGGCACCCGAAAGGGAAGGCCCACATCAGCCTCCCATCAGGAACGCCAGGTCTATGTTCCGCTTCTTGGCCGCGGTGTTGGTCTTGAGGAGGTCGAGCTTGATGTCCTGCTTGGCCATGATGTCCTTCCACCTCGCGTCCGCCTTCTCCTCTCTCTAGACGGCGTGGCTTTGGGCGTCGGCGATGCACGTCTCGATCGACGCCTGAAGTTGCGCGGCCGCTGGCGCCCGTCTCTCAACGCCTTGGCCTTCTTGTGGCCGTGGACAGGGCGTCCATCAGCCTCTCCTGCTGTCGGCGCGTCCGGGACATACTCCTTCCCTTTGCCGAGATAAAGTCGAACTTGCGCCCACTTCTCACATCCCTCAATCCTTGTGAAGACATGTAGATACTTGAACTCGGCTTGGTCGTTGTCGTTGCGATATGCCTCGAACATCCGGACCACCTACATGGGCAAATCAAGGACGAAGTAAGCAAGCCGGCAAAGAATAGGAAACCAAGGCGAACGAAGCTCACCTCCATCTCAAATTTGGAACCACACTTCGGCTGATTTTGCACCTTTCTTGAATGCCATGCCACTTGTTGCAAGCTTTTTGGATGATCGCCCAATGGCTGGCCATGGCCTTCTCGCCGCCCTCGGTGGTGATCATGTTGTACTCCGGATCAACGATCCAGCGCTCATCGTAAGAGGTTTTGATCCTCTTCCAATAGTTATCCATGTTTTGGTTGTCGCCGGTGATCGGGTCCATGCTCACCGTCATCCATCTTCGGCGAGGAGCACATCTTCCTTGGCGCTCCATTTGATGCGAGGCTCGGCGGGAGGCTTTGGCACCTTTGGCACCCTTTTATTCCTCTTGCCATTGGGCGGCGGTACTCCTTCATCTTCCATGGCTGCCTCCCCGAGTTCGCCATCTCCTTCCTCAGCCCCCTCCTCGGTCTGCTGCATCCCAATCCCGCCGCCCACGCCGCCGGTCTGCTGCGAGTCCATGCCGCCGCTCTGGGTGAAGAAGCCAGGGCTGGATGCCGTAGCTATGGAGCCGCTGGCGATGATCTCCTCCATGTACGCCTCGCCTTGCATTGCGCCGAGCACGCTGAGGGCATCGTGGCCGAAGGGTAGCGCGCAGAGCAGCGACGGCGAGCTTGAGTAGCTCGATGAGCCGGCATACGCCATGTTTATGTCGGACGACATGCGCGGAGGAGGGCAGTGCGGGAAGGCGATGTTGGGGTTGAAGCCCTCGTCGGCGTATTCAGGTGAGAAGTGCCCGTTCCATCGTGGCGAGGGCGACTGCGAGTAGCCGGACGACGAGTACCCAGACGGGGAGGCGATGCCACCTTGGGTGGCCCAGCCGGCGAGTAGCTAGGTAGGGTGAGAAGGGAGGCCGACTCTGATCTTCATCGCCGGCTGATGGCCTTTCACGTAGTTACCCCACAACGGCGCCAGAAAACGGTCTTGACGGCCCTTCGTGTGGTTCCCTGCGTGAAAAGTAAATGGGTTAGGTTGAGACTCCAAGTACAGAGTGTATGTAGTAGTGGAAGACAGTTTTCTCCACGAGGGGTGACTCGAGGGTTTAATATCGAACTCTCGGGGAACCAGTATTTCAGGTGTTATCTCCTTATCCTTCTCTTGAGAACCTGCAACAAAATAAATTGTTTTGTGCCCTCAACCTCACCAAGTGGTTGTCAAGCACAAGGTGTGAGAATGATAATAAAATAAATATGCAAACAGTAGTAAATATGCAATGATGGTAAAATAATATGCAAGGATGATTGTAGTAATGATAAATGATATTTTTGGATTTTTTATGATGAATGCAAGATGTAAAAGTGTTTTTCTATTTTCGGATTTAATAATGGCAGCAAACAAAAGTGGTGATAAAAGTGTTGGAAAGGTGTTTCTTATGATTAAAATGGACCGGGGTTCATGGTTTCACAAATGCACTCTCTTTTGATAACGTGGTAGACAATGGAACGCTAAAATTAACATGTAAGATGGCAAGACATGGTTTGACAAGTTATTAATAATATGGGCATCACGTCCTAACATAGAGATCTCAAGTATAAGTTGTTCTCTCTCTTATGCTCCACCAAGATGCGAACTAAATCATAACACCTTAGTAATTAAGATAAATCAGAGCATAGCAATAAGTTCAATGACATGAAGTTAAAATAAGAACATGCTAGATCTAGTCATGGAGATAGTGGCCAAGGTCACATCCACTCTCCGGTAGCATGGTATTTTTGTTTATCCCTAGTGAGGCAACAAAGTAAGGTAGAAACCCAAGTGGATCGCAGAACTTTCTCTCACGTTCACTGCACTAGCCACCCCCCGTTACTCCAACTAATGCACACGTTCCCCCTCACATGCTCTCATAAACATGCTTGATCATGACAAGTAAATAAGAACGGGGTACATAATATGCATCTACTTTCATAACTGAAACAAAACCATTGCAATCTCAAACATGTATTAACTCATAACAAAGATCCACCACAAAGGAATTACATAGATGATCGTAATCATGTTCAGCAGCTCATACGGTACTAATTAGTGAAGCTCATAGAGAGGAGATACATAAGTTACTTCCACAAACCCATAGTCCAGGGGTGGACTACTCCCTCTTCATCATGGTGTCGGTGGAGATGTTGTTGGAGGGGAAGGAGACCACACCGGCAGCGCCCGTCGGAGTTTTCCCCCTCCAATCTTCAGCTCCAGGTCTCTGTTTCGTGGTTTCTGTGTTTCGGCGGCGCTCTCTTTAGCGAAAGCCCTGGGGGGGTCTATATATAGTCGTTTTTAGGTCAAGATGAAGCTTCGGGAAGAAAGATCGACAGCAGCGGAGTCCCGAGGGCCATTTTGGTGGGTCCCACGCGGTCAGGGAATCTGGCCGCGTGGGCCCACCCCTTTCGGCCTTCTGGTCTCCGTTTCTTCGATTCCTTTGCGCCTACGTTTCGTTCCTTCCAAAAAAGTGATCCCCGTAAAATCTCAGGTCATTTGGACGTCGTTTGGGTCCTGAAACATCAAAATATAGAAAAAGGGGTTTTCTGACAGCGCAGGGTTAATTCCAGAAAAATGGGGAAGTTGTTAATGTAGGAAATCGGGGTAGGCTACGCTAGCACAAATCAAAAATTTCTACCACGATCATCCCGGGAACCCCTGCAAGTAATCGATCACAGAGCACAGATTACCTCTCGACGCGCAGTGCAGCGGAAGACTGACGATGTCGCGCGTCGCTGCCGTGTAGTCGTACTACTCCTCCTCCTAGCGATCCCACGAACCGCGCCTCGCGGATCTCATGAACGGATCGTCCAAGCGCCCCAAGTGTGACGTCTCTATCGGTATCCACACATACAGGGATGGAACACCGCGGTCGGGGTGCTAGCACCGATGACGCGATCTGGTGGAGAGAGTGCGGCGGCTAGGGTTTCCACTGGCGTACCTTTTGCTGCCCACTCCTCTCTTATATATAGTCCTCCTAATGGGCTTCTATATTAGAGGCCCATTAGCACTATAAACCCAATAAGAGATGGATCGTATCCAGTCTCTGTTCCATACCCCTTAAGTGTGTGACCCTATAGGTTCACGTATAAATGGACATGGCGCGAGTACACTACTCGACCAATAATCGGTAGCGGCCTCTAGCAAGACGTGCCGACTCCCAAATACACGTAAAGATCATATCGGACGAACCTTCCACAATATTGTACACTTGTTCCTTTTGCCTCACGATATTGATTAAGCTCAAGGTGAGAACTTGTCATCCTTGTAATAGCCGATCATCTTTCTCGATATCCATGACGCGGAATCCCTGAAACACGGTTAACACTTAACCAGAGTACGGCCATACATTTTCTGGATCCGGTCATTCGAGTGGCCAAGATATATCTCTCCGTTGGACGGAGGGCAAATCCCATCTTGATCAACCATGACTTGCAGCATGTTTCGTGACAAAACCGAAGCTACCTTTATAACTACCCTTTCACGGTGTAGCGTTGGATAGCCCCAAAGTAAAGCCCTTACACATCCCAAACTCACGCGAAGATCTCAGGTCTAAGGAATCAGCATACACATTGTATGAGATCAGCTGATGACATGAAAGAATGGATATTCTCACAGTGTCTCATGGTGGGTCAGTCCAACTCCATGTTCTAACATGAGTCCACATTATTGATCGACATCTCCATGTCAATGATCCGTGAAACATGATCATCCATCAATACATGTGCTAGTCACTGAATCATATGCATCCCTCATATGATTGTTGACCAGGAACCTATTTCGAATAACATCATAGAGATAATGGGTTTCACAAATGAATCACGTATTCATTAACCAATATCATGATAGTTTATTCAAGGACGGAATGACAATTATTCTTTTGTCAGAGATTCATAAACATGTGGAAATATCATCATCAATATGATTGCCTCTAGGGCATATTTCCAACAGTCTCCCACTTGCACTAGAGTCAATCATGTATCACTATACAAGAATCGAGTAACACTTACTCATCGGTGCATCTAACACTTAGATTATGGTTTACGCTTTGCTGGCGGTGCAATAACATTTGTTGCCCGTGCATCAATTGCAAATAACGAAATTCGGCCTCTCGCATGGAACAATTCCAGCTCACCGTCTTTCAAAACATAACATGAACGATTATGAACTTGGTAATGAGCAGTAACGTAACCTTTACTAACAGCTCCACTAACCATTTGAAACAATCCTTTTGTGCTTCTGAAGCACCCGAGGATTTAAATCATAGCTGAGTGACTTTCACTCGAATTTGACTGATATTTGTTCATGCCACGCATAACAAATTACATATCCTTTTGGTATTCATCATGAAATCATGGTGACATACTAATTTATGGACACTTCAACAATCATTACTTCACTAAGAAACTATTTTCTTCTGAAGATTACAAGGATTCAATTATTAGAATATTATCCTGATCTTCATTTCTCCACATGCATGATCAATACGAGTGTACTCCCACTAATCTTGTTGCAAAATAAGACTTCTTATTGTATTGGCAAAATCAAACATTTTGACTATGTCAAACAATAACGTTCACTCACAAAAGATTTTAGCATCACAATAGACTAGAAGATTTCATTATGTTCAACAATTTGAACTTCAAGAAACACTTCACCACTACTTGTGTCATCCAGGTTCATAACCTTAATGACATGCATAAATCTATTACGAGTGTAATGGTTCAAAACCATTTTCTTGAGTCAGGGTCCATCACGCTCCTTCATGTACAAGTCGTATTACCGATGAGTACATGACCTGCGCTCTCTGGGTAGGCACGTCTCAAACAAATTTGAGTCGCGTCGTGCTCCCACTAATTCTATTAGAGAAACAATTTCTCTTAGAAAGACATTTCGGAACGGCAAACATTTTGCCCTCTTCATAACGCTATGATGACCTCATGAAACGGCAACTCAGGACGCCTCCTAATCCATATCATATACGGTGTCTTTCATATGGTCTCATATAGCAGAACCCAATTCTACATTAGAACAACTCATTCTTATGTGCAACAGAAAAAGAACTTCAGACAAGAAAGGTTTACCATTGATCTAACCATGTCTAACAAGGTTTGATCATATATATATACCATCCGAATGGTCCAACATTTGGATGCTTCGGTGGCTATAGCAATAGTGGAACAATTCCACATTGCTACACATGGTTACCGTGTATAGCTCAATTATATACGTCTATGATCAAATCATAGAATATTAATTTCTTGCCATACATTTATCTAATGTTGTGAAACTATGCGACTTTGTCATAACTAAGACGAGTAGTCCATTCGCTAATGGAGTACTCCCACTCAACACATCATTCATAATATCGAACAACTTTTGTTCTCTATTTAGAATTTATAACTTTCTGTCAAACAAGATAAGTTATGCATGTGATGAGGGTAGAAACATAATAACATTTATCTAGTTCCATTCACAGGTTTGACAATAGCAACAATTGCAGCATGTAAACAGCCAATGTAGCAACTATTGCCGCATTGCTATTACGAAGACCATCTTCGATCACTGCTTAACCTTTCGTCAAAACCAGCTCAAGCATCGCATTGCCCGAAGCAATCGATTAAGTATCAAATACTAAAGAGCTTGTTAGACAATCAACAATGAGAATATTCACAACAAAAATCACGGACAATGAAGTCACACTTCCCTTGCCCACTTTCTAGTCCTCGGAATTCATGCACCTCTTTCTTCAATAACTGCGAACGACTAAGTGCCACTCATCGTCATGAGTTAGAACAGCGATCGGATCATTGGACACAAGCTCATGCTCAGGATCATATCCCAAAACATGCTTTAGTCCTAACCTATCATTTTAAAGCACTTGTCTCGGCATAATCATCACATGATCAATGCCTATTCTTAATGCTCAACTCATCTGTCACATGCATCTAATGCACTTTGGTCCACCATTTATTCATGACAGTCATTTGACAATCAAGATGAATCAGGGAATCAACCATTGTCAACACTTGACAAACGGAAACATTTTCAAAATTCTCAATGTAACTAAACAATTTAATTACATGGAGATCGACCAATTTTTCCTTCCGCTATCTTGCATCAACAATATCCCCAAGATGTCAAACATCTCGTTTTTGTTTATTCTCATATATGCCTTTTAGTCTAACAATCATATTGTAGACGTACAAATTCTCATCTTGCTTCAAAAGCTTAGAGTAGTTTCCGGCAATTAAAAGAACGCAAGTAACAAGAAAAGTTTGATGCTTCACAAGCATTTCTTGAGCAGCATCAAGACACAGCTAAATGAATAAGTACACTCCTAAACATATTCCATTTTTTTCATTCTACTTGAGAACAATTCTACAAATAAAATTTCAGCCAACTAATAGTTCAACAATAATCGAACACATATAAAACTATAAAACTGAATGTAGCCATATCAAAATAAATCTACAACAGTAATATTCATGCAAAGCTGAGATGTATGTTTATGAAGAAGTATCTTGCATAAAACTATTTGATAGAAGATACTCCCACTAAATCCGTATCCCTCAAACGACTTTTAGCGAT
Source organism: Poa pratensis (assembly GCA_947311845.1). Taxonomy (NCBI): domain Eukaryota; kingdom Viridiplantae; phylum Streptophyta; class Magnoliopsida; order Poales; family Poaceae; genus Poa; species Poa pratensis. The sequence continues at coordinate 28,177,240 of CAMZMU010000051.1, read as the reverse complement.
TCAAGATCCGCAACGAACAAGTCAACTAGTGATGTATGCATCACTGCTAGAAGACAAGGTAGATCGGTAAGCAACACTTGCTAATCATATCACATATGACTCTTGTTGTTGGGCGACATCTCTATGCCTAAAAACCCAACCTTTATGCCCCAAGGCGCTTAACCGTTAAGATTACCTTGATAAGTTAACCAACCCCTTATGCGCGTAAGCTACCGGTAGATGGCACACTGCGGCAACAGAAAATACCATCTAACCGATACAAACCCATCTAGTCAACGAAAACTGAGGCGTCTGCGGCAACAGTCCCACCATCAATTGTAGAAGAAATGGGATGGTGCAAGTTTTAGTTGGGAGGGCATTTGTTTAACTTAACATTTGTGAGGGAATCTACTCTATTATGTAACAAGCATGGCAAGCAACAAAACAATAATAGAAGTAGACCTTGTAAAGGAACATAAAGAATTTGCAGATAATCAAATTAACTGTAAACGTGTGCACCTTTGCAATGACGACCTCTGTGTCGCCATATTTTTCTCCGCTTGCCTTCTTCGCGACAATTCATATGCATCCGAGCGCGAATACCATACCATAACACTTTATAGTGGCATGCGCTCAATGCACATCATATGTGCACAAATGGACATAACCATATTCACCTCATTGTCGCAAAACAATTTTGCATAGAATCAAATTCTATAAAGTGAATTGGTAACATATACTGCTACAGGAATTATACTCGAAAATAATTTTCGACAACCATATCCAACCGTACAAATATGCGGGAACAAATTTCCCGGTCAATGTACGGGAGGAACTATCAATTAATCTAATTAATCGATGAGCATATATACATCTTTACTTACTACGTTATAACACTTTATAATCAGTAAATACAAAAGTAACATTTACTCGATTTTATTGACCCCTTTCTAAAAGGGCGCTCATACAACATATGCAGGTTTCAGGTACAACTAGAAGATCATATCTACTAGTAGCAAATCACCATTAGTCGAACATGTCAGCTGCTGACAGTTAAGAACGTATCATATACGACTAGAATGCAACACAGCCTAACACATACACACTTCTAAAATGGGCTAATCGAATTCATCGAATGAATCAATATATATCTGGCCCAACCTGGTATGTATCATATACGAGCAGGCAAGAAAAGATTACCGTATGGATTTGTGCCCGGTCAACCGGCCGGAGAGCAACATCCAGTGTAGCTTCTGGCCAATGTCTTTAGTAGATCATATCTACTTCTAGTATGAGACAAATTGCTGATCCATCTGAAAATGAGTTGACCGTAAAGCGTGCCAACGCCTAAAAACCATCCAATGGTCAGGTTAGCATCTTCCTAGTCAGACCACTCAGATCGATCACATCGACTGAATCTATATCGCCATACGACTACTGCATCATATGCAGACATGAAACTCGATGATCAGCAGTTCGATGTATAAGGTGAACAAATGATCCATCACATGAATCAACAGTCTGATCTGTAGACCATGCGTATCACCATACAACTAGGAATGCATGAATCAAACTTGTACGTGTAGACGGTTTGCCAAAACCACCGCTTCATCCAATGAAACAGTCCAGCATTCAAATGCCAAGGCTAAAAACACTACGGCCGTCCGGGCCGGGCATACGAGTACAAGTACAACTAGCAGATCAGCATCTACTACTCCACAAGAACCAGTACGTATCAGTATACGTATCGTCTGGCCGGAAAGCACATAATACGATAGATCAAATCTACCAGTCAAGCACGATACATCATATGAACCTGACTGATTATTCTATGATCCATCGGATGAATCAATAAAACAATTTTATTAGTGATATCCAAAACCTACTGATTCATCACATGGATCAGACCAAGTGGCTGCTATAGTAGCATCATCAAGCACCAACGAGAACAATTACTAGTTGGTTGTACCGCCGGCGAATAGCATATACAGCCACACACAGATCGTATCCAATACACACCATTACTGTAGTAAATGTCCGTATCACATACAACATGAAAATACGCATTGACATCCATGGACCAGCAATGGATCGATGTATTGCAGCGTAGACCAAACTATTCATCCCATGAATCAAAAGGAGCCCGCACTGCTACTCTCGAACAGATCAATCATCGCTAGTACTATGAACCACTCATCGCCAAACAATTTGGCAGACCATGTACAGTACCAGCAACATCTCGATTGATGAGCGAGAGATCGGATCTTGTTTTGCGGCCGGCCGGATAACGCGTCCGGCACGGAATCAATTAACACGATGTCTTAGATGGCCGGATCACATCCGAACCAGATGATCACGCGCAGATAGCAGATCACTCAAAATTACACGGGCGCCGCAGCAGATCAAATCCGCATCTGAACGACAGATCGCATCTGCCATCGGTATAACTCCTTATACCACAGCTCCGAATCAAAGACTAAACAGGATGGCTCTGATACCACTGTAGGAAATCGGGGTAGGCTACGCTAGCACAAATCAAAAATTTCTACCACGATCATCCCGGGAACCCCTGCAAGTAATCGATCACAGAGCACAGATTACCTCTCGACGCGCAGTGCAGCGGAAGACTGACGATGTCGCGCGTCGCTGCCGTGTAGTCGTACTACTCCTCCTCCTAGCGATCCCACGAACCGCGCCTCGCGGATCTCATGAACGGATCGTCCAAGCGCCCCAAGTGTGACGTCTCTATCGGTATCCACACATACAGGGATGGAACACCGCGGTCGGGGTGCTAGCACCGATGACGCGATCTGGTGGAGAGAGTGTGGCGGCTAGGGTTTCCACTGGCGTACCTTTTGCTGCCCACTCCTCTCTTATATATAGTCCTCCTAATGGGATTCTATATTAGAGGTCCATTAGCACTATAAACCTAATAAGAGATGGATCGTATCCAGTCTCTGTTCCAGACCCCTTAAGTGTGTGACCCTATAGGTTCACGTATAAATGGACATGGCGCAAGTACACTACTCGACCAATAATCGGTAGCGGCCTCTAGCAAGACCTGCCGACTCCCAAATACACGTAAAGATCATATCGGACGAACCTTCCACAATATTGTACACTTGTTCCTTTTGCCTCACGATATTGATTAAGCTCAAGGTGAGAACTTGTCATCCTTGTAATAGCCCGATCATCTTTCTCGATATCCATGACGCGGAATCCCTGAAACACGGTTAACACTTAACCGAGAGTACGGCCATACATTTTCTGGATCCGGTCATTCGAGTGGCCAAGATATATCTCTCTGTTGGACGGAGGGCAAATCCCATCTTGATCAACCATGACTTGCAGCATGTTTCGTGACAAAACCGAAGCTACCTTTATAGCTACCCTTTCACGGTGTAGCGTTGGATAGCCACAAAGTAAAGCCCTTACACATCCCAAACTCACGCGAAGATCTCAGGTCTAAATAATCAGCATAAACATTGTATGAGATCAGCTGATGACATGAAAGAATGGATATTCTCACAGTGTCTCATGGTGGGTCAGTCCAACTCCATGTTCTCAACATGAGTCCACATTATTGATCGACATCTCCATGTCAATGATCCGTGAAACATGATCATCCATCAATACATGTGCTAGTCACTGAATCATATGCATCCCTCATATGATTGTTGACCAGGAACCTATTTCGAATAACATCATAGAGATAATGGGTTTCACAAATGAATCACGTATTCATTAACCAATATCATGATAGTTTATTCAAGGGACGGAATGACAATTATTCTTTTGTCAGAGATTCATAAACATGTGGAAATATCATCATCAATATGATTGCCTCTAGGGCATATTTCCAACAGATAATTATCTCCAAAACTCAATATAAATTATGAATATAACCCTTATATGATGCAAATAACATGAAATAACATTTATAAAATGTAAAGTTCATGCATGCATTTTACATGCATCAACATCTCCAAGCTTAACCCATGCTCGTCCCGAGTATGAAGGTGATAAAACTAACATGGACTTTGCATTTTAATACTATCAATGGATATCAAAGGTGATTACTATTGCTACATAAAGTCAAATGATTCATTCTTCAAAGGAATAACAATATGCAAGATAAATTATGAAGTGATATCGAATACTCAATGTAAAGATGTTCAATGATAAATTCACCAAGTGTAATATAGAAGAAAGTACTATGGACCAAATGTATGCATAATGAAAAGTAAAAACATCCTATGGTGGTCATAGAGTACTTCTTATGAAAACTGAATATAAAAGGTGGACACTTTGGATAGATAAATAAGAAGAGGTAAAACATTAATAAGTTTCATCTAACTTCCAAACACTTCTACTTAAGTTAATGCTTGCAATGTGGTAGTCATTGGTGTGGAGCTCTCATTACCCCTATCATAGCATGTTGAATGATTAATGTTTAAAGTGAAAGCAAATATGAGTGGTGTGCTTGACAATGTATTGGTTGAATGTCTCATGTCCCTTGAATACAAGTACCTACACCATGTGTTACTCACTTTGGTCCACAAAGTAAATTCAAATAAAAGTCATTGCAAGTAATAATAGTATCATCAAGAACTGCACTAGGGTACCTCTTGCCCCTTGACATGAACAAGCCCATGTCAAAACAACAAGACAAACAGACAATGAACAATCTCAGCACTCTTTTATTTACTATGGGTATAACTTTTTATTATGAGGTGCATCACTGAATGAACATTATGGTTATGCTGTAAATTTCCACCATGAATGATGCATGGCTTAGATTAGCGGGCCAGGCATTTCTCTAACCATTTATACAAACTCTTTAAACTTACTAAGTATCCACATTCATTTCACCCATGATAGGCATCCATAAACAAAAGTACATGACATCAACTATATATAAATAAGTGCAATGTTGAAAGCTTGCCATGTGACAGCACATATGGGCTAACTCCCAACCAAAACAATTGTCAAGCCCACAACTTCATAATTTTAATCACAATGGATCATGTTTATTAAATGCAATAAAAGTAAATTGTGCATCAAGTTCGTGAGAGCTTTTAACCAATTTTTCCCATGAAAATCAATAAAATAAGCATTTAAATTCAGAAATGTAGATAACACAATATAACATGATAAACATACTTGGAATAGCACAAAACTAATAGGTAGATATGGTGGACTCACTGGAAAAACTTTGGTTGAAGGTGTTGGGAAACAAGTTTTTTACTTGTTGTAATTTTTGGGCTAGCAATAGGGAGAAAGTTGACCATCTAAATGCATGCATAAGTGTCCATAGAACTAATCAATCCATGTTAAACCAAATAAAGTTAAAATTCAACATCTAAACATGCCATAAGATAGCTCTTGACAACACACTTGTAAATTAACATTCATTCAAAGCATATGAATTATGCAACTATATGCATCTTTTAAAATCAACTCAAACATCCCTATCCCAATATATTTAATAGCATCCAACATAATTCAACCCAAACTTCCAGTAGCTCTCTCATATATAAATGATAGTGGTGGTCTTATTAACAAACCGAAATGACAAAAGCAAATAAAAAACAGACGCTCCAAGTTTATACGATAAAGTGCTTTGATCGAAAAACAGAAGTTAAACGTGTTCAAACCGAGAGTGTGTTGGTCTAGTGGGGTTGTCTTGACATCCCCAAGCTTATGGTATTCACCATCCTTGGATAGCTCTTGGTGCAGCTCCTCTAATCCCTGTGAAAAAACTTCAAAACACCGTTTCTCCCATTTCTTTTCTGTGGGGTGATATTAGTAGTGATAAACAAATAGGTTCCTTGCTGCATAAAATACTTGGGCAAAAATTCATATGAATGTCCAGAGAGTATATAATGTTGTATGCCTACTCATAAACTCAATTGAATCAAAAAGATTAAAGCAAAAAAGCTCAAAGAATGCATAAAACAATATCAAGACAGAATCTGTCCAAAAAAACTGCAGCAGCAAAACGCATTTTTCTACCCTAGTTAAACTCGTCAGAAAAATCTGCAAAACATCACGTATACATAGGATGAAAAGATGAAGCTATGGTTCAAATTACAGCTCAATCGGAGTTACAGATAAAAAATGAAAAATCAAACCGTGCACAGACTTCGTGCAGGCAGAAAACTCTCCGAAAATGAATAGCAACTTTTCAAACCCAAAATAGGTAAAACTTGGTTCTTTATTAAAAATCCCAGAAACAAAACTAACAAACTACTCTCTTGTTACAGCAAGAGGACTCAAAGAAAATCTCAAACAAAAACAACCGGGTTGCCTCCCGTAAAGCGCTTTCTTTATAGCCATATAGCTAGGCTTACTTACTTGATAATCAAAGGGGACGTAGCTCATGAGGGAGCTTGAACCTTGGTGTGTCCCTCTTTCTTGGGAAGTGTTTCATGTTCTTCTTGTGTGGAAACTGAAACTTCACATTCCCTTCCTTTGAATCAATAATGGCACCTGTAGTACGAAGAAAAGGTCTTCCCAAAATAATAGGACTAGATGTTTTATTCCCCATGTCCATGATTAGAAAATCAACAGGCAAAAAAGTCATGTGTAACTCTACCATAACATCACTTACTTTTGCTAGAGCATGTCTAATGGAATTATCAGCAAGTGCAATTTCAATAGAGCATTTCTCAATATTTTTAAGTTCAAGGACTTCATATAGTTCTTTAGATAATATAGAGACACTAGATCCTAGATCAAGTATAGCATGGTGTGTCTCTTTTCCAATGGTTACTAGGACTTTGGGAATCCAGATATCCCCAAGCTTAGGTGGTATCATCTACCTTTTTCTTTCTACCAATAAAGTTACCAAAAATTCTTCTAAGAGTCATGGCTGCACAGGATGGTGTTGACAGGAAAAAACTTCCACCTGTAGCCCCATCTAAAGCATTTTGATACCAAGGATCTATTCCATAATAAAAGTAAAGATCTAGCTTTTCATCTTCACAAGGTGTAGGATCTTCATAGTGCATCCTATTAATTCTAACCCAGGCATCTTTTAATGTTTCTCCAGGTTGTTGTTTGAAACTAGAAATGGAACTTAAAGGAAGACTCACTTTCTTTTTGTTTTCAAGACTCATGATTGCAAGTTTTTATGTGTTTTTAATTTTTTATGCAAAACTGAAAGTAAAATGACACTAATGCAAGTCGAAATAACAAATGCAACACAAAAATGCAAAACTGAATATAAATATGCAAACCGAAATATAAAGATGATATGCAAGACAAGAACAAAACAAAATAAAATGATTGTAGGTAAAGATGGATAAGATGATGCTCACGTAGGTGCAACCTCCCCAAGCTTAGGTTGTTACACAAGTTGGTGATGAAGTTGACTTGATGTGAGTGATCCTTGGATAAACCTTTCAGCTATGGTTCCCCGGCAACGGCGCCAGAAAACGTCTTGATGGCCCTTCACGTAGTTACCCCACAACGGCGCCAGAAAACGGTCTTGACGGCCCTTCGTGTGGTTCCCTGCGTGAAAAGTAAATGGGTTAGGTTGAGACTCCAAGTACAGAGTGTATGTAGTAGTGGAAGATAGTTTTCCCCACGAGGGGTGACTCGAGGGTTTAATATCGAACTCTCGGGGAACTAGTATTTCAGGTGTTATCTCCTTATCCTTCTCTTGAGAACTTGCAACAAAATAAATTGTTTTGTGCCCTCAACCTCACCAAGTGGTTGTCAAGCACAAGGTGTGAGAATGATAATAAAATAAATATGCAAACAGTAGTAAATATGCAATGATGGTAAAATAAATATGCAAGGATGATGGTAGTAATGATAAATGATATTTTTGGATTTTTTATGATGAATGCAAGATGTAAAAGTGTTTTTGTATTTTCGGATTTAATAATGGCAGCAAACAAAAGTGGTGATAAAAGTGTTGGAAAGATGTTTCTTATGATTAAAAATGGACCGGGGTTCATGGTTTCACAAATGCACTCTCTTTTGATAACGTGGTAGACAATGGAACACTAAAATTAACATGTAAGATGGCAAGACATGATTTGACAAGTTATTAATAATATGGGCATCACGTCCTAACATAGAGATCTCAAGTATAAGTTGTTCTCTCTCTTATGCTCCACCAAGATGCGAACTAAATCATAACACCTTAGTAATTACGATAAATCAGAGCATAGCAATAAGTTCAATGACATGAAGTTAAAATAAGAACATGTTAGATCTAGTCATGGAGATAGTGGCCAAGGTCACATCCACTCTCCGGTAGCATGGTATTTTTGTTTATCCCTAGTGAGGCAACAAAGTAAGGTAGAAACCCAAGTGGATCGCAGAACTTTCTCTCACGTTCACTGCACTAGCCACCCCCCCCCGTTACTCCAATTAATGCACACGTTCCCCCTCACATGCTCTCATAAACATGCTTGATCATGACAAGTAAATAAGAACGGGGTACATAATATGCATCTACTTTCATAACTGAAACAAAACCATTGCAATCTCAAACATGTATTAACTCATAATAAAGATCCACCACAAAGGAATTACATAGATGACCGTAATCATGTTCAGCAGCTCATACGGTACTAATTAGTGAAGCTCATAGAGAGGAGAGATACATAAGTTACTTCAACAAACCCATAGTCCAGGGGTGGACTACTCCCTCTTCATCATGGTGTCGGTGGAGATGTTGTTGGAGGGGAAGGAGACCACACCGGCAGCGCCCCGCCGGAGTTTTCCCCCTCCAATCTTCAGCTCCAGATCTCTGTTTCATGGTTTCTGTGTTTCGGCGGCGCTCTCTTTCGCGAAAGCCCTGGGGGGTCTATATATAGTCGTTTTTAGGTCAAGACGAAGCTTCGGGAAAAAATATCGACAGCAGCGGAGGCCCGAGGGCCATTTTGGTGGGTCCCACGCGGTCAGGGAATCTGGCTGCGTGGGCCCACCCATTTCGGCCTTCTGGTCTCCGTTTATTCGATTCCTTTGCGCCTACGTTTCATTCCTTCCAAAAAAAGTGATCCCCGTAAAATCTCAGGTCATTTGGACGTCGTTTGGGTCCCTGAAACATCAAAATATAGAAAAAGGGTTTTCTGACAGCGCAGGGTTAATTCCAGAAAAATGGAGAAGTTGTTAATTATCCCCAAAACTCAATATAAATCATGAATATAACCCTTATATGAAGCAAATAACATGGAATAACATGTAATAAAATGTAAAGTTCATGTATGCATTTTACATGCATCACTGGCAAGCTCTTCTCCATGGCCGGCGGCGCCTCCTCCATCAACAATTCCTCCTCCTCCTCTTCATCATCTTCTTCATCCTCCGATTCCTCCACCTCGCCGCCCTCGGCCAGCCACTTGGCCCTGAGGATCTTCTCCCTCCTCCGCCGGCTTGTGTTCTCGGTCTTCCGGCGTGCGACGTCGGCAAACAACATGGTGTTGGTCTAGCCAGTCCGCTTCTGCAGCGGCTTCCTCGGCTTCCTCTGCTTCTTCGGCTTCCCGACGGCGGCGACGGTGGAGGCGGCGGCGGCGTTGCGTGGGCCGTTGAAAGCTTTCCTCGGCGGCATGGCGGCAAGATCTGGGGAAAATGGGGGGAAATGGGGGAAATGGCGGGAGCTTCAGCCGGGGAGGGGATAAGGAGGGGAAAATGGAGGGAAAAGAGAGGGGAAAGGGAGGGAAGGGAAGGGGAGGGAAAATGGCCATGACTCGCCGACAGAGCTGGCCCATGTCTCATTTTCGCCCCCCCCCAAGCGAAACCCAGCGTGCTGGGTTCGGCCTGAGAGCGCCGGCGCTAAAAATGGCGCTAACCGGCGCTAATTGGGCCTTTGGGGGGGCGACTGGAAGAATTTTCTTTGCGCCGGCGCAAAAAAACGCCTTGGGGGGCTCTTTGGGGGCCGACTTGAGATGCCCTAACCCTAATCCCAAATTCCCCACCAGCTCCCGCTCTCGTGCGCCGCCTCCTCCTATAGCACGGGAAATCTGGCGAGGAAGGGCACGGTATGGCGGCGGCGCGCGTCGGCCCCGCCGAGCGTCCTCCTCCCGCTGATCTAGGCATGGCGGCCCCGCCGAGCGTCCTCCTCCAGTGCCGCCAGGAAAGATGGCGAGGAGGGGCACGATATGGTGGCGCGTCGTCTCCTCGCCTCTCCCTCGCCGTCAACCGCAGAGAAAGGTCGAGCTGGGCTGGGTGAGCGGCGCATCCCCTCTACACTGCGCCTCCTGCCTCCTGTGCTGGTGGTCGAACTCGCCTCCGGCGAGTCGGCGCATCTCTCGACTCTGAACACGGGCTCCTCCACCGCGCCGGTCGTGGCCCTGCACGAGCTGGACGAGCTCGCCCGCCTCGAGCATGTACTGCACATCCCCGCCTCCTAGTCCTTCCTGCCTTGACCGGCACCTCACCATCATCATCATCGAGGCTGGCGACGGCTGCAGAAGCGTGCCTCAGATCTTGGCCGGATCTCGGCCGCAAGGGCCCGGATCTGGGTCAGAAAAATGTGGATCTGAGGCCCCTCTATCTTTTTTTATTTTATTTTTTAGATCCACCACCATTATCTTTTTTATAGATCTTGCATTTATATTTGTAGATCCGCGGTTTTGAATCTTGTGTGGATCTACGGTACAGATCTTGCATGCATATCTTGAATTTGTGTTCATCGTTCTTTATTGGATCTTTGTTCTTTCTTTTTCGTGATCGAAACATGTTTCTGATGCTCATTCAGACCGAGGATCCGGATCTAGGCCTGGGGTACCGATCTGTGGTTATAGTTCATGAATCAGAATTTTTTCTTGTGATTTTTTTGTTTGAATCTCTGTGGATCTGAACCTGGACGGCAGCTTTCTCGTCTCTTTCTTGACATTGCCGTGAATCTGTATTAAACTATGTATGCAACTTTTGTGGAACGCTGTGAATGAAATTTGTGTGGATATAGATTGGACCCTGAATGAAACTGCATTGCAATGTATTAATCTGAGAATTGGATACTGTATTTCTTCTTTCTATATTTTGTTCATATTTTTTTTGTATGGTGCATGTAATTTATTCTTTCCAGACCAGACAGTGTATGAAACGTGTGTGAAAGAATTTTGTTATGAAAAAACTGTTCAATTTTCTTTATGAAATATCTGTGAAATATTTATGAAAAGACTCTAGTATGAATGGAAAATTGTTAAATATTATGTGAAAAACTTTAATATAATTGCAAGATTTTTTTATGAAAAAATTGTTCAATTTTCTCAGCAAAATATCTGTGAAATATTTATGAAAAAAACTGTAGTATGGATAAAGGTGTCTATATGAAATATTGAAATTTTTGTTAAACATTTTTTTCATATTCTTGAAAAACAATATTTTCATATTGCTGAATATTTTCTGGTAGAGAAATATTTATCGAAAAAATCTCCAACAAACCTTATATGGAATATTGTTTGAAACTTTTCTGAATATTGTTGAATATTCTTGGAAAACAACATTTTTCATATTCTTGAATATTTATGGGAAGAAATATTAATTGGAAAAATCTCCAACAAACCAAAGGCATACAAAAAAATGATTTGAAATCTGGGTAAAACATTGTTGACACATAAAAAAGAAACGTGAAAATCTGAGAATGAAACCTAAATTTAGAAAAGGCGAAAAGACAAGGGGCATTGTAGAAAACTAAAATGGACTTAAAAACTTTGGTGGAGGGGTGGCTCTGCAAAATGTTCAGCACGAATCTCTAACAAGTCGACAAATTTTAACGACAGCGATAGTGCCAGGGGCCCAACATGCGGGTGGAGTTACACTACACTTATTTAGACTCAACTTAGTGGGCTTTACATGATTTATTAGTATACAAATCATGTAAGGCCCACTAAGTAGTACAACCTTCGATCCATATTAATGGGCTCAACTTTATCTAGATACGGATGTATCTAGTTAAGTGTTTAGACTAGATGCATCCATATCTAGACAATGTTGAGTCCATTAATATGGATCGGAGGGAGTATAATAACACCATTAGACTCGCACTACACTTATTCATAAAATTAAGCCGCTTCTTGTTTTTTTAGAAATGGGGAGAACTCCGGTCTCTGCATCGAGTTAAGCTGCTTCATGTGAGCACTAGTCGACTGGACAATAGCCGCCGTACCCTAGTACTACTAGTACTCTATTATCAGTGCACATATAATTAAGCTGCTTCGCATTAAGCACGTAAGCGCTGACGACATATACGTGAACATATCTTCTCTGGGATCTGCACATTTATTGTTAATCAATACGGGATCTGGTCCATATGAGTTGCCTGCAAAATATGGAGGTATCGGTGAGATCATTTGGTAAAGAAAACATCACGCCGATATGGAGTAATAACTATGACATCGCGCATGGGAAATTTTTACAATATTGCGGGCGCATGCAGTTGCAAATATGAGATGCAGTCTACAAAAATCATGGAACATGAAGTCACATCACATCGTTCTCTACCTACTGATGTAATAAATCATGTAAGGCCCACTAAGTTGGCTTGGAGTTTCGATCTTTGGAATCAAAAGACCACGGTTTTATAGACCCCATGAACCTCTCCTTGTGTTCGCTGGCGCTTTGATTGGCCGTCTTGATATTGGCGGCAATTAATAGCTACTAAGCTTACCGTTAGAACAAGTTTAATAGTATAGCCAATAACTGGCTATAAGAGATTACCATGTTATCTATATTGTACATATAGATGTAAAAATGTGTTACTTTATTAAGATATGGCCCACCTTCCACTCTCACAAAGTGATTAGGCGCAGGTGCTATCACAAAGTGATTAGGCGCACGTGCTAGAGTTGGCTCTTGCATGAGAGCTCACTCCCCTTCCCTCTCCTCTTCTCTCCTTCATGTCATCCAACAATTATTATTTTAACCCTTATAGCATGCTTACATAAGCTTATTATACTTGCTCTTTTACAACATTAGGACCATGCTATATATAGGGAGTACTGCCATCAATTGGCATCCCTGGACCAATCACACGTGATTATAATAATATGAAAACTTAGGGCTAGTTGTTTCTCTAGTGACGATATGATGCCGATGACAGTGTACTTGTACTTACTTCAGGGCTAACAACATTAGCACATTCAGTGGAGGGGACCCAAAAAAAATAAGTTGGACGAACTCAAAGTATACAAAATAGGATGCAAGAAATCAAAATAGTCTAGACACATAAAAAAATTATGTGATGGCAAACATAATCAGATAGTACAGTGAAACTAGAAAACATACCGATAATGAAGATTTATTGCCACCTAGACGTCCCAAGCATTGGCAAATCTTTACCCTTTTTTTGAAATATTTCTTAATCTAAATTCTAACATCATGTCTAATATTGAGAGCAGATCGATCGAGTAGAATGTGAAGTCCTGAATTAAATTTATGCCACCCAGGAAACCTCAGCATGCTGTTCCACAAGGATTTTGACTGAATCTCCAATATCATCTTCCACATGTTCGGCAGAAAGAGCGCAAAAATGTGCTCGTTGTGTAGCATTCAGAGATCCAGAAACGTGCCAGCTAACATAGCTGGCAGCCGATACTAGCAAATGGCAAGCTCAAGAAACTAGAATCATCATCTAACTGCCACTTGTTAAGCAGAATGTTTACACGTTATCTCAACCCGCACAGAACCCAAAAATGATTTGCTGTAGTCTGGGTCACAAGATTCAAGTACTTTTGACTTGGTTGATCCTGAGTTCATTCAAAGCACAAAAAACTGATTGGCAAGCCCGCATCCACCAAAATAACTTGCTCGCAAACAGCAAGATATCTCTATGTGAATTAAGCTGCTCCTATGCTACGCAAGAAAATTGTCAAATTTGCTTGAGTGAACTGCACGAGATTGGAACACACCCTGGCACCTTACACAAAGGATGACAGATAATCTGCTTGAGTGAACTGCAGGAGATTGGAACATACCCTGGCACCTTACACAAGAGATGACAGATAATGATCAATTGTGCTTCTATTTGAAAAAAGCTCGGAACATGATATATGTCATCTGATGGTCACAGCAGAAGCATCATCTTTGTTCATTCTATCACGGCGGAATGATTCTTCATCTCTTATCAGAGGAGGGATATTCCATGTGCCATATGTATGGCCAGATATTTTGCCACCTAGTTTTCAAAAGCCAATCAAATCAGATTAAGAAAATAATTATCAGAATGTCTTCAAACTGCATAAAGACAAACCTTCCCTCGTAGCTTCCTCACACCTTCTCCAGTAACTCACAGAGAGGCTAGGGTCCAATTTCTTCGAAAAGCTCTCATACTTTTCCTCAGCTTCACCTATGCACTTGGCCTACAAGTTACAACAATCATTTCATTTCATAGAAAGAATTACCATCCCAAACTTTTAATTTAAACTAATAAGCAAGATCTAGTGAAGACTCAATTTTTTTTAATAAGTCAAAATCATATGGACGAATTCGCACTGATTTTGAACTACCAATATATTATCGGATTTGTGAATAAATCCAAAATTTACATGAATCTAACCACCTACTGTTCATGCCATACATAACTACTTTGCCCAATGCCATAACACATGCACTGCGGTATATGAAGTCGTGAATAACTACCCAGTAAAGGAATCCCACATGTTCTGTGGTCATTTTGTAACAAGGTAAGAGTTTGTGTAAACAAAAACATCAAGACATGATGATATTATGAAGAAATAATGTGCCTGAAGTCAAAGGCGAAAATAATTTGTTCCTCACCAACATCTTTGGTGCATCCAAAGGTCCATATATCACAGCAAACATGCGGAAGATGTTAAAAGTATTATTAATCACATCGTCCTACAACACAAAAGAGCTAGTTCAACAATAAATACATGTAATAATAATCTTATAATTTTCAGTAAGTGGTGATATCATTATCAACACTCACCTCATAATCGTACCTGCAAGATAGTTAAACCCGTCATTGGTGCAAGAATTGTTTTCATTGATGTTGTAGAGAAGAAAAAAAACATCTCTAATTATTGAGAAGGTGAACTATAGTTTTACTGTAACCAGGTTTCGATTTTCTTAGGTCATTTATAAATTCGGCTTAATCTTAACTTCATAAACAAAGTGACAAATTCATTTATGATAAAAGTACTATTTTCGGTTGCATATGTATCACCTCATTTTTCAGGTTACAGATTTTGCATATTTCTAGTTAAGTTATACTCCCTCCGTTTATAAATATAAGATGTTTTAGCTTTTGTCCACATTCACATGTGTCAACATGTATGTAGACATGTTTTAATGTGCATGTACACTTATTTGGGTGTGCACCTAGCCAACATGTGAGTTAGCTAAAACATCTTATATTAAAAAACGGAGGGAATACTACCTATGTTCCTAAATGTAATCCTTTTTAGACTTTTGTAGATTCATTCATATCTAGATGTATTTAGACACACTTTAGTGTGTAGGTTCACTCATTTGGCTCCGTGTGTAGTCTACCATGACATATACCTAAAAGGGGTCTTATATTATGGAATGGAGGGAGTACTTCCTTCCACTAAGGTTCATAAACTATCACTAAATCATTTAATAAAACAGACCATATGTGCTATATTCTTCAAGGATAGGAACTTTCCATTTGTGCATGCAAAAGTAATATTCAGAGCATACTCACAGGTCATCAGATATCT
This sequence comes from Poa pratensis, assembly GCA_947311845.1. Lineage (NCBI taxonomy): Eukaryota > Viridiplantae > Streptophyta > Magnoliopsida > Poales > Poaceae > Poa > Poa pratensis. The sequence continues at coordinate 28,161,596 of CAMZMU010000051.1, read as the reverse complement.
CAACCAGAAATTCTGAGACAGACAAGAACTCCATATGCAATTCATTGACCTAGAAATAACCAAAGAAAAATGTCCAGGTATTAGAAGGACAACTAAAAGTTATTGTTTCATAAGAAACAGAAGTAAAGGCGCATATACCTGCTCACCAGTAAGCCGATACATCATCAGATTAAGAACTCGATAATCAAATGATTTGAGATGGATTGCTTTCATTACATCTTCAATTGATATCTATAGAAAACAAATCAGCACTATATTCGAGTTTGATAGGGAGAAAGGTTATCTAAAGCAAAAAATGCTTGATTTTACAAAAAGAAGTTGACGTTTTAGTCATTAGTTACTTTACAATTTGTTGAGCAAATTGCCGAGCTCTATATCAATTCCTGTTAGAGACTATAATGCTTAGCATCTGGCCTCTAATCTTTCAAGTTTCCGTAGTACACTATGGTAAATTCTACAGATCAACAAATCTGAGTGAATATAACAGATGATCAAAGAAATAGCTCTACTAACCGTATCATTTCTTGATAATGCTTGACAAAGCTTTCTTTCAAGGGACCAATACTGGATGCCAGATCTGAGTTCATTTCGCAATCTAAAAACAAAAACAGGGGGAAATATATAGCTAATTCAATTGGATATGGTGAATCTCCATATTTACAAATGCATAGAAGAGAAAGTTCCTAACTGGTCCGTCATTAACCCCTGGCACTGAAGAAGATTTTCAAGGAGGTCAAGCTTGTCACACAAGGATGCTTCATTGGGAGATTCTTTTTCCCTACCCAACATCTGCATTGGTAATACCAACAGTAATCAGTAACAAGAAAAAAGTTGTCCAAAAAAACACAAGAAAATACCAGCAAATAACTAAAGGAGATAGTCAATGTACACACAATAATACAAGGCCCGTGTTGATCAGATTCAACGCAGATGATTTTCCCTTTCATATTCCAAAGGAAAACGAAATCAGAAGTTAAAATCTTACTGTTGAAGAAGAGTTGTTCTCTTGGACTAAAAGCAAACTGTTTTCATTTGACGCATCTAACTGCAACAACAACAAAGATCGAGTTTGTCCCATTGGAAAAAAAAAACATAACAAGAAACTGTGACGCATATACTTCAGCAAAAACCTGGTATATGTAGCTCTCTGTGAAAGAAAGAAAAGGAAGATACTTGAACACAGATTGCGGTTTGTTAATGTCCAAACCGTGAAATATAAAGTATGACCTGCACTGCCATTTCAAGAAGAAAAAAATAAGAATAGCATCATTGCATGTAATATTTGTAAGGACAAACTTGTAAGAAAACAAATATGTGTAAGCATTGCTTGTGTGAGAACTGAGAGCAACCAAAATTAGAGACATCACACTGATCCAGTTTCTATGTAAAATAAGCAATGCAATCAAAAGAGAGAACGAAATGCAGTTCATGGAAATTTGTCTCGATTTTTTTACATGAATCTAATGCCCCTAAGTGAGCTCCACAAGAAAATCTGACAACTTGTAGAGAAGTTAATAGGGTAGCATTAACACATAGTCTTAGAGAATCTAGGTGCAAGTCCAACTAAAGGTCATCAAAAGTATCAAAGAGTGCGCACAAAATCTTCAAGTGTGGAATTGGCTCTCGTTATTGCATCATATCCAATCATAGGCATATCCCGGATGGTTAATTTCTCAGCATTCGGCTTGAACTTTTTACTTGGCCAAAGTAAATCTCCAGAAGATATAGCTTGATAAGCTGCAAAAGAAAGGGAATAATCTCTACATGGTACAAGTGCCAGTTAATAAGAAGTGTGGCCAAGTAACTTACAAGGTAAAGCGTGGATAATCCTTACTTCGTCTTCACTATCAGTACCTTCCTGACTCACAAGATGTTGTACTTCTTCAAGAGTATCAGAGTTAACCTTACAAACAAGTATGGATTACAATTGAGCAATGCAAACACTTAAAGTAAGGAATGATAGTGGAAAAATTACCTCTCTTAACAGCTCAGAGACCAATAGGACTTTCTTCTCCATGCTAATTGACTCAAACGGTTGTACCTACACATTAAAAAAGAAAGAGGGGAACGAATTCTTAACATTGAAACCATAATTTGACGAAGAGGGGTTCCATAATTTAGAAGGGAAACTCTTACTTATCTACAAGAAAATAGGACCTAGTTTGAATTATTCAACCGCTTCCGAGATTCTGAAGTGATTGAATTCGTCGAGGCGGCGGAAGAGAAGGGGGCGAAGTGGTGAACCGTACCAGGAAGAGGAGGAAGTGGGCGAGGAAGCGGTCCCCGCCGCCCCCGCCGGCGGTGGAGTCGGAGAGGCCACGGGAGGCCATGAGGGAGAGCACCCTCTGCACCTTCTCCAGCTCCAGCAGCGCCTCCATTGCTCCCCCTCTGTGTCTCTGGCTCTCGCCCTCCTCTTTGATTCGTTTCGATTTCAGGTTCGTGCGAGGTGGAGAACTGGAAGGGGGAGCCGGGGAGGAATCCTCCCGGGGGAACATGGAGTAGAAAGAACGGAGAAGCTTGAGCCCTGATGTGAAATATGCAGTGAACATCTGACGGAATGTGGTGCAGGTCACCAGGTGGGCTTGGGCCAGATTGCAGACCGCCTGGTGGGCTTCGAGGAAAGAGTACACCTCGTCGTTTTCTCCAAAACAAACTGAAGAACTTGAAAATTCTCAACAAAAAAAACTTGAAATCCTTAAAAAAAAAAAAATGAAGAAGCTAGTTCCATACTGAACCTGAACCAGGCTGGTGGAGCTAGACGGAGTCCAACGACACCTGAAGCAGCACGCCATGTGCGTGAGACCACACAAGCTGCTGAACTAGGCGAAATGGACACATTTAGCTAGACGGAGTCCAACGACACCTGAAGCAGCACGCCATGTGCGTGAGACCACACAAGCTGCTGAACTAGGCGAAATGGACACATTTGACCACGTGGGCAAACTATTTTACAAAATGAATGATCGGTGAAACTATTTCACCGGACTAACCATTTTGAGTAGCGCCTCTCAATCAGGCGCTACCCTCTGCACACTAGCGCCCTGTAATCAGGCGCTACACGTCCTGCCAGCGTGGCAGCTGCGGGGCCAGTCGGGGCCCACATTTGGCGGTATAGCTCCTGATCACAAGGCGCTATGGTACTGATAATGTAGCGCCTTGCAATCAGGCGCTACTCATCTGGCAGTGTTAAGTCGCGCGACGGCGCCCTCCCCAAACCTAGCGCTCACTCCACCCGACCCGAGAAATAGAAAGGAGAAGATGGCGGCGGCAACGGCGGTTGTCTCTCCCCCTCACTAATCCCTCTCCGAATCCTCTCAAATCTGACCGAAACGCTAGGGATTTCGTCCCCAACTACTTCCTGCAGGTATTCTCCTCCGATCCCCCCTTTTTGTCCAATAATTACATCTCATTTGGCCTCTATTTGCAAATTTTGGTTGAACCCTAGTCTCTAGTTGATTTGGATTTTGTTGTGGAACTATGACATGTTTGTACGATCTATAGCATTAGGATAGGTACATTATTCATTGGTTAAAATTTAGTTGGTTAATTTTGCTTAGAAACCAACTTTTATATGTGTAGGTGGGTAGTATTATTTGTAGAACTACATATGGTTTGATTCCAAAATTCCATAGAAATATAGTTGGTTCATTTTGCTTAGAAAATGATCTCACATATTCGGTGTTTTATTGATATTACATTTTGTTGTTCTCACATATTAGTTTTGTGTTATTCTTATTTGGTTGATTTGTTGTTTGTAATACGTAGGATGGTGTGGTTACTCAATAATCACTACGATGTTGCACACCGGGCCTATGTCTTGACCGAAGGGACGGAGGTAATGAAAATACTATTGAACTTGTCAATTTTCTTATTGTTGTAATGTGTTGGTTATGTTGTAATTATCTTCTTTGTATGTTTGCAGGAGGATAAGGCGAAACTGAAACCGTTGAAGATTCGGTCTCATGGGGCGTTGTCGAGTGACATGCCGTATGATGATCGCTACACTCCGTACATTGAGATGACAGGCCTCCTCCCGTTCATCCAGCTTGTGAGCCGATTGACCCCAAATCTGAATGCGGCTGCAATCACCGCCCTTGTTGACCGCTGGAGGCCGGAGACACACACTTTCCACCTCCGGACCGGCGAGATGACCCCGACTCTTATGGATGTTTCCATGATCCTTGGACTTCCTATCGAGGGGAAGCCTCTGTGTATGAACACAGATTCCTCAGGGTGGCGCGCACAGATGCAGGCCCTTATTGGTTTGGCTCCGGAGGATGTTGAGGACAAGAGTTCATATAGAATCCCAGCTGGCGCTACATACCCGTGGATAGTACAGCACTTCAGGACCTGCCCCGTCGGAGCCAATGAGGACGTGATCAAGACGTATGCCCGCGTGTACGTTTGGTACGTTATCTCTAGGACTTTGTTTGCGGACAGCGGTGGCACGACGGCTCAGTGGATGTGGCTAAAGGCGCTGACCGTCTTTGACTCCAAGTGGAGTTGGGGTACTGCTGCACTTGCCTACTTGTACCGACAGGTAATGAATTGGTCAATTTTAGTTTGTTTTTACATTATTATTTGTACAATGTCTTAACTTCAGTGTTTATGCATTTTCGTGTAGTTGGACGATGCCTGTCGTAGGACAACTAAGAAACCCGGCATTGGTGGTCCTATGCTTCTACTCTCGGTATGGAGCTGGGAGCACTTTCCCGTTGGACGGCCGAAAGAGGTGAGCTACCTTCCTTGGGACGATTATGACCACAACGATCTTCGGCTCCCCACTTGGTCTTACAAGTGGGACGTGGTATCGGAGGCTCATAGCGACATCAAATTCATGTACAAGTGATGCATGTAAAATGCATACATGAACTTTGCACTTTAATTGCTTATATTCCAATCATATTTGCATCATATAAGGGTTATATCAATGTTTTATAATGATTTTTGGGAATATTCATTTATTTCCTATTTTTATGGAATTAACCCTGCACAGGCAGAAAACCCCGTTTTCTTATTTTAATGTATCTGGGACCCAAACGTCAACGAAATCACTTGGAAATTTACGGGCGTCAATATTTGGAAGGAAGAAGACCTGTGGGCGAAGGAAGCGAGCAAACGGAGGCTCGAGGGCCAAACGAGGGGGGCCCACGCGGCCAGGTACTGTAGCCACGTGGGACCCACCCATTTGGGCCTCGTGGCTCCGTTGCCTTCAATCTCTTCTCCACCGACATCGTCTTGACCTAAAAACGCCTATAAAAAAGGTCCCCCGACGTTCTCTGGGAGGAGCGCCGCACAAACACAGAAACACCGAAACGGAGATCAGGAGCTGCAGATTGGAGGGGGAAAACTCCGGCGGGGCGCTGCCGGCGTGGTCTCCATCTTCTCCATCGACTTCTCCACCGTCTCCATGATGAAGGGGGAGTAGTCCACCCCCTGGATTTGGGTTTGTGGTGGTAAACTTATGTATCTCTCCTCTCTTTGAGCTTCACTAATTAGTACCGTATGAGCTGCTGAACATGATTACGGTCACTGTTGTAATACCTTTGTGGTGGATCTTTATGAGTTAATATATGTTTGAGATTGTAATGTTTGTTTCAGTTATGAGTATAGATGCATATTATGTACCCCGTTCTTGTCTATTTGTTTTGATCAAGCATGTTTATGAGAGGGTGTGTGGGGAACGTGTGCATTAGTTGGAGTAACGGGGGGTGGCTAGTGCAGTGAACGTGAGAGAAAGTTCTGCGATCCACTTTGGTATCTTTACCTTACTTTGTTGCCTCACTAGGGATAAACTAAAATACCATGCTACCGGGGATGTGGCCGTGACCATTGCCACTACTCCATGACTAGATCTAGCATGTTCTTATTTTCACTTCATGTCATGATACTTAATGCTATACTCTGAGTTATCTTAATTACTGAGGTGTTATGATTTAGTTCGCATCTTGGTGGAGTATAAGAGAGGTTAATAACCAAAAGATCTCTATGTTAGGATGTGATGCCCATATATCTAAGTAATTTGTTATCAAACCCTGTGTTGCAATCTCATATGTTAACTGTGTGTGTTCCATTGTCTACCACTTTATAAAGAGAGAGTGCATTTGTGAAACCATGAACCCCAGTCCATTTTTAATCATAAGAAACACCTTTCCAACACCATATACCACTTTTCGATTTTCAGCCATCATTAAATCCGAAAATACAAAAATACTTTTCATCTTGCATACATCATTCAAAAACCCAAAAATATCATTTACCATTGCATCCACCATCATTGCATATTTATTTCTTGTTTGCATTGCATAACTATCCTGATATCATTCTTACACCTTGTGCTTGACAACCACAGGTGAGGTTGAGGACCAAAATATCTAACCTTGTTTTGTAGGTAACCAAAAGAAGGATAAGAACATAAATCTACCACTTCAGATTCCCCGAGAGTTCGATATTAAACCCTCGAGTCACCCCTCGTGGGGAAAACTGTCTTCCACTTACTATACACTCTGCACTTGGAGTCTCAACCTAATCCCGTTTACTTTTGCAGGTATCAAAGCCTTGCTCTTCGGGATCATCAACAAGCAGTACACAAATGAGTTTGATATGCTTACCGCCGATCAAGTAAGTATTTGTCTTTACATCACCCGCTTTCATGCATTTGATTTTCATCCAACTTGATGTTGTTGTGCTATGCTGTAGGTGACATGGGAGCCTTACGGCAGCGGGGGACAGTTTTCCTCTACTGTTTGAGTTTCAGTTGAACCCGAAGTGCTTGGAGGAGAAGCGTTTTTGGCTCATGCGCTGCCCGTTGATATGCAACTGGGCGGTTGAGTTTCACTTGCCACACCGTGTGATGAGGCAGTTTGGGTTGTTTCAGACCCATCCACCTGAGTGGAAGGACACGGGCATCGAGCTTCACAGGTTAGATCTAATGGAATGTGCGCATTCATAGGTTGTTTTGGCTTCTATGTGGTGTTAATAATATAGTGTATGTTTTCAACATGCAGTTTGGACAGAAAAAGGCAGAAGAAGGTACAAAATTGGGATACATACCATTCGAAATATGTCACCGAGTTCAAGCTTTGTGTGGAGAAAGCTAAGAAGAGTGGATGGGGCCGGCAATTGGACCATGACCCAGTTGCATTCAACAACTACCTTCGATGGCTTCATGAGAATACTCGTGTGGAGATATGCCCGCCGGCTTACGAGGAAGAGATATTGGAAGAGCCCACCGAATTTGATGAGCTTGCCCAGAGCCAGTACAACAAGCTTGTCCGGGATGGGCACCAAACACCTTTTTCTAGCGTCCTCAACTTTGTGGTAACTTGTTTCTCTTGTTTATCTTTGTGGTGAATAGCTGGTCCGGGAGTAGCCCATCGTTTTCAGTTAAGCAGCTGTTTCTCTTTTTTGGTTTCATAACTTGTTGATTTTTCCTTTCACCCATAGCGCACGGAGATAAGGAATCAAGCAGATGAAAGCGAGGAGTTGTTGGATACCACCCCGGGTGGAGAAAAGAGCGAAAGTACACTTCGTGCATTTGTTAGGGACGGACTAATCTAAGGTCTACATGCTTACATTTTGCTAACATAGACATCTACTACACTTTTTTCAGCGCTCTGCCCAACGGCTACGTAGGCTGTCTAACATCCTAGGTTGTCGTGATCCCGAGTACACGTCACCGCAACAGTCTATGTCCACTTCGTCGACCAACCCAACAGTTGATCTGGAGGATGAGTTGGAGGGTGAGACTACGAACGCGGCGTATATGGATGACGGCGAGGTTTGAGATCACCATACTTTCGCTTTCAGTCCTTATTTCATTCATGTTATTGTTGAATGATCGTAACACGAAATTTATGTTTGTTTGTTAGATTCCCGATGAGATGAAGTTGGCAACGGCGGTTAAACAACGATCGGCCTACCTGATGAGGACCCGACCAGAGGATGGCCCTTTCAAGAGGTACACACCAGATGAATGGGTCAAGAAAGGAAAGGGGAATATTTTCCCGGAGGAGCGTCCAAAGAAGTTGACGGTTAGGAGGATGAGCCGCATCGATGACTCTGATGATGATGAGGATGAGGTGAACGAGGAAGAACCGCAGCCGGTGGTGAAGAACAAGACTATGCCACAGAGGGGTAGAGCCACGAGGAGTCGTGGTACTCGTGGACGGAAATAAAATGCCGTGTTTGTCGTCTTGTTGAACTTGTATTATTGTCGCACTTGTTATCATGTTTGTAACTGAATTTGCTCGTGCACTAAACTTGTTATCATAAATGTTGTGTCAAATTTGCTGTGAATTTGCTTTGTGTAGTTGCTGTGAATTTGCTCTGAATTTGGTCAGTGTGTATTGTGAATTTGCCTGATACGTCAGTGTGTACTGTGAATTTTGTCGAATCTATCTAAGTCAGTGTGTAGCGCCTCACAGAAGGGCGCTATGGCAGTATAGCGCCTTGCGATGAGGCGCTATGGTTTTGTTAGGTAGCGCCCGATCAGAAGGCGCTACACACATGGTACTTGTAAGTCGCGTGGCGCCCTCACCCGAGCCCTAGCCAGTTGCACGGCGCCCTCACAAATCAACCCGCCTCTCCCTCTTCCGCCGCCGGCGCCGCCACCGCCGCCATCGCCATTTCTGACCGCCGTCGTCGCGTCTCGTCTCCATGGCTAACTGGTATACTGGCGCGTCATCTAGCTCAGACGATTCCATCATGTCGGTAAGCCCTTTTTAGGGTTCATTTTCTCTCCTCTTTTCTAGGGTTTGATTCCTCATGGATTTCTTCGATTAGGTGTTGTATTCATGGAATCTTCTGTCCATTAGGATGCCCACATCCGTGGTTTTGTCCCTGATACGTGTGAGGACCCCAATTTATGCGGTATAGCGCCGGATGCTCCCTCTTTTTGCAGCGTCCATGACCGTGCCCCTCGGAAGTGTGTTGCATTTGACGACAACGACACCGGCCGGCGTCTGTACATCTGTTCTGTTGAGGATGTAAGCATTACATTTCACCTTCATAGATGTTTTGTAGATGCGTCTGCTATTTGTAACCAATTGTGCTAAGTTAAAGGTTTCAATTTTTCAGGCAGTACAAAATTGTGGGGTTGTGGCTTGGGTAGACGAAGAATGGCCACAAACTGCTAAGAATGCCCTAGGACGACTGTGGGGAATGTACAATGCAAGTAGTAGTGCAAGAATTGCTGAGACGATAGCGAGTACAAAGCTACTGAAGGAGGTGTCAGATGAGAAGAACAAGATTGAGAAGAAGTACAACGATATGGTAGATGACGTGAACAAATTAATTAGGGACACAAGCAATACTTGCATCGAGGCCAACAATTCCAGGATTCGGAATGAGGCGGAACATGACAAAATGGGGCAGCAAATGGCGATAACAATTGAACTGTTACAGACACAAATTCATGAGCTGAAACTGATGCGGGCAAGCGAAGCTGACGTCATGAAGGCGAAGGAGCATCAGTGGGATAAAGAAAAGAGGGAGCTTAAGGAGGAGAAGACAAAGCTAGAGCAGCAGTTGTTTGAACTATTCAAGGCCAATAATGCACGCAGACATAAGCTGGATAGGATCCAAGCAATATGTGATGAGTAGTTCTGTTCAATATGATGAGTTGTCTCACTAATTGTAGCACTATGGTACTTTAGTTGTTGATGTAGTCATGAACTTCTTCTCATTAATTCGAACTATTTAGCAAGCTGTGTCTGCAATATTATCGCGTCCCTGGGCTCTCTGGATCTCTCGGGTCGCAATATTGTAGGATGTATAGCGCCTTGCTATTAGGCGCTATAGTGACATAGCGCCCTTCCGTGAGGCGCTACACATGCAAGTTGTGCTAAATTTCAAATATTACAGAAATTTGAAATATTGTAGACATGCAAGCTGTGCTAAATTTCAAACATTGCAGAAGTAATATTGCAGACACATAAACTTATAGCGTGCACAACACCTTAATATGAGCCACAACTTCGTGCAAATTCAAAGTTCAATACCACATCACATAGCAAAGTTCGATACACCACAAGGTTCAAAATGAAATCGACATAGCAAAGTTCAATAAACAACAAGGATCATAAATAGTTCACAACATCATGGACGTGCACTCCTCTTCTTCCACCATTTCCCTTGCAAGAAGAGCCTCACGAATCACCCTCTTCCTCGTCCGAGTTGGCGACCCACTTCGTTGTTGCTTTGTTGGGTTGAGACGCTGCCATACCTGCACACATTTCATAACTCAAAGTTAGTAAGATACATACAGAATGCAAAACAATACAGAATGCAAGTTAGTAAGATACATACAGATGTGCATACGGATTCGGCTCAGCTAGGTATCCTGTCATACTCACAGCCCTACCACTGCCCCGGCCTCCTCTAAGCCCAAGTCGTCTCCCTCTTTGTCCCCTAGGAGCAGGTTGGCTAACTCTTGGTTGAGTAGGAGGTCCTTGCCTATGAGCTTGTTGGCTCATACTTGGTTGAGTAGGAGCTTGTTGCCTCATACTTGGTTGAGTAGGAGCTTGTTGGCTCATCCTTGGTTGGCTACTACCTTGTTGCCTTGGAGCTTCTTGGCTAGGACCACCTTGTTGGCTTGTGCTAGCTTCATTACCCTTTGCTTTCTTTCTTTGGGGGCATTTCCTTACGTTGTGTCCCTCACCATTGCACTTGCCACAACGGGCCTTCACACGGGGCTCTTGGAATTGGTCGTTGCGACATTCTCGCCCACCATGGCCCCAACCGTCCATGTCACCCCTCAAACGCTTTGTCTTGCGTCTTCCCAATTTAATCACCTTCCATGCCGGGTCTGGCCATAGTTGAATTCCATGATACTCCGGCCACTGTGATTCGTCAAGGTATGGGTGAAATCTAGGAGCCCACGTCATCTTGGTCCTCTCGATAGAGAACTCGGACTCCCTAACTGTGAGCGGGTGATTTACATCCATATTTCGAGTACGAGCCGCCGTTAGTAAATGTGAGCACGCGAGATGAAGGAGTAGTGGCCTCCCGCATGTGCAATCACAAAGCTTGAGCGAAACCTTAAACGCCTGGCCTCCGTGTTGGACACCATCGGCCGTGGTACCTCCGGGCTCGTCCACTTGGTAAATCAGCTCATCATTATCATAAAGTGTTGCAACTTGGGAGTCGGCCTTCCTTGATTCGAATTCCATGAACTCGTCAACCTTTGGAGGGAACTTGAACTCGTATTTGTGCTTGTTCTCTCCCACAATTTGCATATCCGTTTCAAGTGAGTACTTGAGAAAATACTCATTCAACTTGGTGAAAGTGTATTGAACTATGGCAGTCACGGGCAATGCACGCACACCCTTCAACACCTTGTTGAAGCATTCTGCCATGTTGCTTGTCATTTGACCGTACCTCCTACCATCTTCATCATAAGCTCTTGCCCACTTCTTCCTAAGTTCAATGTGCCTACCCAAAAACTCGTGCCCCCCGGCGTTGAGAGATTTATTGGCGAGTAATCTATTGTACAAGTTTGCGAAACGCCGATCGGTGAAAGTGAGACAACAATCTTGAAGATCATCGGACAACTCCTTGCTCCCACATGCCCTATAGAAGTTGGAACAAAAATGCCTCATACACCATCTATGGTGTAATGGAGCATGCCCGGGAATGACAATGTCCACCGCCTTAAGAATTCCATGATGGCGATCCGAGATTACACAAATTTCTCTTTGAGGCGGTAATACCTTGGTTCCAAAAGATGAAAGAACCACGCCCAGTTATCGTCGTTCTCCGCCTCAACCAAAGCAAAAGCCAATGGCACCAAACGGTTGTTGGCATCATTTCCTATTGCAACCAATAGAGTGCCCTTGTATGGACCGGTCAAAAAGGTGCCATCGACGGCGATGACCGGCCTACAATGTTCAAATGCACTCACACATTGCTCGAATGCCCAAAATACGCGGCCAAATACTCGGACAACCTTTCATTGTAACTCCTTGTTTTTTGCCCATACGGCTCGACCACATGAACCATCCCCGGGTTAGTGGCGGCCATGGCTCCCAACAACTTAGGTATTCGGTTGTATGCTTCCTCCCAGTCACCGTACAACATCTTGAAGGCCGCTTGCTTCGCCTTCCATGCCTTCCCGTACTTGACCTTGTAGTGAAATAGGGATTCCACAAGTTCCATGACGCTCTTAATGCTCATTGTTGGAAGTGACGAGATGGAGTTGGAAAGCCTAAAAGCGATGAAATTGGAGGTGAGTTGTCGGTGGTCTGGCTTCACATTCTTGCCATCGACCTTCTTGCCTCGGCACATGTGAGTTGATACACAACTAGATATGTGCCATTCGGGCCCTTTTTTTAGTGGTGTTGCACGCACGATCCACGGGCATCCTTTCTCCAAGCACCTTACCGTGTAACGCTTCTTTTTGTCGGAGTGAACCACCTTAAACGGACGATGGTACTTGACCGAGAACTCCCTTATCCATATCTTAAATTCCAACAAGGTTGCGAACTCCAAACCGGGAGATATCCCATTGTCCTCATGATTCATATCCCGGTAAGAAGTTGGCCTTGCTCCGAGCACTACACCCTTGCCTCCGTCAACTGTGGCTTCATCCGCGAGACTAAGATCACGAAACAACGGGATCCGATGATCCCGCCCCAATACTTTCTCGTAAGCTTCGGCCTCCTTGGCGGTGAACCCCTCCTCATCAACTTCTTCATCGGGGCCATCGTCATCCGAGTCCGATGCATAGCAACGAGAATAAGGGATGTCATGCTCCATGGTCTCTTGCTCATTATATGTGTCCAAATCTCCAACATGGTTGTCGTGGAGATCGACCCCATGATCATCGGCCTCGTACTCGTCATCCCAATAGTCATCATTTCTAATGGGGCTCAAACTTTTCCTCACTTCATGTTGAGTCAAAGTAGGCTCCGTCACTTCGTTTTGGTTCATGAGTGGTTGACTACTACCATCAATTGGGGAGGCACATCGGTTCAAGTCCAATTTCACACAAGCATCAACCTTTTTAGTGGCAAATAACTCGATTGACTTGTCTAGTGATTCGGCCACCGTCTCCTTGTATACAACCCAATGTAGTTCGGAGTTGATACGCAAAAACTTCCAACGGAGGTGCACTCCGTGACCCGCATTATGTCTTCCCTCCAACTCTACAACATCACTTGTGTCCAACCAATTCAATTGAATCCTCACTTTATTCAAAACCTCGGCATAGGTAGGACTATGCTCAAACACCAAGCCCACCTCATCCGGGTCCAGTTCAATATTTCCTTTCAAAAAGGCATCCTTGTCCACATGATGAACATGAACAATTCTTGCCATCCCCTACAATAATGAATCACAACACCATGTCAAGTTAATTCATGGACAACATAACAAGAACCCTACCCCTAACCAAATGCTGCATGGACAACATACAAGCCACAAATTGGACAATGCACCAACACAAAACATGCATCTTTAGGGTCAATTCGAATTTTTAGGGTTTCCATGATTTGGACATAAATCAACCAAAATACAATATTCTAATGGGTCAAAACATAAGGAAATGAGATAGATTACCTCTACAAACTAGGGGGGACACATTCCACGGAAGAAATCTTCAGATTTAGGGAATTTGGGAGAGGATTTGAGAGGGGAGTGAGCCGCCAGCCGCCGTCTTGTCTTCTGTCACGGGTCGGGGACGGGTTGGAGTGAGCGCTAGGGCTGGGGAGAGGGCGCGGCGCGCGACTTGCAGTATCAGCAGGTATAGCGCCTGATTGCAAGGCGCTACATTATCAGTACCATAGCGCCTTGTGATCAGGCGCTATACCGCCAAATGTGGGCCCCGGCTGGCCCCGCAGCTGCCACGCTGGCAGGACGTGTAGCGCCTGATTACAGGACGCTAGTGTGCAGAGGGTAGCGCCTGATTGAGAGGCGCTACTCAAAATGGTTAGTCCGGTGAAATAGTTTCACCGAACATTCATTTTGTGAAATAGTTTGCCCACGTGCTCAATCGTGTCCATTTTGCCGCTGAACTACCGCTACTGCAGTACTGTGCATGGGATGATCATGCACCTATGATTGATTCGATTGGCGACGTCAACGCTGCTGCGAGAAAGACACGCTCTTGCATTTGGGTTGCCGTTCCCAACTTCAGCTAGTTCCATACTGAATACGCCAAATTAGGGAGTGTTGCATAGTACGGAGTACTCAGTAAAACCTTACTAGTGCGGCTGACTTTGTAGCTGGTGTGGCCGTCCCTTTGGCTACACATGAGAGTAGTATGAGACTGATCCTGTGCTTCCGAGACGCTCGCATTTTAGCATATGTTTACTTCTGACACTGACGCCTAAATTGTAGGCTCGCAGTTCCCAAGATCGCTTGGATGCATGGTTATTATGTGATAATAACCCCGGGCATTATGACTTTGCCAATTTGGTTATGATCTGTTGTACTTTTGCAATTAACAGGTTGTCGTTTCTTTCCACGCCTCATACCGTCACACGGTCATCAGTCTCATCGATTAATCATGGTTGACACAGAGCCGGCAAAACCCTTGTATACTTTGCTTCCACACCTAAAAAGGCGTCCTGGAGTCCTCGACTCCTGGTTTTACTACTGACCCTGTGATCAGAGCATCACGTTGTTTGTTTGTCGTTCCCATGCGGGTTGTGGCCTCGAACTCTCCACGGCTTCAGCTGGGATCGAATCTGATCTTTGCTCTGCCCAAGGCTTCTCACGGTCCCCCAGATTACGGACAGCCATTGTCTGTTTCATCACGTCAGACTGTCCAAGTCTTCTCCAGATTAAGGGACACACGTCCTCCGCCCCACCTTCGCCCGTGCCCTGAATCCACCGCCAACCGCATGAGAAATGCGACGCTTAAAAAGCGTGAAAACTCTTCCCGTCGCTCCCGCACAGTGCTTTGAGGGTCGACTCCCGCATCTCGTCGCCGCCCCTCTCCTTCCTTTGCTCCGGCGGGCTCGCTGGCCGGTGTAAAGATGGAGTAGGTGGTTGTGCTTCTCTTGTACATAGTAGATCTAGGCCAGCTAGGTTAGTGTTTGGGTTTGCCGCTATGGCGATGTCTGGCGTCATGCCGTCTATCCCCTCTTCGCATCTGGTCAGGTCGTTCCCGAGCGACGACCTTGGCCTGGAAAAGCTCCGACCTGCAGAGCTCCCGTGGTGGTGGGCGCGGTGGAGGATGGATTCCGAAGATGCGTTCTTCAATAAGCTCGAGGCGGATCGTGCTCTGCTTCCGACTTCTTCAGGTCTCCGTGGTGGGGAAGAAGATGGGGCGGAGGTGGAGATTTTGCAGGCTTTCCCCTTTGATGGAGTTAATCCAAGCTGTGACGCTGGCGTTTCATGCCGTGCTCGGCTCGAGCGTCTGCTCTGGTCGGGGCGTGCCCCCCGCCGATGCGCTATCCTCGGCGCCAAGGCCTCGTCGATTTCGGCGAGCAATCCATGCGGCGACATCAACGGGATTGATTTCCCAATAGGCTGGTGCAGGCGAATCAGCGGCTGACCGACTCCGTCTCGTCTTCCTCTTCAGCGGCGCGATGGTGAAGATTTGGTCGGCGGCGGGAATGGTGCTGCAGAAATCCCCAGGGTTGTGTTTGTATTTTTCTTGTTTTTCGGGGTGGTTTCTGTAAGAAGGGGGACAGCTGTCCCGTGTCTGGAGGGTTCCAGTGCTATCGTTGTAATCTTTGCCAAGTAATCCAGATACGTGTACATTCAAAAAAAAATGCGACGCTTCGAACGGGTCTCTCACGTAGTAACGTACAACAGCGATCAGCGACAACGTACACGGTAGCGTTGAAGCCGCGATTACTCACACGGTTGCCTGCCCGGTATTTCCGGTTTCGATCCCACCCACGGACCCACCTATGGAACACGACGCGTCCCGCGGAATTTTCCTAGTTGAGCAAATCTAATCTTTTGCAAAAGTCCAAATGAACTTTTTACAAAAAAAATTAGTAGGATATAACACTTTTAGTACTACTCAACATTAGGGTTAGTCGTGGTAGATACCGCCTGGGGGCTTTAGGGTTTAGCCGTAGCCAAAAGGGTTAAATGCGGCCAAGAAAATTAAAAAAAAGTTGATCCGAGACTAAAGTTTTGTCAAAAGGTTGGCTCAGCTTGGCAGCGAAGTATTTCTGAAAACAAAGTATTCGAAAACCGTAGTATTTCTATGCCTAGCAAGCAAATACGTCAGTTTTGGAAAAATAGGTCCAAACCTCTTTTTGATATACTTCAAAATCAGTGTAGTTTTCGTCAATACTGAAGTACTAGAAGAAAAAGACGCGTTTTGCCGCGTCCGCTCTAGTATTTCCCTGAATACAAGTGAGAGATAATTAATCAAACACACCAAGTAAAAAAGGTTCACAAAATACCCACATCATCTTTCATCGGTAATTAGGTGGCATCCAATAATGGCATCTAACTCACCCTTCCACCCTCATTCACCATCCAATTGTCACTTACGGTCTCAACTGCGGCTGTCACCGCCACCGAGTCAAGCACCACTAACATCAACGGTGGCCGATGTGAGGCGGCATGGGTGCTCACGTGCAGCTACTGCGAAGGATGTAGGAAGTATTTCAGCTCACTGGCGTTGGGTGACCAACAGAATATGCACCGGCGGGCTCACATGGCGTGCAAGGTTGACAATGGACTTGCGCCGCGACATCAGGGACGGAGGTGCCCTATAGTCTTAGGGTCTTCACGGAGCCAAATGTGTGTGCGGAGAGACGGACATGATTTGCAGCGAACCGGCTATTTTCAGTAGAATATGACTCGATGGAAACGGAGGGAGAGAAATGATGTCGCGTGGTACAGGCTGCGACACTATGATGTGCACTGGTGCCAGAGAAATGATAAGGGAGAGAGTTGTCAAAAAGTGTCCGTATCTCCTTTAAAAAAATTCAAAACGACATGTCTAGGATTCAATTTTTTAAATAAAGCATACAACTATATGTATGTATTCTACCTACTCTAAATGTTTTGTAAAAAGTATTTTATATTTTACGCTACGCAACAAAAAAGAGAAATTTTGAGGGGAAAATTAAGCTAATTTTCCCTTTTCCCAGCCACACTTTTCTTTTTGACGTAGTTGAGAATATAATTTTTTTCATCGAAAATTGGGTAACGTACAAAACATGTATATAATAGATCTTTTTTCAAACTTAATTTGAATATTTGAGTGTGAACTCTAAAGTGAGAGTTGAGTGGGGTATACCATGTAGAGGTGTCGCGGTTCTATTGGATGACACATGGGAGCGAGGAGAGGGCAGTAATGTTAGAGAATTTATTATTTGTAAGTATTTAAACTTAAATTTTAATATTTAAGGGTTGTGACTATAAAGTGAGAGTTGAGTGGGTCCACCGAGGTGTCGCTGTTTCATTGGAGGAAATCTAGGAGCAAGGAGAGGGCAGCAATTCTATGGAGCTTAGTCTATACTACTATTAAAAGAGCAAACTTGTGTTGATACATTAAATCTGATCCCTTCAATATTTGATCAACGGTACAAATCGCTCCGATGTTTGACAACTCAACACACCTTTTCGTTTTCGTGAAAATTACAACAATTGCCACCACAAAGTAAAATAAACCGTTCGATTAAAGAAAAAAAGAAACTCCACACCCGTGCGGCGGAGGTCGTCACGCATGGCCGCCCTCAATCCACCACTCCGGTGGCCTCCGCCGCCGTCCCAGTGCGCCGCGCTGCGCCTCTCCCGCTCCGCCGCCTCTGACCGTGCGGCCGCTTCCGAGCACGCCATAATACCACAGGCAAGACGATGGATCAAATCGGGAGACGCCGGTGCCCGTCGGTTTGATTTCGACGGCACCACAGCAGGGGAAGCAGGGCAGCCTTGGCCCAGAGCTTGAGTCACGTCAGGCTAGGTGCCGCCGTTGCGCGCTGTGGAGAGGCAGGAGTGGGCCATGGCGCCCGTCCAAGCCCTGCTGCCGATGCGCTGGATGCCGCCAACGCCCCGCTCACCCGACGACCGAAACAGCGACGACCTCCGCCACCAGCCAGTCAGCAACCACCTGCCCGGCAACCAACCTATAACGGAGACAACATCTTGGCCTGTAGACGCCACAAGTTCCCGCCGTCTGCACCTGCAGAACCAACACCGGTCCCAACATTGCACCTTCCAGTCGCCCATCAGATTCCCCAAATCCATGGAGGCGGTTACTTTTTCAGGTACACGCTCAGGCTGATAAACACGTGTGGTTTCTTAGGGCCCGATGCTCAGGCTCCTCCATGCCTCCATGCCAGTAAGAGCGCTGAGGTCCGTGGATGCAAACCACAAGCAAGAACATACGGGAAAAGGAGGATAGGTGTGGTGAGGAAGGTCACATGTAGACGGACGAGCTTAATTAGGACGGGAGCCGCCGCATCAAGGACGCAAGCCTTCACACACCCGTCGTTTCTCCGCATATGGGCACACAATCTGGTGCCTCGGCACCTCCACGCTGAGGATGCAAGCGACACAGTCGCCGATACTTCACGCCGGGGGCGCGAAATTCGCTGCTGCCGCCACTGCTCTCTCTCTCTCTCTCTGATGTTTATGTGCGATGTAACTGTACAAAACGAACAAAAATGTTATGCATACTGCATATTTCCGAGTTGCTCTACGTTGTGGGAAGGCTTAACATACATATGTTGAAGAGTTAGAATTGTCCATAAATTCCTTATTCAATTTGTGTGTTAGTCTCTTTTCAGTGTTGAGATTATATGTTTCATTTCCGAATTACTTACATGCTTCCAAATTGGAATGTGCAGCCTAGGTAATGCATCTGAATTTTCTTTCCACGGCCGATTCCATCTGAGTCCATCATCCATCTTTCAATATCTAAAATAGGGGACAGCCCATCATAGACCACAGGAATCCATACCCGGTCCTGGAGATCGGGGAGATAAGAGTTCACCCTCCCTGTTTGGAGTGGGTGATGTAGTCGTATTTAGCTTGAAAGAATTGTAGGCATGAAGTTCCTCCTTAATTTTTTTTTTTGCATATCACCAGGATTTCGGAGGGTTTGAAGCAGTATTTTTATTGTGTTCTTTTTCAACATTCGTTTTATAACACCTCCCTTTATGTTCGAAGTTGTAACATTAACATCTGTTGTTCAGATGCATTTGAATTCCCTGAATTGTAGTCTTTTTATGGTCATGTAATTCAATCTTATTGCCATATTATTCTATTGAACCAATAGCCTATATGTCAGTGACATTTGGTTTCTGAAAATATTTATCAACGTGGATGAATGGAGTTTGATTTGCACAAGATGGATTTTTTAGTTTAGTCGTCACTTCAAAATGCCAACGCCCACTTAAATTGCACTCAATTGCAGATGAAAGCAACTACAAGACGGTCCTCTGGTCAGTTATAAAAGTTGAATTTAATGGTGTGTATATATATATATATATATATATTTGTCAAAAGTCTAGAGATTGATGATTCCAGCATAAACTGTGTAGAACTTGACATTAGAGATAAGGCAAATATGTCCACTTGTTCCAGCCTAAACAATACTTGCACCCATCGTCCCAAGACAAATATGCTTCTTTCAATTCAACAGATTCCAGCATAATGTCCAATATATTTTATAAGTTACTTGACATTTAGACCGGAAAAAGTTATACATTGGACATTCGTGAAAAAAGTCACTAAATATGCTTCTGGAGTACAACCGATCAGACTAGACCCTCCAGTTGTGCAAAGGGATAAATTTACAAATACTTTTTTTGATAAAGGGCTTTATTACTTAAAAGGTTTAAGTATTACACCCGGCATCTGCATAGGAATGCACACAGCCGCAATCCAACCGTTCAGAAAAAAGAAATGCAGCACCAGACGAATTACAATCAAGAGTAAGTAAAACGCCAATGCGTTGGACAGACACCACCGCCTATGGAGGACCAATGCGGCGATCAAGCGAACATCCATGTCGCTTACTAATAGACACGTTTTATAAGGGGACTTACTTGACAGGGCACTTTTTTATATTACTTAAAACAAGATCATGTAAATAGTCTTTGTGGTTGTTCTGGCTTAACTCCTTTTTCCTGCTGACATGTACATAAGATTGAAAATGATCTTTTGAAAGTATATATACATCAAAGTTTGAATGTGTTATCACAATGACAGATCCTTGTGGATAAAATGCAATTGAAGCTTCAATGATTAAATGCTATCGTTGTTCACATAAATTTCGCATACAAGTTTTTTTAGTTAATATTAGCATAAATTACTATAGTTGTAAGACCTATTAGACGTGCGTTGCACGTGCACGTATACTAGTATTCTTAAGGATATAAAACTACGTTTTTGCTCATGCCAAACACCTCAAAGTATTGAAAACCATAGTATTCTTGGAATGCTTAAAAAAAAAACTTAACACACCCTAGATTTGTCAAAATTGGCCAGAATTTTCGCATAAGACGGCCGAGCCAACAGCCCCACCAAATCTAGTCCGCGCGCAGAACATAGGAGTCAGGACCAGCTCCCACTTCCACGCGCCGGTCGGCATGCACACACGGACCCGCCCACTGTCTTCTTCTTGGTCGCGTCTGATCGAAAACCCCCCAACCAATCGCAGCCAAAACACGAGAAAACCTCCGCCCGTCAGTTGAGTTGACCCACCTCGGCAGCGAGCTCCAAATGCGCGACCTACCTCCGTCCCTCCCGCGCGCCCACGCCCCCGCCCCACGACCCGCCATTTGCGCCCTCCACCGCGCGCGCCATATACAAGTACTAAACAAATTCAGTAGACAAATCCAAGAACTCTGTCGATCTCTCACTCTCTTTCCGTCGCTAATCCGCCATGGCCGACCTCACACTCTTCTAAGATCTCCTCTCCTTCTTCGCAAGTGGTACTATTAATTTCACCGGGCCTTCTAAAATTCGGTTCCCCTGCCACGCCTGTCGCCCGCCCGTTACATTCTTTTTCCGGCTCTCCTCCTCGGACCACGCGCCGCCCGCGTGCCCGGGATGCTCTCCTCCAGGCCGAGGTGAGTCAAGTGCGGCGGCCATGCGCACTCCTTAAGATCCTTCTTTTGCGGCGCACTGCGCTTCTTTTACTATTGTTTGACTATTTAGTAAGTTCCCCGATTCGATTTGATGAGCTGGGATTCGGCGTGCAGATCCGGGTCCTTCGAGGCGGGGCTCAGAGCGGACGGCGCCAACGCTTCTTCCAGCTACCGAGAATCCAAGCCATCGCCTCGGTTCCAACGCAGCCGCTCCACCGCCGGCAGCTCCAAGGCGTCGCCGTCTCCGGAGGTACACCACGAATTCATTTTGCCGTTACGTTATTACCTTCGAAGTTACCTTAATTGGTGATCGCCTGATCGGGGCGTTTTGTGCTAACGGTGATTCTTCGCTTTGCTGTCCTGCAGAAGCGTCGCGGCGTCACCGGTGGCGGAGGCGCGATGCCGATGCAGCAGCGGGTGGCGCAGCTGGAGGGCGAGCTGAGGAGGGGGCAGGACGAGAAGGCGCGGGTAGCGCAGCTCGAGGAGGACCTCCGGAGGGAGAGGGAGGAGAAGGCACGGGTCGCGCAGCTTGAGGAAGACCTCAGGAGGGAGCGGGAGGAGAAGGCACGGGCGGTGCAGGAGCTCGACGAACTCAGACGAAGGGATGACGAGAGGAAAGACGCGGAAAAGGTGCAACGTTTGGAGCGGGAGGTGGAGAAGGCCAAGGAATCGGAGCGCAAGATGCTGGAGTCGATGATATACCAGACCAAGCAGCTGGAGCAGACCAAGATCAGCCTCGAGGAGGCCAAGCTGGAGATGGCCACGCTGAAGCAGCAGAGCAACAGGAGCCTCGCGTCGGCGTCGGGGACCTGGCGCGGCGTCATGGAGCAGAGGAGCGTCAAAGACTTCATGTTCGGCGGCGCGGACGACGAGGTCAGGGTCCTGCGCGGCGAACTCCAGACAGTGATGCAAGCGGAGGAGAAGAGCCGGAAGGCGCTGGAGGACCTCACCGTCGCGCTCTCCGACGTCACCATGGAGGCCAAGCAGGTCAAGCGCTGGCTGGCGCACACGCAGGCCGAGCTGGAGGCCGCCAATGCAGAGGCCAGGCGGCTGCGCGGGGAGCTGGCGGCCACCGAGACGAGGCTGCGGGAGCAGCACCGGTGCAGGCTCGAGGCCGAGGAGTCGACGGCCGCGTGGGGCGACAAGGAGCGCGTGTTCCTCGAGTGCGTGCGCGCGGCAGAGGAGGAGGTGAACCTGGCGCGGCAGGAGAACACCAAGCTGGTGGAGTCGCAGCGCGTGATCCGCGACGAGAACGCCCGGCTGCGCGACATCCTCAAGCAGGCCGTCGGCGAGGCGAACGTCGTGAAGGAGTCGCTGGAGCTCGCCAGGGTCGAGAACGCGCGGCTCAACGACGTTGTCGACGAGAAGGAGGGCGCGCTGCAGAGCCTACGGCAGGAGTACGAGTGCATCAAGGTCAGCGAGGCCGCCGCGCAGGGCAGCCTCAGGGAGCTGAACAGCCTGCTCGCCGCGACGACCACGGCGTGCAGCACTCCCGTGTCGACCAAGACCGCACCCGTAGCGCCGGCGCCAGAGTACGACGAGCGCCTGTCGAACGTGCGTCTCGTGGCCAGCGCGAAGGGGACACCGGAGACGGGCTCACGGCGTTGGATGGCGGAGAAGCCTAGGACGCCGAGCAGCCGGAGCTACTCGATCGGAGAGCCCGCCAAGTTCAAGGGAGTGGGCTACTCGCAGTCGATGAGGATGGGGAACGTGAACCCCAAGGACCGGATGTTCGCGTCGCTCAGCAACATTGCCGATCTCAAGTCTGCGACGGACGCGGCCATGGACGATTACGACGACGAATTCGACCACATCGACGAGAGCCAGTACGTGGGCATGGAGCACTCCGTGAACGACAAGAAGAAGAGGCCGATACTTCGCAAGTTCGGGGATCTGTTCAGGAGGAAAAGCTTCTATAAGGCGAATTCAACGCCAGTGCACATTTGAATTTATTCCTCCTTTGTAATGCATGTAGTTTCGATTTGTTCATCTAAATACACAACATCTGAAAATATTCTTTTCAGTTAACTGTTTCATTCTGCGCTGAAATTTGGAGTAGTTTGTAGAATTGCTGGCAAGTACCAGGCTGTCACTTTTCGGCTAAAAGTTCTTGGACAGATTAAGGTTTTACATGTCTGATTAGAAAGATGGCATTTGATGAAGACAGAGTGAGATGATTAGAAGAAGCTGATGCCCCTGATGAGCTTTAACGTGCCTTTTGACACATGAGGTTCTAGAAGCATAAAGACAAGTCAAGTTTCGGTAAAGTCGCCATTTGTCATTGATGCTGATAGTTTCAGAAATTCGTGTTGTTTGTTTGTCAGAAGAAGAACGGGTACCCGCATATGTTGGATAGAAGCCTCCACGTGACATAGCTTGGAAAAACAATCTGGAGTCATGACTTTCATTTGCTTCGAACGTCAACGAAATGAACACATACCAGAAAAAGTCTGGAGCCCTTAGTCCAACCTCTGAAATGTCGCTTCTGTCATCTTCATTGTTCTCTTTGACTTCATCCTGAATTCACGAGCTTGTACCATTTCACATCAGAGACGAGCAAATATCTTGACGTGCAAAGTTGCTGCTGGTTCGCCAGCTCGACCTTTTAGTTCATCAAGTTACCCATCCGTTCAGTCCATGTTCTCCTCCCGCACCAGAAATGGCTTCAGTTTAAAGAGTTTTCTTCTCTTAGTGAAAGCGCTTTCTTCACACGTAAGTACTAGCAATTGCACAATTGTCGGTGGTCACTAGTGCTTGAACAGTACGCGGGACGGCAGGATAACAATCACGCCCAAACTCTGTACGTAAACTAAGCTTAGGTTGCGGCTTCACCGCTTCAGTGCTTTCCGCACCATGAAGTGATTTGAAGCCACTTTCGGTGTGATGTCGGCTTCTACAGTTTCACTCCACGGTTGAGCGAAACAAAGATCGCTTTTATGTTTTATTATCAATTATTTAGCGTTTGTAAACAGAGCTTCACAGATGGCACCTCGTCATCAGAACCTTCTGAACCGCAGAGAACAGAGGTGCATCATATCCTATGCCCACTCCTGATCGTCATTATAGTAACCGCGAGATAACTTTCAATCACGGCCACGGCCCATGGTCGGTGGAGAAGATCATGTGTGACGTGCCGCTGATCAACCTACGCCCTCGCATCATGTGCCCGGAGAATGTGTGTTGAGAGCATCCCCTAGTGGATCACATCGCACTGAACCCCATCACTTCCATCCCTGAAAATCTGTAGGCATGCAACTGTATCTCCAAGCTACCGACAAAATGTAGCCAAAACGCTAATCAGCTGGCGTTGTTGTCACATTACCGAAAAGGCTTCTGGAGGAGTCGTAGGGCGTGTTCGATTTTTGAGATTTTTGCATGAGTTTCACAGCCAGCCTCCTCATGGAGAATCTTGAAAAAACGTGACTCGAAACACATTGTGCATCTAGTTTGGTTATCAACAATGTTCTACCGAGTCTCGTTCGACTAGGTGCAAAAAAAATTGGCAAGGCGTTTGGTTTGTATCTGTGTTTTTTGTGCTCTCACATCTTTCCTATGTGGTGAGCTTACCTCACACCAACATGTTGAGATTGAAAAACAATGGCAAGTCCCGGTGGCAGGGCGACGGCACGACGCGGTGGAGGGGCGACAGCTGAGGTTGAATAACACCTACACCAAGTACAGACAACTAGCAGACGCGACAACGATGAGAAGAACAACGGTGCGGCGACATTTTTCACGGCTGCGGCGACGAGTGAGAGCACAGACTAATAGCAGCAACGACAATCAGCGGAGTTCACAGCAACGGCAACAAAGGTTGAAGAACATACTCTGCAGTAGCTGCAGTCTTAATATGTGCATATATACAGCACAAAATCTGCTCGTATACGCCTGTCGAATCAGAAAATTTACAACATGAAAGTTGTGCGGAACGTTGAGATGAAGCTACAGGTCAAAAGATATCTCAAACGGTCGACTATACGCGACGAATTTGAGAAAATTCGTCCAAAACAACAACAAACTCCGGTCCAGATTTGACAAGTTACGCTCGACGAAAATCGAAACCGAGCACGGGAATGGAAACTACTCCTCGACGCGCATAAATTTCATGTGCACTTTATTTTGAATCAAGCAATATTTAGTCAGATTAAAGAGGCACTAAGTGAAGGTTAAGTAAGTGGAAGAGGTTAAGGGATGTGAGAGACCAACAGGTCATGTACAGGCTCAGCCCAGGCTCTAGTGAACAGCGCCAAAATTGCACTAGGCTAGGGTGGCTCGCTGCCAACCAAACACGCCCTTATTGATGTGAAGAAGAAGAACCTCTCAAGCAGGGTACTCGCATAGCTAGCACCCCTGAGGAGTGAGGACCACGAGACATGAGCAACGCCATTGGTCGAATTTCGCTCAGGTTGGGAGGGAGTCGCGGCTCACATTACAACACCCGTCATCCCTCGTCCTGCAAAAGAGGACGTGACGACGGAGAGAGCGCCTGTTTTGTGGCGGGAGTAGTTAATAAATTTGAATGCTTGAGAGGAACGGGTTTCCGATGGTCCCCGGAGCTTTGGTCGGAGAAGGACATTGACGAGAGCACTTTCCGCGGAGAGGAATTGGTCAGCGCGTCAGCGGGGAACAATCGGGATGGGAGACCGGCCGGCGCCCAGGCCAGGCAAGGCATGGCATGGCATGGGGTGAAAAGAGGAATGGTTTTCACGCGTGCCGAAAGAACGAGTCTTTTTAAGGACTGGCTGCATCACTGCTTTACGTTCGGCTGTTTGCCGGCCTGCGCATGCCCAATCTTTGTCAGGAATTGGGATTGAAATGGGACAATTGATGCCTTGCTGGGACTGATCGGCATCCGCTCATCGAACCCCATCTCGCTTTTCAGATTCTATTGTCTTTTCGACAACAAGAGCAAACTTGAGTGAGAGTGGTGTATTGGCTCCCGGGTGCATATGCACCCTTTATTTAAAATATATTTTAGACATATTTAGAAATGTCAAAAAAAAATGTTCGCTCATGGATCTTAACATCCTATGTGTTCTCAAAGTCGTTTCATGAAAAACTGATATTTTTTGTGGTCTGTGTAAAAAAGATAAAATTTGGTGATAAAATAAGACTTTTCACGAGACTATTTTTGGTCTTTTTTACACAGGGCACAAAAAATATCGATTTTCAGTGAAATGACTTTGTGAACCCATAGAATGTGAAGATGTATCCTAGGAATTTAATTTCAAAAAAAATCGACATTTTGAAATATGTTTTTTAAATACCGAGTGCATATGCAACCGGGTGCCAAAGTGAATTTCACAACTTGAGTGCCCAATTTTCGTACTTTGCAATGAATCCGGCGCTTTCATAAAACTAAGGGCACCTCCGTACGAGGCCCACAAACAGACACCAAAATTGGACCGATTCGGTCCGTTTGGGGCGACCGCGGACAGATTTTGGGCCGTTGTCCATTTGGATGGGGGTGCCCCCAACGGCCCAGTGCAAAACGAATAAACAGATTTTGGGCCATTGCGCCAGGTTGGAGCGTCGATGGCCGCCTAGAGCTGGGCCTCCTCGTCCATCTCGACAGGCGGCGCAGACTGCGCGCCTCGGTACGCCGCCCAGTTGGGCGGCGCGGGGTCCTCCTCCTCCATCTTCACGGGGCCGAGGTAGTCCTCCACGGCGTCGTCCTCCCGGTCGAGGTCCGAGTCCTCGTCTGGCTTGAGGCCGACGAGGGCGGGATCCTCATCCTCCAGCGTCCCCTGGTAGTCCTCCGGCGCCACCTCTGCGAAGGCCGACCACCGCTGCGTGTCGTGCTCCTGCTCAAACCACCGGTCCCAGAGCCTGGAGTTGTGGGCTTAGGCGGGGTCGTTGAACAGGTCCGAAAGAGCGCCGGCTCAGGATCTCCTCCGTGCGCACCCTGCCAGAGCAAGGAACGGGCAGCACCGAGATGCGGCGGCGATTGAGGTGCCACCCGCCCGGGAGGTGCACGTCGTTCCACGGCAGCGGCACCGCCACCTCCCAGTAGATCTGGGCCACGTCGGTGGAGACGTGGGCTCGCTGGGCCAGGCGGCGGGCGTTGCGTCTACACTACGCCTCGGCGCGAGCTGCCACATCGGAGGAGGCCGCGCGGGCGACGGGAGCGCGGGTGGTGGGAGCGCGGGAGCTGGACGCCTCGTGGTTGTTCCGGTCGCCCTTCCACCACGCAGGCCTCTTCATCGCGGCCGACGACGAGCTCGAGGGTTTGGAGCTAGGGTTTTGGAGCGGGATGCGGCGAGGCGAGTGGAGTGGAGTGGAGTGGATGGGGATGGCACTGGCCACCGGTCCCCATTTAAGAAGAACCCAGCGAGGTAGCCGAAGCGGCCACTCTCGCCGCCATGTGGGCCAGGGGCGGACAAGGGAGGACACGCGCCGTGTCCGTGCCTCCCCTAAACCTGGACCAAATTTGGTACAGAACAAGTGTCCGCGCTGACACTTATCTGTTTGCGCTGGCCCGTTGGAAGCCCTTCTGTTTTCGTTCAGACAAATTTGGACACCGCTGGTCCGTTTGCGTGCCTCGGTTGGAGCTGCCCTAACACCGGGGTTGGCCCTGCTTGGAAACAATTCACAAATCAAACCCCTCGGCGCCATGTAGGGCAGCGCCGACTCGGTGAAGTCTCCCTTAGCACCGACATGTTGCAATTTGGCACCGATGTCGCCGGCTCGCTCTACAATTTCATATAATTGCATATATGTAACAAGCACATACTCATTTCTCAACTTAGGGTTAGAATCGTTGGCGGCAACGTACCTCAAGAGTTGGCAAACGTTCATACTACGGTTCTAACGCCGACGTAGGGCATCGCGTGATTGAGTTGATTGCGCTCAACCAATTGTGCTTGGTCTCCAAACAAATAACAAATTGGGTCAAGGGCATTCTAGCATGTTGTGACAAATATTGTAGCCGTGCCAAAAGACAAACTAGGGAAAATCCTTCCAAAACCAGACAATCCTACCGCCAACTCTCTTCTTTCTACAGACTTATTAAATGACAAATCTTTGACCTCCAAAGTTCCGGCCAAGGTAAAGGTGTTTGGATGGCTTCTTCTACTAGACAGAATCAATACTAGAGCAAATTTGCATCACAAACACATTCTCGACTACACCAACTACCCAAGATGTCCAGCTCCGATAGAGGACAGGAGTCACCTCTTCTTTACCTGCCCCCGTGCGGCTCTGATTTGGCAACATTTGGGGATCATACCCGCAGCACACCCATTCAACTCCATTTGGGACTCTCCGTTGCCACCAGGCCTCCCACACAATATTTGGGATTCTGTTTTGTTGATCATATTATGGAAATTTTGGGATGCTCGTAATGCTATGGTCTTTAGAAAGATAAACCAATCTTATACCGTAACCAGTAGTAACATCATCCAAGACCAAGACCTCACTATTTGGTCTTACCGTTTTCGCACGACAGAAACTAGAGAGGCAGCCGACCTATGGCGTGACCATCTCACCCTCTGTAATATGTACTCACTCCGTTCCAATTTAATTGACTCACATATATGTAGATACTCCCTCCGTCCTCGAAAGAGTGGACGTTTGGGTCTACTATTTTTCCACAAAAGAGTGTACGTCTACAATCCCAATGCACATAGCGTCTAATACATTAATTCTTCATTGACTCATGGAGCAACTTGTGATCTAGCTATTGGCTGCATACTCACTTGAGTCTCTTGAATTACTGCCTTAATTACTGCATGCGAGAAAAAAAATCATTTATTTGCCTTCTCTCAATGGTTGCATGCACGCATGGAGCTGCTAATTTTCTGTATTAATTAGTCCATGGAGCCTTTTCTTGATCTATGTGTAAATCTTCAAAAGCACACTCTTTCGCGGACGGAAGGAGTATGTATGCATCTAGACACATTTTAGTGTTAGATTCATCCATATCCACATATATGTGAGTCAATTAATATGGAACGGAGGAGTAACTTCTATGTTTTTTGAGTGAAGATTCAGGTGGATTCTCTCCCCCTGGTGACAGCCTAAAAAAAAAAATCTTTGACCTTCAATTTGCTGAGGATATTTTGTCAATACACATCAACTCATAAGGGCATAGCCTTTTAATGCTCCACTCGTATATGTTGAGGATGTCCGTCCACTGACATACTAACCTCTAGCTCTTTCGGCTGACAGCCATCTTTCCATATAACTATTGCCACAGAAAGCAAAAGTTACCACCAGTGGACATAATTTTTTCCCTTGCCAGTAGTCTAGATTTCCTTCCTGCTAACACCCCAAGGGGTTGGGCAGCACAAGCACTCATGCATCACATAGATAAAAATAAAACGTGACAAACCACAGGGACTAATCTTCTAACAGTCCACACAATTTCGATTTTCCACACATAAATGCAAGGTTCAGATAAGACCTAAGATAGCACCCATCAGGTGGATGATTTAGGACAGACCAACGAACAAGTGATCCAGTTCTAGAACATATGACAGAGTACGACTACAAATGACTACTATTAGTAGTTCACGACACATGATAAGCGTTCAGCAGTAAAAGCAGACACGCGGAACATTGATGCATCCAGAGGCAAAGCACCTAAGCCCTCTCGCCACGGATCCTCCTAGCCAGCTGAATGTCCTTGGGCATGATGGTCAC
This sequence comes from Poa pratensis, assembly GCA_947311845.1. Taxonomy (NCBI): domain Eukaryota; kingdom Viridiplantae; phylum Streptophyta; class Magnoliopsida; order Poales; family Poaceae; genus Poa; species Poa pratensis. The sequence continues at coordinate 28,131,942 of CAMZMU010000051.1, read as the reverse complement.
CCTCTTGGCATGGATGGCGCACAGGTTTGTGTCCTCAAAGAGACCCACCAGGTATGCCTCTGCAGCCTCCTGAAGAGCAAGCACGGCGTGGCTCTGGAAACGCAGATCAGTCTGCACAAACAGAACGGGATAACAAAAGAAGCTTAGTTTATTTGATGAGAGTTGACATAACAGGAGCACGACAAGAGTGCACAAATGTCACCTTGAAATCCTGGGCAATCTCCCTAACAAGCCTCTGGAATGGAAGCTTCCTTATGAGCAGCTCAGTGCTCTTCTGGTACTTGCGGATCTCACTGCAAAGTCAAATATGAGACTTAGATCTTCACACTTGAAAATAGTTTAAACCAGACTATGTGCAATAACACATATAATTAGTTAAAAGCTTTACATACCGAAGAGCAACAGTTCCAGGGCGGTAGCGGTGAGGCTTCTTCACTCCTCCAGTAGTGGGAGCAGACTTACGAGCAGCCTGTTGAACAGCAATAAACAGAGTATGGTTAAGAAAAACTTTAATACCATAGGAGTCCATATATACCAGTGAGGTATAGATAGATGGCATGAAAAGGCTGGGGTTTATATTGTACTACAAGGTTTAGTATGCTCAGCAAGTAACAACATGGCAATGACATAAGAAATCTGTCAATATTACAGCAACAAACCTTGGTGGCTAGCTGCTTCCTTGGAGCCTTTCCTCCAGTGGACTTACGAGCAGTCTGCTTAGTACGAGCCATGAGCAAAACCTTTGGTTACCTGAAGAAACACAAGAAAATCAGTTCCCTGAGTATTGTCATACGGCATCAAATATACTAGTCTTACAACTGTACATAAATGGTCGAAGTAATGTGCATTGATACTAATGAATCCATTCAGTAAGTATGCAGACTTTTCCAACAACCACAATGCTGCATGCACCTTTAGTTGAAACACACAGTACACTAATAACTAAGATTCTTTAATCCACAGGATAATAACCTACAACAAGATAGAATTTCCTACTTCTAAAAAAGGACCAGTCTACTTTTAACTAAGATTGCTCATTCAGAAGATAACCAGAAATACGACAGGCACAGAAAAACTGCAGGACCAGTAAGCATAATAGAGCTACCATTATTTATATATCCAAGTGTTAAAATATGATGATATGTTTACTAATAACCAAATCATTTTAGGCAGCAGATTTCGCAATAAGAAAATATCTCCTTTCTAATTAGCAGGTTTAATACTTGAACATCTGTTTCCCAAAGTTAACTGCATGTCTTTAGTACATCCAAAGTATGAGCATTACGAAACTAACAATAATCAGGCCAGAATACCTAGTTAAAGGCTACATATCATTAACGGGAAACACAGGGACAATGGTATATGCTCCTTCAGATGAAACACATAGTACACTTCTAACTAAAAATTCTTAGTTCCACATGATCATACGTACAGCAAGATAAAATTTCCACTTCAGAAGAAAGGCCTAGTCTACTTATAATTAAGATGGTTCATTCATGACATACACAGAGATACAACATCCACTTAAAAATTGCAGGACCACTAAGAACAGTAGAGCTACCATTATGTATCCAAATGTTAAAATATATTGATTTGTGAAGTGAAATCAATATTAGACATCAAACTTTTGAAATGAAAACAAGAGAAACTATAAGAACTATACTTTCTAGTTATCAGATAGAATGGTTGAAGAACATATGTTTCCCACAGTTTATCTGTGTACGCATTTAATTTATCCAAGGAATGGGCACTAAGAAGATGGTACAGGAGCAACATCCAACAAACCATATCAATACAAAGATGTAAAGCAAGTAACACTGTTGCAATATGCAATCAACTTAGATATCATTATCAGAGCTAGCTCAAGTTTACCCTGCACCTATCATTCACTGATGAAGATAGAGGACAGATGGCTCACAGCATACAGATCAATATTATAGAACAATCTCATTGGCGCTGACAGGATAGTGTGGCAATGTATGGGATACAGTTGTAAGGCATACTTTTGATAACTACTATCTGCTTAAACCAGTTACTTCCCAGCATAGCAAAATAAAAGAACTAAATCACCAACTCTACCTATCCTACAAACGAGTTTCCAGGTCATAAACAAATACAGCATGCGCACCAATTTTGATACTACTACAGCAGACATGAAGATACAGGTTCGGGAGACCAGTACTAGATACCAAATTACCCACAAAGCAAAGAGCACAAGCCAATGGTTCGGAACGAACTTGGATACCACTATAGCGCAAAGGAAGCTACAGATCTGCAGGAATCCCTAACTAACTAAGCTGCAAAATCAAATCTCATCAGATCACGCGATTCCAACTACACCAATTAGTATCCTACCCAACCACAAATCACGTATGATTCAGGCACACGACACACTTAACCGAAATTTAAGCATGGGAAACACCACTACTAAGTAATCGATCTAAACAATCACACTTGACGAACCACGCCGAAACCCTAAATCCGATCCCCAAATCCGCGCCCAATTCATCCCCAGATCCACCGCCCCAGCTAGATTACGGCGAATCAATCACTAACCAAAGCAGGGAACCGGAGGAATTACGGCACCGAATCGAAGAACAGGAGGGGATGATTTACCTCGCGCGATTCCGAAATCCCAAATCCGCCGGGGAGTGGTTGCAGCTTTGATGGAGACACGAAAGCGGCGGTTGGTTGTGAGATATTTTTTTGTTTTTTGTGGATGAGGTCAGCTTATATACCCGGGAGCGGTTCCTTCAGCCACGTCTCGGTCAGAGCTGACGGTCAGGATCTCATATTTGTGTGCTTGGCCTGGCACAATCTGACGGCGGAGGTTAGCGGTCAGGCGGTGCCACGGATCGTGGTTGCTGCGCGCTGCGCTCCTATTGGCCGAAATATGAGGTCGCGGATCGAGGATTGTAGGTGGGGTAATCGTTGTAATAAAGGACCGTGCCACTGACACGTGGGCTACGGTTGTACAGTAGTACCGTATTGTTCACAACTTAAATCTTTCGAGAGCTGATTGTGTTTTGAACAATCCAAACTCCAAAGGCACCGGAGGTCTATCCTGTGCATTCAGTAGGGGGAATAGCTAGCTTTCATTAGGGTTTGTTTGGTTTCAGAACGAGTTGGAATGTAACTTCACGGTTCCATTTCAAACCGTTCCATTCTCATGTTTGGTTGGAACCGAATAGGTGGAATGGAATTGCATCGGTCTGTGTTTGGTTGGGGAATTGGGGAGCAGAATGTACAGTTGTTTATTGCTAAAACATCTATTTAGTTTGATCCCAAACTTGTTTTTTTGCCGGCCGATGCAGCACATGTTTCTCATCTTGAAAAATCGAAGTGGACCGAGGCAAAATCGGAGATAATAGAGGCAAAATCAAAGCCTTCTTGCCGCCTGCTTCCTCCTAGCCGCCGCCGCGCTTGGATCCTGCCACCGCCGCGCTTGCTTTTCGCGACCGCCTCGGCCGGTCCTCGGCGCCGCCGCGCCCTGACCGTCGCCGTCTCGGCTGGTGGTCGCTGCATCGCGCCTGGATCCCGCTGTGGCTGCTAGTCACCGCCGCCTCGGCTGGTCGTCGTTGCGTCGCGCATGGCGCCGCCGCCTCGGCAGTTTCTCGGCGCCACCGCCGCCGTGCCTGCTGGCCGTGTCCGCCTCGGTCGTTTCTTGCGCCGCCGCGCCTGCTGGTCGCCGCCTCGGCCGATCTGTTGGCCGTCGCCGGTGCGCTGGCGGTTGAGAGATGCAAGGGAGAGACGAGGGAGAGAGACAGGTCATGGATAACTATAGAATTGTTTTTTTAATCGCGATGATTACGGAGCGGTTCCACCTCGTTCGACCGATTCGGCGGACGGGTGCGTTCCGTATATAAGGGGAATATTCCCTTTTGAGGAACCAATGAATTATTCCTCTTCCCAACCAAACACATGTTTGAATTGATTCTAAGTGCGGAACCGTTCTTTTCCATTCCACCTCGTTCCAAAACCAAACACACCCTAAGACCAGCGTGTCTCGACTGAACAATCCCTTGCGTTTGATAGCTAACATCATTTTTTTAGCTCGCTAGGACTAGCCGGGTCTGATGAGACCACTCTAGCATAGTTTTCTAATTTCTACCTAGCCTTTGTAGCCAGCATCGCATAGCTAGCATAGTTTTCTACCTATTGCCTGCAGCCAGGACGAGTCGGCCAACCCAGCCAGCCCAGAATCAAATGCAACCCACGGCCCATCTAGCCAATCTAGAACCCCTGCTAGCTTCTAAACTTTTTGTCAAGATATTTAAGGAAACTGAAATAGATATAAACACTTACATCTATTTTGAATTCACAACGTGAGAAAAAATCATCTACAAAGACATATGATTGTGATTTCAAATTATTTTATGTGATCTAGGAAATTTTGTTTTAACCAACTAGTAGTTTAAAGAGGTACCTCTCGAAAAAAACTAACATCATTTCCTTTACAATATATTTTTCAAATTTAGTGCAAGTTGATTTTCCACCACCGAGATGCTAAAGTAAAATTAATGCATCATAACATTTAGTTGCATTACTATGTGTTTAATTTGGTAACTATAATTGAAAATTGTAACGGTTACATTTATATGTCAAGACAAGATTAAATTTTTAAGTAAATAAAGTTTAGTATAAATAATCAATAGTTGCGATGGCGGCACAAATTTTTTAGACATGCATAAATGTCAAAAACAGAGAAACCCTCATGAATGTAAATGCATATATGATCAACAACTCAACTATAGACTTGAAACCGACTGTGATGCTTGTGTTGTGATAACAACAATTCCACGTACCAAAAGATATTGCACGGATGGTCGCCCAAGAGCCATGTCCACGGAAGGCTTGAATTTCCAAACCGAAATAAGAAAAAAAGTTGGCCCTATAGTTTTACTGTTATGAATACTCGCCTAGGAACCGATGCTCAAGCACGAGTCCAAACCAATAATACAAGCAAGAGATCCGCGACGATCTAAACCATTAACTGTTGGATGTATGCCCAAAAGGCAATAAAGATTAACATATGTTTCATAATTATGCTTCATGATTCTATGCTATAACTGCGGTGGATCCTGAATATGTGATTCAGAGCAAAACTCACACACGTGTAGAGACATGAACAGAATAAAGTATACCCTAGTCTTGCATTTGGACTAATTCGTTGATTGCTTGATGATCGTGTTTTCCTGGTCTAGGACATTGTTTATGTCAGCGTCAATGAGTAGCATATTGTTGGTGGAAACAATATGGCTGGGTAGACCCAAATCGTTGATATGCTAAGAGATTCCAAAGTGTCTATTGTCCTTAGTGCAATATCGCAGTAGGTTATTATATGACATATCCTTAGACCATGAGGTTATTAGGGTTGTGCATACTGGAAGAGTTACTTTGGTGCTGTCAACCATCACGGCCGTAACTGGGTGATCATAACAGCAGTCCACTGGATGATTATGAAGGTGTGCATATATCCTAATGTTTCAAGATGGGAAATTACTCCTCTGTCAAAAGAGAGATACTTCTAGGGCCCACTCGGTATGTATGATATCCAATATGTTCTGCAGACAATGCATGATGAAGTTACATCGTGTGGGATATCGGATTACGGGAACGAGAAAAGGAAACTTACCGGTTTAACGAGATAGATAAAGATATAGTGAATCAGGGATTGATTCACGGATATATCAGGAATACTTAATCTCGGGTAAGTTCAGTATCGTGAGTAATGAGAATGGTATATTAATAATCAACAGGTTCAACAGAGTGTTATTCGCATAACGGTAGCAGTTATTCAGATTGTCCATGGACCTGACCCTGGCTGGTAATTAGATGAGTATATCTAATTATAGCTACACGTTATCGAACCTGTAGGGTAACACGCTTAAGTCAGTTCTAGTTTGTTGTGTATTATGGTTGGTCTAGATAATGAGAGAGTATCACCGGAATGGTTTTTGCGTGGTAGATAATATCTTTATCAAGAGAGATTAAATATGCAGACATTATATGTCTCGGGATAATAGAAAAGTGTTTCTATTATCATCGGATTTATTCCGAAGGGTTTATATAGCGAGCATGAGATGTTCCAGGATGCCGGAAAGTCTATGATTTTATCTATAAGGTATATTTGGTTCCGGTCAAGTTCCGGAGTCATACCAGGAAGGGGGGAGTGCCGGAGGAGAGAGGGTGCCCTGCATGCCGCACCACACCTAGTGTGGGCCGGCCGCATGGGCCCCACCTCCTAGGTCGGATAAAGGAGTAGGACTCCTACTTGAACTAGGAAAGGAAAAAAAGGCAAAAAGGAGTAGTTCTAGGGAAGGACTCCTAGTTGGACTAGGAGTCCAACCCGAATTGGACAAGGGGAGGTGCGGCCGACCTCCTAGGGCCGGCGCACCAAGGGGCAAGGGTTCTTATCCGTTGCCCAAGCCCCCTACCCCTTGGCCACCTATATAAACCCCCCCACCCCCGTGGGAAAAGACACAGAAGTTTAGATCTCTTCTAATTGGATTAGACGGAACCTCTCATGTTTAGAGGGATCCTCTCCGATTAGACTAGATCTAATCTCTCTCTCTCCTTCTCATGTGTTGAGATCTCCGATTAGAGGGAAAACACTTGTTTCCTTTCACCCACGAGCAACTGGTGGGATTCTTTCAAACGTCCTTGGCTAATTAGTTATCGTTAGACACCATCGATCTGCTAACACACATCATATTTTAGCATGTCCCTTTGCTCTTGAAGCACCAAGGCCAAAAGAGTAGGTTGTCAGAAAGGTAATGGCAGACTGATCGAGACTTGAGAGGCCAGTTGTTTGTACAATTGCTAGCTCAGGCTGTCATTTTTCGGCTAAAGTTGGACAGATAAACAATTTAGATGTCTGCTTAGAAAGATGGCATTCGATGAAGACAGAGTGACATGATTAGAAGAAGATGATGCCCCTGATAGATGCCACTGCGTCAGAAGCTCCTACGCCCATTCCTGATCGTGATTATACTAACCTCGCGAGATAACTTTCAGTGACGGCCACGGCCAATGGTCGGTGGAACAGATCGATCATGCTTGATGTGCCGTTGATCAACCTACGCCCTCGCATCATGTGCCTGGAGAATGTGTGTTGAGAACATCCACTAGTGCAGTGGATCACATCGGACTGAACCCCATCACTCTGATCCTTGAAAATCTGTAGGCAGCCATATTGCCAAAAATGTGGCCAAAACGCCAGTGATCAGCTGGCGTTGTTGTCACAATACGAAAAAGGTGTCCGGAGGAGTGTCATTGTTGTGAAGAAGAATAACCTCTGAAGCACGGCGTCATAGCACCCCTGAGGACCAGGAGACATGAGCCATTGGGCGCATTTCGCTGTCAGGTTGGGATGAGTCGCGGCTCACATGATAACAACACCCATCCGTCGTCCTGCAAAAGAGGAGGTGACGACAGAGAGAGCCCCTGTGTTGTGGCGGGAGTAATTAACAAATTTGAAGCTGAATGGTGAGACGGAACCGGTCGCCGGGTTACAGATGGTCCCCGAAGCTTTGGTCGGAGAAGGAGAGTGACGAAAGAACTTTTCGCGGAGAGGAATTGGTCACCGCGGGGAACAATCGGGATGGGAGATCGGCCGGTCAGGCCAGGCTCAGAGCATGGGGTAAAAAGAGGAATGGTTTTCGCGCGTGCCGAAAGAACGGGCCTTTTTAAAGGCGTGGCATGCATCACTGCATCGCCCCTTTCTTTCATCCTGTCACGGCATCTCCAGCCGTTCGCCCCCCGGCTTCCGCCATTGCCTTTTTGACTTTGCGTCGGCGCAAACTTGGGCCTGGGGGTGAAGTTTCCAGTCGTTTCGGCCCCCATGCTGAACACAAACCAATATAATTTGAAAGTTCGTTTTCCCGCCCCAAAAAAACAGCCTGAGTTCGGCGATCAAAACAGCCACAGTTGGGCGATCATACAAAAAAAGCCACAGCTCGGCGATCGAATCAAGCCATAGTCAGGCGATCTAGGGAGCCACATTCGGCGTGCTGATGCGCAGATCAGATGGTGATGCATGTAAAATGCTGATGCATGTAAAATGCATACATGAACTTTGCATTATTTTACTTATATTCCAGTCATATTTGCATCATATAAGGGTTATATCACTGTTTTATAATGATTTTGGGAATATTTGATATGTTTCCTATTTTTTATGAAATTAACCCTGCACAGGCAGAAAACCCTATTTCTATATTTAATGTTTCAGGGACCCAAATGACGTCCAAATGACCTGAAAATTTACGAGCATCAGTTTTTGGAAGGAACAAAGTGTGGGAGCGAAAGAAGCAAACAAGAGGAGGCCCGAGGGCCCAGATGAGTGGGCCCACGTGGCCCAAATACCTGACCGCGTGGAACCCCCCCTTTTGGCCCTCGGAGCTCCGTTGCCGTCGATCTTTCCTCCACCGACTCGGTTTTGACCTAAAACCTCCTATAAAAATAGTCCCCCGACGTTCTCTGGAAGGAGCGCCGCAGAAACACAGAAACACCAAAACAGAGACCTGGAGCTGCAGATTGGAGGGGGAAAACTCCGGCGGGGCGCTGCCGGCGTGGCCTCCATCTTCTCCAACGACTTCTCCACCGTCTCCATGATGAAGAGGGAGTAGTCCACCTCTGGACTATGGGTTTGTGGAAGTAACTTATGTATCTCTCTCTCTCGAGCTTCACTAATTAGTACCGTATGAGCTGCTGAACATGATTACGGTCATCTATGTAATACCTATGTGGTGGATCTTTTTATGAGTTAATATATGTTTGAGATTGCAATGGTTTTGTTTCAGTTATGAAAGTAGATGCATATTATGTACCCCGTTCTTATTTACTTGTCATGATCAAGCATGTTTATGAGAGCGTGTGAGGGGGAACGTGTGCATTAGTTGGAGTAACGGGGGTTGGCTAGTGCAGTGAACGTGAGAGAAAGTTCTGCGATCCACTTGGGTATTTTTACCTTACTTTGTTGCCTCACTAGGGATAAAAAGAAATACCATGCTACCGGAGATGTGGGTGTGACCATTGCCACTACTCCATGACTAGATCTGGCATGTTCTTATTTTAACTTCATGTCATGATACTTATTGTATACTCTGAGTTGTCTTAATTACTGAGGTGTTATGATTTAGTTCGCATCTTGGTGGAGTATAAGAGAGACTAATAACCAAAAGGTCTCTATGTTAGGACGTGATGCCCATATAATTATAACTTGTCATTAAACTATTGTGTTGCAATCTCATATGTCAACTCTAGTGTTCCATTGTCTACCACTTTATTAAAGAGAGAGTGCATTTGTGAAACCATGAACCCCGGTCCATTTTTAATCATAAGAAACACCTTTCCAACCACTTTTACATTTTCTGCCATTTAAAAATCCAAAAATACAAAAACATTTTTACATCTTGCATTCATCATATAAAACCTAAAAATATCATTTATCATTGCTACCACCATCCTTGCATATTTATTCACCATCATTGCATATTTATTTCTTGTTTGCATTGCATATTATCTTGATATCATTCTCACACCTTGTGCTTGACAACCACTAGGTGAGGTTGAGAACCAAAACATTTACTTTGTTTTGTAGGTAACCAAAAGAAGGATCGGAAAGATAAATCTTCACTACTGATTCCCCGAGAGTTCGATATTAAACCCTCGAGTCACCCCTCGTGGGGAAAACACGTCTTCCACTTACTACACACTCTGCACTTGGAGTCTCAACCTAACCCATTTACTTTTCACGCAGGTAACTACGTGAAGGGCCATCAAGAGTGCTTTCTGGCGCCGTTGCAGGGGAAGATACGAAGCTTCCTGCAGAATAGTTTTCCCGTCAACTACACGCCATCAGATGGTCACCGGCGACACCTCGGCATCATCATCCAGGTCGATGGGCGTGGTCGTCGGAGTAAGGGCAGAGCTCGGAGTGGCCGTAGGCGCACTGCTCGCAGGCGGTGTGGCCGTTGTCGAGCTCGTATCGGCTGGAGTGGCCGAGCCCGTATCGGTTGGAGTGGCGGGAGTCGGATCGACCGAAGGCGTGGAGCTCGGCGGAGGTGTCGGGGTCCCCTGAGCTATCTGGCTGAGGATTGTGTGCCGCTCCGCCATGAACCACGCCCTGACCTGGGTGTCCATCGCAGCCGGGTCGCCTCCCATCAGGAAAGCCAGGTCAGTGTTCCGCTTCTTCGTCGCAGAGGTGGTCTTGAGGAGGTCGAGCTTGATGTCCTGCTTGGCCATGATCGCCGTCCACCTCGCTTCCGCCATCTCCTCTCTCTTGGCGGCGTGGTTGTGGGTGTCGGCGATGCACGTCTCGATCGACGCTTGCAGCTATGCCGCAGCTGGCGCCGAGTCCCTCGCCGCCATGGCTTTCTTGTGACCGTCAGGGCGCCCATCTGCCGCCCACTTCTCGCACCCCTCAATCCTTGTGAAGACATGGAGAAACTTGAAGTCGGCCTTCTCGTCGTCGCGGAACGCCTCAAACATCCGCACCATTTACATGGCCAAACCCGGGCCGAATGAGCAAACTGGCAACGATAAAGGGAAGCGAAGGCGAAAGGAGCTCACCTCCATCTCGTAGTTGGAGCCGCTCTTCGGCCGATTCTGGACTTCCTCTTGAATGCCATGTCATTTGTTGCAAGCATGCTGGATGACCGCCCAATGGTTGGCCATGGCCTTCTCGCCGCGCTCGGTGGAGATCATGAAGTACTCGGGATCAACGATCTGGCGCTCATCGTATGAAGTCTTGACCCTCTTCCAATAGTTGTCCTTGTTTTGGTTGGCGCCGACGATCGGGTCCAAGCTCACCGTCTTCCATGCTTCGGCGAGGAGCACATCTTCCTTGGCGCTCCACTTGATGCGAGGCTCGGCGGGAGGCTTCGGTACCTTCGGGTCCTTCTTCTTTGCCTTGCCTTTGGCCGGTGTTGTTCCTTCGCCGACGACCACCTCCGCCGGCTCGACCTCGCCTTCCTCGGTTTGCTGCGTCCCTACCCCCACGGCCTGCTGTGATGACTCCCCGCCGCCTTGTGACAAGAATCCCGGGGTTGTCGCCGAAGCAATGGAGCCGGTGGTGATGAGCTCGTTCATGAAGGCGTCGCCATGCATTGCGCCGAACATGATGCGGGCGTCCTGGCTCGGGGCGAACGGGGAGGGGGGGCGCGGCGAAGCAAGGGCGAGCTCGAGTAGCTCGGCGAGCATGCGTACAGTGGAGCCGGAGGAGCACAGTGTGGAAATGCGAGGTTGGGGTTGAAGCCACCATGCGGGTCGCCGTCGGCGTACCTGGGGGAGTAGTGGGAGACGCGCTCCAGCGTGGCGATGGCGACGGCGAGAAGCCCGTCGGCAAGTATCATGTCGGCGAGGCGACGCTGGCTTGGCTGCCCCATTCTGCGAATTGAGGATGAGGCGGGAGGCCGACCCTGATCTTGGTCGGCGGAGGCGGCGCCTCCACCTCCATCTCCATCTCCTCCTCTTCCTCATCCTCTTCTTCCTCCTCCTCTTCTTCTTCGCCGCCACCCTCGGCTAGGCGCTTGGCCCGCATCACCTTCTCCCTCGCCCAGCGGTGCGTGTTCTCGGTCTTCCGGCGCTCCACGTCCGCCGTCCACCGGGCGCTGGTCCAGCCCGGCGGCCTCTGCATCTGCGCCCTCAGCTTCCTCTTCTTCTTCTCCTTCACAACGACGGCGCAGGCGGAGGATGCCACGGCGGCGGCGGCGTTGCGGGGGCCGTTGAACTTCCTGGGCGGCATGGCGGCTAGATCTGGGGAAATGGCGGGAGCTACGGATGGGGAGGGGATATGTGGGGGCGAAATGGAGGGAAAAGGCGAAAAAGGGAGGGAAATCGCCTTTCCTCGCCGACATGCCTGGCCCACGTCGCCTCCCCCCCCCCTCCCCCAGGCGAAACCCAACGCGCTGGGTTCAAATTGGGTGCGTCGGCGCTAAAAACGGCGCCAAACGGCGCTAAACGAGGTTCTGGGGGGGGGGGGGCGACTAGAAGAAATTGTTTCGCGCCGGCGCTAAAAAAGCCTCCTGGGGGGGCGGCTGGAGATGCCCTCAATAATTGGGAATGAAATGGGAGAATTGCTAGGACTGATCGGCATTGGCGCATGGAACCCATCTCGCTTTTCAGATTCTATTGTTCTTCGACGGCAAGAACAAACTGTCCAATTTCATATTTTTCAATGTGTTCAGAGCGTGATGAAAGAGCTTGCTAGGAAATTGCTTGCATCTTGTCAGGGAAGGCTTCAGACGACGCAATCAGGAAGGTGGAGAAATCTCTCAGTACGGTTACTATCAGGGGCAAAACAAGAAAGAAGGGAATAGCAAGGAAAGATTCGGCAACTGCGTGGTCCTAGAGTAGTCGTCAGTTTGCGCTTGCTTAGGTAGAGGGAGGTTGTCGCTTTGGGTGTTGGGTGTTGCTTGTTTTAGGTGTTGCCTTTTGTGGTTTTGTTGGCTCCTCCCATGTTGTTCCCCTGTTGTTGGTGTTTGTTGCATGGTTTTCGTACGGTTTCTTCCACTAATAAACCGGACACCTTCTTCTTAATAAATGGATGGGGCAAAAAATTTGCCCCGTGTTTCAAAAAAATGTGTTCAAAGCTTCCGTAAAACTAACACCGGGGTTGGCCCTGTTTGGAGATACGGCGCCATGTAGAGCGGCACCGACTCGGCGACGTCCCGCCTAGAACCGACATGTAGCAATTCAGCACCAACATTGTGGACATGCTCCGCAATTTCGTATAATCTCAAATCTAAAAAGCACGACCTCATTTGCAACTTAGATCATCTCTAGCAGACCCCTTAAATCGAGTGGGCCTTTATTTTTCCGGCAACTATATAGGTGGGAGCCATTCATTGTACCAGATCAGACCCTGTATAGCAGTCCCGGCCCGTAAATGGTTTACACCCCCACCAAATCGAAACCCCGGTCTCTATTTGTATCGCGCGAGGGCTCGATACATGGCACGACCAGATTGGTGCAGTAGAAGCGGGACGAGTGGCGCCGCGAGTTCGAGGCACAACAGAAGGTCTTCATCGAACTCGACAACGACGAGGAGTGAGTGCCGCCGCCGCCACATCGCCGGGCTCCGGTGAGCCAATTTTGGATTAGGGCTTAGGGTGGCGACGCACTGATTCCGCTATGTAAATTATGTTTAAAATATCGTGTTTCTTTTATTGCCGTGAATTTTCCGGTGATGAACTTCGATGACCATGCTCTGTCTGTTCCCGCGAATGCATAAATTTTAAATTCTCAGTTTGTTTAGTGTTTCTTTTCTACGCGACGCATTTCGAGTATCTAAAAGCGAAAAAAATAAACTGTAAACGAATTATAAAGGCCCGCGAGATAAGGTGTCTCCTAGAGATGCTCTTGGGGTTAGACTTAGTGGCGCCGACAGTACCTCAAGAGGCGACGTATCCTATGCATCCGGGAAAGTTGTGTATCCGTGCATCCGTTTGTCCTTAACCATTTGATTCAAATCACATGGGCAGCATCAAAACGACAATTATTTTGCGTTTAAACGCCCGCATGGAAACCTAAGTCATGTAAGTTTTCAGAAAACCCCGTAGGTGCATTCTCCAATTAAAAAGTCATTCAACAGATCAGATCTCCAACCGCCGCTGTGTGTCCTCGCCGCCGGCCGCCGCGTTGTGACGCTGAAACCCGCATGGTCCCCACGATTGTCATCGCACGCCGGCCACTGGCCAGCGTGTTTTGAAGTCGCCCACTACTGCGATCCCATACAGTGATACAGGTTCCTGAACTACCTCTCCATGCGATTGATCAAGAAGTGGATTCAGAATTTAACTAGTCCTAGGTCTGATTAGACCTAGATAGCACGTGATGTTACATGCATGTTACGAGTCCTTCTGAAACTGTTGGAGATCGCACCTGGCCGTCGCGTTTTGTGTTCAACACCGCCATCGGCCGCTGCTGTGTGGTCGCCGCCGGTGCCTGCCACGTTGTGTGGTAGACCGCCGGTCGCCGCCTCGCATTCTGTCGCCGAAACCTGCAGAGTCTCCATGTTTTGATCGCACGCCAGCCTCCGCCGGCGAACAACCAGATCTGATATGTTCGCTGAGTTCAATCTATCAAGGGAGAAATGCATGTAAGGGGTTTACTAAAAACATCCATTGACTTAGGTGTTCAGCGGCGTGCTGATGGTCGAGCACAAACCAGATGCATGGATACACAACTCCTCTGGATGCATAGGATACGTCGCCCCTCAAGAGTTGGCGAACATTCTTATTTCGGCTCCAACATATCTAATGCCGAGATAAGGGGGGCAACTTAGTTTCTAACATGGGCACTTCGAATTAATCTTACAAGGACCACGTTCGTACAAAAATCACCCAATTTTCATCGCGTGATCGAGTTGATTGCGCTGAACCAATTATGCTAGGCCACCAAACAAAGAACCAATCGTGTCAGGGGCATTCTAGCCTGTTCTGATGAATATTGTAGTTGCCACGAGTGTTCACCTACAACATACTTTTCCAGAACACACTGGCGGCATTGACAGTCAGAACTTCAAATGAAGATTGCCAAAAGACGACCCAGGGAAAATCCTTCCAAAACCTGAGGGCACCTCCAACGGCGTGGCGCAAACGGACACCCCAAAGTGTCCGATTTTGTCCGTTTGGGGGCGGACCGCGGACAAGGAGAGGGTTTGGGGTGGGGGTGGCTCCAACGGCGTGGCGCATAGTTTACATAAAAAAGGTAGCAAGGCCCCACGGGCCAGTGACACAAAATGTACAAAAAAAAAAAAGAAAACAACCCTATTGTTGCTGGGTTAGGGGAGGGTCGGCGCCGCTGGAGCTGCCGACGTCGCGGCCAAGAGCTCGCCGTGGACGCTTAAGCGTCGTCATCCGAGAGGATGATGTACGGCGGCACCTCGTAGAGGTGCGCCGGCGGCCCTTGTGGCGGTGGCGTGGGCGGCGCCTCGGGCTCTTGCGGCCATGCCGGTGCAGGCTGCCACGCCGGTGCATCGGCAGGATCACGCCACGGTGACCACGGCGCTTGGCGGAGTCCCCAGGCCGCCGCCTCCTCGTTCTGCTGCCGGTTCCAGGCCTCCGCCTCCTCCTTGCGACGCCAGGCCTCCGCCTCCTCCTGGAGGGCCCAGGCCTCCTCCTCCCGCTGCTGCCGGAGTGCCTCCGCCGCAGCCTCCGCCGACGCCCGGAGTGCCTCCCCGAGGCCAGGCCACTGGCCAATCTCCTCCAGATTGGAGGCATCCAGGCCAGCCTGGAGGGCGGCTTCGTCGTCGTAGGCAGCGGGAGGCGCGGACGGCGCGGCATCGGCGGCCTCCATCTTCACCGCTCCCGTCGGCGCGTCGTCGTCGCTCGATCCGAAGTCGAAGTCGACGTCGCCCTCGGAGTCGACTTCCTCCTCCACGGGCTGGTAGCCGGCCGGTGGTTCGGCCGCGAAGGCCGCACGACGGCGCTGGTCGTGCTCGAGCTCGAACCACCGATCCCACAGCGGCGAGTTAATCGCGTACGCTGGGTCGTGGACGAGATCGGCCGGGAGGAAGCTCCGGCGGCGGAGGATCTCCTCCGTGCGCGCCCTGCCGGAGCGCGGGATGGCCGGCACAGGCACACGCCGGCTGTTCAGATGCCAGCCGTCGGGGAGATGCGCATCACCCCACGGCAGGGGCGCTTGCACCTCCCAGTACATCTCCGCGACGTCCCTGGAGACGCGCGCTCGCTGGGCACGGCGGCGGGCGTTGCGGGCCGCGTGGAGCTCCTCATGGCGGCGTTCGGCACGGACGGCGGCGTCGGAGGTCGGCCGGGACGTGTGCGAGCTGCTGGCCTCCGCATTGTGGCGGCCCTTGAAGAACCAGGCGGACTTCTTCATGGTGGCAGGCGACGGGGCGACGGCGGCTAGGTAGGGTTTGGAGTGGACTAGAAGCGGAGTGGGGACTGGGGAGAGTGGGGATAGGGTTCGGCCAGCGGTCCCATTTAATAGGACCCAGCGAGGTAGCTGAAGCGGTCACGGTCGCTGCCAGGTGAGCCAGACGCGGACACGGGAGGACACGGGCTCTGTCCGCGCGTGGACCAAATGTGACCAAAGGCGGACCAAAAATGGGCCGCGTTTGGGGTGAAAACGCGTGTCCTCCCGGACACATGGCGATATGCGCCAGCCCGTTGGAGCACCTGCGATGTCCGTTTGGACAAAATCGGACTGGGCTGGTCCGTTTGCGCCAGCCCGTTGGAGTTGCCCTTGCCCTGACAATCCTACCTTTCCCTCTCTTCTTTCTACAGATCTTAATTGACAATTCTTTCATCCCCGATTAGCTTCTAGGATATTAGGCAAAAGTATGTCCATTGGTGTTAACTCTTTTGGCTGACAATCATCTTCCATTTTTAACTATTGCCACAGGAAGCAAAAAAAGTTTACATCAGTGGACATAATGTTTCCCCTTGGCAGTAGTCTAGATTTGCATCTTGCTACAAATGCCCCAGGTTCATGAACAGAAAAATACATGAATTTATGGGGCAGCACTAGCACTCATGCATCACACAGATACAAATAAAACGAGACAAACACGGGGAATAATCTTCTAATAGTTCAAACAAATTCGAATTTCCACACATAATTGCAAGGTTCAGATAAGATCTAAGATAGCACCCATCAGGTGGATGCTTTAGGACAGACCAACGAACAAGTGATCCAGTTCTAGAACATATGACAAGAGTACCACTACAAATGACTACTATTAGTAGTTCACGACACGTGATAAGTGTTCAGCAGTAAAAGCAGACACGCAGAACATTGATAAATCCAGAGGCAAGAGCGCCTAAGCCCTCTCGCCACGGATCCTCCTAGCCAGCTGAATGTCCTTGGGCATGATGGTCACCCTCTTGGCATGGATGGCGCACAGGTTGGTGTCCTCAAAGAGACCCACCAGGTATGCCTCTGCAGCCTCCTGAAGAGCAAGCACGGCGTGGCTCTGGAAACGCAGATCAGTCTGCACAAACAGAACGGGATAACAAAAGAAGCTTAGTTTATTTGATGAGAGTTGACATAACAGGAGCACGACAGAGTGCACAAATGTCACCTTGAAATCCTGGGCAATCTCCCTAACAAGCCTCTGGAATGGAAGCTTCCTTATGAGCAGCTCAGTGCTCTTCTGGTACTTGCGGATCTCACTGCAAAGTCAAATATGCGACTTAGATCTTCACACTTGAAAATAGTTTAAACCAGACTATGTGCAATAACACATATAATTAGTTAAAAGCTTTACATACCGAAGAGCAACAGTTCCAGGGCGGTAGCGGTGAGGCTTCTTCACTCCTCCAGTAGTGGGAGCAGACTTACGAGCAGCCTGTTGAACAGCAATAAACAGAGTATGGTTAAGAAAAACTTTAATACCATAGGAGTCCATATATACCAGTGAGGTATAGATAGATGGCATGAAAAGGCTGGGGTTTATATTGTACTACAAGGTTTAGTATGCTCAGCAAGTAACAACATGGCAATGACATAACAAATCTGTCAATATTATAGCAACAAACCTTGGTGGCTAGCTGCTTCCTTGGAGCCTTTCCTCCAGTGGACTTACGAGCAGTCTGCTTAGTACGAGCCATGAGCAAAACCTTTGGTTACCTGAAGAAACACAAGAAAATCAGTTCCCTGAGTATTGTCATACGGCATCAAATATACTAGTCTTACAACTGTACATAAATGGTCGAAGTAATGTGCATTGATACTAATGAATCCATTCAGTAAGTATGCAGACTTTTCCAACAACCACAATGCTGCATGCACCTTTAGTTGAAACACACAGTACACTAATAACTAAGATTCTTTAATCCACAGGATAATAACCTACAACAAGATAGAATTTCCTACTTCTAAAGAAAGGACCAGTCTACTTTTAACTAAGATTGCTCATTCAGAAGATAACCAGAAATACGTCAGGCACAGAAAAACTGCAGGACCAGTAAGCATAATAAGAGCTACCATTATTTATATATCCAAGTGTTAAAATATGATGATATGTTTACTAATAACCAAATCATTTTAGGCAGCAAATTTCGCAATAAGAAGATATCTCCTTTCTAATTAGCAGGTTTAATACTTGAACATCTGTTTCCCAAAGTTAACTGCATGTCTTTAGTACATCCAAAGTATGAGCATTACGAAACTAACAATAATCAGGCCAGAATACCTAGTTAAAGGCTACATATCATTAACGGGAAACACAGGGACAATGGTATATGCTCCTTCAGATGAAACACATAGTACACTTCTAACTACAAATTCTTAGTTCCACATGATCATACGTACAGCAAGATAAAATTTCTGACTTCAGAAGAAAGGCCTAGTCTACTTATAATTAAGATGGTTCATTCATGACATACACAGAGATACAACATCCACTTAAAAATTGCAAGACCAGTAAGAACAGTAGAGCTACCATTATGTATCCAAATGTTAAAATATATTGATTTGTGAAGTGAAATCAATATTAGACATCAAACTTTTGAAATGAAAACAAGAGAAACTATAAGAACTATACTTTCTAGTTATCAGGTAGAATGGTTGAAGAACATATGTTTCCCACGTGCACGCATTTAATTTATCCAAGGAATGGGCACTAAGAAGATGGTACAGGAGCAACAAGCCAATGGTTCGGAACGAACTTGGATACCACTACAGCGTAAAGGAAGCTACAGATTTGCGGGAATCCCTAAATAGGTGAGCTGCAAACTCAAATATAATCAGATCACGCGATTCCAACTACATCTATCAGTATGCTACCCAACCACAGATCCCGTATAATACAGGCACAGGTAACATCTAACCGAAATTAAAGCATGGGAACCCCTCAAAGCAATGGGTCTAAACAATCATACTTGACGAACCACGCCGAAACCCTAAATCCAATCCCCAAATCCGCGCCCAGTTCATCCCCAGATCCACCGCCCCAGCGAGATTACGACGGACGAATCACTAACAAAGGCAGGGCAACGGAGGAATTAAGCCTCGAATCGAGGAACGAGAGGGGATGATTTACCTCGCGCGATTCCGAAATCCCAAATCCGCCGGGGGAGTGGTTGCAGCTTTGATGGAGACTCGAAAGCGGCGGTTGGTTGTGAGATTTGTTTTTTGTTTTTTGCGGATGAGGTCAGGTTTTATACCCGGGAGCGGTTCCGTCAGCCACGTCTCCGTCAGAGCTGACGGTCAGGATCTCATATTTGTGTGCTTGTCCTGGCACGATCTGACGGCGGAGGCTAGCGGTCAGGCGGTGCCACGGATCGTGGTTGCTGCGCGCTGCGCTCCTATTGGCCGAAATAGGGAGGTCGCGGATCGGGGATTGTGGGTGGGGTACTCAGTGAAATAAAGTACCGTGCCACTGACACGTGGGCTAGGGTTGTACTAGTACCGTATTGTTCACAACTCGAATCTTTCGAGAGCAGATTGTATTTTGAACAATCCGAAGGCACCGGAGGTCTATCCTGTGCATTCAGTAAGGGGAATAGCCAGGTCAAAAAAAAGTGAGGGGAATAGCTAGCTTTCATTACGACCAGCGTGTCTCGACTGAAAAATCAATCAACTTCATTTAAGACGCGTTTGGTACGTAACATCATTTTTTGGCTCACGGGGATTAGCCTGGTCTCCTTTTTTTTTAGCGAAATTAGCCTGGTCTCCTGAGACCACTCTCTAACTCTAACTCTAAGCCATATTAGAGAACGAGAAGGTTTGGAATATGCCACACAATGGTGGGCCCTGGTTGCTGAGAAAAGCCACGAACCACCCATCTAGCCTTATAGCGAGCAAGGCTTCCATCGGAATGAAACTTGTGATTGAAGATCCATTTTCCTGAAACAATATTAGCACGAGATGGACGAGGCACGAGCGACCACGTCCCGTTAGTGACAAGGGCCTCAAATTCATCGTGCATGGCGCGGCGCCAATGTGGGTCATGTAGGGCGCCCCGGTATGTTTTCGGAATAGGAGAAGGGGTGGAGTGGGAGGCTGTGAGGTTGAGGCGATCAATAGGCTGATATAAACCCCGCTTAGCACGAGTCATCATGATGTGGGAGTTAGACGGCGACGGCGGGCGATGAACGACCACAGGCGGGGAGATGGTGCTCGTGTCGGACATGGGAGAATTAAGCGTGGGCGAGTTTGGTAGAGAGGCCGAAATCGATTGGGCCGGCGAGCTGGGAGCCGAAGCTGAGTGGGCCGGTGAGCTGGTGGGGGTAGGCGAGCCAAAAAGTGGCCCAGAGGGGCTGGCGGGTGAGCGCGGGGCTGGGGTTGGCGGCGGGGTGCCATGCAGGCTGGGCCGCGGTCCACCATGCAGGGTGGGATCGGTGCTGCCATGCAGAGTGGGCGTAGGAGGAGTAGCGTCTACACGGGAGATAGGAGACTCGGTGGCAGCAAGTTCCAGCAGGAAATCAAGCGAAGGAATGACGTCGGCTGGTTTGTTGGATGCATGAGCGAAGGGAAAAAGGGACTCGTCGAAGGTGACGTGACACGAGACGATGACACGTTGGGTTTGAAGGTTAAGGCATCGATAGCCTTTGTGGGTGCTGGGGTATCCAAGGAAGACTACGGGGCGGGAGAATTGTGTGCGTGCGTAGGCGACAAAAGCGATGAGGTGGTCGGCCGTGTCAGACTTGTTGCGCAAGGGAAAAGTCCACATAAAATGAGAAAAATCGTCAACAATGACAAGATAGTACTTCAAACCAGAATTGCTTAAAATAGGGGACGTCCATAGGTCACAATGTATCAATTGAAAAGGAGCAACACTAAACGAGGTAGACCTAGTGAATGGCAAGCGCACATGTTTGCCAAGTTGGCCAGCGTGGCATACATGTGACGATGCTTTATTACATGGAATAAAAGACTTTTGATGAAGATGGGACATAGCGTCACGGCCCGGGTGACCTAAACGACGATGCCATAGCTCGGTGGAGGTGGATGCAGCGAGAAGTCCGTAGGCGGAGGTGGCTGTCGATGGAAGAACGTAGAGGTCTCCACGGCTACTGCAGCGAATGATCACGGCCTTGGTGCGAAGATCCTTTACAGAAAAACCAAACGGGTCAGACTCGATAGAACAAGCATTATCGGTTGTGAAACGACGAATAGATATAAGATTTTTAACAAGGTGAGGAACGACAAAGACGTTTTTGAGAAAGAGGTTGTGTGCGGAAGCATGACCAGTGTGAGAGATGGGCAAGGTGGAGCCGTTGCCCACGGTGACAAGGGAAGAGGGAGATGAACGAGAGAGAGAATGGAGCATACCGGGGTCGGAGACCATGTGTGCGGTGGCTCCGGAATCCATGACCCACTCATCATTGTTGGACGGAGGCGCCGATGACGAAGTGGCCGCGTTGTTGAGGGCGGCCATGAGCGCGGAGCAAACGATGGAGCGGCAGGCTGGCCGGTGGTGTTGGTGTAGCCCGGGATCGGCGGTGCGTCGGTGCCGAAGGCCTGCCCATGGAGCGGGGCGAGCGAGGTGAACGCCTGCGCGGGAGGGTGCACCAGGGGCCGTGGAGGGGCGCCGAGAAGGCCCTGTGCGGAGTTGGGCCGATGCGCGGGAGGCACGTGGACCTGGTGGGCCTGGCCGTTGTGTGGGTTGAAGTGCACCCAGGGACCGACCGCAGATGGGGCGCCGCCATGGCCGCCTTGCCCGCTCCGGTTGCCGCCGTAGTTGCCGCCTCCATTCTTCTTCTTCTTGCCGTAGTAGTTCCCGTCGCCGTGCCCGTTCCGGTTCCCACCAGAGTGCCCACCTCCGGGGAAGTTGCCTTGGCCGGGGGCGTTGCCGGGTAGTGGTCGGCGCCGTTGGAGGGGCCGCCATGGGAGGCGCCGTTGGAGGAGGCGTCGTAGAGAGCCGTCTGGTTCCCCACCTGGGTGGCGTTGGCGAGCTGGGTCTCGCGCAAAGTGAATAGGGACCGGGTTTGGCCGAAGGACGGGAGCGGGTTCGTCATGGTGACGATGGTGGTGATGTCGGCGAAGCGCGGGTTGAGGCCACGGAGGCAGTTGAGGACGAGGGTCTGGTCCGAGACCGGCGTCCCGACGTCGCGAAGAGCGTCGGAGAGGGACTTGAGGCGGTGGCAGTAGGCGGTGACGGAGAGCTCGCCTTGCACTAGCCCGCGGAACTCCGTCTCGAGGTACACGGCGCGCGTCATCTGGTTGTCGAGGAAGAGGTTGGTGATGAGCGTCCATGCCTCCTGCGCCGTTTGCTCCTCCGCCACGATGATGTCGAGGATCTCATCGGAGATGGACCCGTAGAGCCAGGAGCGGACGATGTAGTCCTCACGGATCCAGTCGGCGGTGCGGGCGTCCGTCGGGGTGACGGAGTGGACGTGGCTCAGCAGGTCGTATTTGCCGAGCAGGACACGGATGAGCATGCGCCATTTGCTGAAGTTGGAAGCTTGGAGGTTGAGGGTGATCGGCACGTGCGTGCGGACACTAGCCACCTTCACCGCCGGCGAGGATGCGGAGACGAGCATGGGGCTGGTGGTGAGGGCGGCAGACGTGGTGTTGGCAGCCGCCGAGAGGGTGGCCGAGGCGAGGGCTGAGCTGGTGTTCATGGCGTGGGGCTGGCTGGAGATTGGATCGTATGTGAGATTGGATCGGGAGATCGTCTGATACCAAGAGAACGAGAAGGTTTGGAATATGCCACACAATGGTGGGCGTTCTCATATTGCCTTTATATAGAGTACAAGCTAGGGTTACAGCCTTGGACGCCATAGGGTTACAGCCTTGGACGCCAAGGAAGATCACAACGGGATCGATACCAAACTAAATCTAAACAGATTTGGTACGTAACCTAGGTACACTTCTATACAAATATATGGTACAAAAGGTATACGTTAACAATATTGTGTATGTCGTTTAACAGCCATTAGTAGCATAGTTTTCTACCTAGCCTTTGGTTGGGTGCAGCCAGGACGAAGCGCCCGACCCAGCCAGCCCAGAATCAAATGAAGCCCACGGCCCATCTAGCCAATCTAGAAGCACCGCTAGCTTTAGAACATTCTATCCTATCAAGATATTTAATGAAGCGATTCTAGTAAAACATATTTAATGAAGCTGAAATAGATATAAACACTGAAAGTGCATGTGTTGCCCCATGCGTGGTTTTGGTAATTAATGACAATCCCTATGGACTAACGGTTGCATTGAGATATACTTGTAGATCTTGTCCATAGGAAAAGATTGGAGTTCATGTGTTAGACTCTAGAAGATTACATGATGACCAAGGTTCCATCCAAGGCTTTATATGAAGAATGGTCATGTGAAGAGTTGAGCTTATTGCAAGCATGGCTTGGAAAAGAAGATTGAGTGAACTTCATGTTTATCTCCAAGCCATCATCTATATCAAGAGAAGAATTTGAAGCGCAAGTGGATACATGAAGACGGAGCTAAGCGAGGCTCTCCCATTATGGTATATGGAGGGGTATTTGGGAAGTCTTCATCAAGCATGTGCTAGCAAGCACAATCAAGAAAGGTGTTCCAACTTGAGAGAGTTAAGATCGTCATCATCGAGCTCAAGTGTAATGCGCAAGGCAAAGGTATGATCTTGATAGGGTTTCTATTTTACCGGTCTCGTTGTGTTAGTGGGAGACCGGGTTATAGGATAGACGGCGTACTATCAAGAGGGGCTCTCAAGTGAGTAACTTGATCGCATCTTTGTCGAGAGCTCAAACCTTTGCATATTTGGCATATCATCTTTCTTTGGTTCTTATTTGGCTTTTATCCATGTGACAATTTAGAGCTTGTGTTCATCTCCATACCAAGCTCTAGTTCATCAAAAAGGATTTCATTTGAATATCTTGTGGTGTTTTTTGATGTTGGAGGTTTTACCGGTTCGTCTCTTGTAGAGAGGTCAAACTCTCCTCTTGTGTTATACTCCTCACATGATGGACTATGATGTGTATATGATAATCTTTTAGAGCTTGTGAGTATCTTCGAAACAAGCCCAAGATCATAGAAAACGGAGTCCGGATGAGAAACATATTGCGGTTTTGGTTTCGAGGTTTTATCGGTTGTTCTTTTATCGAGAGATCTAACCTTTCCCCATTTGGTTTTATCCTCCATTGTTGGACTATGATGTTTCTCTGCATGATCTTGTAAAGCTCTTCGTTACGATTCCAACGAGCCCAAGAACATCAAAAACGGAGTCCGGATGATCAAGATATGATCGTTTTCATGTCGGATTCTAGGTGGCCAGCCCCCAGGCCAGCCTAGGCCGGTTCCAGGGCCGGCCGGCTCTGGTGGGTGGCCGGCCCCCAGGCCAGCCTAGGCCGGCTCCAGGGCCGGGCTCACAGTTTCTGGACATAACGGTTGTTTTGGGGGACCTATTTAAGGGGCCTTCTTCCCCAACGGTTCTCCAACCTTTTAAACAAGTTTTGACCTCCATTGTTGACCTTCTTGAGCTTGCCTTACTCTCTATTCCTCCATGATTCTTGCCTCAAATTAGAGGGAAAGAGAGAGGAGATCTAGATCCACATTTCCACCAATCCATCTCTCCTCTAAGTGAGGGGAACCCTTTGGTTCTAGATCTTGGAGTTCCATTTGTTGAGTTCTTCATTGTTATTACTCTCTTCTCCCCCCCCACAAGCATTAGTTGTTTTTTGTGGGATTTGAGAGTGAAGGATTTGAGCACTTGTGCTCTTGCCATTGCTTTGTGCATCGGTTTGTGCTCTCCACGAGGATTCGTGGAAGTTGAAAGTTTGCGAACTTGTTACTCTTGGGTCTTTGGACCCTAGACGCCCGTGTGGTGGTTGAGACCGTTGTGTGGTCACTTGTAGCTGTTCGGGAGCCCCCAATCCCGTTGTGGGTTGTGCCCCGGATCGTTGTTGAAAGGCTCCGGATTTCCGCCTCGAAGGATTCCGATAGTGGAATGTGAACCAAACCTTTGTAGTGCGGTTCATCGGAGAAGAAGGTGAAACCTTTGTGGTTGTTGAACCATTGTGTTGGTTCACACCTCTCCAACGAGACGTACTCTCCTAAAAAAGAGAAACTCGGGAATACATCCTCGTCTCCGCGTGACTCGGTTATTTCTATACCCGAGCTCTTTACTTATGCACTTTACATTGTGATAGCCTTCGTGCTTGAAGTATTCTATATTGCTATCACCTTGTTACTTGTCTTGCTTAGCATAAGTTGTTGGTGCACATAGGTGAGGCTAGTATATTTAGGTTGTTGGCTTGTTAATTTAAACTCCTAGTTTTATTCCGCAATTAGCAAGCCTAAACCGGAAAAGTTTTAATCGCCTATTCACCCCCCCTCTAGGCGACATCATTGTCCTTTCAATTGGTATCAGAGCTTCGGCTCTCTTTTTGGGTTTTACCGCCTAGAGAGTAAAGATGTCGTTTAGAGAATTAGTGCACAATCCCACTTTTAAATTCGATGGCACAAATTATGATGTTTGGAAAATTCGCGTGCTTAACCTTCTTCGGGACATAGACCCACATGTTAAGAGAATTGTAGATATGGGTTTTTCTTCTCCAAAGGAGGATGAGGAAAACTCTTATCTCGATACTCTTGTATCTAATAGTCTTATATGTGTTTTGAGCGATGTAGTTCTTGCATCAATCATGTCTTTTCGGAACGCTCATGAGCTTTGGACGAAATTTCAAGATAAATATGAAGTGTCCAATATTATTGAGGATGATTGTTCTCCCTCCACCTCCGACCGTGACGAGTTCACAACTTATTCCACCTCACCAACATGTGATTTGTCACAAGGTAATGATATGGTGAGTGGTGATAGAAATTACTTTGTTGATGGTGGAGATGCTCTAAGTCCTCCCGGACATGTCCGCGCCACGTATTTTGAAAATGTTTTTTGGTGAAATTGCTAAACAAAAATATGTCAAAAAGTCATATACTTTTCTCCTTTCAGGCACGAGCAATTGGTGTGATTCTCTCTACCGTCCTTGGCTAATTAGTTTTCGTTAGACACCATCGATCTGCTGACACACAGCATATTTTACATTTTAGCATGTCCCTTGGCTCTTGAAGCACCAAGGCCAAAAGGGTAGGCTGATCGAGACTTGAGAGCTCTCAGAGGCGAGTCCTTGCCCGAAGAAGCAAGAACTCCTCTTCAATACCGGATCAGACGAGAGAGAGCAGTCACCACCTTTGATGTGACTTCGTTGAACTTGGCTATTGACTCGTTCGCAATACAAATATTTGTACGCAATACAAATATGGATCGGCATCAGGTCGGCATATCCTGCATTCCTGACGTGAACATCGACGTGCTTAGCACTGGCTACTCTATCCTGCAGACGTTAATCCGTAGTGAGAAAAGTAATCCGGAGCGAGAAAAATAACGACCAACATCTCCCACGACTCCACGTACAAGTGCTTGGCCGGTTTTGCAGAGAATAGTTTTTTGTCTCCAGGTTGCACTTGCACAGTTCATCCACAGCGTCTAGCCATCGATCGGGTCGACAGAAGACATGCGTGCCTCTTACTAGAACAGAGTGGTCGACTCCAGCCAGCAAGCACATAGTGTCAATCACGTCGGACATCGAATGTATGTAAATTGTCAAATGATCCATGAGCCTGACGTTAATCGAGTTCTACAGAGACTTTGCTTTGATTAAATCGTCAACCATGACATGTATGTATGTATGTATGTATGTATGTATGTATGTATGTATGTATGTATGTATGTATGTATGTATGTTTTTTCTTCGGAATCGTAATGTTGTGTAACGCTTCTTAGAAGTTGCATTAAAAAAATTCTGGCATCTTCCGAGATATAAAATCGAGCCTCACAACCTGAGCCCATGCTTCAAACTTGATTTTTGTGTTGGTTTCGAGAGTTATATTCTTTCCGGGTCGATGTCTTGGTAAGATGATGTGGGTAAAATTACACATGTATATGCTCTGAAAAGATAATCTTATTTTCCCTGTCATTTGGACGGCTGTGTTGCCACCCGCACATCAGCTGTCCTAACTGAGCCCTGTCTTACCAATACTTTTTATAAAACAGGAGGAAGATAGCGGAAAGCATCTTTTGACATGAAAATGTTCTCTTATCTGAACATACACACTCGGTCCCAACTCATGCACATGCTCTAGTTGCACAGGGCCGGGGCGCACTGCCATGTGGGCGGCACCGCTTCTAAGACTTCACTAACACTGTGTTTGGTTGCGGAGAATTGGAGCGCGGAATTGGAATTCGGGCCAATTCTGCCGTTTCTGGCGTTTGGTCTGTCCTCTGAATTGGTGTGTGGAAACTTGTCTCAATTCCGAGCCCTCCCCCGAGCGTGTACCGATTGGCTCGAAACTTTCCGAGGTCCCGAGCTCGGAAAGGCTCGGAATTGGTGTTGCTCTCATCCCCGTCTCCTCCCCGTGCGCCCTTTGGCCCCTCTCCTCCCCGTGCGCCCTCTCCTCCCCGTCCGCCCTCCGTCTCCCGGCGGCCATGGCCTCCCTGCAGTCTCCGCCGTGCCGCCTGCAACCACCGTCGCCGCGTGCCTTGCCCGGACCTACTTCCCCCGTGCCGCCTGCAAACGCCGCCGCCTGGAGGAGAGGGGCCTCCAACCGCCGCCGCCTGGAGGAGATACGGCCTGCCCCGACGTGCCTCCAACCGCCGCCGCCTCCCGGCTGCGAAGGGAATCGGTCGATCCCGGCCACCGCCGGCCGCCGGATCTCGTCCAACTCGAGCACGCACGGGGCGAGCGCCCTTCCAGCTTCGTCGCGTGCCCCCGCTGCCGCGTGCCCCGCCGCCGCCTGGAGGAGATCGACCGACTCCGGCCTCCCTCCCGTCTCCCCGTACTCCGGCCGGTGCCGCGTGACCTGCCTCCGCCATGGCCTCCCTGCTTGAGCCCGCCCTGTCCTAACCCTAGATGGGGGCGGGAGGGTGAACGGCGGCGGCGGTCGACTGGGCGGTGACCGACTGGGCAGCGACGAGCTGCTCTCCGGCGAGCGTGGTCGCCTGCCTCTTCTCCTTCTCCGTCGACGGGGGCGGACAGGGGCCGCCGGGCTGGAAAAAAAACAGCACAAATTCATTTCTGTATATGTGCAATCCAAACAGGATTTGGAATTAGGTACCACCTTTCAATTTCAACACCAAATTCTATGCAATCCAAACAATAGAATTGAATTAGGAGCCAATTCAATTCCATCTCGGATTTGGAATCTTAGTCCAATTCAATTCCGCGCTCCAATTCTCCGCAACCAAACACAGTGTAATTATCAGTTGGTTGGAAACTCAGAGTTAACATTTTCTTTTACACATAAAATAAGTAATCTTTTGCAATTATTTTTCATCTCCTAAACAGGAGAGATATTTTTTTCCTTTTGTGGTTTTGCTATTTCATAGATCACAGATTACCAGCGTTGAAAATTGCCTCATCATGCCAAACAGTTTGCGCAAATGCACCCGGGTTGAGCATATCTTGATTCAACAATTATCCATTTTAACTAAGAAATGACCATTTATAATTTGTTGTGCTATTTTATTTACCCTTATTTCTTTTTTAAATACAAAAAACACATTGTATGGTATGTTCTCGTCGAAGGCATATTTAACAAAATTGTAATAAGATAGGTTATGTTTGTTGGACCTTCAAATTTGTGTCTTTATTTTTTTAATGTGAGAGAGGCTACACTACCAACTGGTCTGACCAAATGATATTCGTGGTCATTCTTGTGCAAAAAAGTTCGTCGATGTGTTGTGAGAACGACGTGGCGCTCATCATTTGTGATGTGCTGCTAGTGCTTCCTAGGCTTGGTTGTCTTGTTGACAATGATCAGGTTACGATTTTTCACGCTAAAATGTCAAAATCAAATGTAGATAACAATAGCACAAGTAGTTTGGGTTATGGCCGATGAAATTTAAAGGTGGAAGGGTTAGAAGTTTGACGACGATGAACGGATATGAATGACTAGTACGAGATGCAGCCTTGTTGGGTCAATTGATGTATATGGAGGGAACTTCCTCATAAGTCAAGGTTTCTCATCATGGTTGGAACAATTGCTCTCGTTGGTCATTGTGGGTTTTTTGGATCGGTATCACTGTTGATAAGAGTAATATAAATTCTCAAAGTAAGTTATATACTCTTGCACACATACTTTTGGCGGAACGCGATCTAGTGCATTTAATTTCTTTTATTTGAAAAGGAGTACATTTATTTATTTATTTGAACAAGAGTGCATTTCAAATTGTAAAACAAGCCAGCAGAGGTGCCAACTGCCACGCGGTCCTGCAGTGCTGACCGATCACGGAGATAAGTAGATAACCCTGCAGGGTAAACCAACGCAAGTAGACGTCTCCCCTTCTCACCAGCCGTGCAGTAGTGAATCTACCAAATCCGATCGTTGGAAACCTACAATAATCATTACAGCTGTATAACCCAATGATACGACCAGTTCATCACCGCACTCATAATTCTGGTTCACGCAAGATTCCAGCCGGAAAAAGAACGCATCAATAATCCAGCGAGAGAACTGGTGCAAAACAATCATGCAAGCCGCTACTGCACAATGCATCGGCGCTGCTGTCCCACAAGCACAACACAGCTCAGTTCGCGCGAAAGCTCCAGCCCTTTATAAAGCCCGAGCGCGCCGCTCCATCTCTCCCACCACCCACGCACAACTCACAGCGCAGCCGCAGAGGAAGCAGCCGAGGAGCGAGCCACCAAGCAAGAAACCAGCACCAAGGTTTGCGTGCGCAATGGCCGCTTCTCAGCTCACCATCCTCTCCGTCCTCGCGCTGCTGGTCGTGGCCGCCACCGCCCAGGCGCCAGGCGCAGCCCCCGCTGCGGCGCCCCAGGCCCCGCCTCCCCCGCCGGCCACCCCGCCCCCGGCAATGGCGCCCCCTACCCCCGCGCCGGTGTCCCCGCCCCCTACCGTGGCCCCCGTGCCCGCGCCCGCCACCGCCCCCACCCCCTCCGCCTCGGCGCCGGCGCCCACCGCCGACTCCCCCAGCTCCTCCCCTCCCGCGCCCGGCCCCGGCGTGGCGCCCACCGCCGAGCCCACCACCCCGAGCAGCGCCGCCGGCCTCCGCCCCGCCCTCGTGCTGGCCGCCGTTGCCGCCGCAGTCTACGTCTTCTAGATTGCCCCATGATGTATCATTTCATTTCATTGTTTCTTTGCTCCTTTTCGTTCTGTTTCTTTCTCTCTCTCTTCTCCCCCCTCCATCCGAACATTGGTGTACCTTCGTGATCTGATGTAATTACGAGCATTGATTTAATTTATGCATTTTACCATTCTTATGTCTTGAGATGCTGCACATCCATCGCTGTAACGATACTATCTTCCGCAAATTGTTTCACTTCGCTAGTTAGGCCGGTTGCTGTTTGACAGAGCGAGCAGCTCAGAACAGGTTTTAGAAAGCTAAGTAGTATAAAAATCAAGCTTAGCTAAGCAAGAAAACGGGTGCAATAACGATCAAACTCAGTAACCGGCTCAACGCAGATCACAAAACCACGCCAAAAGATGCCGACGACACTTCAGAACACCCCAGATTAATGAACTTCAACTGGCTAACTACACCGTTAGGGCACCTCCAACGGTGCTCCGCATATGGACAGGCCTTGTCCGAATTTGTCCGAACGGACAAGTCAGGCCCTCCAACGGCGGCCCGCATATGGACACTTGTCCGGACGGACACCCAGACTGGACCAAACTCGGCCCAAATTTGGTCCAGGTTTGGGGAGGCGAGGACACAGCGCGTGTCCTCTCGTTGTCCGCCCCTGGCCCACGCGCCAGCGAGCGTGGCCGCTTCAGCTGGTCGTTTTAAATGCGGTGGGTGGACGGCCATCGCTATCCACTCCACTCCACTTCACACTCTCCGCATCGCCGGCCGCGAACCCTAGCCGCCGCGCCACCGCCACCACCGCCACCACTGCCACCGCGATGAAGAAGCCCTTCTGGGCCTCGTGGAAGGGCGGCCGGAACAACCACGAGGCCTCGAGCTCTCGTGGCCCGCCGCCACGCCGCGCTCCCGCAGTCCCCGTGCCCGTGCCTCCACGTCGCGCTCCCGCCACCGCCGCCGATGCGGAGGCCCGCGCCGCTCGCAACGCGCGCCGCCGGGCGCGCCGCGCACGCGTGTCGCTGGAGGTGGCCCAGATCTACTGGGAAAGGCGGCAGCCGCTGCCGTGGGGCGATGTCCACCTCCCCGAGGGGTGGCATCTCAACCGCCGACGCGTCCCCGTGCCTCCAGTGCCACGCGACGGCCGTGAGCGCACGGAGGAGATCCTCCGCCGCCGAGCCCTGCTTCCCCCCGACCTCCTCCACGACCCGGCGTACGCTATGAATAGCGAGCTCTGGGACCGGTGGTTCGAGCTCGAGCACAACCACCGGCGCCGGCTCAGCGTTCGCGGCGACGCTGCCGGTGGACTACAACGAGCCGGAGGAGGAGTACGAGCCGGAGGAGTTCGAGGACGGCAAGCCGGAGGAGGAGGAGTCCGAGGAGGACGAGGACGAGCAGCTCAAGAAGGCCATGGAGGACTCCGAGCTGGAGGAGCTCGGGCGCTGGCCCGACCTGGCGGCTGCTCTCCGTGCGTCCGCCGAGGATGCGGCCAACCGCGCCCGCATGGAGGAGGAACGCGCGCGCTGGCAGGTGCCCTGGTCACCGTGGCCAGAGCACGGCGAGGGCCAGGCGTACGTGCCCCCACCGGCATGGCCACAGGCACCCGTGGCGCCGGCCACGCCTCCACCCGCGGCGCCACCGGCGTGGCTCTACGCCGCGCCTCCATACATCATCCTCGACCCCTCCGACGACGAGGATGAGTAGGACGCCAGCAATGCCAACAGGCTGGAGCCGCCGCCGCCCATTTTGCTCCTCCGACGACGCCGGCGCCGCCCTGTCCCGACCTAGAGCCGTAGTATAGGCTCGTTTTTTTTTTGTTGTCCTTCTGTCTCACTGGCCACTGGGCCCTATCGAACTATTAATGTAGTATTATTTTTATTTGTGTTGTCCCTTTTTTTTTGCGCCGGACCGTTGGGGGCACTTCCTCCGCAAAGAGGACAGAGGCCCAAAATTTGTCCACGGACAGCCCAAAGCGGACAGAAGGGCTTCTTCATCGCGGTGGCGGTGGTGGCGGTGGCGCGGCGGCTAGGGTTCGCGGCGGCGATGCGGAGAGTGTGAAGTGGAGTGGACTGGATAGCGATGGCCGTCCACCCACCGCATTTAAAACGACCAGCTGAAGCGGCCACGCTCGCTGGCGCGTGGGCCAGGGGCGGACAACGAGAGGACACGCGCTGTGTCCTCGCCTCCCCAAACCTGGACCAAATTTGGGCCGAGTTTGGTCCAGTCTGGGTGTCCGCCCGGACAAGTGTCCATATGCGGGCCGCCGTTGGAGGGCCTGACTTGTCCGTTCGGACAAATTCGGACAAGGCCTGTCCATATGCGGAGCACCGTTGGAGGTGCCCTTATACCATATGGCACCACCATTTATTTGACATCCGTATGTAGATAAACAAAGGAACAATCTCTCACTGAAAACCCGTAATTACATCTGATCGGAGCCGGATCCATCTCCCCTTGCATACAGCAGCAGTACGACCAGTACAGGCTCGTCGTGCAGATCCAGACTGTCATGCCCCTGTTGAGCAACTTGAGCTTGACCCTTGAGGCCATGATCGGAGCGGGCGAGATGCCAGTCTGACGAGGCGAGCAATAGAAAACTGGCAGGAAATTTGTCTGCTGGCGGGCGCGCCGTGCATAGCTCGTAGGAGCAGCAGGTAGGGCCGGGCCATGTGCCCAAGACAGCTGGGGGTCGCGAGAGCTGTGCATGTGCCGGTGCAGTTGCAGCGAGCGGTGGTTGGTCCACGAGGAGCTTTGAACCACGCGCGCCCATGTGGTTGGCCGCGCCCTACGCGCCGCCGACTCAGGGCTCCATTGTCCCACCTGGCTGAGCAGGTTGATCTGAGACGTCCACGGGATGATCCGGCGGCTGGGAGAGGCTTACTGTTTGGCAGCAATTGCTTAGCTTCGATCGCAGAAACGGGGAGCAATTGCTTATCACCCACACATCAGATTCGGCTAATTTTTTTTAATAATACATTTTTTAATTAAATTCGAAAAATATTACGTAAAATGGCGAAATTCCAAAAATAATACACCTACGGCCAGGGCTGGGCCGATAAGTGCCTGTCGGACAGGGCTGGGCGGAAAAGACCTCGTCGGCTCTGGCTTAGCCGATTGCTTAGCATGGCGGGCCAGGCCTGCGGCCGACAGGCCTTTCTGCGTCACGTGGCCACTAATCGGCCAGGTCTCCGCCGACGAGCCTCTAATCGGCCCAAGCCTGGCCGACAGGGCGCAGAATAAGGATCGGGTGAGGCTTCTTCTTCCTCGCGTGCTCTCTCTTCCTTTCTTCTTCCAGCAGCTCCCTGCGCGCCGATTTGTCCATCCAGCCAGCAAATCTTCCTGCATGTAGTGTTAGAGAGTTAAGACAGCTTAGATATACATATGGGTTAGGTTTTGTGCAATTTCGTGTTGTTTGGTTAGAGCAATGGTGTAGTTTAGGTGGAGGTTAGTGTAGGGTGGTGGTGGTGCAGCGGTGGTGGTGACGGTGGTTGTCCATTGAATCGGCACGCTTCAAGGGTATGCATTTTTTTGGCTA
Organism: Poa pratensis; assembly: GCA_947311845.1. NCBI lineage: Eukaryota > Viridiplantae > Streptophyta > Magnoliopsida > Poales > Poaceae > Poa > Poa pratensis. Next base: position 28,098,403 of record CAMZMU010000051.1, on the reverse strand, counting down.
ATTAGGATTTACTGTTAATTATGTACGCATTAATGTTAAGGTGGTAGTGTGATATTGATATTGCTAGGTATTTATTGCGCTACTAATATTAAGTACATAGATGTTGCCGGTTATAACAGTAAATTGGTGTCACATTAGTGTGCAACCTTCAATTAGTGTGGATCATTGTTTTTAAATTAGAGTATGTTCTTATCTGTCATAAGTGTGGATCAGTGTATTAAATTTAGAGTTTGATTTCATCTGTAATTAGTCTGTAATTTAGTCTTTTAATTTAGCTGCGCGAAGATATGGAACAAGTTTACTTGATCAGTCCGGATGTGGATCAAAACCATCGCGCAAAGATATTACAGGAGCGTAGCCTCGAGCCTCTAATAACTCGAGGACCGAGTGAATATTGGCAGATACACCCTGCTTGGGAGGAGAGGTACATGCCTAATTGATTTTTGCGTGTCATATATTATCTGCATTAATTTTCTTGTTCGCTACGTATATATGATTACGAATTTATATTTGTTTGCTGAACATGCAGGTTGAAGTGGGCTGGACTTTTACCTTTCGCGCGTCTAGTAGAGGCCACTGCTGACTCTTCATGCATGGTGATAGAAATCTGTCTTCTCACATGCTTAGTGGACAGATGGAGGCCCGAGACCCACACGTTTCACTTTCGATGGGGGTGAGATGGCTCCTACTCTCGAGTATGTATCTTTCTTGCTTGGGCTGCTGTTGGCGGGTCAGCCCATAGGACCGTTGCAGGCCCCAGAAAATTGGGAGCACGAGATGTCACTTCGCTTTCAGGGTATAAACCCCAATGCTGGAGTGTTTATGTCAGAAAATCACGGACCTAAGCTTGGATGGTTACTGGATTTTCAGGTACGCACTGTTTTATTTACATGCATCAATTTATATACAGAATGCAATGTTTCCCATGCATCGTCGGCCCAATACTAGCCGATAGGTCTCTCTGACAAGTGCAGGGTCGGCCGGCAGGCTTTTCGGCCCAGCCCTGGCCGACGGGCACTTATCGGCCCAGCCCTGGCCGACGGGCACTTATCGGCCCAGCCCTGGCCGAAGGTGTAATATTTTTCGAATTTAATTAAAAAAATGTATTATTAAAAAAAAATAGCTCAGATTCGAACCACCTGGACAAACAACGTGTTGATTCGTCATTGTACATGGTAAATCTTTGTAGTAGTAACAACTCACTCCATACTGTTCCAAAATCAGGTTTTCCTAAGAATAGTCACAATGGAGAGTAACATAGGAGTAACATCAGTGCCACATAGGCAAATAATCTGATGTGGCGGGTAATTAATGAGGAGAGAGATGGTGTGGTAGCTAGCTATGTTACCATAACATCACACATTTCAATGCAAGATGAGTGTATAACCTATTAAATATGACACTACACACATGTTACTTCCCACTATGGAGGTAGTAACTTAGAGTAGTAACATATGCATGTTACTAGTCTAAGTTACTCCCCATTGTGACTAGTCTAAGAATAAGCAACAATTAGCATTTATTAAGAGCAATTAATGTTGGGTTTTGACCTTTCCCAAAAAAGAAAATCGATTCGGTTTGGCTTTTCCCTAATTAATGCTGATATTAAATATGAGAGTGTTAATTGGGTGAAATATTAGGGAGATAGATTTTGTATGGCCAATCTCCATTCACCTAGGTTCAAGAGATTTGACAAATACATCCTATAAACCGGTATGGAGGGAGTATAAAAGTCACGCTGGCCTTTTCCAAGCTCTTTGTGGGCTTTGAAGTGGTTGACTCCGATGATGATCATTGATCAACAAATACTGCCTGAAGTTGGTGATATTACCACTTATTTGCGATGTGGTAAAGGAGCATTGAATTCTTTATTTTTTGGTAGAACACCACACCTTTATCAACTTACCACACAACAATTACCGTAAGTTCTAGACTGTTTGAAGGAAAACAAACCTTTCAACAACTCATGAATAGTGTTTTGGAAGAGACATGTTGGAAAGGAGAATGACTAATTTCCTACTAATATTGCTTAGAAACTGTTGTGATTATGCTGTTGTCAACGGCTTCTGCGATCGAATGCCACTGGACATAATTTCTCGATATGAAAAACCAGTCTAAATACAAAAACGGTTTGGGTGGTGGTTTTTCAACAAGAGTTTGATTTGAACGAACTGCACCTGAGTATGAACTATTATGGCATGCCCCCCTCCTAAGGGGGAGTGGGTTGAATTCCGACAACTATTCAGAATCAAATCTTCGAACATTATTCATATGCTGATTCTGAATCTTCCGATAGTTTGATTTACAGTAACTTCTAGTAGTGAGAGTGACTCGGGGAGCAATATGGACTGCTCTTTCTCTACAGAGAGTCCCCCCTCTCGATAAGGAGAAATTATGGTTAAAATTCACATCGTGAAAAAGAAAGAGCTAGACTGACTAGAAACTAGCTTCATGGTACCCGCTACGAAACAAAGGAACGTTTCGAGCTGCACTCACGAGAGACTGCAAGTGAGATATTGGAGGAAGGTGGGGATGATGTCAAGTCCCCAGGGTGTGACATGTGTACATGGCCCTGGGCCACACACGTGCTACAATGGCAATGGCAATGGCAATGGGAAGCAAAGGTTGTAAACCGAGCGAATCCAGAAATATTGCCTCAATTCAGATTGTTCTCTGTAACTCCAGAACATGAAGCTAAAACCGCTAGTAATCGCGGATTACCATGTCGCGATGAATATGTACGCAGGCCATGTACACACGTCACACCCTGGGAATTGGTTTCGCCCGAAGCATCAGACCAATGATCACCCATGACTTATGTTTACCACAAAGGCCTTTGGTTCTTATTGGCGATACCACGGTGGGGTCTTCGACTGGGGTGAAGTCCTACCAAGGTAGCCGTATGGGAACCTGTGGCTGGATTGAGTCCACTGAAAAATAGTTTTGCAATGAATGACGTAGACGAAACTGCATATAGATTAGGCATCAAAATCTATCGTGATAGATCAAGACGCATGAGAGGTCTTAGCCAAAGAACATACATACACAAAATTCTTAAGAGTTTTAGAATGGAGAATGCCCACAAAGGATCACTCCCAGTGCCTCATGGCACAATGCTCAGCAAGAATCATTATCCATGGACACGTGATTAGCGAGGAGAGATAAGGACGATTCCATATGCTTCGGATATTGGATCAATCATGTATCATGATTTGTACAAGACTAGACGTTTTCTAAGTATTAGCAGCAAATATCAAAGTGATTCTCGATTGGATCACTGGACAAAAGTTAAAAATATATTGAAGTACCTAAATAGGACTAAGAAAATATTCCTAGTCTATGGAGGTGATGGCGAGCTCGTTGTAGAGGGTTAGCGTGATGTTGGATTTCAAACTTATATAGATGACTCAAAATCACAATTAAGCTTTGTTTTCACATTTAATGGAGGTGCGGTGAGTTCAAGATTACGCAAGCAAAGCGTACATCAAAGTATGCAAGATTCACACGACCTGACGTGTCAAATCCGAAGACGAAGCCTCTACCACAAGGAAATCATGAGCAACACCCGACCCGAGTGCCATCGGTGTTAGGGAACTTATATAAACTAGATTATTGACTAATGAAAGTGAGAGAATGTTAGCAGATATGCCCTAGAGATGATAATAAATTTTATTATCAATTTCCTTGTTCATAAGTAACGTTTATATTTTTACTTTAACTGCTATGGTTTTTGAATGTGAGATTCAGAGAAAAACACAAATGCAAGTGTGAAAACATAAACAAGAAATAGGTCCTTAGTTTTACCTCTAAAACTAACACATGTGTTGCAAGATGATCCCGTTTTCCTGACCATGGGAATGATTAAAGTAACAAGGATGCCAACAACAATGCATGGGAGCACATTGGCGGAACAATGGGTGCTGGACAAACCCCAAGTATTTTGTTTACTATGAGATCACATTGTCACAAGGTTGTTACTTTGGTATTGTCAAACGTCATCCGTAACTGGATGATCATAAGGGCAGTTTTGAAGTATCTCAGAAAGACATGTATATGACTTGATAGTTCAAGATTGGGATTTGCTCCTCTGACGAAGGAGATATACTATACGGGCCCACTCGGTAGTACGGTATCCATCATAGAATGCGAAGACACAACGTGATATGGATCACGGGGATACCGGAATACACAAACGAGAAAAGATAACAAACTGGTAGCTAGGATAACAAGGTATCGTGGTGTGTTGCTTCACATGGATATTGATATACGCCTCGGGAATTGTTATGTATATCCAATCAAAGGGAACTGTGTACGGGGACAACATGTTCATTTCAAATCTATTCGTGTAACGGTAGGAATCAATATGGTCATCCATATCCCGCTATTGATTATTTATCCGAGAGGAGTTCAGGGTCATATCTACTAGTTACCGAACATGTGGGGTCACACGCTTAAGTATTTTCAATTTGTTGAGTACTAGAATGGTTAAGAACTTGAGAGAATTTCAGCGGAATGATTCCGATGTGATTGAAATAATTTCGGAGAAAAACCAGAAAAGTTCCAGAGTACCGGGAAGGTCCCCGTGGACCCAAATGGGCACTAGGATATTCCAGAAGAGTCTGAAAGGTTCTAGAACCTTCTACAATATTTTAGGAGGCTCCATGGGCTGCCCCACAAGGTTTGACCAGGTAGGGGCCAGTCACATGGTAGGCCCTACGAGGGGCGCTGGTCCTAGGGGAGGAAAGCCTTCCGACTAAGGTGCCTTACCCACTCCTCCTACAAAAGAAGAGAAGTGAGAGCCCCTCCGCCTCACACTTGTCAGTTGAAGGGCTTCGTCCTCCATCTCCTCTCCCCCCCTCTCTCGTTCTCCACCATACGCCGCAAGGCTGTGATACTCCGGCTTCACTCTCATCATGTATGGCGAAGCACTGCTGGACTTAAATCATGTACGCGTGGATACCGAGGGAGGGATCGTGCTATCGATCCTAGAAACAGGGGAACATTCTCGCGGCTGGGAGGGATACACATACCCACAGGGATCTAGATCAACGGTTCTTCACCAACATCGACTTCCGTTACTCGGTGTTTGTAATGATCTAGATCCAACCGTACACTTGCATCTTCATAGATTAGATTTTGGAGTTTTACGTAGGCCAATTTTTTGTTTTATACTACGTATTCCTACAACACCGACCAAATGCTCAGTGATGGCCAATCTGGCCAGGCATGGCGGTTACGACGGCGACAGGCGCACAATTTGGATATGGGAAAAATATATTGAGGCCACTGCTGCCAAAGAAAGATCGATGCACATATTTTTTTATGTTTAAAAAGCAAACCACATGGTAACTCTAGGACGATTTGAACCAGTTTGGCAACACATCACAAGTTAGTGTACTCGTTTGCCCCGATTTTTAAGTTGTTTATGAGTTTACACCTACCGCTCAAGTTGTTGTATGTCCTATGCTATTACCTCTTAATTAAATTTGGTTCAAGGAAACTATTTTTGTCCAGATAGCTCACGGTGATCTTATTTACCCTTTTCCGATAATCAGAAACTATACAAACACATGTCTGCAAACCGCAAACATAGATTTTACTCAACTATCTTATTTACCTACGCACGGTCTACACATGTCTGCATTTTCCCTCTATACTCTGTTAATTTCTTTTCTTCACTATGTCGCTTGTGTCTTCTCCTTGGGTTATTTCTTTATGATCCTTTGGTTCCTCGGTCATGATTTTGTCCACGATAGGATCAACTACGGACTCCACCTCTTTCACTATCTCATCAACCTGCGTGAAACCAGGGAAAGTTACAGATGACAAAAAGTATCTTCGTATAGTAGACCACCTCACATTTTACTCAACACCCCTTACTAAGCACTACTTACAATCCAAATTAATAGTACGTGATTCGCGTTGGCACTTTCAGATAAGTTTACAATCATCTGATGTGCAAACATGTTATCTCACATAAACATAATGGGACTCACCTATGTCTTAGTGGTTTATTGCAAATTTGTTCGTACATATCAAATGTGTTCATGCCTTCATGGTGCTTAATAAAATGTTCATCTATTTCCCCGAAAAAATATTATTTGTTTTCAGCATCAAGGATCGACGTTTTTCTGCATCGACTGAGAACTAAGAAAGTTGCAGATGAATGATAATTAACAAAACTAACTAACTAAATATGATTAAAGAACGTTTCATGAGGAATCTGGTAATATCAGTTTGATGTTTTGGATGCTAGTAACTCTGTTCTAGATGGTCAACTTTTAAAAAAATTGACGATCACAAATTCTAAAAGAACTTAATTATTAGGAGTACTTGCCTTCTAGTGCTAGTGATGGTGACGTAACTTTGTTTCTATCTTATTAGATGGATTTATTTCTTTTGACACTAAGACTTATATCCAACTACCGGAGGAGCGAGGGACAACAGGTAACTTGCACGGCTGCACCCTCAGCTAGTTAAGCAACTTATATTGACGTCGGTAGCTGCCGTAATCCAAACGCTGAGGTACCTTGGATTCACAGAAAGCCAAAACGTGGAAGTAATAAATTAGGCAACAAACCTAACCTTATGGATTAGGGCCTCGGATTTCTCGGCATCCTCCTCGATAACATCTGCGACGGCCTTGATCCTGGACGCTGCCTGCTTGAGGTTTTCATTCTCTGGATATGCTTCGGACACCTCGCCGGCGACTTTCTCGACCGCTTCAGCCACCGTGTCGACCACCTCGATTGCTACCTCTGCCGTCTTCTCCACCTTAGCTACATGTGTGGTTTGGTTTACAACCGAAGAGAGAAGTTGAGATCAAAATCCACGCAAAGATCGATATCAAACAAGGGGTGGATATCTGATATGGATTTACCTTCGAGTGCTCTTATCTTTCTGTAGATAGGTATTGCAACGAAGATGGCACCAACGATCATGGCGACCCTGCGAAATGCATAGCTTGTGAATGTGAGAAGCAAATTAAATGATCAACCATATTCAGAAATACGTGGACTAGAAAGGCATGCAACCGTAGATTTCCTGCACTCACCAATGAGGCATGTTGGCTATTGGGAAATTTCCTCTTAGCAGTTTATCGGGGCCTGGAACAGCTGCAGGGATTCTGAACAAAACATGCGGAATATGGAACAACATTATGCAGTTGCGTACAAACTAAATACTATCGCACATGTATCATCAATATTACTACAATAAACAAGCTAGTCACTTGATCCTAAGAACAAGAAGCTTACAGACGGGAAGCATGCACTTACTGTGTTGCTCCTCTTGTCGAAGGGACAATATGGTTGATGCCCCAGGACTTCATGGATAAGCTGGTAAAGATTTGCCGGTGATGAGCTGATGCAGATAGAACCGTGTTCCGTTGATGCCGAGAAACCTTTGGAGTATATAGCGCCAAGGCTTTGGAAGCGACGGAAGACAAGAGGATCGCCATGAGTGAGATCTTAAGGAAGTCAGGGTTCTTCTAACGTTGAAGCTACCCTTTTATGAGTTTCTTCTACCTTAGCTTGTGGCAACCTCCTTGTGTTGCTTTCTAGTGGGGAGTTCTGGTCAGCTTAAATCTTTTCAATCTGCACTATAATCTTATAAAAGGATAAAGTGACAATCGATACACATCACCAAGATATCAACGAACTGCTTTTGTATATGAAGCCATGCATTAACCTGGTTGCTTTGAAGCATTCCTCTAGGTTGGATTGCACGAGAGAGGTTGACTGTGAAGTAAGATTGAACAAAACGTGACATAACTTGTGCGATTGAAGTGCTTCTAAGAATAGTAAAAGGCTGACCCTTTTTCTGAATAGTAAACAGCTGACCCTTTTGGTGAGTAGTAAAGAGCTGGCTTTTTTGGTGAATACAAGTAAACAGCTGACTTGAGAAAATTATGGTGGTTGTGTCTCGTATTTTCACATTGAAATGCCCCATGAGACAACAGTTGTACAGTCAAAAGTTCTAGGAAGTGGATAAAAAAGATATAACAAATAGGAGTGTGGAATTTGCAGTAGAATAAACATTCAGATAATTCGCAAGAAAAAAAAGAATAAACATTCAGACAAGCTCCACTTGGCAACACTTCAGCATGGTTGTCAGTTGTCACATACAGCGATAATAAATAGTAGTGGTAATAGGCACAACGATAACTAAGCATTAGCTGGCTGATACGTGGAGTATCAGCGGGCTCCCCAGCCATCTGATCTGTTTTACAGGTAAACCTCATGCAAAATTTCTCGGAATGGAACATCATTTTGCAATATTTTCTCCTGAATTGTAATGTGAAAAGAGTTGCAACACTTCAAACATGTCCTTTGCCATAAAATTACGTATGCAACAAATCCCTCTTTGATGGAAGCAAAACATGAAAAAGTGTGTCACCATTTGCAACAAAAAACTACACATTCAACATATATGTGACCCATGCATTCAATGTCACATAAACATGTTTGAAACATCGTACATACAACTTTGTAGCATACGCCAAGAAATTATTACTCCTCCGTCTTTGAATACAAGGCAAAATATTTTTAGATCTAATTTTCACCGGTACTTTTATCAACAGAACATAAGTTATATGCCACACAGAGTGTGCTATCGGATGCACATTTAAAGAACTTTCTGATGATACATTTTTTATGACATATAACTCATATTTTGTTGGCCAAAATTAGAAGTCAAAATTTGGCACGAAAAACGAAATAGGCTTGCATTTAAAAACAGAGGGAGTACATCATTCTACTCATACTTGCACAATACAATCGATAGTATTTTAGTATTTTAAAGCATTCCGAAACACCATTTGCAACACCGGGAATTCATAAAACACCGACCTCCTCGGTCGACCTTGGAGGCACCGTCATATGTCGATGCGATTCGACCTCACCAGCCATGAATCCGTCATGTCAGGTAAATCGGATCCAGATTAGGTCAATCCTCGACCAATCCGTTAGCAAGCGTTGTCTTCCTTAGGTGTGGCAGCGGGTCGCGAGCTAGACTTGTTCCATCGTGTCTATGACGAGCTCTACCACATCATCCATGGCGAGCTCGTTGGGATTCACCAGGTGCGGCGTGGGAGGTGGCAGCCAACCTGGAACTAGGCCACATCATGGAGTGAGACGAGATAGGGGAGAGAGATAGGATGGTGAGGTGGGTGACGGTCTTACCGTCTTAGAAATATCCACGTATTTCATATGTATTCGTCCATACAAAAATTAATACTATCAACTACTGATCAGGGCACCTCCTAACACGGATTAAACAAGTTTGGTGTCATTTCAAAGAAGTTCCCTCTCTTTCTATCAGGTTGCTACTAGATGTGAGACCTCATGGCACGACCTCTATTCCAATGGTGGAGCCTTTTCGGTTTTGGTAAAGTATTTTATAACTTTACGTAATTTTATTGTTTTAACTACTTTGGTTTTGAGTTTTGTACTTAGCATCTTCTTTTCACTATTCTCCTAGATACATAATGTTGAGTATCTATACACATAGTCGAGTGGTGGCCTTTTTGTCAAGTCTTTCTTGTAGCACAGTGTACTTTTTTGTTTGTTTCCGCAGCTTTGCTTCTAGTTTTATACTTGGAATCTTCTTGGAATGACAAGTATTGATGTTTCATGTGGTCTTTTAGCTTGTTATGCTTTTGGGACTTTTTGTTACTCATACTTATAGCTATAGTAATTTAACCTGTTTTGGTTGCATTGCTTTCGGTTATGTACTTGGCATTCTCTTGACGCATTCTTTTCCTACACAAAATTAAACACATTTTGCTATACGTTCGAGCGGTCTATTTGTTAGATAGGATTCTTGGTTTTTTGATAGCCTTTTTGTCGTTTCTTTTGGTTTCGGTTATGTACTTGGCATTTTTAACATGTTTTCTCTCACAAAGAATTACTCGTATTATAATGCGTGTTTGATTGGTTCTTTTTGTGTTTAGTTTTAGGTCATTTTTGGTGCTTTGCTTTTGGTTTTGTATTTGGTGTCTTCTTAATGCATTGCTTTTCTAGATTTGCTTGGCACGTTTTCTCTAATATATAATGACACGCGGTTGGAGGTGTGTCGAGAAAAAATGTATCTTCTAATTTGACATGAGGAACAACCCATCAACAAGTTAATTTTGCAAACGCAACAATGCATAACCATCTCATTAATCAATTTAAAATGTCCATATTGCTATATATTACTGGGTTACCGAAGCTACCAGGGATCTGCATGTTGCATTTGACAAGTCTCTTCTTCTTCAGATTTGTTCACTAATGCAGTTAACAACTGTATGCTGGGGAGGTACTGACGATGATGACTTTATAGAATGGCAGTGTGGTCGTTGGCGGCAGAAAGGCAGAACCCTTTATGCCAAATCAAGATTGACATAAAAATAGTATATAAACATGAAATCTAGATTAACATGAAAATAATCATCTAGAATAAAATAGGCGATTAACGTGGAATCAGTATATTAACAAACATGTTATCGGGACTGTAGGAACATTTCAGAGATTTCACCCCAGGCCCTAGTTTGCGAAATGATCATTCTTCAGAAACATCGTCTTCCAGTGAAGTAGTTTTATCAGCACATCCAGTTCGAAGCTACTTTCATGGAGGCCACGGGCAACCCTGACATCAATTTTGGTGGAAATCATTATTACGTAGAGTATTAGATAATGAAGAACATCTGTTTTTCTAGGTAACTAGTTGGATAACCATGCCATCGTGCTACCACCATTTCACAAAAATCTTATATGGAATTATGGGTTGTCAAAAGACGACGAACATCCCATCGAAATCTCTTATCTGAATAAGACCCATCGCTCCTTGCTTGCGTACAGTAGTAACAACAGTACCTACGCCGGCTCTTGGCGCAGATTCCAGGCTGTCCTGCGCGGCTGCGCGCCCGTTGAGCTGACGGATGAAGCCATGATCCATACTGCGAGTGGCAAAACTAGCTGAAACTTTGTGCGTTTGCCTGCGAGATTTGTTCAGACAGGAAGCGAGATCTCTGCTACATGTGCAGGTGTAGCGAGCGATCCTTGGAACTTCCTCACAAATAAATGTACACTGTTCCTCAAAGCTAAACAACCCGAAAGAGCAAAAGAAAATCGCCAAAGCTAGTGGGGTTCCATTGACAATATATCATTCTTTAGTTGCTACCTAGACTGTTCCGCGACAGCAATGGATGGATGCAAAAAAAAAAAAACGTTATTCAACACGACGATTTCTGAGAAAAGATAGAGCATTGCCAGTTTACCATTTCCTTTGTGGTGGCATAAAAGTAGTAGTTCAGGAAAACCATATTTGCCAGAACAGTTCAAAGTGATTTCACCTATCCTTTCCGGATAAATGGATTCAGAAAGCAAATATACAGTGATCGAGATAATGTCAATGAATCATGAATTCCCCCTCTGCTTTGTTAACACCTACTACTGGTAAGTGTTACTTTTCTTGGCAATACCGTGTGTCTCCTCTTCATGGGTCCTTTCTCTTTGGTGTATTCTTCGTGAAAGAATCCACTATTTCATCCACCTCTTCCTCTATTTGATCAATCTGCGTTGAACCAGGGAAGAATACTTTGACTTATATAGGACAGCTGACATCTTCACATAGTAAGAATAATACTACGTTTTACTCGATCGACTTTTACTGATTACTCATCACAAAACAGTTCAATTTTACTGGCCTTGTTAAGTGGTCATTTCTTTCGACATCTAGACGTGTCCTAAGCAATTAGCGACACGGCTTATAATAGGGCCTCTCTAGAAAGCAAGATTTTAAAAATATAGGGATATATAGTCAGAGGCCAGAAATCATGTATTATTGAAACTTATAGGATTGAAAAACTACACAACTAGCATCAAAGAGTATTTTACGCATCACAGGAAAAATCCATTGAGCGTGAAGTTTGAGTGGATGGAATTTATTTCTTCCTTATTAAGAATTCCTAAGGATTTCATTTCTGTGACCTACAAAGGAAAGACTCTTAACAATCAAATCCTCCGAAAATCCTATGAAATTATATCAAATCAAAATAGCTGTTAATATGCATGCATATCTCGCACATTACCAGGCAAGGCACAGCTAGGTATTGCATCACTGCACCATGAGCTAGTTGCTATTCTAAAGGCAGGCACCTTGGAATAACGGAAAGACAAACCGGCAAGTAAAATTAGTAGGTCGGTAGGCTAACCTTACGAAGAAAGGCCTCAGCTTTGTCCGCATCCTCCTCGATCTCATCTGCGACGGCCTTGATCCTGGATGCTGCCTTCTTTATGCTTTCATTATCGGGAAACGCTTCAGCGACGTCTTCGGCGATTTTCTCGGCCGCCTCCGCCACCTTGTCGACCACCTCGATCGCTGCTTCTGCCGTCTGCTCCACCTTATCTGTTATAATGTTATTTACACACAGAGACTCAGAGAGAAAATTCGAAATCAAAATGCATGCTAAGATCCACAGAATACAAGTGTGTCAAGTGGCAATACATCTGATCCCGATTTACCTTCCATCGCTCTCATCTGTCTGTAAAAAGGTACTGCAGCAAAGAAGGCACCAACGACCAATGTGACCCTGAGAGGCTCATATATAACTTGTGAATATGAGAAGGAGACTTATGAAGAAAATCTACAAATATGTGGACAAGAAACGCATGCAACTGTCAACTGTGTAATTTTTCTGCACGTACGTACCACGAAGGTATGTTGGGAAATGGGAGATTTCCTCCTGCTGGCAGTTCTCCTGGGCCTGGTGGACCAGCTGCAGAGATTCTGGAACAGAACAGGTGAAATTTTATGTAAAAAAAGGGACAAACGGTATGTGCTATAGTTACTGCATCCTGAGAACAAAAAGCTTAGAGTGGGCCACATGTACAACACAGCATGCACTTACTGTGTTGCTCTTCTTATCGGCTGGACACGGTCGATGCCCCAAGGTTTAATGGTTAAGCCGGTAGGGGCTTGCCGGCGTTGAGCCGATACAGATATACCCGTGTCCCGTTGTTGCCAAGAAACCTCTGGAGTGTATGGCGCCAAGGCTTTCGAACTAACGCAAGATATGAGGATCGTCATCGATAAAATTGTGAAGGAGTCTCGGCTGGTTCCTTCAGTTTTGAAATTGTGGAAATCTCTCTGTGTTCCTTTCTTGAGCAGAGCTCTGCTCAACTGAACTCTTATAGTCTTCACCAATCATATAAAAGGAAATGACAAAGCGAGAACTGTTTGTTTTCAGGCTAGGATCCAACAGCCAACGCAAGAAGTACTGGCTTTCGGGCTAGGATCCAACAGCACGCAAAACTCGAGGACACATGATATAGAGTCAGAGATGGGAGCCCATACAGTTTTGGCGACGCATACAACTTGCTTATTTCTGGTTCGTTTCTAGAATACACAATCTCGTCACAAGCCGTAGAGATGAGGTTCAGACAACGCTTCATAACTACTTCTTAACTTTGATCTTGAATATGCAGCTCAGTTCTAAACAGGATTATTAGTTAGGAACTGTAACCATATGCAGCACTGCCTTTTTTGCACAAGGGAGAGGCAAAACTCAGCTTTCTTTGCAGGCCAAGGCAAAAGACCAAATCTACTTCCATGTTTCTCAGAGCCGATATCGGTATAGACCCATACTGCGTCACATCTTGACTTCTGCTTGACCTGGCTGTATCCGTCCACTGTCCAGTATTGTATCATTATAAAATGAGTCAGGTCTAGTTTCTGCTAAGTCAGTCACGCTCAAACTGAAGATTACTAGTCTAATGGTCATCCTAAGCCATCAGAACAGCAAATGACCATAAGTTTGGGTTGACATAAGTGGTAAAAGAAAATTTGCCATCTCATGGTAGCATTGTCATTGAAACCAGTTCATATCGTCCCTTTTCAACATTTTTCTCAGGGTTGACTGAAATCTGTAAGCAGAATGGACTGTTCTTGCCTTGGTTAAGCAGACATTTCATAAGAATGAGCCAAATAAGATGAAAATCGAGCTTTCTTTTGTTTCTTCCCCTTTTAATAATCCCTATCTTGCCAGTGCCATCTAGCATCCCAGAAGTGCTTGAATTGCCAGATTCACAAGTATACAGCATGCGGTCGCGGTTCTTGTAGCATTCAGACACATCATCTGCGATAATATTTGCAAATAAGGTCTCGGCAACTTTATTCCTAACAAGCACAGGAACTTGTCCAGATTGGTCTCGCACATAGATCTGTTGATCATGAAAAGATAGTTTTACTTAACATTCAAATAGGAAAATTATTTGAGGTGTGTATGACTCTTACCATGAATGGTTTGTATATCTGGCCAACAACATGGAGATACTTTGGATTATCTGGACAATCAATTGGACAGGTACTGTCTCCATGGAGGTGACTGCATAGAGATATTTATTATATCATCATAGGCAGAGCAAGATATTTGTCTGTACATAAAACTGATGAAAAATTGACAAACGATGTGCATGTGCATACTTTCTGTATAGAGGTAAACCACATATCTTGCATCCAGTAGTAATGAAATCTCTGACAATATCACTATCTTCATTCAAGGAAAGTTTCTCAATGACTGACAATTGTCCCTTCAAGTCAGAGGTAAGAGAACCTATTAACACAATCTTGCCAATAGACGCATAAATGTTCAAATCACATGACTTGCTCTGAGATAGTAGTTCTGAGATGGGCAAGAAGTCCGGTGAATTGTTTTCTGTTCTTTCTTTCCAGTTCTTCGACATCTCCTGCAGTACAATATTATAAGGGTTTTATTGTTTACACATTACAGAGTTCAAAATGAAAATGTTAATGTTGCAAGATATACAAGAAGAGAAGTTTGATAAATGCGATCTACTTCTGTCGCTAGGGAGCTTATCAATAGTGCCTTGATTGCGCGGTTCGTTTATTAACATCAAACATAAAAGGGGTAATTCTGATGTAAGATGAAATGAAGCGAGGAGAAACATCCAAAAGATTTTTATTGCCAAATCTAATACACAAGTTAATATCAATTATGAAAAATCGTTGTTTGAACCTCTAAACGAAATGTAATGGAGGACAAGGAGATTTAGATATGTTGATTGCTAACCTATCCCTGAAGAAACTGAAATTGTAATACCTCGCCAGATTTATACCTGATGAAGATTTTCTGTGCGAGAACGTTTGGTGTGTAAGATCCACTCTGATACTCTTCTTAACTTTGATCTTGTAGCATTCCCGACTTTATACTTACTTATTAATTCATCAATTCCTAATAAAAGAGCTCATGTGCTAAGTTAACAAGTAATACAGTTTGCTTTTTTTTAAACACAAATATCTATACTACTATTAAAAGAGCAAACTTGTGTTGATACATTAAATCTGAGTCCTTCAATATTTGGACAACGGTCCAGATTGCTCCAATGTTTGACAACTCAACACATCTTTTCGTTTCGTGATAATTACGGGATTTGCCACCGCTAAAAATAAAACATTCGGTTTACACACGAGGAAGGGCAGAGGGCTGCGTGCTGCTCCGGCCGCCGCCTTGTGAGAGCGGCGCGGGCAAACTCCCAGTGTCCTCTGGCGGCAGCACATGCCGTGCGTTTTCCCCATGCTTGGCACCGTCAGCGACGAAGATGGTGGCCGTTCCCTGCCGGCAGTTAACCACGGCGAGTACGGGGAGCTGGGGCGATATGAAGAACACGAGCAGCCTGCACAACACAGGCGTGCGGCGTCCAATCTCTCCCTATGCTACCAAATTGGCAGATTTCTTGAATTATACTTTTTTGGTTTCCTTTTGACTTTGTAGATGGATGCTAACGAGAGCAATAATTGATCGAAACATGCAGAATGTCCAAACGTTTTAAAAGAACAGGAAGGGGAACTCAAATCCCATCTATATCAGAGGGTGAGGTGTTGTTTGCTTACCCAAGAATTATACAGCTTCCAGCCATCTATCACAACTTCTGCGACCCTCAGTGCACTACAGCAGAGTTAATCATCATGAGGAATCACATTTGAAATGCTGAACGATATCACCGGAAACAGAATTGGCAGTGGTTCTGCAAGAAAGGAAGGTCTGTGGCCAATTTCTTGCTTACCAGCAAAGCAAGGGGTACCAATTGGTTCTCATCCAGATGCCCAGACGTTCGCTTTCCCTCGGAGTCGGAGCTGACGCTGAGAAGAATGAGTCAGACCTGAGTGGCTGCTAGAATGCGGAGATGAACTCCTCCGCCGGCCAATCCAACTCCTCCTCCTCGGACGAATCGCCGCCGCTGCAGCTTCGTCCGTCGCCGCCGTTCACCATGAGCGCCATCAAGCAGTCACAGGCAAAGGCAGCCGGTCCCGCGCCCTGCTCGTTTGTCGCCGCCGTCGGCACGCCGCCATTCACCATGAGCGCCATGAACAAGTCAGAGTCAAAGGCCGCCGGTCCAACGCCCTGCTCAATGCTCCTGGGATGGGGGAATCGAGCACATCGGTGGGGAGCTTGGCAAGAGAGTGAGGATTGGGAATATCAGTGACGGGATGACAGGAAAAGTGAGCTATGGCATCTTTCTTTCTACATGTCATTGACCAAGAGAAGTCTACGATTTCCTTAGATGGCTCCGTGTAGTCAGATTAGTTCTGGACTTGTCATGCTACAACTCTGTAGCTCTACTCAATTTTTTTTTGGAAAAACAGTGTTCAAATGGATTTAGTGTCCAGATTAGTTAAAGAATGTTTTTCATCTCACTGGTACGCTGGTATTGATTACTTATTTGGTCTATTTGCAATTTTCTATTAGGAAAACTATTTAACTGGCTTGGTAAAATAACTCAATGAAATACAGAAATTCGCTTTGGAGCTCGGGCTCATATGCTCCCGTTATATTCAAAAAAAATTAGCAAATTGAAAACTTATCAAAACATTCCGAAAAAAATCATGCATGTACCTGACCATGTTGCGCACCACCATGATTTTTTTCGCGGGCGCGAAAAAAATCATGGTGGTGCGCAACATGGTCAGGTACATGCATGATTTTTTTCGGAATTTTTTGATAAGTTTTCAATTTGCTAAATTTTTTCAAAAATACCGGGAGCATATGCTCCCGGGAGCCAAAACGCTGCTCTCAATACAGAACAATGAAATAAATATAGATTCAAATACGTGTTTATATTATAATAAAGTATGAGACAAGATTAAATTATAATTCAGATGAGTACTTCTAAGGAGTTATTTGGAACAGTTTCAATTCTGTTCATGAAAACTATTTACTCCGTATACACAATTCCAGTTTTCTATTGTGTGAAAAATTAGACTCCGTTTGATAAAATAACTCAATAAAATAAATATAGATTCAAATACGTGTTTAAAAAATAATAAATTATGAGATGTACGTTACGGAGGATCAAGAATCACTTAACAATCTCATCGAACATGTCTTTCCATCCCTGCACGTAAATGCTAGGTCGAGAGAGTACATGGCGTGCGTTGCACGTGCACGTCCACTAGTCTGATGTAAAAAACTGAATGTAATGCTAATATAAATGTGATCGCCGATAAAAGCAATATCTAGATAAAATATTCCAATATGGTGTCAAAGGAAAAGGTCTCCACACACCCACCCCGCACCTAACAGCCTCCCCTCTGCTGCTGCGCCGCCTGTCAGCTGCTCCACTATCGGCCACCCTGCGCCCTCTCCGCCTCCCCCGTGCCGCATGTTGCCCTCCCGTGCGGGCTCCCACACCGCGGCCTCCCTCGGCCCGACCACAAGTGGCCACCGCTGCCTCCCGCACGGTCGTTCGCCAACCCCGCTCCCTAATTCGGCCGACCACCCTGCCACGCTCGTCCCGATCTCCCAAGGTATTTTTTTAAAGTATGAACTACGATATTGATGTATGAACTATGAGCATTGTATGATTTTGAATGTGAAGTTTTGTCACCGTAGCGAATCGCAAAGATGGTCATTCCCGACATTGATGACCTTGTTGAGCAATGGTGGGAGGAGCAGGAGGAGTCCGATGATGATGACTACTATATTGCATAGGCCATACTTGCGGATATCAAGCACCAAACGAAATAAGAAGTGTAGTGGACCAGTCCCGGGTGCATAATAGTTCCAAGACACAGGTGGACGGTAATGTTCGCGTTATGAGAGATTATTTTGCAAATCCTCATGTGTACTCACCAAAGTAATTCCCGGAGGAGTTTTAGGATGTCCAGGGATATCTTCATGCGCATAATGCAAACGGTGGAGGCTCATGATGATTACTTCAAACAGAAGCCAAATTCAGTAGGTGTTCTTGGTACCATTGCACAATAGAAGGTGGTTGCCTTATTTCGCATACTTGCTCATGCTCCTGCAGCTCATAGTGTTGATGAAATTGTCAGGATTGGTGTTTCAAGGCATTTTTTAGGGTTGTGGTCGAGGGTGTTCGGGGATCAATACATGATAAAATCGAATGCCAAAGATACTACAAGGTCGCTGGATATGAACAAAATAAGACGGTTCCCGGGAATACTTGGTTGCATTGACTGCATGCATGCATTGGAGATGGAAAAAATTTCCAACAGCTTGGAAAGGGCCGAATGCCGAAGCCACTACAAGGTTGCTGGATATGAACAAAATAAGACGGTTCCCAGGAATACTTGGTTGCATTGACTGCATGCATGCATTGGAGATGGAAGAATTTTCCAACAGCTTGGAAAGGGCAGGGATCTGCGGATTTCACTTTTTTTTCTTTGGCCTACTAGTTCTCTGAATGACATCAATGTGCTCCAACGAACATCACTCTTTCAGCGACTTATTGCAGGGACAACACACGAGGTGGAGTTCTAGGTGAATGGTAACAAGTACAGCATGGGATACTATGTTGTGAAGCGAGAACGTGGGAGGGAAGCGGGTGGGCATGGGATACTATGTTGCTGATGGCATCAGCCCTTTTTGGTCCACTTTTGTGAAGACCATTTCAAATCCACAAGGAAACAATCAAACTCATTTCAGAGTTCAGGAAGGAGTGAGGAAGGATGTAAAGAGCATTTGATATTCTTCAAGCTCGATTTGCAATGGTAGGGGTCCAGCAAAATGGTGGGACAAGGAAACTCTATGGTGAATCATGACAGCTTGTGTGGTATTGCACAACATGATCATCGAGAATGAGCAAAACAAAGAGGTGGACTATTACTAAAAGCAGGAGGATGTAGAGGTGTTGATAGAAGAGTACCAATGGCGTAATCCACTTGTGTTACAGGACTTCCTTCAGATACATCGAAATATTGAAATCAGGCAGTCAAATGAACGACTTCGAGAGCATTTTCATTTTGCTCGGTAGTTTGTATTTTTTTCATCTTGTATGAATCATGTGATGTCTTGAATGGTTAAGACTCTGCTCTGTCATTTCTGGTTCAAAAAACTGAATTTGAATTGTGCTGTTTGAATTTGTGGATTTGTAAATGTTTGAATTATATGCACTGAAAATATTCATGTTTGAATAATTGTGGTGTTAAAATAGGAGCAACATAGAGCATATGCTTAAAGAGGAGAAAAAATAGAATATGAGCCCTATTTTGGTGACTACTATTGCAGAGGGTGGGAGTTTTGGGGGCTTGAAAACGTAACGGTCGGCCCCTATTAGGCTTTTGGGGGCCTTGTTTTGGGGAACTCCTGGAATTGCTCTAAGGCCTAGAGGAGCTTAGCCGTGACGGGGAAGGGGTGTTGAAATATATTGCCCACCTTTTCTCATCGACAAAGCCGTTATGACTGTTTGCCTAGTATATATATTTCCCAATTCCCTAGATATGGTAAAAATATTATTGTAATTGCTACCTCATCAGCACATTTTGACGGAATGCAACAAGGACAATGCCAATAAAGACTAAAGATCACCTATAAATAAAAAAATGCAACATCATACCTTCGAGTTGCACTAAATCTTTAGAGTTCAGCAATATTTGAGCTGCAGATATCTGAGAAGCTCTTCCCTCCAAGCCATTTCTGAATTCCACTATCTTAATATCTGAAGCAAAATAAAGTGAAATGCCCCATAAGTAGCAGATAAGATCTCCACCATATGTTGTTGCCATGAACATATGGTACATGGATAGACTGAATGGTGAATAAGCTCACTCAAAACAAACATTCTAGGAGGTTATAAGAACATGACTAAAATTCCCCTCGAAAGACCAGCGAATGGGCATGGTTTCGCTTTCTTGAACAATTAAAGAAGCTATTTGATTGCAACTGAGAACATTGCACAGATAGGAAGTCAGGCTGAAAGAGAGGACCTCGGATGCACACAGTTCCTTACTTTGCAACAGCAAAACATCGCCAGCGACTATGGCCGAGCTGGTATTGTTGGACCACAGAGAGACGGAGAAGTTTGACCTCGTGTCGTCGCCAACTTCTAGTATGATCCTCTGGTACGTCCTTCCGGTTGCAGCATTATGTTCCTGGGAAAACAGAAAAAAGGATTCTTATCTCTGGAAGACAAGACGAAAGATGTGTTCGTACCGCATCACTAACAAAAATCCCCATGGAATGGAAGTATATCTCCCCAGGATTCTAACTGGAGGCCGTAGGGTTGCTTGTTACCTGGTGGGGAAGGACGCGGCGAACGGACGCCAGGAGCTGCACGAGTCCGCCAACATGGCCAGCGGCCGCCGAGAGGTCGATGAGCGGCCCGTACCAGCTGACGAATGCCGCCATGGTACGGGTGCGGCCGTCGGCGAGCGGGTGCGCCTTGGGACTGAGCTGGAGAGGAGAAGACGCTGCCACCACACGAGGTCGGGTCGATGGTTGTGTGGCGGCGCCCGTGGTGATCCGCCGCCGGTCCCTCCCTTCCCGAACGGTCCAAACGGCCGGTGAGTAGCGGCGTGGGCTCTGGTCTTGTCTTCCCCGGGGAATCGGTTTCAGATTTGTCCACGCGGAGCCTCCCACTTGGGCCTACGGGAACAAACTAGGCGGGCTGGCCCATAGCAATCGCCAAACCGTAAGTACGGATTTTGCTTTTTTTTACAGGCAAACCGTGAATACGGTTGCCGCCGCGTCAAATGACCTTTTCAGCATGTCCTATATTTCATGTTCATCGAGACCAGAATGTTGCCACGCATCTGTTGGCTCGGTCTAGTGAACAATTAGTGTGTCGAGTGTGGCCTGGTGTGCCCCTGGAATGTATTCGGGAGACTATTTATATGAAATTTATGTCTTGTGATTAATAAAGCGCACGCGTTCTCTCTAAAAAAAGACCGCCGAATTCTCTTCTCGCACTTGGCGTCCATGTCCGGCTGCAGCAGGGGCAGCGGAAGAGGGGTGCTCCTATTCAACGCGTTTAGCATGCGCTAAACGCGTTAACGTCTGAACGAAGCCTCATATGGGCCGGCCCACTGATACGTCACAAACGTATCTATAATTTTTGATGTTCCATGCATGTTTTATGTCAATTGGCACATGTTTTATGTCAATTGGCACATGTTTTATATACACTTTATATCATATTATGACATTTATTGGATTAACCTACTAATAGTTGCCAAAGTGCAAAATCTTCTTGTTTTCCTATTTGTTGTGTAGGAATTATCAAAAATACAATAGGAAACCATATTGGAGTCGGATTGAGACTTTCCTGAAATTTGTCTGGAAACGTTTTTCGAAGATGGTCACGTTTGGGCCTGAAGACGACGTCAAACGGAAGTCTCCCCGAAAGGAAAGTTGCAGAGAATTTTCCGAGAATCATCTAGACTTAAAATTCACCCAATTCCGAGTCCGGACGGCCGAGATATTCCCGATTTACTGCAACCCTAGATGGGATGACGGAAATCCGAGAATCTGAAAGATTGTGACTTTATTGACTCCAACTCTTACCAAATTTGATGGATTCGGCCAAGTCACGAATTGGAGCCTCATTAGGGCTGAGAGGGGTTCCTAGGAAGCTTCTAGAGGTGCCCAAGAGCCCTTGGATCAAAGGGGCATCCATCCCATGGCCTAGATTGCATCTCCACCTCTATATAATGAAGGGAAACCCTATTTTCCAAGCAAGCCACCAAAAGACACGAATTTTCCTCCTCTTGGCAGCCGCCAAGGAGGGGGAGGAGCTCCTCCATTGCTGCACCATCACCAAGGAAGAAGAAGGGGGGCCAAGGGCCGCCGCCGCCGCTCGCCGCCGCCGCGCCGTGCCTGCTGCGGGCCGCCGCCTCCACTCCGGGCTGCACCTTTTCATCAACCTCTCCATCAAGTGTGCTCACCATGACCATGTGTGAGTAGTTTTCACCGAGGCTGAGTGCTCTACCGGTAGCTATGTGGTTCATCTCTCTCTCCCATGGTGTGATCTTTATGTGATCATGAGCTTTGTAATCTAGTTGGATCCATGGATGTTACTCTTCGTTATCTTATGAATTATGCTACTTGAGTGGTTTTATTAATGTAAACTCCGGAGTCACCTTTGTCCCATGGTGCGAAGTTGACAGTGTGCGTGCCGTGTGTGACTCTTAGGCTAAAGATTACATGAATACTTATCATGAGTTATTATTTGTGTTGGATGTCTCTATGAAATTGTGGTGTTTGTCTAGTACTATTTCGGGGCGCTCTTAGTGACATTGGGGTTCCCTAGATGTGGAATGCAACTTTAAGGTGTGCTTTTATAGCCCTACGCAGTGGATTGGTGTTCGTTATCCAACAAGGGAATAGCTCAGAGTAGCATAGTGAAGAGAAAATATCTATGTATTCAATTATATTATTATTGTTGAGAGTGTCCACTAGTGAAAGTATGATCCCTAGGCCTTATTTCCAAGCATTGAAACACCGTTTGCTCTCATTTTGTGTCATGTTTGCTTGCTGCCATCTTTATTTCAGATTGCAATTACCACTTATAATCATCCATATTACTTGCATTTCACTATCTCTTCGCCGAACTAGTGCACCTATACATCTGACAAGTGTATTAGGTGTGTTGGGGACACAAGAGACTTCTTGTATCTTAATTGCAGAGTTGCTTGAGAGGGATATCTTTGACCTCTACCTCCCTGAGTTCGATAAACCTTGGGTGATCCACTTAAGGGAAACTTGCTGTTGTTCTACAAACCTCTGCACTTGGAGGCCCAACACTGTCTACAAGAATAGAAGCGTGCGTAGACATCACCCACCATGGTCGCTGATGGCCCTTCACGTAGTTCCCCCACAATGGCGCCAGAAAATAGTTGCTAGCCCCTTCGTGTGATTACCTGCGTGAAAAGTAAATGGGTTAGGTTGAGACTCCAAGTGCAGAGTGTATGTAGTAGTGGAAGACAGTTTTCCCCACGAGGGGTGACTCGAGGGTTTAATATCGAACTCTCGGGGAACCAGTATTTCAGGTGTTATCTCCTTATCCTTCTCTTGAGAACCTGCAACAAAATAAATTGTTTTGTGCCCTCAACCTCACCAAGTGGTTGTCAAGCACAAGGTGTGAGAATGATAATAAAATAAATATGCAAACAGTAGTAAATATGCAATGATGGTAAAATAAATATGCAAGGATGATGGTAGTAATGATAAATGATATTTTTGGGTTTTTTATGATGAATGCAAGATGCAAAAGTGTTTTTGTATTTTCGGATTTAATAATGGCAGCAAACAAAAGTGGTGATAAAATTGTTGGAAAGGTGTTTCTTATGATAAAAAATGGACCGGGGTTCATGGTTTCACAAATGTACTCTCTCTTGATAACGTGGTAGACAATGGAACACTAAAATTAACATGTAAGATGGCAAGACATGGTTTGACAAATTATTAATAATATGGGCATCACGTCCTAACATAGAGATCTCAAGTATAAGTTGTTCTCTCTCTTATGCTCCACCAAGATGCGAACTAAATCATAACACATTAGTAATTAAGATAAATCAGAGCATAGCAATAAGTTCAATGACATGAAGTTAAAATAAGAACATGCTAGATCTAGTCATGGAGGTAGTGGCCAAGGTCACATCCACTCTCCGGTAGCATGGTATTTTTGTTTATCCCTAGTGAGGCAACAAAGTAAGGTAGAAAACCCAAGTGGATCGCAGAACTTTCTCTCACGTTCACTGCACTAGCCACCCCCCGTTACTCCAACTAATGCACACGTTCCCCCTCACATGCTCTCATAAACATGCTTGATCATGACAAGTAAATAAGAATGGGGTACATAATATGCATCTACTTTCATAACTGAAACAAAACCATTGCAATCTCAAACATGTATTAACTCATAATAAAGATCCACCACAAAGGAATTACATAGATGACCGTAATCATGTTCAGCAGCTCATACGGTACTAATTAGTGAAGCTCATAGAGAGGAGAGATACATAAGTTACTTCCACAAACCCATAGTCCAGGGGTGGACTACTCCCTCTTCATTATGGTGTCGGTGGAGATGTTGTTGGAGGGGAAGGAGAACACACCGGCAGCGCCCCGCCGGAGTTTTCCCCCTCCATTCTTCAGCTCCAGATCTCTGTTTCGTGGTTTCTGTGTTTCTGCGGCGCTCCCTTTCGCGAAAGCCCTGAGGGTTCTATATATTGTCGTTTTTAGGTCAAGACGAAGCTTCGGGAAGAAAGATCGACGGCAGCGGAGGCCCGAGGGCCAGGATGGGGGACCCCACGCGGTCAGGGAATCTGCCCACGTGGGCCCACCCCTTTCTGCCTTCTGGTCTCCGTTTCTTCGATTCCTTTGTGCCTACGTTTCGTTCCTTCCAAAAAAGTGATCCCCGTAAAGTTTCAGGTCATTTGGACGTCGTTTGGGTCCCTGAAACATCAAAATATAGAAAAAGGGGTTTTCTGACAGCGCAGGGTTAATTCCAGAAAAATGGGGGAGTTGTTAATTATCCCCAAAACTCAATATAAATCATGAATATAACCTTTATATGATGCAAAAATCATGGAATAACATGTAATAAAATGTAAAGTTCATGTATGCATTTTACATGCATCAGTCGCCTACCACCTCCACCATCAACCGAGCGCTACTCTGCAGTCACCATCATCAACCATCGTCTTCGCCGTAGACCATCGTAGACGCCACCAACCTCCCTCTAGCATTGACCACAACCGCCTGCTCCCGCCACCCACGGCTGACGCCGCTTCCACGTCGCCTCGCCTCCCCGACCTTCCCTCTAACCCCCTCCTGAGGCGCTCCCTTTCGCGAAAGCCCTGAGGGGTCTATATATAGTCGTTTTTAGGTCAAGACGAAGCTTCGTCTTGACCTAAAAACGACTATATATAGACCCCCCAGGGCTTTCGCGAAAGGGAGCGCCGCCGAAACACAGAAATCACGAAACAGAGATCAGGAGCTGAAGATTGGAGGGGGAAAACTCCGGCGGGGCGCTGCCGGTGTGGTCTCCTTCCCTCCAACAACATCTCCACCGACACCATGATGAAGAGGGAGTAGTCCACCCCTGGACTATGGGTTTGTGGAAGTAACTTATGTATCTCTCCTCTCTATGAGCTTCACTAATTAGTACCGTATGAGCTGCTGAACATGATTACGGTCATCTATGTAATTCCTTTGTGGTGGATCTTTATTATGAGTTAATACATGTTTGAGATTGCAATGGTTTTGTTTCAGTTATGAAAGTAGATGCATATTATGTACCCCGTTCTTATTTACTTGTCATGATCAAGCATGTTTATGAGAGCATGTGAGGGGGAACGTGTGCATTAGTTGGAGTAACGGGGGGTGGCTAGTGCAGTGAACGTGAGAGAAAGTTCTGCGATCCACTTGGGTTTTCTACCTTACTTTGTTGCCTCACTAGGGATAAACAAAAATACCATGCTACCGGAGAGTGGATGTGACCTTGGCCACTACCTCCATGACTAGATCTAGCATGTTCTTATTTTAACTTCATGTCATTGAACTTATTGCTATGCTCTGATTTATCTTAATTACTAAGGTGTTATGATTTAGTTCGCATCTTGGTGGAGCATAAGAGAGAGAACAACTTATACTTGAGATCTCTATGTTAGGACGTGATGCCCATATTATTAATAACTTGTCAAACCATGTCTTGCCATCTTACATGTTAATTTTAGTGTTCCATTGTCTACCACGTTATCAAGAGAGAGTGCATTTGTGAAACCATGAACCCCGGTCCATTTTTAATCATAAGAAACACCTTTCCAACACTTTTATCACCACTTTTGTTTGCTGCCATTATTAAATCCGAAAATACAAAAACACTTTTACATCTTGCATTCATCAAAAAAACCCAAAAATATCATTTATCATTACTACCATCCTTGCATATTTATTTTACCATCATTGCATATTTACTACTGTTTGCATATATTATTTTATTATCATTCTCACACCTTGTGCTTGACAACCACTTGGTGAGGTTGAGGGCACAAAACAATTTATTTTGTTGCAGGTTCTCAAGAGAAGGATAAGGAGATAACACCTGAAATACTGGTTCCCCGAGAGTTCGATATTAAACCCTCGAGTCACCCCTCGTGGGGAAAACTGTCTTCCACTACTACATACACTCTGCACTTGGAGTCTCAACCTAACCCATTTACTTTTCACGCAGGTACCACGCGAAGGGCTAGCAACTGTTTTCTGGCGCCGTTGTGGGGTAACTACGTGAAGGGCCATCAAGACGTTTTCTGGCGCCGTTGCCGGGGAACCATAGCTGAAAGGTTTATCCAAGGATCACTCACATCAAGTCAACTTCATCACCAACTTGTGTAACAACCTAAGCTTGGGGAGTTGCACCTACGTGAGCATCATCTTATCCATCTTTACCTACAATCATTTTATTTTGTTTTGTTCTTGTCTTGCATATCATCTTTATATTTCGGTTTGCATATTTATATTCAGTTTTGCATTTTTGTGTTGCATTTGTTATTTCGAGTTGCATTAGTGTCATTTTACTTTCAGTTTTGCATAAAAAATTAAAAACACATAAAAACTTGCAATCATGAGTCTTGAAAACAAAAAGAAAGTGAGTCTTCCTTTAAGTTCCATTTCTAGTTTTAAACAACAACCTGGAGAAACATTAAAAGATGCCTGGGTTAGAATTAATAGGATGCACTATGAAGATCCTACACCTTGTGAAGATGAAAAGCTAGATCTTTACTTTTATTATGGAATAGATCCTTGGTATCAAAATGCTTTAGATGGGGCTACAGGTGGAAGTTTTGTCCTGTCAACACCATCCTGTGCGGCCATGACACTTAGAAGATTTTTGGTAACTTTGTTGGTAGAAAGAAAAAGGTAGAGGATACCACAGTAGCACTTGCTTTGTCTAAAGATAAATTCGAAGCTGGTTTAGAGAAACTACCAAATAAAGAGGATTTTGAACAACTAGCATCTGTTTCTAAAAATATTATTCCTAAGATAAATGATGAATTAGTTAATGTCATGCATAAACTAAGATTATGTGAGAAAGAATTTCTTGAAAAAAATATTAGTCTCAACAGTATTGAGGAAAAGTTGGTTTGTGTTAGTGATTTATTAAGGAAAAACCCATCATTTAAACATGTGAAGGAAGTTCCTATTAAGAAACAAGTTTGGATTAAAAAAGAGAAAAAGTTGAGGAAGTTAAAATGCTTAGTGAAGTTAAGGAACCATTTGTTGATTTAGAGAAGTGTAGCTTGCATGAATTAATTTCTATCTTACAAAAATTTGCAAGTGATCCTTCTGTTAATATTAACCAGGCTGGTTTTGGTTCCTATATTGCTAATCATGTCTTAAAAGAAAAGATTGCTAGGTACAATCAAGAAGCTATGATACCACCTAAGCTTGGGGATATCTGGATCCCTAAGGTACTAGTAACCATTGGAAAAGAGACACACCATGCCATTTTAGATCTAGGATCTAGTGTCTCTATATTATCTAAAGAACTATATGAAGTCCTTGAACTTAAAAATATTGAGAAATGCTCTATTGAACTTGCACTTGCTGATGATTCCATTAGACATGCTCTAGGAAAAGTAAGTGATGTTATGGTAGAGTTACACATGACTTTTGTGCCTGTTGATTTTCTAATCATGGACATGGGGAATAAAACCTCTAGTCCTATTATTTTGGGAAGACCTTTTCTTCGTACTACAGGTGCCATTATTGATTCAAAGGAAGGGAATGTGAAGTTTCAGTTTCCACACAAGAAGAGCATGGAACACTTCCCAAGGAAGAGGGACACACCAAGGTTCAAGCTCCCTCATGAGCTACGTCCCCTTTGATTATCAAGTAAGTAAGCCTAGCTATATGGCTATAAAGAAAGCGCTTTACGGGAGGCAACCCGGTTGTTTTTGTTTGAGATTTTCTTTGAGTCCTCTTGCTGTAACAAGAGAGTAGTTTGTTAGTTTTGTTTCTGGGATTTTTAATAAAGAACCAAGTTTTACCTATTTTGGGTTTGAAAAGTTGCTATTCATTTTCGGAGAGTTTTCTGCCTGCACGAAGTCTGTGCACGGTTTGATTTTTCATTTTTTATCTGTAACTCCGATTGAGCTGTAATTTGAACTGTAGCTTCAACTTTTCATCCTCTGCATACGTGATTTTTTCAGATTTTTCTGACGAGTTTAAGTAGGGTAGAAAAATGCGTTTTGCTGCTGCTGTTTTTCTGGACAGATTCTGTCTTGATATTGTTTGATGCATTCTTTGAGCTTTTTGCTTGAATCTTTTTGATTCAATTGAGTTTATGAGTAGGCATACAACATTATATACTCTCTGGACATTCATATGAATTTTTGCCTAAGGATTTTATGCAGCAAGGAACCTATTTGTTTATCACTACTAATATCACCCCACAGAAAAGAAATGGGAGAAACGGTGTTTTGAAGTTTTTTCACAGGGATTAGAGGAGCTGCACCAAGAGCTATCCAAGGATGGTGAAGACCATAAGCTTGGGGATGTCAAGACAACCCCACTGACCAACACACTCTCGGTTTGCACACGTCTAACTTCTGTTTTTCGATCAAAGCACTTTATCGTATAAACTTGGAGCGTCTGTTTTTTTTTGCTTTTGTTATTTCGGTTTTTATTTTCTTAAGACCACCACTATCATTTATATATGAGAGAGCTACTGGAAGTTTGGGTTGAATTATGTTGGATGCTATTAAATATATTGGGATAGGGATGTTTGAGTTGATTTTAAAAGATACATATAGTTGCATAATTCATGTGCTTTGAATGAATGTTAATTTGCAAGTGTGTTGTCAAGAGCTATCTTACCATGTTTAGATGTTGAATTTTAACTTTACTTGGTTTAACATGGATTGATTAGTTCTATGGACACTTATGCATGCATTTAGATGGTCAACTTTCTCCCTATTGCTAGCCCAAAAATTACAACAAGTAAAAAGCTTGTTTCCCAAAGTTTTTCCAGTGAGTCCACCATATCTACCTATTAGCTTTATGCTATTCCAAGTATGTTTATCATGTTATATTGTGTTATCTACATTTCTGAATTTAAATGCTTATGTTATTGATTGTCATGGGAAAAATTGGTTAAAAGCTCTCACGAACTTGATGCACAATTTACTTTTATTGCATTTAATAAGCATGAACCATTGTGATTAAAATTATGAAGTTGTGGGCTTGACAATTGTTTTGGTTGGGAGTTAGCCCATATGTGCTGTCACATGGCAAGCTTTCAACATTGCACTTATTTATATTTAGTTGATGTCATGTACTTTTGTTTATGGATGCCTATCATGGGTGAAATGAATGTGGATACTTAGTAAGTTCAAAGAGTTTGTATAAATGGTTAGAGAAATGCCTGGGCCGCTAATCTAAGCCATGCATCATTCATGGTGGAAATTTACAGCATAACCATAATGTTCATTCAGTGATGCACCTCATAATAAAAAGCTATACCCATAGTAAATAAAAGAGTGCTGAGATTGTTCATTGTCTGTTTGTCTTGTTGTTTTGACATGGGCTTGTTCATGTCAAGGGGCAAGAGGTACCCCAGTGCAGTTCTTGATGATACTATTATTACTTGCAATGACCTTTATTTGAATTTACTTTGTGGACCAAAGTGAGTAACACATGGTGTAGGTACTTGTATTCAAGGGACATGAGACATTCAACCAATACATTGTCAAGCACACCACTCATATTTGCTTTCACTTTAAACATTAATCATTCAAGATGCTATGATAGGGGTAATGAGAGCTCCACACCAATGACTACCACATTGCAAGCATTAACTTAAGTAGAAGTGTTTGGAAGTTAGATGAAACTTATTCATGCTTTACCTCTACTTATTTATCTATCCAAAGTGTCCACCTTTTATATTCAGTTTTCATAAGAAGTACTCTATGACCACCATAGGATGTTTTTACTTTTCATTATGCATACATTTGGTCCATAGTACTTTCTTCTATATTACACTTTGTGAATTTATCATTGAACATCTTTACATTGAGTATTTGATATCACTTCATAATTTATCTTGCATATTGTTATTCCTTTGAAGAATGAATCATTTGACTCTATGTAGCAATAGTAATCACCTTTGATATCCATTGATAGTATTAAAATGCAAAGTCCATGTTAGTTTTATCACCTTCATACTCGGGACGAGCATGGGTTAAGCTTGGGGATGTTGATGCATGTAAAATGCATACATGAACTTTACATTTTATTACATGTTATTCCATGTTATTTGCATCATATAAGGGTTATATTCATGATTTATATTGAGTTTTGGGGATAATTAACAACTCCCCATTTTTCTGGAATTAACCCTGCGCTGTCAGAAAACCCCTTTTTCTATATTTTGATGTTTCAGGGACCCAAACGACGTCCAAATGACCTGAAACTTTACGGGGATCACTTTTTTGGAAGGAACGAAACGTAGGCGCAAAGGAATCGAAGAAACGGAGACCAGAAGGCCAAAAGGGGTGGGCCCACACGGCCAGATTCCCTGACCGCGTGGGTCCCCCATCCTGGCCCTCGGGCCTCCGCTGCCGTCGATCTTTCTTCCCGAAGCTTCGTCTTGACCTAAAAACGACTATATATAGACCCCCCAGGGCTTTCGCGAAAGGGAGCGCCGCCGAAACACAGAAACCACGAAACAGAGACCTGGAGCTGAAGATTGGAGGGGGAAAACTCCGGCGGGGCGCTGCCGGTGTGGTCTCCTTCCCCTCCAACAACATCTCCACCGACACCATGATGAAGAGGGAGTAGTCCACCCCTGGACTATGGGTTTGTGGAAGTAACTTATGTATCTCTCCTCTCTATGAGCTTCACTAATTAGTACCGTATGAGCTGCTGAACATGATTACGGTCATCTATGTAATTCCTTTGTGGTGGATCTTTATTATGAGTTAATACATGTTTGAGATTGCAATGGTTTTGTTTCAGTTATGAAAGTAGATGCATATTATGTACCCCGTTCTTATTTACTTGTCATGATCAAGCATGTTTATGAGAGCATGTGAGGGGGAACGTGTGCATTAGTTGGAGTAACGGGGGTGGCTAGTGCAGTGAACGTGAGAGAAAGTTCTGCGATCCACTTGGGTTTTCTACCTTACTTTGTTGCCTCACTAGGGATAAACAAAAATACCATGCTACCGGAGAGTGGATGTGACCTTGGCCACTACCTCCATGACTAGATCTAGCATGTTCTTATTTTAACTTCATGTCATTGAACTTATTGCTATGCTCTGATTTATCTTAATTACTAAGGTGTTATGATTTAGTTCGCATCTTGGTGGAGCATAAGAGAGAGAACAACTTATACTTGAGATCTCTATGTTAGGACGTGATGCCCATATTATTAATAACTTGTCAAACCATGTCTTGCCATCTTACATGTTAATTTTAGTGTTCCATTGTCTACCACGTTATCAAGAGAGAGTGCATTTGTGAAACCATGAACCCCGGTCCATTTTTAATCATAAGAAACACCTTTCCAACACTTTTATCACCACTTTTGTTTGCTGCCATTATTAAATCCGAAAATACAAAAACACTTTTACATCTTGCATTCATCAAAAAAACCCAAAAATATCATTTATCATTACTACCATCCTTGCATATTTATTTTACCATCATTGCATATTTACTATGTTTGCATTGCATATTATTTTATTATCATTCTCACACCTTGTGCTTGACAACCACTTGGTGAGGTTGAGGGCACAAAACAATTTATTTTGTTGCAGGTTCTCAAGAGAAGGATAAGGAGATAACACCTGAAATACTGGTTCCCCGAGAGTTCGATATTAAACCCTCGAGTCACCCCTCGTGGGGAAAACTGTCTTCCACTACTACATACACTCTGCACTTGGAGTCTCAACCTAACCCATTTACTTTTCACGCAGGTACCACGCGAAGGGGCTAGCAACTGTTTTCTGGCGCCTTTGCGGGGGAACTACGTGAAGGGCCATCAGCCGCGTGGGCCCATCCCTTTCTGCCTTCTGGTCCCCGTTTCTTCGATTCCTTTGCGCCTACGTTTCGTTCCTTCCAAAAAAGTGATCCCCGTAAAGTTTCAGGTCATTTGGACGTCGTTTGGGTCCCTGAAACATCAAAATATAGAAAAAGGGTTTTCTGACTGCGCAGGGTTAATTCCAGAAAAATGGGGGAGTTGTTAATTATCCCCAAAACTCAATATAAATCATGAATATAACCTTTATATGATGCAAAAATCATGGAATAACATGTAATAAAATGTAAAGTTCATGTATGCATTTTACATGCATCTACATCCCCAAGCTTAACCCATGCTCGTCCCGAGTATGAAGGTGATAAAACTAACATGGACTTTGCATTTTAATACTATCAATGGATATCAAAGGTGATTACTATTGCTACATAGAGTCAAATGATTCATTCTTCAAAGGAATAACAATATGCAAGATAAATTATGAAGTGATATCAAATACTCAATGTAAAGATGTTCAATGATAAATTCACAAAGTGTAATATAGAAGAAAGTACTATGGACCAAATGTATGCATAATGAAAAGTAAAAACATCCTATGGTGGTCATAGAGTACTTCTTATGAAAACTGAATATAAAAGGTGGACACTTTGGATAGATAAATAAGTAGAGGTAAAGCATGAATAAGTTTCATCTAACTTCCAAACACTTCTACTTAAGTTAATGCTTGCAATGTGGTAGTCATTGGTGTGGAGCTCTCATTACCCCTATCATAGCATCTTGAATGATTAATGTTTAAAGTGAAAGCAAATATGAGTGGTGTGCTTGACAATGTATTGGTTGAATGTCTCATGTCCCTTGAATACAAGTACCTACACCATGTGTTACTCACTTTGGTCCACAAAGTAAATTCAAATAAAGGTCATTGCAAGTAATAATAGTATCATCAAGAACTGCACTGGGGTACCTCTTGCCCCTTGACATGAACAAGCCCATGTCAAAACAACAAGACAAACAGACAATGAACAATCTCAGCACTCTTTTATTTACTATGGGTATAGCTTTTTATTATGAGGTGCATCACTGAATGAACATTATGGTTATGCTGTAAATTTCCACCATGAATGATGCATGGCTTAGATTAGCGGCCCAGGCATTTCTCTAACCATTTATACAAACTCTTTGAACTTACTAAGTATCCACATTCATTTCACCCATGATAGGCATCCATAAACAAAAGTACATGACATCAACTAAATATAAATAAGTGCAATGTTGAAAGCTTGCCATGTGACAGCACATATGGGCTAACTCCCAACCAAAACAATTGTCAAGCCCACAACTTCATAATTTTAATCACAATGGTTCATGCTTATTAAATGCAATAAAAGTAAATTGTGCATCAAGTTCGTGAGAGCTTTTAACCAATTTTTCCCATGACAATCAATAACATAAGCATTTAAATTCAGAAATGTAGATAACACAATATAACATGATAAACATACTTGGAATAGCATAAAGCTAATAGGTAGATATGGTGGACTCACTGGAAAAACTTTGGGAAACAAGCTTTTTACTTGTTGTAATTTTTGGGCTAGCAATAGGGAGAAAGTTGACCATCTAAATGCATGCATAAGTGTCCATAGAACTAATCAATCCATGTTAAACCAAGTAAAGTTAAAATTCAACATCTAAACATGGTAAAAGATAGCTCTTGAAACACACTTGCAAATTAATTCATTCAAAGCACATGAATTATGCAACTATATGTATCTTTTAAAATCAACTCAAACATCCCTATCCCAATATATTTAATAGCATCCAACATAATTCAACCCAAACTTCCAGTAGCTCTCTCATATATAAATGATAGTGGTGGTCTTAAAAAATAAAAATCAAACCGAAATAACAAAAGCAAAAAAAAAACAGACGCTCCAAGTTTATACGATAAAGTGCTTTGATCGAAAAACAGAAGTTAGACGTGTGCAAACCGAGAGTGTGTTGGTCCAGTGGGGTTGTCTTGACATCCCCAAGCTTATGGTCTTCACCATCCTTGGATAGCTCTTGGTGCAGCTCCTCTAATCCCTGTGAAAAAACTTCAAAACACCGTTTCTCCCATTTCTTTTCTGTGGGGTGATATTAGTAGTGATAAACAAATAGGTTCCTTGCTGCATAAAATCCTTAGGCAAAAATTCATATGAATGTCCAGAGAGTATATAATGTTGTATGCCTACTCATAAACTCAATTGAATCAAAAAGATTCAAGCAAAAAGCTCAAAGAATGCATCAAACAATATCAAGACAGAATCTGTCCAGAAAAACAGCAGCAGCAAAACGCATTTTTCTACCCTACTTAAACTCGTCAAAAAATCTGAAAAAATCACGTATACAGAGGATGAAAATTGAAGCTACAGTTCAAATTACAGCTCAATCGGAGTTACAGATAAAAAATGAAAAATCAAACCGTGCACAGACTTCGTGCAGGCAGAAAACTCTCCGAAAATGAATAGCAACTTTTCAAACCCAAAATAGGTAAAACTTGGTTCTTTATTAAAAATCCCAGAAACAAAACTAACAAACTACTCTCTTGTTACAGCAAGAGGACTCAAAGAAAATCTCAAACAAAAACAACCGGGTTGCCTCCCGTAAAGCGCTTTCTTTATAGCCATATAGCTAGGCTTACTTACTTGATAATCAAAGGGGACGTAGCTCATGAGGGAGCTTGAACCTTGGTGTGTCCCTCTTCCTTGGGAAGTGTTCCATGCTCTTCTTGTGTGGAAACTGAAACTTCACATTCCCTTCCTTTGAATCAATAATGGCACCTGTATAAAGAAAAGGTCTTCCCAAAATAATAGGACTAGAGGTTTTATTCCCCATGTCCATGATTAGAAAATCAACAGGCACAAAAGTCATGTGTAACTCTACCATAACATCACTTACTTTTCCTAGAGCATGTCTAATGGAATCATCAGCAAGTGCAAGTTCAATAGAGCATTTCTCAATATTTTTAAGTTCAAGGACTTCATATAGTTCTTTAGATAATATAGAGACACTAGATCCTAGATCTAAAATGGCATGGTGTGTCTCTTTTCCAATGGTTACTAGTACTTTGGGATCCATATATCCCCAAGCTTAGGTGGTATCATAGCTTCTTGATTGTACCTAGCAATCTTTTCTTTTAAGACATGATTAGCAATATAGGAACCAAAACCAGCCTGGTTAATATTAACAGAAGGATCACTTGCAAATTTTTGTAAGATAGAAATTAATTCATGCAAGCTACACTTCTCTAAATCAACAAATGGTTCCTTAACTTCACTAAGCATTTTAACTTCCTCAACTTTTTTCTCTTTTTTAATCCAAACTTGTTTCTTAATAGGAACTTCCTTCACATGTTTAAATGATGGGTTTTTCCTTAATAAATCACTAACACAAACCAACTTTTCCTCAATACTGTTGAGACTAATATTTTTTTCAAGAAATTCTTTCTCACATAATCTTAGTTTATGCATGACATTAACTAATTCATCATTTATCTTAGGAATAATATTTTTAGAAACAGATGCTAGTTGTTCAAAATCCTCTTTATTTGGTAGTTTCTCTAAACCAGCTTCGAATTTATCTTTAGACAAAGCAAGTGCTACTGTGGTATCCTCTACCTTTTTCTTTCTACCAACAAAGTTACCAAAAATCTTCTAAGTGTCATGGCCGCACAGGATGGTGTTGACAGGACAAAACTTCCACCTGTAGCCCCATCTAAAGCATTTTGATACCAAGGATCTATTCCATAATAAAAGTAAAGATCTAGCTTTTCATCTTCACAAGGTGTAGGATCTTCATAGTGCATCCTATTAATTCTAACCCAGGCATCTTTTAATGTTTCTCCAGGTTGTTGTTTAAAACTAGAAATGGAACTTAAAGGAAGACTCACTTTCTTTTTGTTTTCAAGACTCATGATTGCAAGTTTTTATGTGTTTTTAATTTTTTATGCAAAACTGAAAGTAAAATGACACTAATGCAACTCGAAATAACAAATGCAACACAAAAATGCAAAACTGAATATAAATATGCAAACCGAAATATAAAGATGATATGCAAGACAAGAACAAAACAAAATAAAATGATTGTAGGTAAAGATGGATAAGATGATGCTCACGTAGGTGCAACTCCCCAAGCTTAGGTTGTTACACAAGTTGGTGATGAAGTTGACTTGATGTGAGTGATCCTTGGATAAACCTTTCAGCTATGGTTCCCCGGCAACGGCGCCAGAAAACGTCTTGATGGCCCTTCACGTAGTTACCCCACAACGGCGCCAGAAAACAGTTGCTAGCCCTTCGTGTGATTACCTGCGTGAAAAGTAAATGGGTTAGGTTGAGACTCCAAGTGCAGAGTGTATGTAGTAGTGGAAGACAGTTTTCCCCACGAGGGGTGACTCGAGGGTTTAATATCGAACTCTCGGGGAACCAGTATTTCAGGTGTTATCTCCTTATCCTTCTCTTGAGAACCTGCAACAAAATAAATTGTTTTGTGCCCTCAACCTCACCAAGTGGTTGTCAAGCACAAGGTGTGAGAATGATAATAAAATAAATATGCAAACAGTAGTAAATATGCAATGATGGTAAAATAAATATGCAAGGATGATGGTAGTAATGATAAATGATATTTTTGGGTTTTTTATGATGAATGCAAGATGTAAAAGTGTTTTTGTATTTTCGGATTTAATAATGGCAGCAAACAAAAGTGGTGATAAAAGTGTTGGAAAGGTGTTTCTTATGATTAAAAATGGACCGGGGTTCATGGTTTCACAAATGCACTCTCTCTTGATAACGTGGTAGACAATGGAACACTAAAATTAACATGTAAGATGGCAAGACATGGTTTGACAAGTTATTAATAATATGGGCATCACGTCCTAACATAGAGATCTCAAGTATAAGTTGTTCTCTCTCTTATGCTCCACCAAGATGCGAACTAAATCATAACACCTTAGTAATTAAGATAAATCAGAGCATAGCAATAAGTTCAATGACATGAAGTTAAAATAAGAACATGCTAGATCTAGTCATGGAGGTAGTGGCCAAGGTCACATCCACTCTCCGGTAGCATGGTATTTTTGTTTATCCCTAGTGAGGCAACAAAGTAAGGTAGAAAACCCAAGTGGATCGCAGAACTTTCTCTCACGTTCACTGCACTAGCCACCCCCCGTTACTCCAACTAATGCACACGTTCCCCCTCACATGCTCTCATAAACATGCTTGATCATGACAAGTAAATAAGAACGGGGTACATAATATGCATCTACTTTCATAACTGAAACAAAACCATTGCAATCTCAAACATGTATTAACTCATAATAAAGATCCACCACAAAGGAATTACATAGATGACCGTAATCATGTTCAGCAGCTCATACGGTACTAATTAGTGAAGCTCATAGAGAGGAGAGATACATAAGTTACTTCCACAAACCCATAGTCCAGGGGTGGACTACTCCCTCTTCATCATGGTGTCGGTGGAGATGTTGTTGGAGGGGAAGGAGACCACACCGGCAGCGCCCCGCCGGAGTTTTCCCCCTCCAATCTTCAGCTCCAGATCTCTGTTTCGTGGTTTCTGTGTTTCTGCGGCGCTCCCTTTCGCGAAAGCCCTGGGGGTCTATATATAGTCGTTTTTAGGTCAAGACGAAGCTTCGGGAAGAAAGATCGACGGCAGCGGAGGCCCGAGGGCCAGGATGGGGGACCCCACGCGGTCAGGGAATCTGCTTACGTGGGCCCACCCCTTTCTGCCTTCTGGTCTCCGTTTCTTCGATTCCTTTGCGCCTACGTTTCGTTCCTTCCAAAAAAGTGATCCCCGTAAAGTTTCAGGTCATTTGGACGTCGTTTGGGTCCTGAAACATCAAAATATAGAAAAAGGGGTTTTCTGACAGCGCAGGGTTAATTCCAGAAAAATGGGGAGTTGTTAATTATCCCCAAAACTCAATATAAATCATGAATATAACCTTATATGATGCAAAAATCATGGAATAACATGTAATAAAATGTAAAGTTCATGTATGCATTTTACATGCATAAGTCGCCTACCACCTCCACCATCAACCGAGCGCTACTCTGCAGTCACCATCATCAACCATCGTCTTCGCCGTAGACCATCGTAGACGCCACCAACCTCCCTCTAGCATTGACCTCAACCGCCTGCTCCCGCCACCCACGGCTGACGCCGCTTCCACGTCGCCTCCCCGCCCCGACCTTCCCTCTAACCCCCTCCTCTTCTCCAATACTGGCGAGGTCCACCGCACCCGCACACCCACTCGTTAAGTCTCTTCCTCGCCTCCACATGCATTGCCACGGCGGCGGTGTCGACTACGGTGAGGTCCATTCCTCGCCTCGCCGGCTATGTCGGGGCCAAACACGTCGTCCCGTCTCCGTCGAGGTTGATCACCGTTGTGCGCAATGTCCCGTCCGTAGGGCACCAACCACCTCGTCTTTAACTTCTCCTATCGCCGGAGCCGATAACAGGCCAGACCCATAAGCGACAAGGGGTGTGCGGAGCAGAATCGCGCACGCGTTGGACGACAAATAGGATTTGCCGCTAAAGAGGGAAGTGCCGAATCTTCACACGGCTGTGTACCAAATCTCCTGGCTGGCCAACGTTCAGACTTAAACATGATACGATCATGATGGGAAGGAGCCTGAGCCCAACAACTGAAAAGGTTGACTTACAAGTGCTACCAGAAAATAGATGGACCATCACATCAAAGCATACCTGGGCATGGCTGCTCGGCACGTCACTACTGGAGTCATCGTCTCGTTATGGGTTTGGAAGTCAGAAGATTAACAGCAGAGACAAGTTATCCATCAACAAAGCATCCTGTACCCCGCACTTGGCGAGAAAAGGAAAGAAGTCCAGATAACCCCCCTAACTTTCAGGTTTGGGTCGATAAGCCCCCTTATGTCTAAACTGGAGCAAATCACCCCCCCCCCATGTTTTCAATACCACGCAAATTACCCCCTGGACCACTTACCGGCTGTTTTGAGCCGCGGTGGACTCTGGTTTAGGCCACGTCATGGACAAATAACCCCCCATCTATTTGTCCACAAATCCACCACGGTTGACTCTGTTCTTAGCTCCGCCTCCGCTCCACCATCGCCTCCGCCTCCGCTCTGTCACCAAATCCCCTCTGCCACCGTCTCCGCCTTCTCCATGCAATCCACCTCCTCTCCGATCTACTCTTGCTTGCCGCGATGGACATCGAGCGGAGCTGGTATCTGCACCCACCGACAAAGGAAGGATAGGAGCTTGAGGAAGCGGCGGCCGCGCTGATGGATTTGGCGGGGGTGCCGAATGGAGAGCTGTTTGAGCCTCGCTCAATGCTCGATCTGAGTCGTCTGGGTGTGCAGTGCAGGCGCAGAGATACGGAGCTTGTGATTCGGTGGGATGGGGATGGCCAAATTCAGGGTTTGATGCAGGTTGATGGTGCGATCATGGAGGTGTTGAGGTCTCGCGTGGCAGAAGCTTCTTCTTCCTCCTCTGAGCCAATGTCGGAGGTGATTAGAGTCAGAAAGTACATTGGAGTATCAGGGCTGGGTGTGACCTTCATATCGAAGGAAGAGGTGGCTGATATGTTGGTGAAAGCTGCACAGGAGGCACGTCCAGTTCATCTTGGTGTGCCAATGAGCTGGATTGCAGGAGTTACAGGGCTGCATCTTCCCGGGTGTTTGATGACTCCCAAGTGCAGGATATCAATTGTAGTACCTTTCGAATAGAAAAGGTTGTCGAACCCACGAGGAGCTGAAGGTATTGGTTAGTAAGAATGATAAATTGACAATAAAAGATGCAAGTGTTTTTGGTGTTTTCGGTTGTATAATTGCAAGACAGTAAAAATGCAGCAGACAAATAGTAGCAGGTGACAGCTCTCAAAGAGAGAAAAGCCCAATCCTCTATGCAGCAAGAGGACAAGCTCAAGTGTGTATTTCTTATAAGTGGAGAACGTTCCCAAGGGCTACCTAGACTTCATGGCATAAATATTTCTAGAACAACAAAGTAGCATTTTGTCAAGTTTTAATCTTCTTAGGACGGAGCCATTATTAGGTATAGCTAAATAAATATACAAATATACTAAACCTCTTATGATGGATCTTTTGGCCAAGTAAATGATTGCACAAGAGTTATTAAGATATAAAATCCCACCATAGCATTACACTCTAAGGTCCCCGATATTAATCCCCTCATAAAGTAACTTCATAATTCGGTCTCAGGTTTACATGTCCTCCCAAGTCTCCCTCACTCCATTACACTACGGTGTTCTCCTATGAGCCCATCTAGGTGAAGTGATGTGCAGTCGACGTTCGCACAACACCATCATAGAATTACATAAAAAGATAAACACTAGACAAAATACCAGCACATGTTATATATAGATCATTGCTAATCCATCCTATGCCCCCAGGAACATGAGAGAACTACTCACAACGTGAAGACATGATATGATTCAGTGGTATAAATGATACAACACAATCTGAAATTATAGTCTCACCACAAAACAATGACAAGTAACTAATCATACACAGGTAGAATAGCACTTAAACAATAGCTAGGGTTCAACAATCTCAAACTATGAGGGGGATTAAGTGGATCACGAAGATGGTGATGGAGATGGTGCAGGTCTTGACGTTGGTGTTGATGGAGACTCCGGAGGGGGGATGGAGGAGCCTTCCGGAGGTGATTCCGGCAGCGTTTCCCCCTCCGATCTTCTCCGGCGGCAGCCTTCTGTCTTCTGTTTCGTGTGTTTCGTGTTTCTCCGCCGCCTCCTCGCGAAACTCCTCGGGGGACTCTTTTTATAGTTGGTTTTAGGTCAAGACGAAGCTTCGGGAAGAAATATCGACGACAGCGGAGGCCCGAGGGCCAGGATGGGGGACCCCACGCGGTCAGGGAATCTGGCCGCGTGGGCCCACCCCTTTCTGCCTTCTGGTCTCCGTTTCTTCGATTTCTTTGCGCCTACGTTTCGTTCCTTCCAAAAAAGTGATCCCCGTAAAATCTTAGGTCATTTGGACGTCGTTTGGTTCCCTGAAACATCAAAATATAGAAAAAGGGGTTTTCTGACAGCGCAGGGTTAATTCCAGAAAAATGGGGAAGTTGTTAATTATCCCCAAAACTCAATATAAATCATGAATATAACCCTTATATGATGCAAATATCATGGAATAACATGTAATAAAATGTAAAGTTCATGTATGCATTTTACATGCATCAGTGTTGCCACAGGAACTGAAGACAACAAGAAGATGATGGACAGAAGAAGTAAAAGGAGTACCTTTTGGAGATGTTTGGATAATTGTAGGAAGGTGTAGCAAAGCAGTAGTTGTAAACTTTTAGACATGATAAGCACATTAGTAGTAGAGTATGAATGTAGCAACGTAGTAAGTTTAGTGTTGAAGCAATGATCAGCAAATGATCTGCTTTTGGTGTTCAGAGAATGGACGTATGATGCAACCAACATTTTGTTGTGAATATAAGTCAAGATGGTCCTCAACTCGATCAGCCAGTTCTTCCTCCTGACCTGCATTTCCTCGTTGCCAATCTGCATCTTCTTCTTCTTTAGAACTGTATACTGCTGCATTCTCGGGCATTCTTGCATATATGTTGACAAATCCATCTGCAACTCTTGTGACATGCCTAGCCATACTGCCCACCATGAAATTGTCATCAAGACTACACAAGATATTGTGCTCATCCTCAAGTAGTCTCCAACTTAGACGTGTCTCCTCCAAATCAATCTCTGAAATGCTTATATGATCTGCAAGGTGCCTCTTCAACTCTGCTACTGTCAGATTGTTGGTTG
Organism: Poa pratensis; assembly: GCA_947311845.1. Taxonomy (NCBI): domain Eukaryota; kingdom Viridiplantae; phylum Streptophyta; class Magnoliopsida; order Poales; family Poaceae; genus Poa; species Poa pratensis. The sequence goes on along the minus strand of CAMZMU010000051.1, from coordinate 28,056,283 downwards.
GAACACTGGACATACCACTCCTTCCATCCAAGTACTGCCACACCTTCCCATCATGTTCCAAACTCCACGAAAATGAAATCGAACACATAAACTGTCCATTCTGCACAATGAAACCGAAAAAATGAAAACTTTAGTATAACTGAATTTTTCATGCCAACTGAATTTTAGTTAACATCCAATCATCAATCTTATATTTGAATGTAAAAAGTCTGAAACTTTCACTATTCTTGACCTATTCTAACCTACATACATGAAAGTTTCTGAATTTTAAAAAGTCTGAAACTTTCCCTATTTTGACAGTCCACGGTACCTACTCCAATCATCTCAAAGCATAAAACAAACCCTAAAGACTTGCACAAACCAATCATTTAGCGTTCCTGCACAATAAAACAATCAACTTTGGTCCAATCCTACACTAAAATCGACACACAAATTCAGTAAAACCTTCAGACTACAACACATAGCAGCACCCACCAAAATCTAATTCAGTTACATACGTAGGTTAGGGTAACTGACCTGATCGTCGATGCTGCAGTAAAATCACCAACCGATGATACCGATCATCTGCCTTCGCCGCCGTCCACGAGTAACCGCCGCCGCCGTCCACGAGACACAGAGCAGAGGGGTGAGCGCCGGCTGCAGGGCACAGAGCAGAGGGGTGAGCGGCGGGTGCAGGGAACGGCGCAGAGGGATGACCGGAGGGAGAGATGAGAGGTGACCTCGACGCCGCCGTCGCCAGATGAGAGTCGGCCTCCTCGACGTTTACGTCGCGAGAGAATGGCGGCTGCAGGGAACGACCAGGTGCTTGACCATAAATCCCAGGTGTGGCACGGCGATCGGGTCCGGCTCGACCAGGTGCTCCACCATAAGTTAGGGGGTAATTTGTCCACGACGTGTCCAAAACCGGAGTCCAACGTGGCTGAAACCGCTGCCACCGTGTCCCAATCCGCTCAGGGGGGTGTTTTGTCTAGTTTTTCGAAACTTGGGGGGTGATTTGCTGCAGTTTAGACATAGGGGGGCTTATGGATGAAAGTTAGGGGGTTATCTGGACTTCTTTCGCGAGAAAAGCTACTGCGGTCTGCGGCCAAGTTATTCTACGCGCCAAGTCCAACTTGGCCACCAAACATCCAACTATCCAAGCCGCCCGTCCCAGTCGACATACCGCCCCTGACGTCCGGAAAGAGTCCAACCGCACTCCCATTTCCACGATCCTCCCTCCCACTTCCCCCGCCTCTTTCTCCTCCCTACCAGTCCACGGCGATGCCGCCGGCGTCGCCGCCGACCTAACGCCATGCCGCGCCACCACCGCCGGATCCTCTTCTCCTACGACGACGACCATGGGGCCTGCGACGGTTGGTACTGCGCCTCGCCTCCCTCCACGCCTCCCTACACCCATCCTCCAAGTCCAACCCCATCCCCCTCGCCCTCGCCGTTCGATTGGGATCTTCCGATCCCTCCTTATATCCCGGACCTTGCGCCGGCCCCTTCGCCTGTCCGTCACCCCGCCGCGGGCAGGAGAAACCAGGGAGGAACCAACGCCTACGCCCCGCCGCCCCCGGCAGTCCCCGCGCCCGACGTCCACCACCGCCGCTTCGTCACCAACGTCCTCGCCGCCTCCGCGGCGCTCGTCTTCCTCTCCCTGATCCTCCTCGGCGTCTCGGTCGCCGTACGCCGCCGGAACATCCGGCGCCAACAGCGGCGGCAGGCGCTCCTCGCGCCCGCGCCGGCCGCGACGACCAACGTCGGGAACGACGACCCGGAGGGCGGCGGCGGCGGCGGGGCCATACACCACGTCTGGTACATCCGGACCGTCGGGCTCGACCAGGCGGCGATCGACTCGATCGCGGCCACGCGGTACCGCGCCGGGGCCGGGATCCTCGGCGCCACCGACTGCTCCGTGTGCCTCGGCGAGTTCGGCGACGGCGAGCTCGTGCGCCTGCTGCCCAAGTGCGGCCACGCGTTCCACGTACCCTGCATCGACACCTGGCTCCGCGCCCACGTCAACTGCCCCGCTCTGCCGCTCCGAGGTCATCGACGCCGCCGCCGAGAGCGGCATCGACTCCGGCTTCAGCGCGCCAGCTGATCCAGATGCGAACGCCAACGCCGCAACCGAGCAAGTGGTTGTCCCGATTGATGATAATTCAACGCCGGAGCACCAAGACGAGGACAATGACCAAGAAGAGCAGCACGTGGAAGAAGACCAGCACGAGCAGGAGTTCAGCTCGCCAGAGCCATTGCCGCAGCTCCCGTGCCCGCTGCCGTGGAATGTGCGGCGCGCGGCTTCCATGGACGCGGCGACAGTCTCTGCCGCGGAAGACGTGGCGGCGTTGGATCGGCTGCCAGAGGCGGCTCCAGAAGGGGAGCAGAGTGACAGAGAGAAGGATCTAACTGGTGCGGACGGCCATGCGACGAGCATCGAGAGGCTCGCTTCCGGCGGTCCCCCGAGGTTCTTCTTCTCGCGGCACTGCCGTGCTCGGAGCTCTGTGCTGCCCTTGTGACGGTGCCGACATGAATTTTGATCCTTGCTTGCTAGTAATAATGTTGTGTGATCAGTGGCTCAGTGCGTGTAAAAGTAATTGTTACTTGTAATCTCAAAACTGATGATTACATGTTTAAACCCCAAATGCAGTAAAGAGAAGTCTGCAATCGATAAATACATACTCCCTCCGTCGAGTACATGCATAATGCATCTTGCACAATGTACATACGGTCTTGCCTGCAAATTGGATTCGTCAAGCTGTCGGTCCAATGACACCAGCATTGACTAAAACGCTTTGCGGTAGCTAGGTCTTCCGCGTCTCCCAGGCGGCGGCGGCGGCGGAAAAGCTTTTTCCTGCTCCAATCTCCGGCGATTGTGCTGGGCCCCTCTCCTTCCGCTTGCCGCTCCAGCGGTAGGAGGGAGGGGGACCCCGTTTTTTGCATGGTACTTAGGGTTAGGAGTTCTCTGGCATGGCGCGTCGTTGGGGTGGTGGGAGCGGCGCCCGGGCAAATAAATCTGCCTCAACTCTTCTCCCACACCGACGTTGTCCTTAATGGCGGCGTCTCGGAGTTGGTGGCACTGTGTGCTTGCCGATCTTTCAGATTGGTGGCTTTAGAGTTCATGGATGGTGTCGGCGAGGCGGCGGCGACGACTCCATCAGATGGTTTTTTTCTCCTGCTCTGTCCCCGTTGCTGCGGCGTTGTCTCTGGCGCCAAGGTGGAGCAGAGAGGATTCGTCCAGGAGTACGTGCAGACGGTGGTCTGCACTGGTGACAGCTGGAAGATGGTGCACCTTGTGGTGGTTCGTGGTTGAAGGCTGATGGTTCTGGTTCCCTACTCCGACATCGTCGTGCGTGGGTGCCAGTGCTGAAGTTCGATGGCGTGTCCGGGGACATGCTGCCCCGGTCTGATTCTTTCAACGACAATGGTTTGTCCTATGGCAAACTACATTGGAGGTCCGAAAAGCTGATGATCAGCGATGGAGCCGCGTCGAGCTCGGGTGAAGAGGTGATCTGTCTATTTTTTCCTTGGTGGCTGCTACGGTGATGCCGAAAAAGATGGATAGACGTTGGTTTGTCACATAGGTTTATCCTATCTTTTCAGATTTGTAAGATCGGTGTATACGTACTTTGTATCTCGTCTTTTATTTATCAATGAGAATCGTATTACCATGAAAAAAAAAACTGTCGGTCCAATTACCATATCAAGCTTAATTGTTTTGTTTTGTGTTTCCTTCTATCATGTTATCTTGTTTTCCTTCAAGTGCAGTTAAGAACATGGATCATCCCAAAACAAGAACAGAGACGTGGAAAGATGTTCTGGTGTACGAAGCAGACATTGCACTTTGTCGGCTGGCGTTCTTTCTTTGTAACATGGGAGGGAGCCGCATCGTTGTTAAGGCAAAACGTGCCTTACACGAGAAGATGTTTATCTATGCATTCTTTTAATCTATGTTTTGATTACAGTAACTAGTCTGAACGTGCCCCCATGTGGTAGTGGTGCAGCAAATGATGAGCTTGGAGCTGTTTGATTAAGATTTATATGATCAACTACGCAAAACCTATTTCGGTCAGGACAGATCGCTAGTGCCAACGAAGATCTTCTCCTATTTCCAGTTTTCCACCAGCTTTCTTATAGGAATTTTTGACAAAAAAGACCACTTCGTCGAATGAATTGTCAAAAAAGACCACCTCCCAAACGAATTATTAAAAAGGACCACCTGCACCGTGGCGGCATGCTGACCTTTTGTAGTGCATAGAGTTAGCTACGAAAATTTGTCGAATTTGTCTTTTTTGCTAAGCCCAAAATATGAAGTTTTTTGCAGTGATTTTTTATACAATCATAGTGCATAGAGTTAGCTACATCCAGATATTTCTTTTCGAATTTTTTGAGATGTTTTAAAAAATTCAAAATAGACTACGTAGACGGTTCATACGCCCGGAAGCAGATGCCTGCATGCACGCACGTCTCGCCAACGTGCCGCCGTGGCTCGTGGCGGCCTCAGACTGTCGCTTGGCCAGTATGCCGCCACATTGCAGGTGGTCCTTTTTGACAATTCGTTTGGGAGGTGGTCTTTTTTGACAATTTATTCGTTGAAGTGGTCTTTTTGTCAAAATTTCTTGATTCAGAGATATGCTCCTCGTGCCACATCAGAGATCATAGTAGTGACCAAACGAGCAATAGGGATATTCCTCATGTATGTTGGCCCCCCTACTATCTTTGCCCTCCATTTCCTGTTGGAGATTTGTGCGGGTCAACTGGTCAAAATTTTGGGATATTTTCATTTTAGCCCTTGTCAAAAACCGAATTCAACCCGCAGTCCACCGTCCCTATATATAGGCACCAAACCCTAACCCTCTCCCAGATTCCACCAGCCCCACCGCGCCGCCGCCCACCAGCTCCACCGCGCTGCCGAGTCCTGGAGCCCCGTCCGTGGCTCCGACGGCGAGATCCGTGCGCCCCGGTCGTCGGCTCCATGGCTTCGGCTGCCGTCGTCTCCGCGCGGATCGGCGACCTCGACGCGCCTCCTCGCCTCTTCCTCGAGTCCTCGTGCCTTCCGTCGCCGTCAACCGCACAGAAAGGCGTGCGGGCGGAGGTCGAGCTCGCCTCCGGTCTCCCGTCGTTCATCCCGACGGCGGCGACCGCCCGCACCGACTCGAGTTCTTCCGCGAGCTGGAGCAGCCCGCCAGGGCTCGGATCTGGGCTTCGAGGGCCCAAATCTGGGCCAGAAGGATGTGGATCCGGGTCCCTCCTTTTTTTTGGTTTTTTGATCCACTGGCGTTCTAAGTTTTAGATGGATTTCATGTATATTTGTCTATCCGCGGTTTTGAATCTTGTGTGGATCTATGGTATAGATCTTGATTGAATCTGTGTTATTTCATTTTTTTATCGAAACATGTATTGATCTACGGTAACTCGTGCATGGATGATAAAAAAATCAATTACAGTGGGGTTTGTTGGATGATGTGATCCAGTGGTGTTTTTAAATGATCTATGCTCTTCGGTGATTTTCTGGATTTTCTGTAAATCCTACAAATTAGATATGAATTACGAACCTAGGATAAAATATATAAAACTTCTGAAACTTGTATGAAAATTTTGAATCTGGGATGAAACATGAACAAAATATATGAAAAATCCATACTTCTGAAATTTGTATGAATATTGTGTGAAATGAAATCTTGAGAAAAGATCTACACGAAATATTGGATATTGTGAGAAAAAATGTTGAATTTTCTTGAAAATAAATCTTATGGTTTTGTTGAATTTTCAGAAAACAAATTGTTGAATATTCTCAAGAAAAATCTTATGTGAAAGTGTAGATTTTTTTGTGAACAATTGGTGAAACTTTGAAGGATCAAATCCTGCGCCAAAGTGAGTGCTTCACGAATAGCCATCGCCTCCATCGCCGGTGGAGTGTAGCTGCCGTTCATTGTGAGAGCTGAAGCCCCAAGAAAGGCTCCACTTTCACTTCTGCAAACCACTGCCACAGAGCCTCCCTCTGCTGTCTTTGCAATCGCCGCGTCAGCATTTAGCTTTGCGTAGCCCGTCGGTGGTTCCAACGATTTGCTAGCTGGTGCCGCCGGGACGTTCCTCCGCTGGCCATTTGGTGGAGGCGGTGTCTGGGCCAGATCATCGATAAATCTTTGGACAAACAGAGAAGTAGAGAAAGGGCTCTGCTGCTCCCCTTCGTGTATCAGTCTTCTCCTAGCATACCAGATTGCCCAAAGTGTGACAGCCATCTCAACAAAATCAGAGTGTTTAAGTGTGTCAATCATGGTGAAGATCCACTAGCTGTGTTTTGAGTGTCTCGCGAGCTCCGATATGCCGCTTTAAGCGGCTTGGAGCCTCAAGGGAGCCACATATTGGGCCAGCATTTTTTAGGCCCGTTAACAGGTGAGGTTTCTTCTTGTAATATTTTTAAACATTATCAGGATTCTACAGTATATATGAAATTAGTTTGATAATGAAAAAAATTGAACCCACAAACATTTTTGGAATCTCATGATTTTTTTTCAAAATCGATAAACTTTTTTAGAAACCAGTGAACATATTTTTAAATATCACGATCTTTTTCTAACACCAAGTGAATTTTGTTTGCACCAATGAACATTTGTTTCAAAACATGTACATATTTATGTTAAGAACCTTTTATTAACTAAATTTTTCAAAAATATTTTTTAAAACCCTAAAAGTGAAGTTAGAAATACAAACCAAAAAGAAAAAAAGAAATGAAAAAGAATAAGAAAATAAGATGAAAAGGATATAAAATCAAATGAAATAACAGGAAAAAAACCTCAAAAAGCAAAACGGGCCGGCCAAGTACAGCAACGGGGGTGTGCGGCGCGTGCCTCTCACGACAATATTGCTGCTGATGCGAAGAACAAAATTCGAACCCTCTTTTTATTCATCCAATATGTTCGGCCATAGGGAGGTGCCTATCATGATTCGTCAACTTTCAGAAGGTTTTCCTTCAGGCTGATAGTGTTTCGGGATAGTAGTGTAAAGTCAATTAAGATTTCTTTTGTCTTTGTACAAAGCAGGCAACCATTGCCTCGCCTCCAGCACTCTCCAACGGCAGTGCCACCGAGGGGGCTTTAGCTCGGGGGCGAAAATGCGACTCGCAAGCTTGAGCGGGTGAGAATAGAGAGTGAGAAGGAGAGAAATGAGAGCCCGTTGGTACTAGCGAGACGGTGTGTACTGAACAACGAACGTAAAACTATACACTCGTTTTCACTAACTGACGTGTCACTTGTCATTTGTTCAGAACTACTCCTTTCGTTTCATAATATAAGATTTTGGTGTAACATATTTTGTCTAGATTCGGACTACTATACGTAGATATGCACACTAAAATATGTCTAGATACATGTGTACAAGTGAATATGAAAAATGTGAAAACATGAAACGGAGGTAGTAAGAGAGCTGCTAATTGATTTAATTAAGAAAAACAAACACATAGAAAAAGCAAAAGAAACTTCGCGTGCCGGGCACATCCTGTCTTTCACAAGTATAATGCATGATCTTCCCCCGTCCACGGATTGTGTTTTTGTTCCGTAGCACCCAGAGGACGTTCCACGCCAGACGGGCCTCAGCCGTTTCGGACTGTAGACTCTTCTTTCATCATTCTCGCCGCGCTGCCGCTAGATCTTTACTATTAAATGGGAGTTGGACGTACGTTGATGAAGCCACCGTTTTCCACCTAAATTTTCCACCTCCAGTTTATGTCCTTTCCCGAGCCGCCGACAGGTGGGCCCTATCCACAGAAATTTCCACCCGAAAGCCCCGCAGATCCCTCTGCTCCTCTCGTACCTCTCATAGGCTCCGCCGCCGCCGCCTCGTAGTCTACGGAAGGTCTTCAATCTCGCGACATGGCGGCGTCCGCGCCGCCAAGGTGCCCGCACGGCGTCCTCGCTCTGGAGTCTGGAGCCCGCGGCATCGCAAGTTGCGTCACCGGCGGCACGGGAGGCGGCGGCAGTAGGGGACGGCCGCAGCGGCGAGCACGGCCCCCGTGGCGACCAGGGGAGACCAGCGGCAATGTAGGTCAGGGCCGCGGATGCGGACGCTATGCTCGTGATATCTCCCGTGGTCGACAACGACGGCTGGGCGCGCTCCGTCACGGCTGGCGGGGATGGGCGAGCGGGCAAGGTCCTGGTGCCTTAGCAAGAAGGAGGTCGAGTGCATCGCCGTCGAGGCGGGACGGCATGGGCGCTGCCAAGGAGGACACCTGCTGCTCCTTCATCCGTTTTGTCGGCCTCAGGCAAGCTGTAATCGCCCATTCTCCTCTGATCCCAATCTTGTGTGTGCCAAATTTCATGTAAAGAACTCCCGATTTGTAGCCACCACCATAGATCTGTTCTCACCACTTTGTTTGCACAAATCAGAACTAAGAGACGGTGCAGGAGATGAGAGACAATGAGCAATGAGGCGGAGGTCCGTCTGGCTTCGAGTGTCCCTAGGACGGCCGTGATCCCTTCCTTCATGGTACGTTGCCACACACTTCCTTTACCACTGCTACTAGCTAGCACCGCTAGGAGTTGTAGCTCTTCAGACTTCAGATTGCATTAACGTTGTGCCAAGCCACCACTTACACGAGCCAAATCTGATGTCTTACGTATCTCTCCTAATTCATGTATAGTTAGAAGCAGCAACTCTAATGCTTACTGTTCAATAGTAGTTTTTGTTCTCGAATCATTGGTTTCCCCATTCCAAGATTGAATGTTTTTATATTCAATCAGCAATTCGTGTGTATTTAGAAGTATCCATCTATGTATATTGTTACAATTTTATTTAATTTGTGATTCCATCCCTCTAAAGTTGTTTGCTAATGCATGAGCCTAACCTGATATTAACTAGGCCGGAGAGCGCCGACATGGAGAAAGCCCGGTGTCTTGAGCGCCTCATGTCGGAATGTCTCAGTGCTACATGTGGATTTTGCACCAAAGTCATTGCCGATGTCCCCATGCTGAGCTTATTCAGATACTTGGAGCCAGGAAAATACGCACTAGAGATTCAGAGACATTGTCATCATGGTACACATCAAGTCCAGCCTCAGCCTACAAATGATCTTACAATTCTGCTCTAAATGTTTTAATCAGTTCAATGTGTAAACTTTCTTGCTGAATTGGGTGTATTCCAGGCTGAGATTAAGAAAAGTGCAAGCATGACAGTCACGATCGTGAATACCCTTATCTTGAAAGTGTTCTTTGGAAGTCCACAATGAAGTCAAGATGGTGTCAGCCTTCCTCAAATGCGAGGCACTAACATCATGGTACTAGCATTACATTCTCCTATTGCTTTTGCTTCATGATCCATTACTTGCTCAGATGTTCACTAATTTATTTTTTCAGTTATGGGCAGTCTGTAAAGTTGTGATCAAAACACTGGCAAGATCAACCTGAAGTTCTGTACAAGGTAAGAGCTGGATATGTTCTCTACTTCTTTTAGTAGTCACAACTGCAATTATTCCTAGCTACCTGAATGTTAGTTAACGCTGTTGTTGTAGTTTGTTCGAACTTCTAAGCAAAATTTAGTTTGCCGCATGTGTTGTTTGGTAAATGGTTATCTGAATAAGATTCAGAGTCGCTCTTGGTGCTTTATATCTTACAATTGGAATAATATTTCAAAATTCAACTGATGCCCCATATGAAGAAAAGCTTATTCATATGTGAGACGTGCGTCGGCTCAGTGGTGATGTAACCCTTGTGATGGACATGATACTGGAGGTCATCATGCAGTTTATGCTGCTTTTTATCGCCAAATAGCAGAAACCACTGCCATTGTGAACAAGAGGTCCAATAGTTGGTATACGAATTTCAACTTGCTTCATATTTTGATGGATATGGCTCTCCAAGTGAGCCTAGGTGATCGTTTAGAAAGTACTAGAGTGTCCGATGTGGAACATGCTAAGCCTTAAATGTACATGATGTAGGAGAAACTAAACTTATTTATCTGTACAATGTGTGATATAACAACTTTTAATATCTGTCTTGTAGGCTGAAAGTCCACTCGGTAGTTTTCTGAAATCATACTTGGACTTGAGAGGTACTGTGTTGCCTTATTATAGGCAGAGGAGGTTTGGTTATTCCGCTAAATCTCCAAATTGTGTTTTTTTTATTTGGTTGTCAATTGTTGTTTTGCAGGTAGACATGGCGTCCCTACGTCACATGAATTATGCTTGCACTTACATTATGTTGTCTGAGTATATGGTACATAATCACTGCCAGATTTGGTGTATAGTAATTGTTAGTCGACATTGTTATGCGGTAGCTTTTTCTCATCTGCAAGTCATCTTGGCAAGGGTAAATGTACAACAACATGAGGTCTCTTGTAACGTGGAATGTTTCTGTCCTGATAAGCATGCATCAACCATGTTCAGAGGTTGCTTAGAACATAAGGTTTAGTGGTCAAGAAGGATGATGTTGTAGCCTGTAAAATTATCAATGTGTTGTTATTTATGTGGTCTGCATGCTTTGCTTGCCAGACCAGCTGATTGACTAATGCGTTTCAGTGTGGTGGAAATATTCACATCATTGTATACTATTCTTAACATCTCCTTGTTCATCGAAGGGATACATTTGAAACTAGGATCTTTCAGAATCACACTGTTGCGACTCTTCCATTGGTTCAATTCTGCAGTGCTCAGTGGATTTTTTTTGGATTTGTGCATTGTCTCTCCCAGTTTCTTGCTCAGCCCATGTCTGCAATGCAGTTGATTTTTCTAGGCGGTCTCATAAGAAATCCCATCATTTCCCTTAAGACTTAAATTTTGTATTTTGACAACCAATCTCTCCTTTGGAATTGGTCGTCCATAGAGTTTGGAATAAAAATGATGGTGGATCCAAATCATGGAACCTCACACTCATATGACCGTCACTGCATGCAGCATAAATTGGAATGTGTTACTGAAATACGATGAAAAAATCAGTACTGTATTGTTCACCTACATGCATCCATCTAGAACAAAAGAGATGAGAGAAAATAAAATGGAATGTCTGATCTTCACGGTTTCATTGTCACGTTAACTCACGAACCAATATTTTGATATCCATGATCTAGAGCTTCATATGCCCACATTATGTTACTCACATCATACCATAGGCATTTGCCGGATAGATGTTATGTCGACGTGCCACCAAAATTTTAACGCTATCTAAATCAGCATTAAGCATTCTAGCCTAGAAAATTAATTTTTGGCAGAAACCAACTAGCAACAACTATATTCAGAACTTGAGGTGATTAAGTTTAGTGCACCCAAATGGCCTGAATTTAATTCTTGAATAAAGGTCGTCATATCTGAACATCGACATCTTTTAGCTTCCTAGACCAAACACCATTTTTGCTTTCAGGTTTTCTTTTATTCCTAAATGAAATCTTTTACTTTGTAAACTGAAAATTACTTTTAGTTTGCATTTTTTTAGGTTAAAAAAAGTAATAGTATGCGGCCCCAAACAGAAATCCTATACTAGCCCGGAACAACCCCCTAGCCACCAAAACACCAATCCACGTTCGAGATTTACGAACTTAACAATTTAATGATCGTCCCATATAAACGTCCTATATTTATTTGAGAAAACATTTCTCATGCAAATTAAGTTGGACTGGGGAGCCAGAGATAGTTAGTGGACGAACAAGATGTACAAGAGTGATTAATTGTAAAAAAACACACGCTGATTTGTGTACAAGAGTTTATGGTATCAAGAAAAGTTGAGAAGACGCACGGGCATTCAACTAGTACCATATTAATTGGCCGGTCGGCAATCGCGTCAGTGTCCCTGTAACGATGCCACGTTCTTCTCCGCTGACGATTTATTTATTAAGTATAAGTACTCCTCCCTGTTGTTTGCACCTGCATTTTGTCCCCATACCATACGAGTGCCTGAATTTACAAATGCAGTCTGACCAACAAAACCCAGCCGCCTAAACAAAAGATTGACGGCCACCCAGTCATTAAACAACCACGGCAAATTTCCCAACCCCCAGTTTACGAACAAGAATCTCTTTCCGAGCTTAAGAATCTACACGAAGATGATTAAAGGAGTCGCACAAATTCTCTTCTCCCACTATCAGTTGTCTCTGGCGAAAAAGTTCTATGAAACCAATTCGATCTTTTGAAAAAGAGAAGGCAGTCATCTGTAAGTAGAAAAGGGTCGAGATATCTAGAGAGGAACCTTCTTCCGGTTCATCTCCCTTGCCCAGGTTATGAATCCCATCCGGTGGACTGGAATCTACGGGCAGATCGAACAAACTTTTCAATCGGCAAGAAGTCAAATGAAGTGTGACCAAACTTCAGGCCGCATGACAGTAGCACACGCAAATATTCTAGTTTCTACTGTACTAACTAGTAGCTACGAAAGCTAAAAGACGAAAAAATATAGTATCCAAATCCTCAACGAAAACGAAGCAGATTACACGCAATTTTCTACGGTGTTCGCGTGGGGCCGTCGATGTCGAATGTGGACAGACGTCATCATGGCCGCGCCGATCATGGCCGCGCCGCCGCCGGTGAGGCCGCCCCCTTCCTGCTCGACTCGGCGTCGTCCCTTCCCCTCCTCGTGGAACCGTCCCACCCCTTCCGCACCGACCCGTCGCCTCCGCCTCGGGCCCACGACATCGTCCTGGCCAGGAACGCCTGCCACCGACGCCCGCCGTGGGCACTGCCGTCCCCCGCGCGCCGTCCTCCGCGCGAGCTGCCCTCGGGGCTCATGCCGGAGAGGTCGATTAGGCTCGTGGCGTGGCGCAGGCGGCGCGCCCTGAGCACCTGCTCCCGCACGTGATGCGGCAGCCGCAGCGTGAACCTCTCGTGGTCGCTGCGCTCGGCGGCGGCGGCCGACGCCGCGAAGAGCGAGTGCCCCGTCGAGTTGGACCTCGGCAGCCTCGCGGCCCGCCGCTCGCTGCGCAGCATCTCCAGCTCCATCATCTCCTCCTTCCTGTCATCCTCGTCGCTCTCCTCCTCCTCCTCTTCCTGCGTCGGCGGAACCGCTATCGCCACGGCGTGCGGCGGCGAGGGCGAAGGCAAAGGCTGACGCAACGGCGCCGTCTGCTCCACCGGTGGCGGCGGCGGCGGCGGCTTCTCGAGGTTGGCGCGGCAGAGCGGGCACGTGACCCGCGACTCGAGCCAGGGGTCGATGCACTCCGGGTGGAACACGTGGGAGCAGTGCGGCAGCAGCCGGAGGTCGTCCTCCTCCTCGAACGCCGTCAGGCACACGGCGCACTCCAGCTCGCCCCTCCCGATCTTGTGGTCCTTGATCTCCAGGTAGGACACGATCGGGAACGTGGCCACCACCGCCGGGTCCAGCCCGCGCTTGCCCCTCCTGGAGGGCCCTCCTCCCGCCGCGGCGTTGCGGCCCTGCGGCGCGCCGCCGTCGCCGGCGAGGCGGCACTGGTTGATGTAGGCGCAGAAGAAGAGCAGGAAGAAGAAGACGCTGATGGCCACCGTGATGACCGTCGACATGGTGCGCCCGAACGGGGTCGGCTTCGGTGATGGCGCGTACTCGTGCGGCTGTGTCGCCGGCGGCGCCGGCAGGGACTGCTGCGCGACGACGACGGCCACGCTGGCGCCGAGGAGGCAGGGAAGGACGAGGAGGAGGAGCGCGCGCGCCTCCATCATCGAAACTGAACAACAGAATTGCCTGGCGATAGTCCGCCGGTCTAATTCAATGGGATTCCGCTCTCACGTCAATAGAGGGAGGGAGGAGCCGGTGGCGTCTTGTGGTGTGCTACGCTGCTACGTTGCGGCGGCGGGCGCCCAAATTCCCACCTGCCTTTTTTTCCGACTAGGGTAAAAATTCCTGCCGTTTCTTTTCTATACATCTGGATTTGATGTTTGTTGACTAATTTTAGCGAGACAGCCGCTCAAACTAATAAATTCGCGAGACACTAAATGCGATTACTATGCAGGGGAGGCGAGGACTAATTGCACTCGGCCGTTATGCGATGCAGGGGAGGCGACTACTGATTTTATACTGGGGGAATATTTCAGTGCTCTGGAAAGCTGTGGATGTGGCTAATGATGCCCGATGACGCCATGGACGAGAGGCCGAGAAATCCTTAAACAAGCTCAACTGGATCTTGATAGGGTTTTTTATATGCACATAACAATCATGCGATAGCATAAGAACAAATATATGGTGAAGTGTGCATAAGAACAACAGGGTGAAAATGTACTGTGATCAGTCGATCTCCTACCAGCGTGGAGCAGTTGTAAAACTGGAGACGTGTCGCTCTCAATTAGCGAGAGAGCGCTACAGGTTTATGGAACAGCGCCTCCAGACGCAATCACTTACCAACTCTAGCTTTAGAAGCACCCAGTCATGCTACAACTGGAAATATGCTCAGATATTTTCGCCACAATTAAGCATGAAAAATGTGCCGGAGTCCATTTTTATTGGTTCACAGAAGCAGGCAGCTGGGTAGAGACTGGCACTTAGGAGCGCTCATTTGCCCTGCTTGTCAGTATACAACTCTTTTGCAACATCAGCTCTCTAAAGCTATCTGCCGTCTCGGTAAAACCCGCACCCAAAAAAGCATTGAACAACCTGTTGCAGGCGGAGATGTCGAACTCCGGAGCTTTGGACCACTGCCACTGGTCGACGACCTCCGCGGCGTCCTTCAGCTGCCCACACATCAGATAGGAGGAGAGCACGCAGACGTAGTTTCGACTGGTCATCCTATGCGAAGTCATCTGCATCGATTTCCATATGTCCTTTACCCTCTCCAGGTTGCCGAGGCCCGCGTGTAAGATGACGAGGAAATCGTATGTTATCCACTCCCTTTGGCTAATCTTCACCTCGGCTTCGACCAGCGAGTTTCCTGAGCTGACAAGCTGAGTTGCATCGACATAAATACTGGCGAGGTTTCGGTAAAGTGTCCATCCTTCCTTGGAGTTTGGATCTTTTGACATCTCGTCAAGAATCCCTTTGAAGACCTCAAGTTCCATGGACGCAGCAGATGCACTGACACGGAGGTTGTATGTGAAAAGGTCCGGAGAAACATTCTGCCTCTTCAGTTCTTCAGCAACTGTTGGAACTTTATCAAGGTCGCCAACAGAAATATACAAGGTCATCATTTCATTGTAAACAAGGACGTCAATAGGGAGATTGGCATCCTTCATTCTCTCGAACAGCCTCTCAGCTTTGTCTGTCATCTTTGATCGAGCATAGGAGTGGAGGAGTGCGGTATATGCTTCCAGCGATTTGGCTCCAGGTGGTAGCTTCTCAAAAAAGTCTTCGGCTGCATTGGCACCAAAAACCTTGGTAATCAAGTCAATCCGCACTCCATAGTCGCTCTCAGATAAATCAGACTCGTGATGTGTCTTCATCCACTCTGCTACCTGAAAAAAAAAATGAAAGTTCAGAACTAATAAGCGCAGCTTCTTCCCTTTTTTTCTTACAGACTCACAGGAGAAATATAGCAGCCGTGCTCAAATTGTTTGATCGCGTTTGTAAACATTTCATAGGTATCAGGTTAAGCAATAAGAAGAAACAGAGAGAATGGGCGGTATGAATATGTTCTTTGAGCATGTCATAGGTATCAAAGCAATAAGAAGATTACAAACAGAATGGGATATATGCATATGTGCTTTGAGCATCAGACAGGTGAAGGTTCGATGTCTAGCTCTTTCCATGGTCGAACATTATTGTTCTCATAATCTAAAATCTCAAGAGCAGCTATCTCCATTAACTTTTGTAGATAAGTAAAGTTAAAGTGGCTCATAGGGTAGTGCAACCAGAATGATAGATTGCGCCACTCCACAATGGCACACCATATAGTAAATGAGATAGATGTTGAAATGTTTAAGTAACAATAACTAGTATCCTACTACTCTTTAAGATGCTGAATTGTAGGTTACAGCTCTTTGTGACAATACCATATGAGCTTCTCTACAGCCTTTCCAATCAATTTAACTGCAAGAGAAAAACTCTAAAGCACATAATTGCCATTGGAAAGCTCCATAGCTTGCACTGACACTGTCTTATGGAGTATGCCCAAACTATGGAAGCATCACTTCTTGTGAAAATGGTAGAATTAACCCACAGGCCACAACACAGCTCAATTAAAAATCAACATCCTTTGTATCTGTACAGACCAATCAGGCATTTAGGAGGCAGTGAACAGGCTAACTATCGATTTCTTCTACTCTATAGAAATCTACATAGGCAACATTCCATGACCATTTCCAAGAAAATTAGGATCAGATCGCATCACATGTCGTACACACGAGAACTTAAATCTGCACCAAAATCGTTCTGCGAAACCCCCTATAACTGGCATACCAATCAGAAGAGGGCAGGGATCTGGGAGTGCGCGAACCTCGAGCGCGTGCTTGTAGCGGCGGGCGCGGCTGAGATCGCGGGCGATGTGGCGGAGCTCTGGCGCGGGGGCGGCGCGGCCCTCGCCGGCCCACTTGTCGAGCGCCTCCGTCGCGCTGTGCTTCGCTAGCCGGAGACGGAAGACGCGGCTCCTCAGGTCGTCCTCCTCGCCTACGACCATAAGCGCACCTCGCTCGTCGTCAACGCCAGCCGCGATGCCCGGGGTCTCGGCGGCAGGGAACGGCGTCTCCGCCGTAGAGGCGGCGGAGGAGGATAGTGGGCTAGGGCTTGCGCCGATGTAGCGGGGAGAGCGATGGACCGCGAGGCACGAGCCGCTCGGAGGAGTATCCCCGCCATCTCGTCTGGTCTGCCGCGGCGTTCCGCGCGAGCAGTGGCTGCGGTGTACAGTCAAGTTTTTCTAGAAATGGAGCAATTCTGCAATTCTGCGCCCGAGCTCCAATGATCCATTTATTTTTAAAAATTAATAATTATATTTACAAGTATTAAAAATCTCAATGATATATCCCACAAACATTTAAAATCTCAATTTGAAATACTTTATACTGCTACATAAAATTGATAAATGTGTGGATCTGTGTATACACTTTTAAATCTCTAAAATATACAAGATTTTATGATATTTTGTAGCTCAGAATATAAATAATTTTGCATATTTGTAGGATGCACCATTGACTATATCCAAAATTGTTTTTCATATTTTTTTAAAGGTTGTTAATCTAGTTTTCGATTCTTTAAAAATTGCGGGGAGCCAAACTGACTTTTTTGTTTGCTCATCGCATCTTTTTAACAAAAAACTGAATTAATTAAAAGGGTATTGTTAAGTGTTAATGGGCTAAAGTATTTTTATGTCTCTCAATTTACAAAAATACAATTATAGCTTAATCAGCAAACTATCAAATATTTATCTCAACTTTACTCGAACATTCCAAACGAACACCAAACTCAACCATCTTTCAATGCATGGTCTATGGACAAGCTGGAGTCGAACATGTTTGGTGAGCAATAAAGGCAGTGTGATAAGCATACCGAGCTTAAGGCATTGCCACGTCATCTATAGCTAATCATATAGCCAACATGTATAATAGTTAGCTATGAAAATGTGTTACTTATTAAGGCATGATCCACCTCTCACTCTCACTAAGTGTCTATGAGGACGTGCTAGAGCTGACTCTTACATTAGAGACCACCTCCCTTCTCTCTCATCTTCTCTCTCTTCCATGTCATTAAAAATATATTATTTTATTTCTTATAGCCTGCTTACATAAGCTTATTATACTTGCTCTGAAGTATACTTGGAGGACCAATCAAGAACTACCCTACAATCTCAACCATGCATGAGATATATTGGTTGTTTCTGCGGAATTCACAAATGGAGGCCGAGCTCCATGTAGCCTTTATTTTTGAAAAAATCGAAAATCATTTTTTATGTTTGAATTTTTTTTGAAAAAATATCCTGAATGATTTCCTATTCTATCAACATGCAAAATCTCAAAGCAAAATATATATATTCTGGGCTACACAAAAATAGCAAAATCTGAATTTTTTGAACAATACATTGTTCACTAGTTTAAAATGTCAGACTTTGTCATTTTTGTGTAGCTCAAAATACATGATATTTCTTGTTGAGATTTTACATGTTGCTAGAATATAACATTATCTACATCAAGATTATTTTCAGTTTTTTAAACTTTGAATACGATTTCCGAATTTTTTAATATAAAGAGGTCCATGGAGCTCGGTCTCCATTAGTTTTTCTACATCATCTGTAACTTCCGATTCAGCTTTCTCCATTGGAAGCAGGGGCGGATCTACTGCCCCTCCAGCTCGATAGCCGCCCATGCTTACCGACGTCTTGCATAATCTGACTTTGTAAAGTGACCTAGCTCGTCCGTAAAAATAGCACTTTAAACATGTTTGCTTGGTTTTAGAAGTTTCTAGGCCTGTCGCAGACCGGAAGTAGAGAGAAAAGTGACTACTGGATTAGCTTAAGTAGAAAAATGGTTAGTGGACTGTTATGCGCTTGCAAAATTAGATACGCCCATCAGGTGAATTGATGTCCTCTTCTTGAATAATAAATGATCTTATTTTAAAGGATTAACAAAATCGCATCGATATGTTCTGATGTGTAATTGATCTCACAACAATAATAGAAGATCTGGATAATGAGATGCTCGGCCCTAATCCATAATTTCAATTGATTAGTTGATACGGTAGTCCACGTATTTCCTTTGTTAAAAATGTACTTGTATAAAATGACACTGATTGTACTTGTTCATTATGTACTTTTAAACAGTGTGCATAACTAGTTTCTTAGTATGGTAAATTACCTTGCTTCTTCTGTCATGGTTATGTTTTGTTGCTGCTCCAACCGTAATGGTAGTAGAAGCATAAAAAAGATCCATGCCCACAAGAGACGTTGCTCCTCAAATTTTCTTGGTCTCCAAATCCAAGAAATGGTCTATCAAGAAGGCTTTAGACGACAACGCTTGGGTGAGCAAGATCACTTTAGATGAGGAGTTCACGCATGATCACCTTGCTCAATTCGTGGAGCTTTGGCTCCTTCTTCTTGATGTTGCTCTTGTGGAGAATGTGGAGAATACAATTACTTGGAACCTCGCACCTAATGGAGAATACACGACGGCATCGGCCTACAAGGCGCAATTTTATGGAGCTCACTCTTCAAACTTGAAGAGCATTGTGTGGAAAGTTTGGGCTCCGCCCAAAATTAAACTCTTTGCTTGGCTTGCTCTCCAAAATAGGATTTGGACGTCGGACCGGTTGGCGAAGAGGGGGTGGCCAAATTGTGGCCTTTGTCCGCTTTGCAAGCAAGCTCCGGAGACCATCGCGCACCTCCTCTTTGGTTGTAGATACACCCGTCGCCTTTGGGGTCTTGTTAAGGTTTGGTTGGGCATTCACGCTTTGGATCCTAGCCAATGGACGGACATCACGCTCTTTGATTGGTGGCTCAAGATGACGGTGGGCTCTTCCCCAAACCGGAAGGCATTGGCTTCCACTACCATGCTTGTGTCTTGGGAAATTTGGAACGAACGCAACGCTCGCGTCTTCCGGAATAAATTTGCACCCCCCACGGTCATCTTCAATAAGATCAAGGGCGAAGCTCGCCTTTGGGTCATCGCGGGTGCAAAGCGTTAGGTGAAATAATGCCAGGAGAGTAGTCCCGTATGTATGTTGTTGGGGCCAAGCGAGTTTCTCTATCTCATCTTGGTCCGGGTTGTAAAAAACTTCTATCTTAATTAATCGAAAAGGGCAAAGCTTTTGCCCACGCTTCAAAAAAAAAAATGTTTTGTTGCTGCTTCAAACAGAGTAACAGACTTTTGGCGCAGACAAACGGAAAAGATACCAAACTATATGTAGCGTTAGTTGTAGGAAACTTGTCGTAAGCCTCTCATGTGCTTTATTTTAAGTTTGTTAAGTGGTTATGTATCGCATTTTCAGCCGTCAAATTGTTATGATTCACATTTTACCACAGTGGGTTATGTTGTTATGATTCACATTTCACCACAGTGTGTTATGGCATTTGACGTCTTCAACAACTGAACTTGTTAAAGCTCAGGAGCAACTTTGAATTTCCGGTTAATGCATTCTACTGTAGTACTATGTGTTCATACATGCTATGCTGCTGATGCTACTGCTTGGCAGTATAATATTCTGTACTTGTTAATATCACGCTATATTGCAAACAACTCTGAGATGAGTTCTTGTAGATAATTTATTCTGAATGCCAAGCTCTTCACGACTTACATGACACTACAGATGAATTATTGGTTATGGCAGATCTTGCACTATTTAGTTTGGAGAGACACGTATGCAGCACTTCTCTAATTGGCTTGGTTTGTTGGTGATGTAGACTGAGAATTCAACTTCTGAAAGTTACCATCATTGTTATCGTCATGGCCGCATCTCAACTTCTGAAAGTACTTCCATGATATACACTGAGAAATCAACATATTATATACTGTTGGCTAAGGTCACTTTATTATAATGCTGAAAAAATTATAATTTGAACAGGCCTATTTGGATCAATGTTAATTTGGACAAACCTTTTTAGCTCTGGACAGGATTATTTCTGAGTTCTGTTGATCGTAATCTCCTGTTTGTAAATTATCTTGATGATATTTGTATGTAAGATTTAGTCTCTAGTTGTATAACGTCGTGCTAATCAGAGTAGTGCATACATAGTAGATTTGCTGTCTCTGAATTTATGTGGAATTTTTGCAGGACATCCTACAAAATCATACTAAATATTTTGTTTCTGGGTTGAGTGGGTCATCCATAGTTTCTGTCCAGATTATTATGCCTGGTGGGAAGCGAACATCCCAGTTCCATCCCACTTGAACTTGTAGATGGGATCCTCGTCGCCACCTTTAGACGGAAGGCTCGAGATGAGCCCGGCTTTGAATTAACGAGCCAACAACCGGCTAAGAGTTACAACTTACAACACGCACAAACCACACACACGCACCCCTTACAAGCAACAAAGTATCACAAGGGAGAACAACCAAGCAACTACATGAAGCACAAACTAAAAGAGATTGCTTGATCTTGGAGACGCCTTGACTTCTGTTGCACGGAGACGCCGTCGGAGGTATCAGAACCAACAGACCTCCACTGCACCATCCCCGCCACCACCAAAGACACGCCGTCGAGGAGGGGGCCTGACAGTGCTTGGGAATCCAAAGGCAAGGGCTTGCAGCAACGCCTCCAAGAAGGTAAACGGCGTTCAAGATGTCGTCGTTGCCGGCAGAGATCGTTCAAAGCTTTCGCCAAGACCCCGAGACACCAACCCTAGATGTAGGGCGATTCACAAGCCGCTACGAGGAAAGCCTTCACCAGACAGACGCACTTGGAAAACGGGGCGGAACAGAGAGACGGTTTCCGACCGTCCAGTAAAAGGGAAGATCTTCATGGCGATGCCTTCAACAGGGGGAACGACACCCGAAGGTGTTGTCATCGCCAGCACTGGACAATCCAGTGCACGGTTTTCACCGAGACCCGTCCAAAACCAGACGCCGGCCACCATCACGAGGGCGCGAAGAAGACACCAAAGGACGTCGCCACTGACCTCCGAACCTCGGGAAAACTCGGTGCGCTAGCCCCAGCGCACCGGAATAGCACGTCAGATCGTCACCAAGCCGGGGAAGAAGGAGAGCAGGGGCAACGCCGGAGCTCGCCGCCGTGCTCCTTCGAGGGGAGGCAGGGGGAGACCATGGAGCACCATGGCAGGACACACACGCAACACCCCACGCACGCATGCACGCGAGGGAGCTCCCCGCCGCCACCTTCAGCCGCAGCGACGGCGGCATCCTCAGGCGACGGCGGGGGGGGGGGGGGGGGGTGGGGGAGCGGGAGGAGGGAGGAGGGGCTCGGAGCGAAACGTCGCCCAGAATCTCACCGCCGGCCGCCGGCAGCACGCCGCAGGACGCCGTCCTGGACTGCCTCCGCCGTAGCGGGAATACGGACGCCTAAGCGCCGGGACGGGCGCGGCCCGCGCAACCCAGATAGGGCCCGTGCGGCCCAGATCGGGCCCGCGCGGCTGCCGCTCCTCGGCCACCGAGCCGGCGCGCCGGAGGCTCCACTGGGCGGTGCACCACGAGCTGAGGAAGGCCGCTGCCCATCCTCGCGTGGGCGAGCACCGCCGTCACGTCGCGCGCCCGTGGGAGACGCCGACAGGAAGAGCGCGTCCACCGTGAGCTCCCCCCTGCCGCCTTTGTGGTGGAAGGGGGCCGCCGCCACCGCGGCGAGGCCGGCGGCAGCGGCGGGGTCCAGGCCGGCGAGGAGGGAGGCGGACGGCGGCGAAGTTTGGGGGCGCCCCGGTGCCACCCTCGGGCAGCACGGGAGCGAGAGGAAAAAAAAAACCCTCGTCGCCACCTTCATCAGCAACAACACGACTCCTCGTCGGCCTTATGTTGTAGCGGCAAGTGAAGGGAGACAAGGGGAGGGAGATCTTGTTTGAGTTTTAAGATGAAGACACCACAACGTTTTAATATGCAATAATATATATAATTCAACATATTCTCACAAGCTTGTGTCTAGGTTTATTTTTCACCGAAAAATAAGGGATCAATACAAGGACTTTCTGGGATCATCCTATTATTACTACCCTTGTTCGAGCATGCTTAACTCTGTTCCTTGACAACCATTTTTTTTGCTACATTGGACATACCAACGCTACCATGGACTGTATTGTTATTTCTTGGTGAAAAGGATTTTGTTTTTCATAATGTTGTGGAACCCATATTGTTTTCCATATTAACAAGATTGTTTAAAAGAAATACCAAAGATATTAACTGCCGCAAAGAAATGCTGAAGAAAATCAATGAAAATTGATCCATGATTCCTTTTGTATCTAAGCTCTGAATGCTGACTCTTGGGAGGGAGAGAAATGTCTATTGCTGTTGAAAGCTGTAACAGCCTAAAATTCCAGAATGATTTTTCCTACTTCATAAGCTTATGAAGCAGAGTCGCTGTCGGCACCAGTTGACGAATGCAACGCCAACTCCCACTCGATCCTGTCGAGGTAGCTGTGCATCACTTGGAGACTCTTCTCGTCTGCAGACATCAAGTACACAAAACTTTAAACGTGCGAACACAGTCTGGAACCTTTTCACTGATAAGCTTTTTCTGTTTTTGCTGAATGTTGCAGTCCAGTCCAGCCATGAACTCAAATGCTTTCTCTTCCAATCAACTGAACTCTTACAGGCCAAGATAAAAAAACTAAGGGCGCTTACCAAGTCTGGGAACCGTATGGCCGGCCGGGTGACATATAACAAGTGGATCCACGAATGAGGCAGCCAGCTCCTCGCTGTGGGTTTTCGCGAAGTCATTGTCGCCTGCTCACAAGTAAATATCAAATTAGCTGTTGCAATTACTTAATGTCCAGTGTCAATCAGTATAAGACGAAAACAGTGTCGACATTACCAATGAAGTGAAGCGACGGGCACTTGATCTTGTTGGCGTATGCCTTCGCGGCCAATGCCGGCGACTGGATCTTCCCTCCGGAAATAATTATCAGGTAATTCACCTTAGGGACTCTGTTCAAGGCCAGACCCTGCCAGAGCAAAATGGTGAGATCGCTTAAGATGTTACCATGGACTTGAGTCAACGACGAATGTAACTCACTTGTTCCTGGAGCCCAGCAAGCGCTGACGATAGGAGGGCACCCTGGATGTCATATCAGCATGATCACCGGCATCAGTCAATGCCACAATGGTGTACTTGTTATGTCTGAAAGTAAGCTCGAAGCAAATCGGTTATCGATCCTAAGTTTACCACCTGGGAGAAACCGAACAGTCCGTCGAACGGCCCTTCCCTGACCATCAGCTCCTCGATGCTGGCTAAGAACTCGCCGAAGTTGCTGCACTTGAGAAAATCCTGTCCCAAGATCAATCCGAAGCGTAAGCAGATCTCGTCAGATTGGAGAGTCAACTGCACATTACAGTGGAAGTCGCAGCGGACTGACCTCGCCGACGAACTGGCACCACTCGTAGTATGGCGGGTCGAAGACGCCGCGCACGGGGGACTCGCCCGCGGCGGGGAAGGGCCCGTCGGCGAAGGCGAGGTCGAGGCGGGACGTGACGTCGGCGGGCCACCTGTCCTCCACCTGCCTCCGCATGATCTCCCCGCTCGTGCGGAACCCGTGCAGGCACAGGAACCGCGGCGCCAGCGCTGGCCGCCTCGGCGTCCCGACGTCGTCCCCCTCCTCGCCGCTGAGCGCTAGAAGCCGGCGGCGCTGGCAGCTGGCGACGCGCGGCTCTCGAGCCGTTTGGAGGCGACGACACGACAGCCATGGAGCGGTGTTGGTGGGTATGTGAGGAGCCTTGCTCGTGGAACTGAAGGTGTTGGGACGACAGAGATGAGCTGCTGTGGTCATCTCTCTGAAGTTCGGATTCAGAAGCTGCTGCCTACGTTCCTCCTGATTATATGGTCGCTTCCTTCTGCTTGTGCTGTGACCTCTTTAAGAATGTGGTGATTGCTTTGTTAAATTTGTGTTCAGCTTATGTAAGAATTATTTGAACAGGACTTAATTTGTGGCAACATAGAAAGCACATGAAGATGGTCTAGGCGCGCCTGTTTTGATCTGCACTCCTACCATCACGATGATTCATTAGTTCATTTGGTTTGAGAACTCTCGCTGGAGACCAAACCGCGAGAGAACAGCGCGGCATGTACTTTTTGACGAAGCGGCGACTTATGTACTCATCCTTTTTATTGAATGAATGATAACACATTTTCGCCACCACATGAGGATACAAATGCATCAGCATGCTTGCCTATAATAACCAATTTGATAGGTATTCGGATACAAATTTTTCCAGGTCCTATCAAATACACATTTCTTTTTCGTCAACATCGGCGGATGCTTCGGTCTTGGTGGATGAATGTTCAGACAACTCCTTTTCCATCTTGTCAAGGAAAATGGACATCACTTCCAGACTTTTCTCATCTGCATAACAGAAGCATGGTTTTACTTTGGCAGTTTGGCATTCATAACTTAGCAAACTACGTACTAAGTAACTAATAACCCGCTTAATGTCTAATTGTCTATTGAGACCTTTGAAAGTTCGTCCATTCAGAAGTATGTTTAGCATGTAAGGAACATCCTGAATTTGACTAACAGAGCGACACTCAAGTTGTATTCGAGCAAAAGTTATCGATACTGATGACTACAGTCACAAATAGCTCATGTTTACAGTTTACCTACAGATTCCTTTTTAAATATGTTTTTTTTGTTTTAAAGTTTACTACAAGTAGATAAATACCACTGACTAAACTTTTATATAGTTCAAGGAGCTTAGTAAATGAAAATATGAACTTACCAACAAGCCTTGGAACCGTGTGGCCCTTTGGGTGCCGTATGATGAATGGATCCACAAAAGACTCGATGAGCTCTTCACCACCACTTCTGAGGAAGTCGTTGTCACCTACACATCAAATAAACCGGCGTTTAAAGGTTACTGCCTGCTAACCACTCAGTGGACCAACAAAGGCCTCAAATGTTCCAAAATGATATTTGACCTGGAAAGATACGAGAACTAGACCATCGACTTAAGTAATGAAAATAATTACAAAGGTGAGCAATATTAGAAATGATGTCATTAAAGAATATGCCAAAGTTTCATCCGCAAATTATCACTATTAATCTTATGTTTACCATCATTAGATTATATCAAGCTTTTGAAACAGTTTCAGATTTTCGTATGTAAATCTTTATCCATTTATCGGCTAATTACTATCAGTAGAATGCATGGAGATTCTGGTAGCTTTATGAAAGTAGTATGATGCAAAAGAGGCACGCAGTTGGTGTGAGTACATTAAGCACATTGGCTAAAAGACATGAACACTAAGACAACGCATGAAGTAAGCATGCCAGTGGAAAATAATAAAATGCAAAAAAGCAGACAGCCCAATAACCAAGTTGGACAAAACTGAAAATGTATTCTAGCAACAATCAACCAGTGGAGCAATTGCAATGGTCTATTCTGTGCAGACAAGATTGAAGTACCGAGGAAGTGAAGCGCGGGGATTTTGATCTTGTTGGCGTACGCCTTGGCGGACACTGTGGGTGAGCGGAATCGGGCTCCGCCTATGATTACGAGGAACTTGATCTTAGGAACTCTAGTCAGGGCCAACCCCTGCCAACAGGACAAAAGCAATGAGCTAATGAAGATGTAGCTGTATCAGCATAGTTAAGTAGTATACTGCCCAACAGTATAGCTGGAGTTTATGCGGTATAGCACTATAGCAGTAGCAATCAGCTTACTTGTTCTTGGAGCCCCACGAGCGCAGCAGACAGAATCGAACCCTGATATTACCATGACAATTCGTCAATTGACAATTTAATCACCGTATATACGTTTACTACAGAATATATAACTAAGTGGTCCCAGTGGTATATTTTATTACCTGGGAGAAACCCATGAGCCCATCAAAGGGCCCTTGTTTAATCATCAGCTCCTCGATGTAGTCGAAGCACTCGTCTAAATTCCTGTACTCGGTGAAGCCCTGTTGAAAGAGAAAAAAATATTACATGAATATAACGGGGAAATTAGAATCAGATTCGCACGGCCGACATTCCGGGAAGAAGAAAACCAGGGGACTGAATAAAAATAACAAAAAGGCGCTACGAACTCCACCTAATTCTTTTTTTTAAAGAGGGACAAAATAGGTCAGGCCACGACGAGAGCAATGTGTCCGGTGGTGGTGACGCGAGGGGAGGGAGGGCGGACCTTGTCGAACTGGAACCACTCGTAGTATGGCTCGTCGAAGATGCCCTCGACGTCGGACTTTCCCTCGGCGGGGAAGGGCGCGTCGGGGAAGACGAGGTCGAGGCGGGCCGTGACGTGGGCGGGCCACTTCCCCACGACCTGCTTCCGCATGATCTCGCCGCTGGTCCGGAAGCCGTGCAGGCACAGGAACCGCGGCCGCCTGGCGCCGCCCACCCCGCCACCGGCGCCGAGGCTGCCCATCCTGCCAATTGGAGTTTCGCGGTCGGTCGGTCGGCCTGCGTTGTTCGTTCGGGCGGGGAAGGGGAGGTAGTGTGCGGTCTGCGGCGGGCGCTGGCGTGAGGAGGAATTGCTTGGTCTTGTTCCGTGCGGGGTGGCTACGTTTTTATTGTCCTGGCTGGGAGCGTGGACCGCGTGGACACTGGACGGCGTTGCTGTCAGCGTGGTGGGCCCGTGCGTGGGGGGTTGGCGCAGCGCGTGGTGCCAGCGCCCCGCACGCACGCGGGTGAGGCGAGCGGTGACGCCGCTTGGCACTTGGCAGCCTGGCGGCATCGGAGTTCAGAAGAGGGAAGGAGTGAGGATTCGGTCTCGGGGCGTGAGCACGCAGAAAATCGCATGCATCCGCGTGGTTCTAGAAAATTAATTTCCCCTCCAGGACACATTGTTCAAAAGAATAGGCAAAAGGGAACACGTCACCCATGGATTCTCTTTATTTTGAAAATGTCAAAATAGTAGTAACTATACGATACACAGCTGATATCAAACATCCCTGTCCTCTGCAGTCACCAGGAAGTCGAGCACCAGTAGCAGCTGGTTCACGTCTTGACGGTGAAAAAGCTTCTAAACTTGCGTCGTTAGGCGACGAAAATCGCAACATCCTCTATGACCGCACTGGGCTGTAAGATAGGCTCATAACAAGGCAACGGGTAAATAGGGAATAAATATTGGCAACGAACATTTATTTATCTCCATTAATGATATGTGCTCATCGCACACGGATATTTGGCTATTCTCCGTTGTCCACAGTCTACTATCTGTCCACTGTCTCATGGCTTCAACTGTTGGTGCTGGTAGATCGGGCCACCGCGGCCGCGGCGCTGGCGGCCGCCCCACCCTCCAGGACTTCACGCAGCACCAGCGTCAGCTGATGTTGCAGGATGAGTGTGCCGAAGGCTCCGGCGCTTCACGTAGCACCCGCGCAACTGGCCGCCTCGTTGGCCACTGCCAGATCCAGTATGTTGTCTGCCTTCCTCGCTGGGTGAACCAGCCGTCTTCCTCCTCGTCCTCATCCTTGTCCTTGTCCTTGTCGTCCGACGACGAGGAAGAGGAGGGTCGTGATCTGGAGAGCCAAACAGTGAGGCAACAAAAACATAAAGGTATATCTTGACTGACTCTAGACTGCCAATTCTTGCTCTATAATTTGTGCATGTTTTTTTTGAGAGTGCGCCAAGAGCGCACCTTATTTTTATAGAAGGTAGAGAAACAATTACAAGACGCTGTTTCACTTGTCGAAACAAGGACCAGCACACCACCCACTCGCTCCGCACCTAAGCCTACTCTCGCGTCACTTGTCTACTCCGTCCTCCGCTTCCTCGGATCGTCAACCAGAGCCTGAGTTCGTCCACAATCCTCTCCGACAGCACCAAGGCCGAGCATTGCTGTCCGATGTTGTTAAAGACTCTCGCGTTTCTCTGTTTCCAGATCGACCAGCAAATCAGGGTGATTGCCGTGTCCAGCTTCTTCCTGTCTTTGCCTTTGAAACTAGCTCTCACACTCAGCCACCATGGCTCCAACTGATCCGTCACCACCGGTGGTCTCACCGTCACCCGAAGCTTCCTGAAGCAGTGGTACCAGGTCTCTCGGGCGTACACGCATTGAACAAGCACGTGCTCGATCGTGTCCTCTTCCTGCAGGCAGCTGAAGCAACACGTCGTCGCCTCCTGGAGGTCGTGCCTGAACCTGCGATCTGACGTCCACACTCTATGTTTCAGTGCCAGCCAAACAAAAATCCTGCACTTCATAGGTGCGTATGTCCCCCAGTTACAGCTCGCAGTCGCCGAGCACTCCCTCCCTTGGCACAGCATCCTGTAGGTGGAGCTCGCCGTATAGGCTCCCGACGGCGACCAAGGCCAGACATAGCCGTCAGACTCATCTGCTGCAACGTGCACCTGCACCACCTGGCTCCAGAGTAAAGCCAACTGGAATGCGGCCTGACCCACCGGCGGCGTCTCCAAGTCGGCCATCCAACGATTGTCCACCAGGGCGCCCGCCACCGTGGTCCTCCTACGCGCCCTGTCCTCCACCAAGGCAAGAACCTCTGGAGCGATCTCGCTAACCGATCTCCCCTGTATCCAACGATCCGTCCAAAAGAGGCAAGTTCTGCCATTACCAAGCTTGATACGCACAATATTTTGGAAGGCCTTTTTCGCATCCACGTCTTTGATCATAGGCAGTCCCTGCCAAGGTCTCGTTGGATCAGTGCGTTTGAGCCACTCCCAACGAACCGAAGCGCAATGCCTTGCAGCCTTAGGTCCTTAAACCCTAGACCTCCAAATCGCGTCGGAGCACACATGTTTCCCCACGCCACCAAGCATTGTCCACCATTCGCCTCTTCGTTCCCTGCCCAAAAGAACGACCACATCCACTTCTCAATTTCTTCTAGCATCCAAAGCGGTGCTTCAGACACCAGGAGATGATGGATTGGCCTTGCCGCGATAACCGACTTAATCACCACCATCCGCCCCTCCCTGGCCAACAAGCCTCTCTGCCAAGCCGGTACTGCACTCACGGTTTTGTCGATCACCGACTGCCATTCATCTCTTGTAAGGGGCCTCAGCGCCAAGGGCAACCCTTGGTATTGAATAGGGAAGTTCTCAAGTCTGCAGCCAAGCAGATTCTGCACCCTTTCTCCATCTTCTGTCCCTCCCTTGATGAGCGTCGCTGCGGACTTTGTGTAATTGATGCACAAGCCAGACGCGCCACCAAAGATCCTCAGAATTTCCTTCGTAGCCTCCAGATCAGTTATGTTGGGTCGCACAAAAAGCACGACATCGTCCGCATATACAGAGATGCGCTGCAACGGAGAAACTCCCAAGATCGGCTGGAAGAGGTTCAGCTGCACTGCTTTGGCCACCATCGCCGCAAGCACCTCCATACCGAGGACAAACAAGGTGGGGGAGACAGGATCCCCCTGCCTGAGACCTCGTGCGTGGCAAATCTTGCTCCCCGGCACTCCATTCACCGAGATCTTAGTGCTTGCTGTTCTAAGCAAGATCGCCAGCCAACTAAGGAACACCTCACCAAACCCCATCTTCGCCAAAATCTCGAACAGGAAGGCCCAGGACACCAATCGAAAGCACGGGAAACATCCAATTTAAGCAGCACGCTCGGAGTCCTTCTGCTGTTCAGCTTTCTCGCCACTTGTCGAACCAACAAAAAATTGTCGTGTAGGTTACGACCTTTGATGAATGCCGATTGGTTCATGCTAACCAGCTCCTGCAATCTGGGCTTGATCCTATTCGCCAGCAGCTTGGCAAACAGCTTGGAGACACTGTGGACCAAGCTAATCGGCCGGAAATCACCCACCGTCGTGGCATCCTGCTTCTTGGGGATGAGGGTGATCAACGCCTTGTTTAGTTTTCCAAACCCTCTCCCATCTCCCTCACAGAGCTTCAAGAAAACTGCCATGACATCTCTCTTAATAATTGGCCACGCTCGCTGGAAGAAGATCCCAACAAATCCATCCGGGCCCGGCGCTCTGTCAGATGGCAACTCCTTAATGATTCCCCAAACTTCCTCCTCCGTTATGATCCTGTCCAGCTCCTGTAGGTCAGCGTGGGGCAGCGGCAACTGATCCAGGTCGATCGTGTACTCCCTCGTGTGTATCGACCCCAACAGATTTTGGTAGACATCATGAAAGACCTCCTCTTTCTTCCGCTGGTCCATAACCACCTCTCCTTCCACCGTGATCGCCGGTATGAAGTTCTTTGTCCTACGCCCGTTCGCCACTGTATGGAACAGTTTGGTGTTGGCGTCTCCATCTCTAAGCCAGTTCATCCTGGAGCTCTGCCGCGCGATCGTTCTCTCCGGCGATGAGAGCGACAGAATTGCGTGCTTGAGCATGCCACGCAACCAACACTCCCTAGGCGACAACCTTCTATTTTCCTGAACCGACTCCAGCCTGTGGATTACAGAGTTCGCGATGGCAAGCTGAATCTTGACGTTACCGATTTTTCGCTGACCCCAACTCTGAAGATGTCTCGCGCAGTTCCTTAACAGCATGTCCAACCTGAGAAAAGGATCCACAATCCTATCATCGCAGGCCCAACCCTCCTTCACCGCATCCTCAAACCCTGCCAGCTTTGTCCAGAACACCTCGAACTTAAATCTTTTCTTGGGCCGAAAAGCAGCGTTAAGCGACAGATGCAAGGGCGTGTGATCCGATACATTGGACGACAGTGCCTGGAGCACACTGTCCGGGTTGTTAAGATCCCAGTCCAGCGACGCCAGCGCACGGTCAATCCGCGTCATCGTAGGGACTTGCCTCCCATTGGACCAAGTATATTTCCTCCCATGCAGGTACAAGTCCTTCAGTTCTAGCGTGTTAGCAAAGTTTCTGAACCTCGACATCATGCGTCTGTTCAGGTTGCTATTGTTTTTCTCAGCTGCATGCATTATCATGTTGAAGTCTCCCATCACTAGCCACGGCCCGGGGCACAAACTCCTTCTCTCCGTGAGCTCCTCCAGGAACTTAATCTTGTCTGCATCACTTTGTGGTCCGTAAACCACGGTTAACCACCATCTACTCGTGTCCTTAGCCTGCACTTCCCCAGTTATAGCATAAGAGTCGATCGCAATGTTACCGATCGTAACCACCGACGAATCCCAGGCTAAGAGGATTCCTCCACGCGTACCCTCCGCAGGCAAGTACGCATAACCATCAAACGCTGGCCCGAGGCATTGCATTACAAAGAAATGGTCCATTACAGCTACTTTAGTCTCCTGGAGACAGACAATGTTAGCCCTAACTGTCGCTAGAAACTCCCTAACCGCATCCCTCTTCTCCTTTACATTCAGCCCACGGGTGTTCCACCCCACCAATTCAGGGTTGATATCCATAAACAAGGAATCAACACCTAAATACACACACAGCGCTTAGCACGCGCTGATCGCCTGCTGGGCCTGCTCTCCCGGGAATTCATCTGGCAGCGCCTTCCCATACACCGCAGCGATAGCCCGCAGATGTTGGTCTCGCAGCGGTGAATCGAACAGCTGCTGCAATTCCTCACCATGCGCCTCGTTGACACATAGGTCCGACGGCACAATGCCCAGCGCGGTTAGCAGCGCTGTGTCCGCGACAGACACCTTCTTGGGAACCTTGCCACGACAAGCCGGGGTAGGCACCGGACAGTTCGCGCCCGCGCTTCTCGTGATTCTTCTGGGCGTGAAGGGTTCCGCGCTAGCACGAAGCCCCTGCGCAGTCTCAATCTCCTTGAGAAGCGGCGGCGCAAGCATCTTGAGCAATTTGCCGCAGAACATCTTGATTCGCGAGAACGCCACTTCTTCCTTCTGGGTCATGCCGGAGCACTGTTCCGGCGCAGCAACCGTCGGTGGCGTGCGCTCCATCGACGGCGTGGGTTCCTGGGACACCTGCGCCACCACTGAGGCCTCACACACGGCCTCCACCTGGGCCACCTCCCGTCCAACCTCCTGGGCAACACGTCGGGCCACCACCTGGGCTTCTTGGGCCTCCTCTTGGGCCTCGTCGCTGTTGGCATCCTCAACCGAGCGCTGCCCCTCGCCATCAGATAGGGAGACCGTAAAGAACTAGTCCACCCCGCTGCCCGTGGGACCCGCCGCCTGGCCCCACAGCCCCGACCCAGTCAACCCAGGAAGGTTGTCTGTCTGGGATCCAGCACCTACATTGGACAGCGTCTCGGGAGTCTCTGTGTCCTGCCCCAAAGCTGCTTCCAATGCAGTCACCGGTTCTGCAACCACTGGGTCCATCGCCAGAGCTTCGCCGGACGTGACCACCTCTGATTGGCCCGCGCCCACCAAAGGCAGAGTTTGCCCGTTGGCGGCTAGCAGCGTGCCAGTTGTCGTTGCAGCCTTTGGTGCCAACGGCACCCACACCTTTTGCCCCCGACCAGCACCCAACGGCGAGTCACGCGCTCTGCTTGGCTCGGGATCAGAGACTGATCTCCTCCTTGTCTCATTCTCCTCCCTGTGCCCCACCGACCTGCGCTGCAGCTCTGGAAAGGCTTCTCTGTCTCCTCTTGGACTTGACCTCGAATTGTCTTGTATCGTTTGAATCTGCACCGTCCTTGCTGCCGCCGACCCCACTCTGGCTGCCACCTTGTCAGTGAGTGGGCCCCCCAGGTGCGGCAGCCGCCAATCCGCTGACGGCATCGTCGAGGATGCCGTCAGCTGCAAGACCGCTGCAGCACCGTGACGCCAAACGTCGCTTCCGGCGCCGCCAGAGGCGAATCCACCGCGGCGGTCCGGCACCCCTGCCGTCCAAGCAGGACTGCGCGTGGTCCAGTAGCCGCCTTCGTCACCAAAGCTTCCGGGGTCCGGTAGACCACTCTGTCCACTCCCCGACGAGCTCGGACCAAACCCCGGCGCCTCCAGAACGCGATACTCCTCCACCCTGGTCAGGTGGATCAGGACACGGTAGCGGAGCAAACCCCGTTCCCGATCCCAGCCGCACGGCCGCGGCTCCGCCAGCTCCATGTCAAAGTTCTCCGGCTCCGGCACCCACAGGTCCCTCTCAGGCGGCACCAGAACAGCATCCGCCGTCCAGCCCTTGAGCCGAAAGGTGCCCATGTCCGACCTGTTCGCCGTCTCCGGCGCGAGCGCCTCCACTGTGCAGGATGTGTCCAGCAGGTGCTCGACAGTGGAGCGCGCCCACGCGTGTGGTGGAATGCCCTCAAGCGCCAGCACAACCTTGGTCCTGGCCACCCGTTTCTCCGCCTGAGCCAGCCTCGTCCCCGACCTGAAGAACAAGGTGAAGTTCTCATGCGCCAAGGACGGCCGCGACGAGACCAAGCTACGGAGCTCCCCGGACGAGAAAACGACTAGGAAATCCTCGGGCTTGTAGCTATGCACCGAGAACGTGCCGCGCGGAACGTTGGCCTTGAACACGATTGCATCCTCCACCTGCGCCCTGGACACCCTGGGCCGCGCGCCGCCCACGTAGCACACCAATGCGTGCCGGAGCCGCCGCTCCAGCTCGTTCAGCTCCGCGCTCCGCGGGATGATGCACGGCGGCGGCCGCGGCTCAGACCCCGAGAGCACTTCCTCCTGGTGCAGAGACACCTGCTTCTCGACCCGGGCACCACCGCCCGCGTTCGGCACTGGCTGACCGCGCGAGGCAGAGCCAGCATCTACGGGCACACGCGGACCAGAGCCACCAGGCTGCGAAGCAGCAGGCATGCCCTGAGCACGCGCACCCGGCTGCACAGCTCCACCCGCATGCTGGGCCGCCGCCTTGCGGCTAGCCACCATGGCCAGCGCCTTGCAACGCAGCTCGTCCTCCGAGTCAGGGCTCCGAGGATGCTTGCAGCCACCAGATCCGTGGCCCTCATCGCCACAGCGGATGCACACCATCTTGTTCGTGCACCCTCGCTTGACATGCCCCTCCTGTAGGCACTTGAAACACGTACCAAACATCTCCGGTGAGACCGCCCGAGGTACCGGCCTCAGCTCGAGACGGCGCCGCTCCTGCTTGCGCCTCCTCCAGAGCGCCTTCCTTGAGGGCTTGGGCTGCTGCCAGACGAGTCGATCTTGGACGCGGCGGCCAGGCTGCGCCGGGCCAGAGCCCGAGACAGCAGGCACACCCCTCACCGACTCCACCCCACGCTGGCTGGACGAGCCAGACGTCGAGGAGGACAGCCCGAGCCCCGAGACTACCGGCCTGACGGAGGAGACGGACTCCGGGATCGCTGGGGGACTCCCACCTTGACGGAACGCCATGGAAACCTGCAGAGAAAAAGAGAACACCCTAGTATGGGGCCGCCGTCACCGGAGCGGTGAGCGACGGTATGGGGGGGCGCCGTGGCCGGGTGGCCGGCGGCGGTGGCTACAGGCTCACGCGTGCGGCGGCGGGGGAGCCAGCGCGAGAGCGAGGAAGCACAAATTCCTCGCTCATACAGATAAAACTCAAACAAATGGCATGGTAGTTCAAAATACATTCTAATATCCTTTCTTGCTCCATTAAACCTCATGCCAGACCTACATCGGATAAACATATCGAAAGTAATTTGCTAATTATAAATGTGGCGAGCCTTTTACTGCTAAATGAATGTATTAAGAGATTAAATAAAGATTATTTTTTCATAAGTCTTGAGTAAGGAAAAAAAATAGCATGCCATAGCAAAGTAGCGTCAGACTTAAAATACGCTATTAGCGAGACATTATACATGATTTATTTAGTGAGACAGTTCTCGAAAGGCTATATCGTGTTATTAACAGCGCTATAGCGCGCTATTTTTTCCATGATCTCAAGGATTGATGCAAGTCGATGTTGTGCAACTAACTTGGCATTAATTGATCCAATCGTTACGTGGTGTGTTTCTCGCCGAACATAGCAATCGGCCATTTGATCAATCTCCATGTTGATTCTTCTCGAGCCCTCTGAAAACGATTGGTTAGCTGCTGTGTTGTCATGATCGGA
This sequence comes from Poa pratensis, assembly GCA_947311845.1. Taxonomy (NCBI): domain Eukaryota; kingdom Viridiplantae; phylum Streptophyta; class Magnoliopsida; order Poales; family Poaceae; genus Poa; species Poa pratensis. Next base: position 28,021,055 of record CAMZMU010000051.1, on the reverse strand, counting down.
TACGAGAGTGCAGGACTAGCAACTGTTTTGTTGTGCGACGATGCCTCGTCTAGTACGGACTGGGATTGAGTGACTTTTCCATGGCCAGTCACGCTGTACCAGGCCCTCCTTCATACACCGTTCATTGTCAATCCAAAAAATTAACTGGAAAATCCAATATTTTAGAAAAAAATGAAAAAATTCCAGTAAGTTCTACATATCTATTTAGGTATTCTGAGAGAGTTTTATGTAATTTGGATCAGTCGTTTATGAGTTAATAGCTTTTTAAGATCAAAACAGAAAACACGATTTAATGATAGACCACTTATCCAAATGAAGAGAAACTTTCTCAGTGTACTCCACGGACCATATACTACGTACATGCTCCATAGCTTGTCCTTCTTATCCATGCTTGGTCCATCATTCCTGAGAGAGACAAATACATCTACTTTAGGCAGCATCATATTCTCATGTATATTAGAAGTATCTCGAAGAAACGAAAGCACCTATTGTTGGAGTTGACGTTCACGAGCTCTAGTTAATGGTCCTTGCATTTGAGGAGGTGTAGTAGTCGTGGTTGCATCTATAGCAGGGATGCCCTCATCATCCTCCCCTTCTTGAATTGAAGTCGTCCTAGACGCCGTTTCATCATTTTCTCCAAAATAGGGCTTCAGATCTGCAATGTTAAATGTGGGACTAACCCAAACTCTGCAGGCAGCTCAAGTTTATATGCATTACCATTTATTTTTTCTAAAACCCTAAAAGGACCATCAGCTCGTGGCATTAACTTAGACTTGCGCAAATCAGGAAAACGATCTTTGCGCAAATGCAACCAAACAAGATCTCCAGGTGCAAACACAATATGCTTTCTTCCTTTGTCACCATACATTTTATATTTAGCATTCATGCGTGCAATGTTTTCTTTAGTAGTTTCATGCAACTTTAAAATCAATTCAGCACGTTGCGTAGCATCTAAATTATTTTGCACCGTAGATGGAAGAGGCAATAAATCAATAGGTGCACGAGGAACAAAACCATACACAATTTCAAAAGGGCACAACTTAGTGGTAGAATGCATAGAACGATTATAAGCAAATTCTACATGAGGCAAACATTCTTCCCATTTTTTCAAATTTTGTTTCAACACGCTTCTTAGCATAGTAGACAAGGTTCTATTTACGACTTCAGTTTGTCCATCTATTTGGGGGTGATGTGTAGTACTAAATAACAATTTCGTCCCGAACTTAGCCCATAAACATCTCCAAAATGGCTAAGAAACTTAGTATCACGATCAGAAACAATAGTATTTGGCACACCATGCAAACGAATAATTTCACGAAAGAATAAATCAGCAACATGAGCAGCATAATCACTCTTGTGACAAGGAATAAAATGTGCCATCTTAGAAAACCTATCCACAACAACAAAAATGCTATCCCTCCCCTTGTGAGTATGAGGCAATCCCAAAACAAAGTCCATAGAAATATTCTCCCAAGGTACACTAGGAGCAGGAAGAGGCATATATAAACCATGTGGATTAAAGCGTGACTTAGCTTTTTGACACGTAGTGCAGCGAGCAATAAATCTCTCAACATCCCGACGCATGCGTGGCCAAAAGAAGTGTACAGCAAGCACGTCCTCCGTCTTCTTGACACCAAATGGCCCATCAATCCTCCCCCATGCGCCTCCTGCAACAACAAAAGACGAACGGAGCTATCTGGGATGCATAGCTTGTTAGCACGGAACACAAATCCATCATTAAGGACGAATTTGTTCCATGTTGTAACAGCCCAAAGTTTGTGAACCCAAAAGTGTGAGTAAAATTTTCGCTTTTTCATTTCTTGTGCATCATGGCATCCAAATTAAATTGCTAAGCTTGCAACAATTAATTTGGCACAAATTAAAACGAACGACAAAAATGGCTTCAAATCATTTTAAATGTTTTGGGAAGGTTTGTGACAAATGAAACTTACTTGGAGCTCTTATATTGTCCAGGAAGTTCCAAAAGTTCCAAAGATAAATTTTGCAAACTATTTGGATTTGTAAAATTAAAGAAATGGAGAGAAACTCAAAATTGCCTGTGAGCAATTCCTAATTTATTTTCCTACCAAATGAGCTTCAAATAATCTGGAAAAATTAGGGGAGCTTCATCTCGATATGGGGAGGCTACCCAAATTTTCTCATAATTTTTCAGATAGTTTAGAGGCCTCAATTAAATCTCTAAAACCTACTGGAAATAAAAGAAAAGGAAGAAAAGGACCTAGTGGTGATTGGGAAAAGTTGGACAGGGGGGGTTCTGTAAAAGTGCCGTCCTCCTCCTCCTCCTGTCGCCACAGTGGCGCGGCGTGGCCGCCGAGCTCGCCCCTGGCCCGCGCCTCCGACCACGTCGAGTGGTTAAGAAGACCACGAGGGCCTCTCTCTGCTCACTCCACCTCTGCCTTATCCCCTCACTTTCCCCTCTCGCTCTCCTCTCGTTTCCCCACGAAGCCGAAGTCGAGCTTGCCGTCACCGACGCATCGCCACCGCTGCGGGCTTCCCCGAGACGAGCCGAGACCGCCACAAGCTCCGCCGTGCCGTGCTCTACCTCCACGCAGAAGGAATCGTGCCGGAATGCACGGAATCGTCGCCGCCGTCCATCGTCTTCATCACGGCCGGCGGTGATCCGCCGCGCCATCGCCGTCGTCTCCAACCTTCCCCGCCCCCACCGGTTGCTCGCACGCGACGAGGGTGAGCACGCCGTCGTGGTAGACCTTCTTTTTCATCCCCTTGCCGTAGTTCAGTAGCTTCGTCGTAGCTGCAGCCTGCCGCCCGCGACTCAGCCATGGTCATGACCTTGACGAGCACGCCCTCTGTGTCGTGCGGTCGCATCCTCTTCATCCCGGCACCAGCACGAATTCACCACCACTACCGCACCTGTTTGCACCCACCACACGCACGCTGGGGCGCCCAAATTCGTGGCCGACGCCGGCAGGAGTTCGTCGCCTTGCCACTGAAACCGTCGTCTGAAGGTAGTGTCGAGCTTCAGTTTTGTCAGCAGTACAAATCGGATTATCCGAAACTAGTACAACCAGATAATCCGGATACCTCCAGTACGAAATTGCTCTCTGTCCTTAGCAGTTTTCAGTCCATCTGGGTACATCGGATAATCCGAGTGAGACTAATTCGGATATTCCGAAATTTATCAGTACTCAAGTTTGCCTTCCCTCGGATATTCCGATTCGACCACAACCGGATATTCCGAAAATAATCAGGACGGCTGGAAAAATAATAAAAGGGTAGGAAATTTATGTAACCCTCTAAAATCAATAACTTTTGAGATGCGTGTCCAAAATTTGCAATTGAGGTATCAAAACGTTCAGTAAGACAAACCCTAACATTTCACATCATACTCATGCATGTTGGAACTAAATAATGTTTGAACAATTTTGAAAACTTGCTAAAGCTATAGAAGCTTTGAAAATTCATATCAAATTTAATTTTTATCGGAGAAATGCAAACAAGGTACCAAAATTCTTAGAAAATTAAGGCCTATCCAATGGTACCAGTGCCATGCTTCTTTGAAGCTTGGTTTGGTACTGTATATGGAAGGTTAAAAAAATGCCTCCTTGTTTAAATTGTGAAGGTTTGATCCCAAATTTGCTAAAAACAAATATGGTACCCCTTTTAAATTGTTAAGTGGACCCTAAGGGTAACCTAAATGCATTAATATGACATATCATCATTTTTGTATGCATTGCACAATTGCCATGTGTTGATTGTTATTTTTGCTTTCCGGTGTTGTTTGCTCTCCGGTAGATCGCGAGTTCGGAGTTGAGCACCATTACTCCGACGAGCAGTTTGACTACTCCGCTCAACAAGGCAAGCGTAATCCCTCCTCTGAGCATGTCTTATCCTATATTTCCGCAAATATTTTCTCCACTATAATATTGCATGCGGTTCCAAATGTCAATTTGCTTGGATTAGAGTATCCTATAGTTGCATTAAGTTTCCGATGCCATTACCTGTTTCCCTCCTAATATCCATAGGTTTGTATCGTTGGCCTGAGATACTTAACTATGCTATGTTGTTGCTTAGCCATGCTTAGTTAAATGTTTATTCGTCCGATGGATATTTCATGTTGGAAACAGATGTGGAAATGTTCGGATGATGGTGGAGAAATTGTGGAGACAGGTAATAAAATGCCTAAAGGTGGGGATGAGAGGCCACTTTGGTATGGTGGTGTTTTGTCTCACTCTCGCCGCCTAGGTGCGAGTTCTTTACCTCTTGAACCAAGAATGAGCGCGCTTCCTTTCGGTGGGGTATATGGAGCCCCCGTCGACCAACTAACTTGAGCGGGACTAGCCAGGGTCCTCTAGTTCGGGCTTCCATTTGCGCGTGCGTTGAGATGGTGGCCAAGACTGAGATGAGGATGGTGGTGTTTAGGAAAATGAGTGGCCACGGGACAGGGTGTTGGAGGCACTGAACCTGTCCCGTCCTCACTGATGATCCTGGGTTAGTCTTTAACAAGGTAAAGGTTGTAACCGCTCCCACTCAGCCGGCTTTCCCCGGAAGAGAGCTAATGATCAGGCAATGAGCCGGACGGTACCGAAGGTAAACATAGTGCACCCCTGCAGGGTTAAATCTTTTCGAAAAGCCGTGTCCACGGTTACGGACAACTTGGGAAAGGACGATAAGACCATAGAATAACTTGAACGGAATGATTAAAAACTGAGTACTAAAGGTACTACTCAAGAATGCAAGGTTAGCTTCCTCGAGGGTGATTCGGGGAGGTGCCTTTGTAGAACAGGTACAGTGATGATGATGGTTGATGATGAGAAAGGTGATCAAGAGAAAAGAGTTACTTCTTACCCCTTTTTAAAATACTCTGATTAGTCGATGCCATGGAGTTATGTTTTTATAAATAAAATCAGCTTTATGCAAAACAGCCATAAAACTTTGAAAGCCTCATCGAGCTAAAGCTCTATATATAATCTTGCGAGTTCGTCGAACTCAACGTCGTTTGTTTTATTTCAGAGGAGGACTTCACCAACCTCAAAGGTGGGTTCTTTGTGGACGTCGACGAGTAGTCTGGGGTTCCCAGGTGGCAGCTTGGGACATCCCGGAACAGCTGGCGCTTGAATGTTTATCTGTAGGCCTCTTAGGCCATAATTTGGATCTTGTTGTTTAGAACAACCTATTTCGCTTCCGCATGTTGTAATGTTGGGTCTGTGACCTCTGGTTGTAATTTGCTATCTTTCTCTATTATAAGAGTTGAACTATATGCTTTCATGTCGTAGAGTCTGTGATGTGCCAGTTGTTCCACAAGTCTTGATCTCTCTATTATGCATTGATAGCTGTGCCTGTGTTAAGGCATCAATCGGGGTGTTGCGTTGCCGATGATCAATTCCGAGCAACGCCTGCCAAAGGTTTTGGCCGGGGATTGGTAAACCCGTAACCTCCGGTTGTATCGCTTAGCCGGTGACACACAGCATCATTGTATAGCAGTCGGGTCGGGGCGCCACAAGTTGGTATCAGAGCAGTACTGCCTGTAGGAAACCCTTCTACTGGTCGACGTTGAGTCTAGTGTTTGTGAAAATATTTTTAACCTAAAAATGAGTTGTGAAAACCATCTTAGGATTCTTTTTACTCCTTATCTGGTTACCCTCTAATCTCGGAGCAATCTTACCTCGATTTGAGTTTAAAGTTCTACTCCTCGTGATCCTAAGTTTTTGAGGTAAAAGATGAGAAACGGGGTTGGGTTCTACCGTTAGTGTTGTGTGTCCGGTTGCTCCCGCTGCGTTGCAATCCGAAATCAACTCAGATGTTTCCACCGAGTCTGATCACTTAATTATTCTCTGGGTTCTAACCCAAGGACTTGAACCGAAGGTCCCGGATTGTACTTTGATTCTGGCGTGTTGAATTATGTGGGTTGTTACTCATGTGATCCTCATGCTAATTGTGAATCCCGGTACATGAAGCTGCCCTTTTACCCAAGTCCTTGTTTTTGGTAATGTTCAACCATTTACCACACCTCGGATGGCTATGTAACTTTAGCTCTCCCTTAGCCTTGCTTTAGGTTCTGTCTTGGAACCATCTGGGTTATGACCAGAATTCTCTTAGCGAGTCTCCCAACTATGTTCGTGACTCTGCTGCATCTCTCCTTTTTGGGCATGGTTATCACAATTGAGTAATAACCGGTGCATCTTCAACATCTTGGGATTCTCCTGAGCATGTTTCGTACTCTGATCCGCTTTCCAACCTTTGTCTGTCAGTTGACAGTAAAGTTTCATCGCGCGTTGGTATGTTCCGAAGCAAGTCCCTCTCTTGATCCGTCAAGACATTCCACTTCGTCTTGTTAGGAGAAACAAACTCCAGTACCTTGTCCATTTTTCGGACCCGGTCAAAGTAATGTAATCTGCAGAATAAGGGTCTTGTCTAGCTTTTGTTCTGCTCCACCTTAGAGTGTCTCACTCTTTGATATCAGGGTATCGTGCTAGGTATCATGATCCTCTTGATGAAGGGATGCTCTTACACTTTGTTACTCTCCACTCTCCGAGTGACTTGTTACTCAGGAATGATGAGACGTGAGCAATGATGTGACTATCGGATATCCCCAGCAGTTCTTACTACGCTGAAATCCAAGGACATTCCTTGTCCTTCTTATCATGATTGGTTAGCCGATCAATAAGTTGAGTTTAACTGTGCTACAAAGTATGTTTGTTCAGGTGCACTTCCTCGGTCAAAGAGCTAGGTTTGCGCCGAAGCTTCCAAGACCACATCGTCTTGCCTTGTAAGGCGTGATTCTCTCTCGAACTCAAGACATACCGGTGGATCGTGATATTCTGGAGGTCTTTCCAGAAGTATCGCCAGGTTGTCACCTGACCGTGATGTTGAGCGTATGAGTAAGATGGTTCTCTGAACAACTCCTTTCTCCAAGAAAATCGTGTTGGATGTCTTGAATTATTCGATTGAGCTTAAACAACTTGGAGAGTTAAAAGACAAAAGCTCTATCTGGTATAGTTCACTCTCAATGGGATGTCTAGTCTGTCCGTGAAGCTAGGTCGTATCTCCTTTGTGGATATGCTATCCTACAAATCTTTGATTTGAATTGGGCTATCGTCAAATCAAAATCAGGCTAACCTACTGAATGTGTTAGTCTGACCAGTACTTATGCCCGTTCATGCAATATATGAGTCTACCGTCTTGGAGTATCTGGATAAGTTTGTTGTTGAGCCCATCAACTACCTTCTTCTTCTCTCCATGTTTGAGGAGATTCATATGGGATATTGGGCGTTAGCATTGGAAAATTGTTAGAACAAACTTCGTGACGTCACAAGGTATGTGTTCTGAAGTTAGAAGTGACTCTCCCTGGTTCACGTGCAATTGCTGAAAGATGTCGCCGTGGATCCGAGTGAATTGTCTGGTTTCCTCGGAATCATTTCAACTCAATCATGCATATGCAGAAGATTCTCGGAATGGTATGTTGTTACCTCCATCCCTCGAGAATTTCATCTATGCATCCAAGCCACTGATTAAATTGTTCCAGAAAGAGAGGAAGTCTGAGAACTTCTTTTGTCTTCGTTGGTGTTTCCCTAGTAGAGACTTAATGGTGTATTGTCACGAGTAATTCAAGTAGGGCAGCTGTCTCCTGACAAGTTGCTAATATGGGAGTTTCGCAATGTCGTTCCTCCTTTGGAGTTTGACATTGTAGTCCAACTCTTGGGGTCCTTGCAATTGTAACCCGTTGGTATGCTTTGCAAAGATTCCCTTTTCATACATGTGGAGTCGGAAGTATCTCTACACCTGACCAGATCTAGATCTCAATCAGAAACGATAGTTGGTGATCCTCAAGAAGCTTGTTCCCGACATCTGGAAAATCAAGAAGTGTTCCCAATACTAACGTTTGCGGAGTTTCTGAAGTTCGCTATGTCCATCTTCCCGACCCTTCTCAAGTGATCCGAAATGCTCCTCCGTGAGGAAAGTTCTACTCAAGCTGTTTGGTAGAAGTTGCCTCTTCATCTGTTGGAATCTTGTTTAACTTTCGTCCTCAGAAATTCAAGGCCTTATGCAAAGTTCATATCCTGGATCTTTTTGAGAAACCGTTATCTACCAACTGGAAACTCCTATCAATCTCCCGTCAAACGATTGTGTCCCCTAACTGTTAATTCACGGGATGCTTGAAGTCTCATCCTAAGTTCTACTAGGAGGTACTTGATCGTGGTATATTCACCAAGATCCATCCTCCCGGTGAGGTTTTCTTCTTTCCTGATGGTATAATCGGATGATGATCTCGAAGTGAAGCTGATGAAGATCTTCAGGATGCGCTGAATCAATCTATACCGAGAAGATCATTGAGTACCGTTGTAACCCTTTTCCCTCTTTCCTACTCTAAGAATCTCGGGACGAGATTCCTGTAAGTGGGTTAGAATTGTAACAGCCCAAAGTTTGTGAACCCAAAAGTGTGAGTAAAATTTTTGCTTTTTCATTTCTTGTGCATCATGGCATCCAAATTAAATTGCTAAGCTTGCAACAATTAATTTGGCACAAATTAAAACGAACGACAAAAATGGCTTCAAATCATTTTAAATGTTTAGGGAAGGTTTGTGACAAATAAAACTTACTTGGAGCTCTTATATTGTCCAGGAAGTTCCAAAGATAATTTTTGCAAACTATTTGGATTTGTAAAATAAAATAAATGGAGAGAAACTCAAAATTGCCTGTGAGCAATTCCTAATTTATTTTCCTATCAAATGAGCTTCAAATAATCTGGAAAAATTAGGAGAGCTTCATCTCGATATGGGGAGGCTACCCAAATTTTCTCATAATTTTTCAGATAGTTTAGAGGCCTCAATTAAATCTCTAAAACCTACTGGAAATAAAAGAAAAGGAAGAAAAGGACCTAGTGGTGATTGGGAAAAGTTGGACGGGGGGGTTCTGTAAAAGTGCCGTCCTCCTCCTCCTGTCGCCACAGTGGCGCGGCGTGGCCGCCGAGCTTGCCCCTGACCCGCGCCTCCGACCACGTCGAGTGGTTAAGAAGACCACGAGGGCCTCTCTCTGCTCACTCCACCTCTGCCTTATCCCCTCACTTTCCCCTCTCGCTCTCCTCTCGTTTCCCCACGAAGCCGAAGCCGAGCTTGCCGTCACCGACGCATCGCCACCGCTGCGGGCTTCCCCGAGACGAGCCGAGACCGCCACAAGCTCCGCCGTGCCGTGCTCTACCTCCACGCAGAAGGAATCGTGCCAGAACGCACGGAATCGTCTCCGCCGTCCATCGTCTTCATCACGGCCGGCGGTGATCCGCCGCGCCATCGCCGTCGTCTCCAACCTTTCCCGCCCCCGCCGGTTGCTCGCACGCGACGAGGGTGAGCACGCCGTCATGGTAGACCTTCTTTTTCATCCCCTTGCCGTAGTTCAGTAGCTTCGTCGTAGCTGCAGCTCGCTGCCGCCCGCGACTCAGCCATGGTCGTGACCTTGACGAGCACGCCCTCTGTGTCGTGCGGTCGCATCCTCTTCATCCCAGCACGAGCACGAATTCACCACCACTACCGCACCTGTTTGCACCCACCACACGCACGCTGGGGCGCCCAAAATCGTGGCCGACGCCGGCAGGAGTTCGTCACCTTGCCACTGAAACCGTCGTCTGAAGGTAGTGTCGAGCTTCAGTTTCGTCAGTAGTACAAATCGGATTATCCGAAACTAGTACAACCGGATAATCTGGAGACCTCCAGTACGAAATTGCTCTCTGTCCTTAGCAGTTTTCAGTCCATCTGGGTACATCGGATAATCCGAGTGAGACTAATTCGGATATTCCGAAATTTATCAGTACTCAAGTTTGCCTTCCCTCGGATATTCCGATTCGACCACAACCGGATATTCCGAAAATAATCAGGACGGCTGGAAAAATAATAAAAGGGCAGGAAATTTATGTAACCCTCTAAAATCATTAACTTTTGAGATGCGTGTCCAAAATTTGCAATTGAGGTATCAAAACGTTCAGTAAGACAAACCCTAACATTTCACATCATACTCATGCATGTTGGAACTAAATAATGTTTGAACAATTTTGAAAACTTGCTAAAGCTATAGAAGCTTTGAAAATTCATATCAAATTCAATTTTTATCGGAGAAATGCAAACAAGGTACCAAAATTATTAGAAAATTAAGGCCTATCCAATGGTACCAGTGCCATGCTTCTTTGAAGCTTAGTTTGGTACTGTATATGGAAGGTTAAAAAAATGCCTCCTTGTTTAAATTGTGAAGGTTTGATCCCAAATTTGCTAAAAACAAATATGGTACCCCTTTTAAATTGTTAAGTGGACCCTAAGGGTAACCTAAATGCATTAATATGACATATCATCATTTTTGTATGCATTGCACAATTGCCATGTGTTGATTGTTATTTTTGTTTTCCGGTGATGTTTGCTCTCCGGTAGATCGTGAGTTCGGAGTTGAGCACCATTACTCCGACGAGCAGTTTGACTACTCCGCTCAACAAGGCAAGCGTAATCCGCCCTCTGAGCATGTCTTATCCTATATTTCCGCAAATATTTTCTCCACTATAATATTGCATGCGGTTCCAAATGTCAATTTGCTTGGATTAGAGTATCCTATTGTTGCATTAAGTTTCCGATGCCATTACCTGTTTCCCTCCTAATATCCATAGGTTTGTATTGTTGGCCTGAGATACTTAACTATGCTATGTTGTTGCTTAGCCATGCTTAGTTAAATGTTTATTCGTCCGATGGATATTTCATGTTGGAAACAGATGTGGAAATGTTCGGATGATGGTGGAGAAATTGTGGAGACAGGTAATAAAATGCTTAAAGGTGGGGATGAGAGGCCACTTTGGTATGGTGGTGTTTTGTCTCACTCTCGCCGCCTAGGTGTGAGTTCTTTACCTCTTGAACCAAGAATGAGCGCGCTTCCTTTCGGTGGGGTATATGGAGGCCCCGTCGACCAACTAACTTGAGCGGGACTAGCCAGGGTCCTCTAGTTCGGGCTTCCATTTGCGCGTGCGTTGAGATGGTGGCCAAGACTGAGATGAGGATGGTGGTGTTTAGGAAAATGAGTGGCCACGGGACAGGGTGTTGGAGGCACTGAACCTGTACCGTCCTCACTGATGATCCTGGGTTAGTCTTTAACAAGGTAAAGGTTGTAACCGCTCCCACTCAGCCGGCTTTCCCCGGAAGAGAGCTAATGATCAGGCAATGAGCCGGACGGTACCGAAGGTAAACACAGTGCACCCCTGCAGGGTTAAATCTTTTCGAAAAGCCGTGTCCACGGTTACGGACAACTTGGGAAAGGACGATAAGACCATAGAATAACTTGAACGGAATGATTAAAAACTGAGTGCTAAAGGTACTACTCAAGAATGCAAGGTTAGCTTCCTCGAGGGTGATTCGGGGAGGTGTCTTTGTAGAACAGGTACAGTGATGATGATGGTTGATGATGAGAAAGGTGATCAAGAGAAAAGAGTTACTTCTTACCCCCTTTTTAAAATACTCTGATTAGTCGATGCCATGGAGTTATGTTTTTATAAATAAAATCAGCTTTATGCGAAACAGCCATAAAACTTTGAAAGCCTCATCGAGCTAAAGCTCTATATATAATCTTGCGAGTTCGTCCAACTCAACGTCGTTTGTTTTGTTTCAGAGGAGGACTTCACCGACCTCAAAGGTGGGTTCTTTGTGGACGTCGACGAGTCGTCTGGGGTTCCCAGGTGGCAGCTTGGGACATCCCGGAATAGCTGGCGCTTGAATGTTTATCTGTAGGCCTCTTAGGCCATAATTTGGATCTTGTTGTTTAGAACAACCTATTTCGCTTCCGCATGTTGTAATGTTGGGTCTGTGACCTCTGGTTGTAATTTGCTATCTTTCTCTATTATAAGAGTTGAACTATATGCTTTCGTGCCGTAGAGTCTGGGATGTGCCAGTTGTTCCACAAGTCTTGATCTCTCTATTATGCATTGATAGCTGTGCCTGTGTTAAGGCATCAATCGGGGTGTTGCGTTGCCGATGATCAATTCCGAGCAACGCCTGCCAAAGGTTTTGGCCGGGGATTGGTAAACCCGTAACCTCCGGTTGTATCCCTTAACCGGTGACACACAGCATCACTGTATAGCAGTCAGGTCGGGGCGCCACACATGTTCTCCCTGCTTTACAATTCTGCAATACATCTTTAAATTCAGCATCATGCACATATTGTTCTTTTATAGTTTCCAATCCAAAAAAAATTGAAATCAAGCTGAGAAAGCATGTTATATCGACGTGACAAAGCATCAACAATAATATTGTCTTTACCCTTTTTGTGTTTAATGACATAAGGAAAAGTCTCAATGAACTCAACCCACTTTGCATGTCTACGATTCAGTTTAGCTTGACTACGAATATGCTTCAAAGATTCATGATCAGAATGTATAACAAATTCTCGGGGCCACAAGTAATGTTGCCAAGTCTCTATAGTCCGAACAAGAGCATATAATTCCTTATCATAAGTAAAATAATTCAGTCTAGCCCCACTCAGTTTTTCACTAAAATATGCAACAGGTTTACCATCTTGTAACAACACACCTCCCAACCCAATTCCACTAGCATCACACTCTAGCTCAAAAGTCTTATTAAAATCAGGATGTTGAAGTAATGGAGCATGTGTTAACTTATCTTTCAGTACCATAAAAGCATCCTGTTGTGCATCGCCCCAAACAAAGGGCACATCCTTCTTTGTAAGCTCATTTAGTGGCGCTGCAATAGAACTAAAATCCTTGACAAAGCGCTGATAAAATCCAGCAAGGTCAAGGAAGCTCCTCACTTGGGTGACCATGAGAGGAGTTGGCCAACTCGAAATTGCATCAATCTTTGTGGGATCCACTTCAATGCCCTGCACTGTAACAACATAACCAAGAAACGCGACTCGATCGGTGCAAAATGTGCACTTCTCAAGATTACCAAATAAACGTGCAGCACGCAAAGCATCAAAAACAGCACGCAAATGATTGACATGATCCTCTAAAGATTTGATGTATATCAAGATATCATCAAAGTAGACCACCACAAAACGTCCAATAAAAGCACGTAAAACTTCATTCATCAATCTTATGAAAGTACTCGGAGCATTAGTTAAACCAAAAGTCATTACTAACCACTCATAAAGACCAAATTAAGTTGTAAATGTTGTTTTCCATTCATCTCCTAATTGCATATGAATTTGGTGGTAACCACTACGCAAATCAACTTTAGAAAACATGGTAGAACCACTCAGCTCATCAAGCATATCATCCAAACATGGTATAGGGTGTCTATAATGAATTGTAATATTGTTTATAGCCCTACAATCAGTGCATATTCTAGATGATCCATCTTTCTTAGGTACCAATAAAATTGGGACAGCACATGGACTAAGAGACTCACGAATATAACCTTTATCAAGCAGTTCTTGAATTTGTCGTTCAATCTCTTTAGTCTCCTCAGGGTTGGTACGGTATGCCGCGCGGTTAGAAAGTGAAGCTCCAGGAATCAAATCAATTTGATGTTCTATTCCGCGAATGGGTGGCAGCCCCAGTGGCATCTCTTGGGGAAAAACGTCCTTAAACTCCTTTAAAACGTTAGCAACGACAGGGGCAAAGAACGAGGCATATCCTCAAATGAAAACAAAACTTCTTTGCAAACAATTGCATAACACACGGAAGTAGTAACATCCAACTCAGAAATATTAGATTTGGTAGCAAGTAAAGAGGGATGTTTCAAACGAATTTCATTCGGAAGCGAAGAACCAGATTTATTATTTTTCGAAGGTGGTATTACTTCATTAGCAACAATCTGATTCTCACTCATAATTTTCTGCTCAGTTTTTTCCCTACTAGCTCTAGCAAGATCATCTTTTAAAATTTGATCAGGAGTCATGGGGTTAAGACCAATTTTCTTTCCATTATGCATAAGAGTATAATGATTAGTTTTACCAATATGAATAGATTCTTATCAAATTGACATGGTCTACCAAGTAACAACGAACAAGCTTGCATGGGCACAACATCACAATCAACAAAATCAGAATAGGTGCCAATGGAAAAATGCACTCGCGCTGTACGAGTTACCTTGAGTCTACCTGTAGTGTCGAACCACTGAATGTGGTATGGATGGTGATGTGGCCGGGTGGATGATAACCCACAAGTATAGGGGATCGCGTGTAGCCTTTCGATAAGTAAGAGTGTCGAACCCAACGAGGAGATAAAGGTAGGATAAGTAATCTCTCAAGTTCTATCAACCAGTGATACAACTCTATGAACACTAAACGTTTGCATTATCTAGGAAATAAAACTACAGTAGCAATACGGGTATGAGAGGTAGTTTTGCAAGATAATAAATACAAGAAAGTAAATGTTAGTGCTGCAGCAATAAAATACACTAAGTAACCATATACTAACAGTACCATGAGTGTGGAAAAGTGGTGGTAGTTGTGGTGGCTTTGTCCAAGATTAATTAGTGAAGGTACTTGGTTCATTGTCCTCGATGCAATTTTCTATGTGGGAGAGGCTAAATATACATGCACTCCACTACTTGGGATTACAAGTACTATATGATTGGATTGGTAGCAAGCATCCCCAAGTACTAACAATGCATTAAGGTTTCCCCAACCATAGCCTTAAGTTCATGGTCCTCTTACTCCCATACGTGCAACTAATCGGTTCGCGTTCTCAGGTTTCTGTCACTCCGGCAGAACTTCCCCCGCTTCGTTTACAAATATTACCAACCCTAGGGTGTTTGATCCACGCGCGCACAAATATAATGGACACCAAAGGACAGTACCATATAGACATACAACTCTAATGAACCTCATGCATTCAATTAAGCAATCAAAAGATAAATAAACTACGGAAACATGATGTAAATCATAGGATAAATATTATAGCATCAAACACCATGTTTACATAGGACGGTACAGAGGTTTATGGGAGGATGAACCACTGAATACAAGGAGGAGATGGTGATGAAGATGGCGGTGGAGACGGCGGAGAGGGCAGCGAGGAGCGCAGGGCGGCGGCGGCGGCGCCGGCGGCGCGGGGAACTCCTTCCCCGCCGCCGGCATCATGGGGGAGCGCCGCCCCTTAGCCTCCCTCCTTCATGGCTTCTTGGGAGCCCTCCCCCATGGAGATGGGATCCATGGGGGAGGCAAAAACGTGGCTTTTGGTGGCTGAAATTCGTGGGTGGAGGAGTCCTCCACGAGTTAGGTTTCCTCCCTTTATATATCTTCTCGGATTTCCGTCACCCCCTTTTAGGTTTCCACCAAAACGGGCCTACAGGCCACATCCGAACTCTGATTGGGCTGATCTCGGGGTTAAAATCTTCGTATGGAAAATTGTGACAACTTTGTTTTCGGGGAGACTTCCGTTGGACGTCATCTTCGAGGGTCAAACTAACAATCTCCGTAAAAAGTTCTTAGACAGATTTCAGGAAAGTCCCAATTCGACCCCAACAAGGTTTCATCTTGTATTCTTGATAATTTCTACACATCAAATAGTAAAACAAGAACATTGTGCACTTTTGCAACTATTAGTAGGTTAGTCCAAATAAATAATAAACTTAATATAAAAACAGGTGCTAAAAGCATAAAAATGGCATGAAACAATCAAAAATTATAGATACGTTTTGGACGTATCAACATCCCCAAGCTTAATTCCTGCTCGTCCTCGAGTAGGTAAATGATAACAAAATAATTTTTGATTGTTAATGCTATGATTAGATCTTTAACAATTGCAAACTTAGCAATCATGTTACCTAATGAAAAGTATCAACGAACTAAGAGCTTATAACATGAAATTTATAAACATCAACAAGATTGTAATGACCATAATAAAGCATGATAGAGTGGTATCTCGCTTGCCCTTAATTGTGGAGCAAAACATAAATGCCAAGGCACCTCTGAAGTTCAAGTGAAGACTAGATATAGAGATATCAAAGATAAAAGCATCATGGTTATACCTCAATTATCATATTCGGGGACAACCACATTACACTAAGAACGACAGCTATCCTCTCGAAGAAGTGCTCAAAGAAAGGATGGTGACTCAACATAAAAAAAATAAAAGATTGGCCCTTCGCAGAGGGAAGCAGGGATTAACACGTGCTAGAGCTTTTTGTTTTAAAAACAGAGGTAAAAATGTTTTGAGAGGTGTTTGTTAACTGTCAACGAATGGTAGCGGGTGAGAACAGTATTCTACCTGTCAAACGGACTTTTAAGAGCGGCTCCCATGAAGGACGTTATTTCTACCAGCAAGGTAGATCATCCCCCCTTTCTCTTTGGTTTACACATCCGGATGGCACCCGCCGGGTTCGGGTGCGGGTATGGCACCCCCATACCCGCACCCGCACCTCTACCCGCCCCCTGTTACCCGTACCCATACCCGCCATCGGGTATAAAATTTGCCCATACCCAACATCCGCCGGGTACCCGACACCCGCCGGGTACCCGACAATATCATCTTTCTTCCCTGATAGTTACGACATCTGGAATCTGATGTCTGTAAAATAGTGGAGGGACAGAGGTACTGCAAGAAATCTGATGATAACGCCTGAGGCGAGAGAGAGCCTCAACGAGGGCATCCCGGAGAGCTCGGAGACGCCAGATGGAAGCGCACGGACGGCGCAAGACGCATCCACGGCGGGGCCAGAGAGGCGACGCGGCGGGGGGCGGCTCGACGGAGCCGGAGGCACAGGGCGGCGCGGAGGAGGTCTGGGGCGGCGACCGCTGGGCTCGGGGACGCAGGAGGCTTGGGATCTTGCGACCGCCGGCGAGGAACGAGCGCGCGGTGGCGCAAGGTGCTGGGCGGCAGCAGCGGCGCTGGAGGTGAGGAAGGAGCAGAGGGATCGAGTGATTTTCAGATCGAGGCAGGGGCGGCGCGTGCGATGAGAGATGGGATGGAGACTGTGTGGTGCGTGCGTGCCTTGTGTGTGGATGTGTGCTGTGTGGTGCGTGCGTCAGTGCGTGGTGTGGGCCTGTGTGGTGCGTGCGTGCGTGGAGCAAGACTCGTGAGAGGTGGGTGTGGGATAAGGTGTGACTCCTATTTTCCTCTTTTCACACACTGATGCGGGTATGCGGGTAAACGGGTATGGGTTTGGCACCCCCATACCCGCACCCGCTATACCCGATGGGTATTGAATTTCCCTGCTAACTATACCCATGGGTATTTTTTTCTACCATACCCTCCCCATTTAAGCCGGGTACCCGTCGGGTTTGCGGGTATCGGGTACCCATTGCCATCCGGATTTACACACATGCAGGTATTTCACTGTTTGTCATTGCTTACTGATGAATCAGGTCAAAAGTGTGAAGAGAATTAATGGTTAAAGTTATAATTAATTGGGGCTGGGCACCCCGTTGCCAGCTCTTTTTGCAAGTTATTGGATAAGCGGATGTATATGCCACTAGTCCAGGTGTAAAAGTCAATTTGACAAATAGAATAAAGAATAACCACACTAATTCCTCATGAGCTAGTAAACATTGACACAAAAAGAGAAATATTTTGAAGGTTTTAAAGGTAGCACATGCAAATTTACTTGGAATGGCTTGAAATACCATGCATATGAATTTGTTTGGTGGACTCTTTGGGATAACTTGGTTTTAAGGATTTGGATGCACGAGCATCATTCCCGCTCAGTACAAGTGAAGGCTAGCAATAGACTGGGAAGCGACAACCACGAGAGTGATAACGGTCATAATCATGCTTGCGACAAAATAAAATTAACGGAGGCATAAAAATGATACTAAAACTCTGAGGCAAAACAGATCATCAAGTCTTAATTGACTTTTATTTTTCAGTCATAACATGTGTGAGCATGTGCCAAGTCGATTCAAGTGAATTATTCAGAGGAGGATACCACAATACCATACCATCTTATGAACAGGACAATGCATGTTGATATCAAAATAACATAATATGCACTATTAGCTAGTTGAGACTAACCATAAGAAAACATAAACTACTAAACAGTATTATTCACACATCATTTTTAAGTTTCAACAAGTAATCCATTAACCAAGTAAACATTGAAAACAGAGGATAAATAAAATATGTGACGATCCACTTATTAATGTAACTGGTGTTTGATGCTAAGATAAATAGATAATAAAATACAGCCGCTTCAAGTTTAGTTAAGTTCCTATGTTGCTCAAAAAACAAAGTTTAAAGGTTTGCAAACCGTGGGGTTATTGATGAAGAGGGATGCGGGGACATCCCCAAGCTTATGACTTTGGTAATTCTTCAATATTCCATAGTTTGGTGTTCCTTCATTCTCTGTGAAAAAACTTCAACACAAAAACTTTCCCATTCTTTTCTGCGGTTAGACATTAGTGCAATAAATAATATTTCCCAAGTGCTGCTATTAAACCAAATAAAATTTTGTTTTTAGGTTACAGAAAGGTTGCTTAAATGGCCAACTTATAAATGAAAGGTAAGAACCGTTGAAAATCAAATGAAAACGAAAAGAGGCCACTCTTGCAACAAAAGTCAGAATCTGTCCAGAAAAACAGCTGCTGGAAAACGCAATTTTTAGGTGCACTTAAACATGCCCGAAATTTTAGCCAATTTTTTTACATGCAGAGGATTAGGTGCTACAACATCAGTAATTTTCTCGTGATTTTTAGAGTTTCCAGTAAAACATGAAAAATCGCGCAAAGAGCAGTTGATACCGAAAACAGAAAATCACTTTTTACAATTGTATCAACTAAGCTAAATGGGTAAAACTTGGTACTTTATTTTTTTGATAAACTAAAAGACCAGAGGCTAAACAAGACCTAAACATGCTAGATACAGCAAGAAAAACTCTAAAAAGAAACCAAAAGTAACAACCAAATAAAGAACCTAACAAAGAAGCAAAACAAAAGAAAATATTTTTGTTGTTTTGAATTTATATGTGAAAGCAAAGAAACCAAATGAAACCAAATAAAGAGCCTAATAAAACTAAAGAAGGTGAAACCAAGACATATAAATGCAATTATAATACAAGTTAAGACAATACATATCATGTGGACGGGTAATATAGAGTATGAACGAGACAACCTCATGTTAGTTGATGAATAGGGGGATGACTCGGGCATCCCCAAGATTAGATGATTGTATCTTCTTGAATATGTTCTTGGGATGCACCTACACATCCCCAAGCTTGAACTCTTGCGTCTTCTTGTTCATCTTATATCACCATATTGATTAGATCTTATAGGCTACATCCACATAAAACTTCACAAAACTCATTAGTAGGGTTAGTACTCATTAAATAAAATCCACTCATGTTCAAGCATTGACAAGTTTTATAATCTTTTCTCAACATTAGCCACTGTATATACTAAGGTGTTCATGATTTCCGTTGTCCGTCGAAAAACTAATGAAACTAACAACACCAAGTACAATATTGAATAAACAAAGAAATCTGTCAAAACTGAACAGTCCGTAAAGATGGCATTCAACGAGATAGTTAAGTAGCTCAAATCGAAAAACTTTTAACTAATGAAAGGCAGATCATAATCTCAGGTTTACGCACAAAAAATTTGAAGTCAAAATATTATTCTGAGATTTATCACGATATTTTACAGTGAAGCACAGGAATCTGTCTAAATTGAACAGTCGGTGAAGATCGAATTTTTCGAGACAGCTACGTAACTCAAATCACAAAAAGTTAGTCTAATGAAAGAAAGATAATAAGCATTACTTTGCACTCAAGAAATTTCAGATCAAGATCACGTTCTGGTGATGTTAAACATTTTATACGGTGGAGCACAGAAAATCTGTTTCTGGACAGCAAAGTAAAATTATCAACTTTCAATTAACTAGAGACTATAATTAGCATTTTATTTTTATGTACAGAGGTATTGATGACCCACAAGTATAGGGGGTGTATCGTAGTACTTTCGATAAATAAGAGTGTCGAACCCAACGAGGAGCAGAAGGTGCTGACAAGGAGTTTCGGTAAAGGTTTCACTGTAAATGCTAGCAGACAAGTTTTTAGGGGTTTTTGATATAGCAGGTAAATAAAATGCGAGTAAGTAAAAGACAGTAATAATAATTGCAGCAAGTGGCCCAATCCTTTTTAGAGCAAAGGACAAGCCGGTTGGTTTACTTATGATGACAAAATGTTCTTGAGGACACACGGGATTCTAGTCAAGTGCTTTCGCTTCACATAGTTGATTAATCTTTATTGTTTTGATAAGTGTTGTGTGGGTGAACCTATGCTAATGCACCGCCCTTACTTGGACTAATACATACTTGTGATTATACCTCTTGCAAGCATCCGCAGTTACAAGAAAGTAATTAAGATAAATCTAACCACAGCCTTAAACTCTGAGATCCTACGCTCCCTTGTGCACCGGTATACTAACGGGGGTTTAGGTTTCTGTCACTCCGGCAACCCCACAATTAGCAACCAAATACACAATGCACTCCTCTAGGCCCATAAAGGTGAAGTGTCATGTAGTCGACGTTCACACGACACCACTAGAAGAATAACACCACAACTTAAATATCAAACCATTAAATATTACTCAACATAATTCCACTACTAACAGCGTGACTTCTCCCATGTCCTCAAGAACTAATCGAACTACTCACGAGACATCATATGGATCATGATCAGAGGTGATATAATGATGGATAACGATCTGAACATATACTTTAATTCACCGATAAAACTCAATAGCATCAACCACAAGGAGTAATTAACACCGGGAGAGTTTCCCCTATGAACTAAACAAAGTATAGCCCTAGATGTTACAGCGGAACGAGATGGTGCAGCGGTGATGGTGGTGATGGCGGTGGAGATGATGATGATGATCCCGATGAAGTCCAGCGCGATGACGATGAGGATGGCGATGATCTCCCCCTCCGGGAAGGAATTTCCCCGGCAGATTTCTCCCTGCCGGAGAGCTTTTCTCTCTCTGTGTTTTCCGCCTCGTGGAGGCGGCGGAATATTTTCTCACGGACTCCCCGTGTCTTAGGGTTTCTGGGGGATGAAGTACGCGAAGGGGGAGCGCCTGAGGTGGGCCAGGGGCACCACACCTGGCCAGGGCGCGGCCAAGGTGGGCCCCGCCCAGGGGTGGTGTGGGCCCCTCCTGGCCCATCTCAGCCTCCCCTTTTGGCTTAGTCCATCTTCTGATAAAATAGGAACATCTGTCTTCTCGGAAATATTTTTAGTGCTCCAGAAATATAGTGCCTTGACGTTGCTTTTTCCAGCTGAAATCTGACTCCGGCAGTTAATTATCCAATGATCATCAAACATGCAAAATAAGACAAAATAACATAAGTAACTCCTCTTAATATGAAATATATCATTGAATAACAGTAAATTATGCTATAAAATAGTGATGCAAAATGGACGTATCAACCCCCCAAGCTTAGACCTCGCTTGTCCCCAAGCGAAAGCTGAGCTCAGTAAACTAGAACAAAAGTTTATGGAGTGAAGCGTCGATAATAAAGAATACGGACAAGAAGCATCAGTAATTACTAAACAACACACTCATTTTAAACAGCAACTACTCTTCATATAACCTAACTTGAACATGAGTAGTGAAACAACCACAATAAAAATACACGAAGGAAATTATAGATTAGTAATGGCACACTTCATTCTTGGTCATAGAACAATAAGCAATCAATACTTATCTTTCGAAAGGAGTCTTTATATTAGAGCTTATATTGCAGAATTTCCACACTCAATTATCACACCTTCTTTACAGTCATTGATAACTTGCAAAGCTATATTCTTAGAGGCAAAAGTATTTGTGCTAAGACAAGAAAGGATAAAGACATGATTGACAATATTAATGATATATATGGTTGAATCACAACAACTCAAATGCTTGCTCAAGGAAGAAGGAAATAGGTGTACTGACTCAACATGAAAAGTAAAAGAAAGGCCCTTCGCAGAGGGAAGCAGGGATTAAGTCATGTGCTAGAGCTTTTAAGTTTTTGAAATCATATAGAGAGCAAAAATTAAGTTTTAAGGGGTGTTTGTTAATTGTCAACGAATGGTAGCGGGTGAAAACAGTATTCTCCCTGTCAAACAGACTTTTAAGAGCGGCTCCCATGAAGGACGTTATTTCTACCAGCAAGGCAGATCATCCCTCTTTCTCTTTGGTTTACACACGCAGATATTTCACTGTTTGTCATGCTTACTGATAATCAGGGCAAAAGTGTGAAGAGAATTAAGCGTTAAAGTTGTAATTAATTGGGACTGGGCATCCCGTTGCCAGCTCTTTTTGCAAGTTATTGGATAAGCGGATGTATATGCCACTAGTCCAGGTGTAAAGTCTGTTTGACAAGTAGAATAAAGGATAACCACACTACTTCCTCATGAGCTAGTAAACATTGACACAAAAGGGAATAATAACATTTTGAATAATTTAAAGGTAGCACATGAAAAATTTACTTGGAGTGGCAAAGAAATACCACATATAGGAAGTTATGGTGGACACAAATGGCATGGGTTTGGTTCAAGGATTTGGATGCACGAGAAGCATTCCCTCTCAGTACGGTGGTTAAGGCTAGCAAGGTCATGTAGCAAGCATAAAAGTTGGGGGATACACACAAATATATATGTAATAGAAGCAACCATGCTATCTTCCCTGTAAGCACAAATGTTTTAACTCAAAGAATACTAATCTTATTGGCTAGCAAGAAAGAAAGATAAAGGGATAATATTTTTGCATGTAATTCCCTCCTTCTACTTAAGTTTTCATGGTATTGCTACTAATGACCAATACTAAGTTTGCCACAACTAATATAATTTACTTAATGTACCCAAAAGTGGCGTCAATACTAATGGCAAGATCAGCACATAAAGAAGATTGCAGGCTAAAATAAAATGTACCGAAAGTAAAGGTGGAACTTCTCATTAATATTCTGAACAAAGACACACTCAAACCAACGGATACATGGATAACTAAAGGATTGACACTCCACATCGCAAACCATCTTATAAGATAACTTCTCTACTCATGATATGACCACGAAATTATAAAAACGAAAGGATAAAGATGATACTGGGCACTCCCCCAAGCTTGGAACAAGCCAAGGGAGTGCCATTACCCCTTGACGATTTAGGCTTGATCTCTTGGTGGTGAAGAAGACTCCTCGTCATCAAATTTCCAAGGCAGAGGCTCCCCATCAACGAAAGAGGATTTGGTTTCCAAGAACCTGAAACTAGCAGCTGAGCTTATGCGTTTGAACCTAGCTTCATACTCACAGTTTTGGTTTTGAAGATCGTAAATTTGCCCTTGTAACTTGGATGTAGTTTTACTAAGTGCGAAGATGTTATCCCACAGCTTATCAGTCTCCTTCTTGTGTTCATCAATAAGCTCATTAATGATCTTGTGGTTGATCTCCACTCCGCGCTCTATCATCTTCTGGTACCGGAAAACTTCATGCTCTACTTCTTCTAGCCTAGCCTTCATGTCCCCTTCAACCTTGGGTCCCTTGACATCTTCTCGAACAAGGACTCCATCCACAAGCCGCATCTCTTGAGGGTGCTGCTTTAGCTCATTGATGTATGGGTTGACGACGTTCTTGAAGAAGGTATCCTTCGGAGCCCCGGATGAAGACATCTTCTAATCCTGGAGCTAAACCTGGCAGAAACAGCTCGAAAACAAAACTCGACGAAAACACGTATACGGACCTCGGGAGATCCGGGTGATTATATAGCAAAAAGTTTTACGACAAAAGGAAGGTACAGGACGAAACGGGGTCGGAGACGGGCTCCGAGGTGCCCACACGCACCCACGGCGCGGCCAGGGTGGGGCCCGCGCCCAGGGGTGGTGTGGTGCCCTCGGGCACCGTTTCCTACCCTTTTCCGACTCATAATTTTCCATATTATGTAAAAACAATAAATATTTAGGTTGAAAAGTAAATCGCGAACTTTTTCTTACCGAAACTGTTACCTATTCCAAATCAGCTTTTGCAGTTGTCTGAATTTGACTTTTTATAAAATCCTCTGGAGTTACCACTTTGATAAGATCAACATCTTCATTATAAGAATCTCCAGAAATGTAATGCTTGAGTCTTTGACCATTAACCACTTGTGGTCTGTCCCCATCTAGTGAATTGATTTTAATCGCACCTGAGCGATAGACCTCCTCAATGATATAAGGTCCTTCCCATTTTGAAAGTAATTTTCCTGCAAAAAATCTGAGACGAGACCTATACAATAAAACTTTTTCACCTACGTTAAATTCTCTCTTAAGAATTCTTCTATCATGCCATTGCTTAACTTTCTCTTTAAAGAGCCTAGCATTTTCATAAGCTGCATTTCTCCATTCATCTAAAGAATTCAAATTAAGCAATCTCTTTTTACCGGCAAGTTTAAAGTCTCTATTAAGTTCTTTCACCGCCCAATAGGCTTTATGTTCTAATTCTAAAGGCAAATGACAAGCTTTTCCATAAACCATTTTGTAAGGAGACATTCCCATAGGATTTTTATAAGCAGTTCTATAAGCCCACAAAGCATCGTTAAGCTTTTTAGACCAATTTTTTCTAGATTTATTAACAGTCTTTTGCAAAATAGACTTAATCTCTCTATTTGACAATTCTACTTGACCACTTGTTTGGGATGATATGGTGAAGCAATTCTATGATTAACATCATACTTAGCTAAGTTTTTCTAAAAGCACCATGAATAAAATGAGAACCCCATCAGTCATGAGATATCTAGGCACACCAAACCTAGGGAAGATAATATCTTTAAGCATTTTTAATGATGTCTCACCATCAGCACTAGAAGTTGGTATAGCTTCTACCCATTTAGTAACATAATCAACAGCAACAAGTATGTGAGTATAACCATTTGAGGAAGGAAAAGGACCCATAAAGTCAAATCCCCAACAGTCGAAAGGTTCAATAACAAGAGAATAATTCATAGGCATTTCATTACGTCTACTAATGTTACCTACTCTTTGACATTCATCACATGATAAAACAAATTTTCTAGCATCTCTAAAAAGGGTAGGCCAATAAAAACCTGATTGTAGAACCTTTTGCGCAGTTCTATCTCCAGCGTGATGTCCTCCATAAGCACTTCCATGGCATTTGCTCAATATTTCTTTCTGTTCATACTCAGGAACACATCTTCGCATAATGCCATCTACTCCTTCTTTATACAAATGTGGGTCATCCCAAAAATAATGCCTCAAATCATAAAAGAACTTTCTTCTTTGCTGAGCTGTAAAGGTCGGAGGCAAATACTTGGCAACAATAAAATTAGCATAATCAGCATACCAAGGACTTTCGCGTGAGCTTACCTTTATCGCAGCCAATTGTTCATTTGGAAAACTATCATTAACAGGTATAGGATCATCTGAAATGTTTTCTAATCTAGACAAATTATCAGCAACAGGATTTTCAGCACCTTTCCTATCTACGATATGTAAATCAAATTCTTGCAGTAAAGTACCCATCTTATGAGCCTAGGCTTAGCATCTTTCTTTTCCATAAGGTATCTAATAGCAGCATGATCAGTGTGAATAGTAACTTTTGAATCAACAATATAAGGTCTAAATTTATCACAAGCAAAAACAACTGCTAAAAATTCCTTTTCAGTAGTAGCATAATTCTTTTGAGCGGCATCAAGTGTTTTACTAGCATAATGAATAACATTTAACTTCTTGTCTACCCGCTGTCCAAGAACAGCTCCTACAGCAAAATCACTAGCATCACACATTATTTCAAAAGGTAAAGTCCAATCAGGAGGTTGAACAACAGGAGCTGTGATTAAAGCTTTTTTAGAGTTTCAAAAGCTTCCTTGCAATCATCATCAAAAACAAAAGGTACATCTTTTTGAAGAAGATTAGTGAGGGGTTTTGAAATTTTAGAGAAATCTTTAATAAACCTCCTATAAAAACCGGCATGACCGAGAATACTACGGATACCTTTCACATCCCTTGGACAGGGCATTTTCTCGATTGCTTCAACTTAGCTCTGTCCACTTCAATACCTCTTTCAGAAATTTTGTGCCCTAGGACAATTCCTTCATTAACCATGAAATGACATTTCTCCCAATTAAGAACAAGATTTGTCTCCTCACATCTCTGCAAAACTTTATCAAGATTGTGCAAGCAATTATCAAAGGAAGTTCCGTAGACGGAAAAATCGTCCATGAATACTTCCACAATTTCTTCACAAAAACCATGAAAAATAGCAGACATGCATCTTTGGAACGTAGCAGGAGCATTACACAAACCAAAAGGCATACGTCTATAAGCATAAGTTCCATAAGGACAAGTAAAAGTTGTTTTCTCTTGATCTTGTGCTTTAACAGCAATTTGTGAGAATCCAGAATAACCATCAAGGAAACAAAAATGGGTTTTCTTAGACAACCTTTCTAACATTTGATCAATAAAAGGCAAAGGATAATGATCTTTCTTAGTTACTTTATTGACCTTTCTAAAATCAATGCACATCCTATATCCCACTACTACTCTTTGAGGAATAAGTTCATCATTTTCATTTGGTACAACAGTAACTCCTCCTTTCTTAGGGACACAATGCACAGGACTTACCCATCTACTATCAGCAATAGGATAAATTATACCAGCATCAAGAAGTTTTAATACCTCATTTCTTACCACTTCTTTCATCTTAGGGATCAAGCGACGCTGATGCTCAACAACAGGTTTTGCATCGGGTTCAATGTTGATGGCATGTTGACATATAGTAGGAGAAATCCCCTTTAAATCATCCAAAGTGTATCCCATAGCTCCTCGATGTTTCTTTAGTACTTCTAATAACCTTGCTTCTTCATTACCTGAAAGTTTAGAACTAATAATAGCAGGATATACTTTCCTTTCATCAAGATAAACATACTTAAGATTATCAGGTAACGGTTTTAAATCGAAGACAGGATCTTCCTTAGGAGGCGCTGAGGTACCCAAATCTTCCACAGGCAAATTATGCTTAAGTATTGGTGGTTGACGAAGAAAGGCATTGTCAATCTCATTCCTCTCCTCCATAAATACTTCACTTTCGTGTTCCTCCATGAATTGCTGCAAGGCATTGTTAGGAGCAACAGCAATAGAAGCAAGTTGTTCAACTTGAAAATTCTCATTAGGTAATTCAGTTTCATAAAGTTGTTTACCAAACTTAGAGAAATTAAACTCATAAGATTCTCCATTAAATTTAGTGTAAATTTTCTCTTTCTTACAATCTATAATGGCACCACATGTATTCAAGAAAGGCCTACCAAAAATAATGGGACACGCTTTACTAGCAACAGAACCAAGTACTAGAAAATCAGCAGGGTATTTAGTCTTACCACATAAAACTTCAACATCTCTCACAATACCAATTGGGAGATAGTTTCTCTATTAGCAAGCTGAATAACCACATCAATCTCCTCAAGTTCGCAAGGACCAATTTCATGCATAATTTCTTTATAAAGATCAAAAGGAATAGCGCTAGAACTTGCACCAATATCACATAAACCATAATAGCAATGTTCTCCTATTTTGACTGAAAGCACAGGAACACTTGTTTTCCTAGCTCTACTGGGATGTGAAACAATATTAGAGGCATCTTCACAAAAGATAATATGTCCTCCTTCTACATTTTCAGTTACCAAATCCTTTACTATTGCTATTGTGGGTTCTACCGCTATTTGTTCAGCAGGTTCTAAAGCTTTCTTTGCACTTTTATTAACCACACTAGCTATGATAGAATGTTCCCTAATTTTAACAGGAAAAGGTGGTTTCTCAATATAAGGTTCTGGCAAGATACGATCAACTGTATGAACTTCAATGTTTTTAATATTGGCAGAATTAGTATTATCTTTGTAAGGCAAATGATACTTATTGCAACTTTCTTTAGGAACATCAAGATAAGAGGCAAAAGCCTTGTAACAGTTTGCAATAACTTGAGAATCAAGACCATACATATCATAGAGATTACGAAAATTATCAGTATTCATAAAAGTTTTAATGCATTCGTAATCATGCTTTATACCTGATTCTCTACCTTTGTCGTTCTCCCATCCTTCAGTATTTTCCTCAATCCGATCAAGAAGGTCCCATTTAACTTCCTCTTTATTACGCGTAAATGATCCAGCACAAGAGGTATCCAATAGAGTTTTATCTTGAAGAGAAAGCCTTGCATAGAAGTTATCAATAACAACATTACCAGGAAGCTCATGAATGGGGCATTTGAGCATTAATGATTTCAATCTCCCCCACGCTTGGGCAATACTTTCTCCATCATGAGGCCAAAAATTATATATATGATTCCGATCTTGATGAATTTCACTAGGAGGATAAAATTTAGAATAAAAGAGAGGCACAATCTCCTCCCAGCCAATAGAACGCCCATTTTCAGCATCCTATACCATTTTGCAGCTTTACCAGTCAACGATATAGAAAACAATTTCTTCTTGACCTCTTCCATTGAAATACCTGCACACTTGAACAACTCGCATAATTCATGAATAAATAGCAAATGATCCCCAGGAGGGACAGTTCCATCTCCTGCATAGCGGTTATTCGTAACTCGTTCAACAATTTTCATAGGTATTTTAAATGGAATTACTTGATCAGGTGGTTCCTCTTCTACTACCTTAGCAGTGGTAGTAGTATTTCCAAACAGGGATTCAAATGGAGATCTCTCCATGATAAAATAAAGTAGCAAGCAGAAATAAAAATAGCACCTACAGTAAAAGTTTCCCTTACCAATTCCACTTACCAATAGCGCTTCACTCCCCGGCAACGGCGCCAGAAAATAGTCTTGATGACCCACAAGTATAGGGGGTGTATCGTAGTACTTTCGATAAATAAGAGTGTCGAACCCAACGAGGAGCAGAAGGTGCTGACAAGGAGTTTCGGTAAAGGTTTCACTGTAAATGCTAGCAGACAAGTTTTTAGGGGTTTTTGATATAGCAGGTAAATAAAATGCGAGTAAGTAAAAGACAGTAATAATAATTGCAGCAAGTGGCCCAATCCTTTTTAGAGCAAAGGACAAGCCGGTTGGTTTACTTATGATGACAAAATGTTCTTGAGGACACACGGGATTCTAGTCAAGTGCTTTCGCTTCACATAGTTGATTAATCTTTATTGTTTTGATAAGTGTTGTGTGGGTGAACCTATGCTAATGCACCGCCCTTACTTGGACTAATACATACTTGTGATTATACCTCTTGCAAGCATCCGCAGTTACAAGAAAGTAATTAAGATAAATCTAACCACAGCCTTAAACTCTGAGATCCTACGCTCCCTTGTGCACCGGTATACTAACGGGGGTTTAGGTTTCTGTCACTCCGGCAACCCCACAATTAGCAACCAAATACACAATGCACTCCTCTAGGCCCATAAAGGTGAAGTGTCATGTAGTCGACGTTCACACGACACCACTAGAAGAATAACACCACAACTTAAATATCAAACCATTAAATATTACTCAACATAATTCCACTACTAACAGCGTGACTTCTCCCATGTCCTCAAGAACTAATCGAACTACTCACGAGACATCATATGGATCATGATCAGAGGTGATATAATGATGGATAACGATCTGAACATATACTTTAATTCACCGATAAAACTCAATAGCATCAACCACAAGGAGTAATTAACACCGGGAGAGTTTCCCCTATGAACTAAACAAAGTATAGCCCTAGATGTTACAGCGGAACGAGATGGTGCAGCGGTGATGGTGGTGATGGCGGTGGAGATGATGATGATGATCCCGATGAAGTCCAGCGCGATGACGATGAGGATGGCGATGATCTCCCCCTCCGGGAAGGAATTTCCCCGGCAGATTTCTCCCTGCCGGAGAGCTTTTCTCTCTCTGTGTTTCCGCCTCGTGGAGGCGGCGGAATATTTTCTCTCGGACTCCCCGTGTCTTAGGGTTTCTGGGGGATGAAGTACGCGAAGGGGGAGCGCCTGAGGTGGGCCAGGGGCACCACACCTGGCCAGGGCGCGGCCAAGGTGGGCCCGCGCCCAGGGGTGGTGTGGGCCCCTCCTGGCCCATCTCAGCCTCCCCTTTTGGCTTAGTCCATCTTCTGATAAAATAGGAACATCTGTCTTCTCGGAAATATTTTTAGTGCTCCAGAAATATAGTGCCTTGACGTTGCTTTTTCCAGCTGAAATCTGACTCCGGCAGTTAATTATCCAATGATCATCAAACATGCAAAATAAGACAAAATAACATAAGTAACTCCTCTTAATATGAAATATATCATTGAATAACAGTAAATTATGCTATAAAATAGTGATGCGAAATGGACGTATCAGGTATATACACAATATTTACAATATTTACATGTTTTTAATGAAAAGCTTCCATGGAAAGATTTGTTTTGGTTTCATAGGCATGAACACAAGTGTTCAAGGTCGACCCCCATTTAACCATTACTTATCTTTCCAATCACTTTTCTTTTTGTAAACGTTTTTAGATAACAACTACACCTAATTTTTTTTGTAATTCGCATTCCCTATCCATAGTAAGATAAAGAACAACTTAATACTGAAAATAAAAACTACTTAGAGATAAAGCAAACAAGTGCACACAAGAACATTAACCTACGCTATGGCTCCCCGGCAACGGCGCCAGAAAAGGTCTTGATAACCCACAAGTATAGGGGATCGCGTGTAGCCTTTTCGATAATTAAGAGTGTCGAACCCAACGAGGAGCTAAAGGTAGGATAAATAATCTCTCAAGTTCTATCAACCACTGATACAACTCTACGCACACTAAACGTTTGCATTATCTAGGAAATAAAACTACAGTTGCAATATGGGTATGAGAGTTAGTTTTGCAAGATAATAAATACAAGAAAGTAAATGTTAGTGCTGCAGCAATAAAATACACTAAGTAACCATATACTAACAGTACCATGAGTGTGGAAAAGTGGTGGTAATTGTGGTGGATTTGTCTAAAATTAATTAGTGAAGGTACTTGGTTCATTGTCCTCGATGCAGTTTTCTATGTGGGAGAGACTAAATATACATACAATCCACTACTTGGGATTACAAGTACTATATGATTGGATTGTTAGCAAGCATTCGCAAATACTAACAATGCATTAAGGTTTCCCCAACCATAGCCTTAAGTTCATGGTCCTCTTACTCCCATACGTGCAACTAATCGGTTCGCGTTCTCAGGTTTCTGTCACTCCGGCAAAACTTCCCCCGCTTCGTTTACAAATATTACCAACCCTAGGGTGTTTGATCCATGCGCGCACAAATATAAAGGACACCAAAGGACAGTACCATATAGACATACAACTCTAATGAACCTCACGCATTCAATTAAGCAATCAAAAGACAAATGAACTACGGAAACATGATGTAAATCATAGGATAAATATTATAGCATCAAACACCATGTTTACATAGGACGGTACAGAGGTTTATGGGAGGATGAACCACTGAATACAAGGAGGAGATGGTGATGGAGATGGCGGTGAAGACGGCGGAGAGGGCAGCGAGGAGCGTAGGGCGGCGGCGGCGCGGGGAACTCCTTCCCCGCCGCCGGCATCATGGGGGAGCGCCGCCCCTTAGCCTCCCTCCTTCATGGATTCTTGGGAGCCCTCCCCCATGGAGATGGGATCCATGGGGGAGGCAAAAACGTGGCTTTTGGTGGCTGAAATTCGTGGGTGGAGGAGTCCTCCACGAGTTAGGTTTCCTCCATTTATATATCTTCTCGGATTTCCATCACCCCCTTTTAGGGTTCCACCAAAACGGGCCTACAGGCCACGTCCGAACTCTGATTGGGCTGATCTCGGGCTTAAAATCTTCGTATGGAAAATTGTGACAACTTTGTTTTCGGGCAGACTTCCGTTGGACGTCATCTTCGAGGGTCAAACTAACAATCTCTGTAAAAAGTTCTCAGACAGATTTCAGGAAAGTCTCAATTCGACCCAACAAGGTTTCCTCTTGTATTCTTGATAATTTCTACACATCAAATAGTAAAACAAGAACATTGTGCACTTTTGCAACTATTAGTAGGTTAGTCCAAATAAATAATAAACTTAATATAAAAACAAGTGCTAAAAGCATAAAAATGGCATGAAACAATCAAAAATTATAGATACGTTTTGGACGTATCAGTGGATATAGAGAGATTCTCCACCATGTCAATGCTTACCAAATTATTACAACTCCCACCATCAATGATGATACGAATAGCACGATCCTTAACAACACCACAGGTTTGGAACAAATTATGGCGTTGATCAGGGGCAATTTTACCAGGTAGGCTTCGTATGGCTCGAGCCTACCCTCCAATTTTTCGAAAAAATATCAAATATACATACTCTGGTCATTTACCTATGGATTGGAGCTGTCAGTTCGTGAATTATCGACTGAAACATGCAGAAAAGAAGAAGGAAGGCAGCATCATGTTTTTCCCTAGCTAGTTGGGCTTTTACGGTGTATTTGGCCCATTAGCGCTATTGCCCAAGATGGATATGTAGGGAAAGAATCACAGAAGGACAGTTACCTACGCAGCTAAACTCCCTCGATCTATTTTCGCTCAGCACGCACGGCGCCGTGGCGGAAGTTGCGATCTGTGGATCGATCTGAAAACAGGCACAGGTAAGGATCGGCAGGGGTCTCAACCTCAAGGAAGGGAGACTATCTTCGGTTGATCTCATCATCGATTAACTGATCTCTTCATCGATTAATTTATCTCGGACTGTCGGACATGGTTGCAGGCTTGCAGCTAACGCCAAACGCAGGACGAGGGAAGCAGGGCGAAAGGAGCAACTCACTGAACCGGCCAGGTGGTTCCCTAGTCTCATGTCAGCTAAAACAATTGACTAGCTTATATTGTGTTTATTTTCTGGTTGTGCTTTATAGTAGCGACTTAGCAAGGTGCTCTGCTTATGTTTCTTATTCTGGTCGTTGGATTTAAATTATCATGCATTTATATAAGAACCTGAGGTGTGTAAGACCATTTTTTAAAGTAATTTTTTGAGTGATTTTTTATCCAAACCTACCCAATAAATTAGTGCTAGAATCGCCACTGGCGTTGATCATGCTCAGCTTGACTTAATTGCGCACTCAAAGCACGCTGTGCAACTAAGCTCTTGTAGGAATCCGCAGCTTCGGCGGCCATAAACTCCACGTCTTACTCCGGATGGCCATCGTCCCCTTGCTGCGCAGAAATAAGAGCAAATGTTTCCTCATCATAATCACTAGCAGAATCATACTCACCATCTTCACGCACGAACATGACGCGCTGTGTTTTGCACTCTCTCTCAATATGACCATAACCCCAGCATTTGCGGCACTGAATGTCCCGTGTCCGGCCCGTGGAGCCCGCAGAAGACGCCAAACTCCTGGCTGGAGCAGCTGATGGCAAAGGCGGCGTCGGTGCAGGTGCGCGTGAGGAAGGCATGGTGGACTTGCTGGCCGAAGGAGGTGGTGCAGCGCTACGTGATGCGGCATCTGGCTGGCGTGACGTCCATGACGATGTACGCCCTGCAGAAAAGTTAGGTCTTGGCCACGGTTGTCGATCCTGCACTTCACGTTCAGCTTTGCAAGCAAGATGAAACAAAATAAGTGATGGTAGTATACTCATTGTAGTCTAAAATTGTTTGAATTTCTTTATTTAATCCATTCAGAAAACGTGCAAGCATGGCTTCATTATCTTCTACAAGTTCACAACGAACCAAACCAGTTTGTAATTCTTGATAGTACTCTTCTACCAATTTTTTTGCCTGGTTGCAAACGTGTCAATTTTTTAAGCATTTCACGCTGATAATAAGGAGGTACAAAACGAGTACGCATAGCACGTTTCAAAATATCCCAAGTAGTAGGCATATTATCAAAATTAACTCTACCATGCTCGGACCACCAAACGGAAGCAAAACCAGTAATTCACAAGTGGCAGCACATACACGACGATCCTCGGGATAATTTAAACATGCAAAACGTTGCTCTAACTCTAATTCCCATGTAAGATAAGTATCAGGATTATAGCGACCCTCAAAAGGTGGAATGTTCAGTTTTAGCTTAGCGACGTGGTCATCATCACGCACCTGTGGTTGCTGCAAGTTGTTGCGAGGGTGTTGGTGTGGACGACCCCGCGGTTGTGGAGGATTGTCTACCTCTGTTTCATAGTCGTCCAGGTCAGCAGCGGCGTCAGGGGCGGCTGTAGACGCCGCTGAAACTCCTGGGTCCTCACGACGAACCCGGCCTGCACGTGAAGCGGTGTTGCCGTGCAACACGGGTGCAGGTATGCGTGTTTGTAGCTTCTCCAACAAGCGATCAAACTTGCCAGTCAAGTCCGTCAAGGTGGTGTTGACGCCATCAAATTTAATGTTGAAAGTGCCCTCTAAACCGTCAAGACGGTCCATGGCACTGCCAACTCGTGTCTCGAAGTCCTGAGTATGGTTGGACACCATCTTTTCGAAGTGCTTGTACATCTCCTTGTTCGTCATGTTGTCCAACTCGTCTCCTGACATGGTTAGTAGAAATAGGAAACAAAACACAAGTATATGTTCCTAGGACTACTAATATGGTGGACAATCACGCAAACCGTCAAGCAATATACAAAGCCCTTACAAATTTCTTACCACACAGGAGAGCGTCACAGCAACCGCGAGGACAAGCACCTCAAAGATTGTCAAAGCGATTACCAGGGAAGGGTTATCGAGGAGTTTGGCCAAGCGACGGCAGGGCCGCCGCTGGCAGGCAAGATGACGCGTTCACGGTCTGTTTTGGTCAGGGTCACGACAATGATCCTTCCGCAGGTTCACCTACGGAAACCTTGTTACGACTTCTCCTTCCTCTAAATGATAAGGTTCAATGGACTTCTCGCGACGTCGGGGGCGGCGAACCGCCCCAGTCGCCGCGATCTGAACACTTCACCGGACCATTCAATCGGTAGGAGCGACGGGCAATGCACGTAGTAGAAATCTGTGGAGCTGTAGGAGGCTTTATGGTAGTGAGGATTAGCAATAATCAAATCAGAGATGCAAGTTGAATAAACACTCAAAGCGGTACTGTGCTGGTCCTAGGCTAGACCGTACTAGAGACGCGAGCCTATATCACCAACAAAGTCAAGGCACGGCAACAAGAAGCACACACGGATAGCTCAAAAGCAAGATATAAGTGAAGATCAAAGAAATTTCCGAACTTTTTTCACAAAAGTGGCAAAAACTAAATGTTCCCGGACTAATTTGGCAATTCTGAGAAGTTTTTGAAGACGTAAACAGCTGAAGGGAGTTTGGTTGGATTGGAAAAACCCTCACGTTCAATTTGATAGGTCGTACGTCGAAAACGGAGTTCGTATGCAAAATTTATGGCCAGTCAAAGTCCGGACAACCAAAACTGTGAAAACTGATCAAATTCAGACTAATTTGGGGAATTCGGACCCGCCGATGCGGATTTCCGACTTGGATGTGGATTGCCTTTTTTTCTCTTTTTTTTACAAGGACTAACCGAAGCAAAGACGAACAAAGGGATCACGAACGTATGGGGAAAACACGGGAGGAAGGAACCACGGAGGAAAAGTAAACACAAGCACAAACCCTAAATGGATGAGGTGGGTGGCGGCGGTGGTGATTGATAACCCACAAGTATAGGGGATCGCGTGTAGCCTTTTCGATAAGTAAGAGTGTCGAACCCAACGAGGAGTTAAAGGTAGGATTAGTATTCTCTCAAGTTCTATCAACCACTGATACAACTCTACGCACACTAAACGTTTACTTTATCTAGGAAATAATACTAGAGTAATAATACGGGTATGAGAGATAGCTTTGCGAGATAATAAATACAAGAAAGTAAATGTTAGTGATGCAGCAATAAAATACACTAAGTAACCTTAAAATAACAGTACCATGAGTGTGAAAAAGTGGTGGTAATTGTGATGGCTTTGTCCAAGATTAATTAGTGAAGGTACTTGGTTCATTGTACTCGATGCAGTTTTCTATGTGGGAGAGGCTAAATATACATGCACTCCACTATTCGGGATTACAGGTACTATAAGATTGGATTGTTAGCAGGCATCCGCAAATACTAACAACGCATTAAGCTTTCCCCAACCATAGCCTTAAGTTCATGGTCCTCTTACTCCCATACGTGCAACTAACCGGTTCGCGTCCTCAGGTTTCTGTCACTCCGGCAGAACTTCTCCCGCTTCGTTTACAAATACTACTAACCCTAAGATGTTGATCCATGCGCGCACAAATATAATGGACATCAAAGGACAGTACCATATCGACATACAACACTAATGAACCGCATACATTCAACCAAGCAATCAAAAGACAAATAAACTATGGAAACATGATGTAGATCATAGGATAAATATTATAGCATCAAACACCATGTTTACATAAAACGGTACAGAGATTTGTGGGAGGATAAACCACTGTATACAAGGAGGAATTGGCGGTGGAGATGGCGGTGAAGACGGCGGAGAGGGCAGCGAGGAGCGCAGGGCGGCGCGGGAACTCCTCCCGCGCCGCCGGCATCAAGGGGATGCGCCGCCCCTTAGCCCTCTTCCTTCATGGCTTCTTGGGAGCCCTCCCCCATGGAGATGGGATCCATGGGGGAGGCAAAAACATGGTTTTGGTGGCTGCAAATTCGTGGGTATGGGGTGCTCCCACGACCTAGGGTTTCCCTTTATATGGACTCTCGGATTTCCATCTAGGTTTGCAGTGGGACGGCGATATCTGGAGCGTCCGGACTCGGATTGGGCCGAATTTTTAGTCCAGAATTATTGGGAGAAAATTCCCTGCAACTTTCGCGACTAGACTTTTTCCATTTGACGTCATCTTCGGGCCGAAACGGGTCCATCTTCGGAAATAGTTTTCAGACAGATTTCTGGAAAGTCCAAATTCGACTCCAACAATGTTTCCTCTTGTATTCTTGATAATTGCTAAACATCAAAGAGTAAAACAAGAACATTGTGCACTTTTGCAACCATTAGTAGGTTAGTCCAAATAAATAATAAGCTTAATATAAAAACAAGTGATAAAAGCATAAAAATGGCATGAAACAATCAAAAATTATAGATACGTTTTGGACGTATCAGTGATGTAGAGAAGAGTGGTGGCGGCGGTAGATGGAGGGTGGTGGATATATGGATGGCGGCGGAAGGCTGGTGGGTGGTGGCGAGATGCGTGTCGTGCGGCGGCGGCGAGACAACTATGCAAAGAACTCGAAAATCTAAAGTAACTAGACGCTAAGACGAGCAACTCGACACGACGGTGCAGACGAAAATTCAACAATGCAATGCACTGAAAAGAAAATGCGACAGGCCCGGACTGGTTGTAGGACAGGATGATCCAACTCTAATTGTATTTTTGGCTTTTTCACGGACTGTAGGTATGAAGATGTAATCTAAACTAGTAAACAGTAAATCTCACCGAGCAACCTGAAATCTGATACCACTTGATAGGGCAAAGGTGTCCGATCTTTCGATGAGATGAAGATACGTCGATTCTGGTGGAGTTCGACCTTGGCGACCCGACTACTACGCACACGTACGCAACGCCTTAGCGATCGCTAAACCAATCTCCTGAGGTTACCAATCCTGCAGAAGCACGACCAGCCTGACCAGATGGTCTAGTTCTACCTGCGATCGAGAAACAAGTAAGAACCAATATTGCAATCAAGAATTGCGGATGAAAGTTGAGCTTTATTGATGAAGGCGGGATTCTGCAAGTGCGTAGTACAGGAGGTCTAGCCGACACTCGTGCCTATGGTGAAGACTAGCAAAAGCTGAGTTATTTTAACTAAATAAAATCCGAGTCTAAACTTAACCCTAGAGGAGGTATATAAGGGGAAAAGGTTGGGGTTTCGGCCAGCCTTGGGGCGGCGGCCGAATCCAACCCTAGAAGCCCTTTCTACCTCAAAATGGACTCTAAAAATTACCCTAAAAGTCTTGGTGCGAAAATTACATGGGCCTGGCCCAATTATAAAGGTGACGCAGCACCATATATAATTATGGACGAAAATAGGAAGTGTAGTCTTGAATATTTCGCCCAAGTCGTCAACTCTCCTTATTGGTGGCATCATCATCTCCAACGTTCCCACTCCAGCTGTGATCTCCATCGACGTACATGCTCCATAGCTTGTCCTTCTCATCCATGCTTGGTCCATCATTCCTGAGAGAGACAAATACATCTACTTTAGGCATCATCATATTCTCATGTATATTAGGAGTATCTCGAAGAAACAGAAGTACCTGTTGTTGGAGTTGATGGGCACGAGCTCTAGTTAACGGTCCTTGCATTTGAGGAGGTGTAGTAGTCGTGGCTGCATCTATAGCAGGGATGTCCTCATCACTGACATGAGAGCAAAGACCAAAGCTGCTCATCTGCCGCTCCTTGCAGGCAAAGGGTACTATGCAGCCCACCATTGCACCACACCTCACAAACCACAGGTCCCTCTAGCCGGCTCCACGTCCTAAACCGATGCTCCCAAGAGAGAAAGAGATGCCGAGCATAGCTGAGCACCGCCATCATCCGATCCGGGTACTCGCATCTCAGGTTCTCCCTGGAGTGTGTCGAGAAGGGAGTGTAAATTGCTTGTCGAAGCCTCCAACACGGGAGCGACACCCGAAGGCGCCGCCATCGACAACTCCGGCCGGAGCTAGAGTGCGGCTTTCACCGGCAACTACACGTCCAAACCCGCAAACCGGCCAGCCACACCACGCGTGGAACCGCGACACATGGCCGCGCAACACGCCAATCCGCTGCTCCTGCCTCCACGGCAGACCTTGACGCCAACCTCCTCCACGGACTGCCACACTTCCTCGGCCATCCCGTCGTGCTGCTGCTGCTTCTCCCTTGCAACGCCCAAGGCGCCAATCATCTCCGGCAGCGCCTCTTCCCCTTCATCGCACATTCTCCCGCACGGTCGTGAGCCAACCCAGCTCCCAGCACCTCGCGCCAACCAGACTCCATGGAGGCACCGAAAACGGGCCGAGATGGGCCCTCCCGGGTCCAGATCTAGCCCGCACGCGAGCTCGCGTCGCCGGCAAGCTGCTGCTCCACCGGGCCGTGTCGTCAAGTCTACCGCTCCGGCTGATGCATGTAAAATACATACATGAACTTTGCATTATATTACTTATATTTCAATCATATTTGCATCATATGAGAGTTATATCATTGTTTTATATTGATTTTGGGAATATTTCATTGTTTCCCTATTTTTCTGGAATTAACCCTGCACAGGCAGAAAACCCTATTTTCTATATTTTGATGTTCCAGGGACCCAAACGACGTCCAAATGACCTGGAAATTTACGAGCATCAGTTTTTGGAAGGAACAAAGCGTGAGAGCGAAGGAAGCGAACAAGCGGAGGCCCGAGGGCCAAGATGAGTGGGCCCACGCGGCCAGATTCCTTGGCCGCGTGGGACCCATCATCTGGGGCCTCGTGGCTCCG
Source organism: Poa pratensis (assembly GCA_947311845.1). Lineage (NCBI taxonomy): Eukaryota > Viridiplantae > Streptophyta > Magnoliopsida > Poales > Poaceae > Poa > Poa pratensis. Next base: position 27,981,740 of record CAMZMU010000051.1, on the reverse strand, counting down.
TTGCCGTCGATCTTTTTTCCCGAGCCTCCGTCTTGACCTAAAAACGACTATAAAAATAGTCCTCGACGCACTTCGGAAAGGAGCGCCGCAGAAACACAGAAACCACGAAACAGAGACCTAGAGTTGCAGATTGGAGGGGAAAACTCCGGCGGGGCGCTGCCGGCGTGGTCTCCATCTTCTCCAACGACTTCTCCACCGTCTCCATGATGAAGAGGGAGTAGTCCACCCCTGGACTATGGGTTTGTGGAAGTAACTTATGTATCTCTCCTCTCTTAAGCTTCACTAATTAGTACCGTATGAGCTGCTGAACATGATTACGGTCATCTATGTAATACCTTTGTGGTGGATCTTTATATGAGTTAATATATGTTTGAGATTGCAATAGTTTTGTTTCAGTTATGAAAGTAGATGCATATTATGTACCCCGTTCTTGTTTACTTGTTTTGATCAAGCATGTGTATGAGAGCGTGTGAGGGGGAACATGTGCATTAGTTGGAGTAACGGGGGGTGGCTAGTGCGGTGAACGTGAGAGAAAGGTCCGCGATCCACTTGGGTTTTTACCTTACTTTGTTGCCTCATTAGGGATAAAGAAAAATAGATTGCTACCGGAGATGTGGGTGTGACCATTGCCACTACTCCATGACTAGATCTAGCATATTCTTATTTTAACTTCATGTCATGATACTTAATGCTATGCTCTGATTTATCTTAATTACTAAGGTGTTATGATTTAGTTCGCATCTTGGTGGAGTATAAGAGAGATTAATAAACAACAAGATCTCTATGTTAGGACGTGATGCCCATATAATTAGTAACTTGTCATGAAACCTTTTGTTGCAATCTCATATGTCAATTCTAGTGTTCCATTGTCTACCACTTTATTAAAGAGAGAGTGCATTTGTGAAACCATGAACCCCGATCCATTTTTAATCATAAGAAACACCTTTCCAACAACTTTTATCCACTTTACATTTTCTGCCATTTAAAAATCCGAAAATACAAAAACACTTTTACATCTTGCATTCACAATATAAAACCCAAAAATATTATCCATCATTGTTTCCACCATCCTTGCATATTTATTTACTGTTTTGCATTCATTTTATTTTGATATCATTCTCACACCTTGTGCTTGACAACCACTTGGTGAGGTTGAGGACCGAAACAATTTACTTTGTTTTGTAGGTTTTCAAGAGAAGGATAAGAAGATAAATCTTTCACTACTGATTCCCCGAGAGTTCGATATTAAACCCTCGAGTCACCCTCGTGGGGAAAACCGTCTTTCCTATACTATTCACTCTGCACTTGGAGTCTCAACCTAACCCATATACTTTTGACGCAGGTAACTACGTCAAGGGCCATCAAGACAGTTTTCTGGCGCCGTTGCTGGGGAATCATTGCCGTAAAGGTTTATCCAAGGGTATCTCACAACAAAGTCAACTTCATCACCAACTTGTGCAAACACCTAAGCTTGGGGAGGTTGCACCAACGTGAGCATCATCTTATCCATCTTTACCTTCAAAGCATTTTATTTTGTTTTGTCATTGTCTTGCATATCATATTTATATTTTGGTTTGCATTTTTAATTTCAGTTTTGCATTTTGTGTTGCATTTGTTATTTCGGTTTGCATTGTTTAGTGTCATTTTATTTTCAGTTTTGCATAAAAAATTGAAAAACACATAAAAACTTGCATAATGGAAAAGAGAACCTTTTGGCCATTTAGTGTTAAGAACTTTCCTCAAAATATGAATATCCCTGTTGAAAATTTTGAAGTAGATCATAATATCACTAAAATGATTTATGAACACCGTTTTTATAGGAAACCCAAGGAAGTTCCTCATTAAAGAATACCATTATAGCTCAAAAACATGAGGAAACAATTAAATATTGTCAAGAGGTTATAAATAAATCTTGGGAACATATTCATGAGCAAGAGAGAATTGCTAAGGAAACTATTATGGTAATGAAAGAGAAGAAAGTTAAGGAAGTTAAAATGCTTAGTGAAGTCAAGGAACCATTGCTTGACTTAGAGAATTGTAGCTTGCATGAATTAATATCTATCTTACAAAAATTTGCAAGTGATCCTTCCATCAATGTTAACCAAGCAGGTTTTGGTTCTTATATTGCTAATCATGTTTTAAAAGAAAAGATTGCTAGGTACAACCAAGAAGCTATGATACCACCTAAGCTTGGGGATATATGGATTCCCAAAGTACTAGTAACCATTGGAAAAGAGACACACCATGCTATATTAGATCTAGGATCTAGTGTCTCTGTTTTATCTAAAGAACTATATGAAGTACTTGAATTAAAGAATCTTGAAAAATGCTCTATTGAACTTGCACTTGCTGATGATTCCATTAAACATGCTTTAGGAAAAGTAAGTGATGTTATGGTAGAGTTGCATATGACATTTGTACCTGTTGATTTTCTAATCATGGATATGGGGAATAAAACCTCTAGTCCAATTATTCTTGGAAGACCTTTTCTTCGTACCACAGGTGCTATCATTGATTCAAAAGAAGGGAATGTGAAGTTTCAGTTTCCACACAAGAAGTGCATGGAACACTTCCCAAGGAAGAGGGACACATCAAAGTTCAAGCTCCCTCATGAGCTTCGTCCACAATAAATATCAAGTAAGAAGCCTAGCTACATGGCTATAAAGAAAGCGCTTTACGGGAGGCAACCCGGTTGTTTTTATTTTTGATTTTCTTTGTGTCCTCTTGCTGTAACAAGAGACTTAGTTTTTAGTTTTGTTTCTGGAATTTTTAATAAAGTGCCAAGTTTTACCTATTTTGGTTTGAAAAAGTTGCTATTTGCATTCGGAGATTTTATTCCAGCACGAATCTGTGCACGGTATGATTTTTAATTCCTATTCTGTAACTCCGAATGAGCTGATATTTGAACTGTAGTTGCAACTTTTCATCCTCTGTAAGCATGAATTTTTCAGAATTTTTCGACATATTTAAGTAGGGTAGAAAAATACGTTTTGCTGCTGTTTTTCTGGACAGATTCTGTCCCATTTTGTTTGATGCATTCTTTGAACTTTTAACTTGAATCTTTTTATCCAATTGAGTTTATAAGTAGGCATACAACATTATACACTTTCTGGACATTCATATGAATTTTTGTTTAAGGATTTTATGCAGCAAGTAATTCGTTTGTCTATCACTACTAATGTCACCACAGAAAAGAAATGGGAGAAACGGTGTTTTGAAGTTTTTTCACAGGGATTAGAGGAGATGCACCAAGAGCTATCCAAGGATGGTGAAGACCATAAGCTTGGGGATGTGAAGACAACCCCACTGGACCAACACACTCTCGGTTTGCACACGTCTAACTTCTGTTTTTCGATCAATGCACTTTATCGCATAAACTTGGAGCGTCTTTTATTTGCTTTTTATTTCGGTTTGATTTTTGTTTGTCTTGAGACCACCACTATCATTTATATATGAGAGAGCTACTGGAAATTTGGGTTGAATTAAGTTGGATGCTATTAAAAAGATTGGGAAAGGGATGTTTGAGTTGATTCAAAAAGATACATATAGTTGCATGATTCATATGCTTTTAATGAATATTAATTTGCAAGTGTTTTATCAAGAGCTATCTTTTATTCATGTTTTGATGCTGAATGTTACTTTACTTTGTTTAACATGGATTGGTTAGTTCTATGGACACTTATGCATGCATTTAGACGGTCAACTTTCTCCCTCTTGCTAGCCCAAAAATTCCAACAAGTAAAAACTTGTTTTCCAACACCTTCAACCAAAGTTTTTCCAGTGAGTCCACCATATCTACCTATTAGCTTTATGCTATTCCGAGTATGTTTATCATGTTATTTTGTATTATCTATACTTCTGAATTAAAATGCTTATGTTATTGATTGTTATGGGAAAAGTTGGTTAAAGAGCTCTCACGAACTTGATGCACACCTTACTTTTATTGCACTTAATAAACATGACCCATTGTGATTAAAATTATGAAGTTGTGAGCTTGACAAGAGTCTTGGTTGGGAGTTAGCTCATATGTGCTGTCACATGGCAAGCTTTCAACGTGCTCTTTATATTTTGTTGATATCATGTACTTTTGTTTATGGATGCTTATCATGGTGCCAAATAAATGCGGAAACTTAGTGAGTTTAATGAGTTTGTATAAATGGCTAGAGAGACGCCTGGGCCGCTAATCTAAGCCATGCATCATTCATGGTGGAAATTTACTTACATGCTATGGTGAACCTTCAGTGATGCACCCCACAATAAAAAGCTATACCAATAGTAAATAAAAAGGGTGTGGAGATTGTTCATTTTGTTTGTTTGTCTTGTCATTTTGACATGGGCTTGTTCCATGTCCTGGGACAAGAGGTACCCCAGTTGACGCTCTTGATGACGCTATTATATTACTTACAATGACCTTAACTTGAACTTGCTTTTGTGTCCCAAGTTGAGTAACACCGTGGTGTAGGTACTCGTATTCACGGGGCATGAGACATTCAACCATACTTTGTCAAGCACACTACTCATATTTGCTTTCACTTTAAACTTTAACCATTCAAGATGCTATGATAGGGGTAATGAGAGCTTGACACCAATACCACATTGCAAACATTAACTTAAGTAGAAGCATTTGGAAGTTAGATGAAACTTATTCATGTTTTACCTCTACTCATTTATATATCTTTCCAAAGTGTCCACCTTTTATATTCAGATTTATAAGAATACTCTATGACCATTATAGGATGTTTTTACTTTTCATTATGCATACATTTGGTCCATAGTACTTTCTTCTATGTTACACTTTGTGAATTATCATTGAACATCCTTACATTGAATATTTGATATCACTTCATAATCTATCTTGTATATTGCTACTCCTTTGAAGAATGAATCATTTGACTCTATGTAGCAATAGTAATCATCTTTGATATCCTTTGATAGTATTAAATTGCAAAGTCCATGTTAGTTTTATCACCTTCATACTCGAGGACGAGTATAGGTTAAGCTTGGGGATGTTGATGCATGTAAAATGCATACATGAACTTTGCATTATATTACTTATATTTCAATCATATTTGCATCATATAAGGGTTATATCATTGTTTTATATTGATTTTGGGAATATTTCATTGTTTCCCTATTTTTCTGGAATTAACCCTGCACAGGCAGAAAACCCTATTTTCTATATTTTGATGTTTCAGGGACCCAAACGACGTCCAAATGACCTGGAAATTTACGAGCATCAGTTTTTGGAAGGAACAAAGCGTGGGAGCGAAGGAAGCAAACAAGCGGAGGCCCGAGGGCCAAGATGAGTGGGCCCACGCGGCCAGATTCCTTGGCCGCGTGGGACCCATCATCTGGGCCTCGTGGCTCCGTTGCCGTCGATCTTTTTTCCCGAGCCTCCGTCTTGACCTAAAAACGACTATAAAAATAGTCCCCGACGCCTTCGGAAAGGAGCGCCGCAGAAACACAGAAACCACGAAACAGAGACCTGGAGTTGCAGATTGGAGGGGGAAAACTCCGGCGGGGCGCTGCCGGCGTGGTCTCCATCTTCTCCAACGACTTCTCCACCGTCTCCATGATGAAGAGGGAGTAGTCCACCCTGGACTATGGGTTTGTGGAAGTAACTTATGTATCTCTCCTCTCTTGAGCTTCACTAATTAGTACCGTATGAGCTGCTGAACATGATTACGGTCATCTATGTAATACCTTTGTGGTGGATCTTTTTATGAGTTAATATATGTTTGAGATTGCAATATTTTGTTTCAGTTATGAAAGTAGATGCATATTATGTACCCCGTTCTTGTTTACTTGTTTGATCAAGCATGTGTATGAGAGCGTGTGAGGGGGAACGTGTGCATTAGTTGGAGTAACGGGGGGTGGCTAGTGCGGTGAACGTGAGAGAAAGTTCCGCGATCCACTTGGGTTTTTACCTTACTTTGTTGCCTCACTAGGGATAAAGAAAAATACCTTGCTACCGGAGATGTGGGTGTGACCATTGCCACTACTCCATGACTAGATCTAGCATGTTCTTATTTTAACTTCATGTCATGATACTTAATGCTATGCTCTGATTTATCTTAATTACTAAGGTGTTATGATTTAGTTCGCATCTTGGTGGAGTATAAGAGAGATTAATAAACAAAAGATCTCTATGTTAGGACGTGATGCCCATATAATTAGTAACTTGTCATGAAACCTTTTTGTTGCAATCTCATATGTCAATTCTAGTGTTCCATTGTCTACCACTTTATTAAAGAGAGAGTGCATTTGTGAAACCATGAACCCCGGTCCATTTTTAATCATAAGAAACACCTTTCCAACAACTTTTATCCACTTTACATTTTCTGCCATTTAAAAATCCGAAAATACAAAAACACTTTTACATCTTGCATTCACAATATAAAACCCAAAAATATTATCCATCATTGTTTCCACCATCCTTGCATATTTATTTATCATCATTGCATATTTATTTACTGTTTTGCATTCATTTTATTTTGATATCATTCTCACACCTTGTGCTTGACAACCACTTGGTGAGGTTGAGGACCAAACAATTTACTTTGTTTTGTAGGTTTTCAAGAGAAGGATAAGAAGATAAATCTTTCACTACTGATTCCCCGAGAGTTCGATATTAAACCCTCGAGTCACCCCTCGTGGGGAAAACCGTCTTTCCTATACTATACACTCTGCACTTGGAGTCTCAACCTAACCCATATTCTTTTGACGCAGGTAACTACGTCAAGGGCCATCATCGGCCATGCACCCAGAACTCCCAGAAGCACCACGGGTCGGCCGAGTTGGCCTCACCACCTCTCACGGGCCCGCCGCGCGCCACCGCCCAGGGCAGCGCGCCACCGCCGCGCCAAGCGCAGCCACCACCGTGCCATCACGGCACCATGCCTCCCCGGACGACACCGTGCAGCGGCGCCTCCCCTCGCAACCCACCAAGGCACCTCCCTTCGCGTGCAGACAGGGTGTCGGGGTGCGGCCTCCTCGCCCTCCGCCTCTTTTCGGCGGGCCGGGCGCCGTCACCACCGCCGGCGGCCGGCGGCGGCGGCCAGGGTTGCTCGAGATCTGGGGCTTTTTTTGGTTTGGGTTTGGGCCCTCCGGAGCCGCCGCGCGAGCGACCCGGGAGGGAGAGGGAAAAAAAAGATTTTCCACCACTTCATAGAAAGCCCATTATACGGTTCTCTCTCTCGAGAGAATAACCCATTCTACTGCTGCGATCGATTAGAACACTGCTCGTCTTATCCTAGCCCATGTCAAGCCCAGAGCAAGACATGTTTACATACTTGTGCCCCACGACCCATTATGGCATAAGGGTTTAGACTTTTCGATTCACTCAAACAAGTGTCCTAGCCTACACTAATAAAAATAGGTGTCCTATCCTGATTGATTAATAAAACCTAGTCTAAAAAAGAGCTAACACCTTTCGACCTCTGTTCACCGTTTAATTATCCGCCGGTTCTCCTCACATTTGATAGACACGTCACGTCGAGAGATGGGAAACCAAATACATCGCTTAATTTTAGTGTTTTTTATTTGTTACGTTTATGTGTATTTGGCAATGGCGTCGTGTCGGCGGAGACAACAACGTGACATGACACGGTTGTCAAGGACTAGTTTATAGAGCCAATGATTTTGTCTTAACCAACATCGTCCGCATTCGATCTGTCTAGTTTTCAAAACTTGAGGTTTTGTCGTTACGTTTTTAGATACCTGGAGGAATGCAAAGATGCAAATGACCGATTTAAAGACACTCTTGAATTTAGAACATACAAAGTTCTTAAGGACTTTATTTTCTTTGTGATTGTTTCGATCTATTTTATCTGTCCTACATATCTCACCTTTAGAATCGGAGTTGCCTTGTTACCAGCGCATATGAACGATTATTTGGTGGTTTCATTTGTGTAGCTTCATGTATGTGGTGTGGTTAGGACAATGTTTGCCCTGGTGATGAGTACATTTTGTATAGAGTTTTGCTCAATGTTTTTCATATGTTTACATTGGAATTTTGGCAATTCCCTGAGATATATCTTCTAACTTTTATGTTAATAAGCACTCAAACTATTTTTCCGATAAACTTTTCACAACCTTAGTTCATATTAAAAAATGCTCAGATTTAAATTTTTTGGATTTCCCGTTTTCTTTTAAATTAAAAATTGTTCACATTTTTAAAACGTTTGGCTTTGAAATGTTTCAGATTTTAAAAGGAAAAAGGAGAGAAAAAACAAAAGAAACATCACGTAACTAGCAAGACTGAGTCGATCATCGCTAAAAAAAAAGTCCAAGCAGCTAAGGATCAAACCAGAAGTATATGGGCGGAGCCCATCTCGGCCTCCTTCAGGCGGCGGGTGCGCCTCACGCCGCTACGGGGGGCACAAAGGAGCTCCCCTCTTTTCATGCCCTCCGGCTTCATATATCCACCCGAGTCTAAACCCTAGCTCGTCCCCGAGAAAATTGCAAGTAACACCAACTTTTGGTGCAAAAGTTGCACAAAACACATAAATCAAACACCTTCTCCACATGGCCCCACTTTTTGCTCTAATAAGTTGCATCTAGCATAAAATGTCGATTTAGTAGATTAACAGTATCTGACATGTGGGCACATTACCACTGTACCGTATTTTATACCCTATACCACAATTATATGACATTTTTTAAAAAAACATAGCATATTAGTATAGAAGTAGGCCGATAATTTTTGGGATTTTTTTGCGTCAAACCAAAGTCCACTCTTATGGTGATTTTCTCTCTAAAATTCTCGTATAATTATGTTATAGGTATAGAAATACAGTATAATGGTCATGAGTCTAATGTCAAATACCTTGTTAAACGACTAAATCAATGTTTTAGGCTAGGTGTAACTTATTAGCCCAAAAACATGGGCTAGGTGCAAAAGGTGTTTGATTTTTATGTTGTGTTGAACTTTTGCACCAAAGGTTGGTCTTACCTCAGATTGGGCATATTTTCCAATTCCGGAACCCGATACCCGAATAACCCGAACCCGAAACCGAATAGTCTGAATCCGAAAATCCCGACTAGTTTCTCGGGTAGGTGTTTTGGAACCCGAAATAATACCGGGAAATTCGGGAATGTAGTTTTTTTTTTTTTTGAGAATATTCGGGAATGTAGTGATCCGCACATCCCGAATTATTTTAAAGCCCAGCGGCCAGGCCCAGCAAGCGTAGTTTTTTCTCCCCTAGCCCAGCAATATAACTCTCTAAGCTAAAAAAAGTGTGGGTTAAGGCAACATAACCTCGTTTCTTCTCTACTCGTAGCCCTAGCCGCCACGCACATGCGAGCAGCCTGAGTCGACTACTACACCCCGCAGTCCCGTAGCCCGCCAGGCCGACACGCCGCCGCCCGGCTGCCGCCGCCGTGACCTCACACACTGCCCGTTCTCACCCCAGCGCACCGCCGCCCGCCCGCCCTCACCAACTGCACGTCGCGGCGTCGCCCAGCTCACCATTGCACGCCCGTCCTCACTCCACAGGCTGTGGACCACAGCGCCGCTGCATCTTCTTCCGACGAGACGACGACGACGACGAGCTGTCAGGAGGCCCAGGACAAATCAAGCATCCGTCTCCAGTTCTCCATCTTCCCTGAGTTCCCGACGCAACGCCTCCATCTTGAAATTTTTGTACCGCCGCAGAATTGCTGTACAAAAGTTGCTGAAACCTGAAATTTTTTGCTCTCTAAGCGCGGCGGCGGCGACAGAGGCGGGTGGTGACCATGGCGGAGCTTAAGCGACTGTCGGAGAGCCGCGACCTGACCCGTATCGAGCGCATCGGCGCGCACTCCCACATCCGGGGGCTGGGCCTGGATTCCTCCCTCGAGGCACGCGACGCCTCCGAGGGGATGGTCGGCCAGCTCCCCGCGCGCCGCGCTGCTGGACTCATCCTCCAGCTCATCCGCCAGGGGAAGATCGCCGGCCGCGCCGTCCTCCTCGCAGGGCAGCCAGGGACCGGCAAGACCGCCCTAGCCATGGGTATCGCCAAGTCCCTCGGCGCCGAGACGCCCTTCGCGTCTGTCGCCGCCTCCGAGCTCTTCTCCCTCGACCTCTCCAAGACCGAGGCGCTTACCCAGGCCTTCCGCCGCGCCATTGGCGTCCGCATCAAGGAGGAGGCGGAGATCATCGAGGGCGAGGTCGTTGAGATATCAATCGACCGCCCTGTCTCCGCCGTGGCTTCAGGTGCTACTGCGGCCGGGAAGACTGGAAGGCTCACGCTCAAGACCACGGACATGGAGACGGTATATGAGCTTGGTGGAAAGATGATTGAGGCCCTGGGGAAGGAGAAGGTACAGAGCGGGGATGTGATTGCGCTTGACAAGGCATCCGGGAAGGTTACTAAGCTTGGCCGCTCCGTCGGGAGGTCACGGGATTATGATGCTGTTGGTGCGCACACCAAGTTTGTCAAGTGCCCTGAAGGAGAGCTCCAGAAACGCAAGGAGGTTGTGCACTGCGTCACCTTACATGAGATTGATGTCATCAATAGCAGGTAAATAAACATCTCCTTCCCAGGAATTTGTCCGTTGTTAGCGATTTGGAGTTGAGTATATGGTGTGTACATACAAGTCAGCAACTCTGCTAAACATTAATGCCTGTGACAAAAATTTGCATTGAGCTTTTATAATGTATACTCCCTCGGTTTAATATTAGTTGTCATAACATCTTATATTATGGGACGGAGGGAGTAGTATATACAAATGCAGTGTGCACTTTGTTTTGCTCATTACTGTCACAGGAAAACACTCACTAGCAAAATGTCTTTCTAAATGATTTTAAATTAGGTTAAGTAGGATAACTATCAGGGGCTTTGAGCTACGCTGGCTATGCATAATGTGTTTGTTTGTCGCAATTGTGATAGACTAGCACCATCCTACAAATTACAAAGATCTGCACAAAGGAACACCTTTATTGTTTTCAAGAACTTATTCGCTTAACAAGGATGACCTGTAACTCTACAGTAACGACTGCCTTATAGTTCACTTACACAGCCTGAACTGTGAAATTATTTGCTGTAGTATGCCAATGTATTGTTTTTTCTAGACCTAAACTGTACTGATCCAAGCATACTTATCTTTGTGTTATTGATGAGGATCACCTAGTTGGTAGTTACCCAAGCTAGTCTCGTGCTCATATGGAACAAATTTGAGCAGAGACATCACTTACACAGCCTGAACTGTGAAATTATTTCCGTAGTATGCCAATGTATTGTTCTAGACCTGGCCTATACTGATCCAACCATAATTATCTTTGTGTTATTGATGAAGATCACCTAGTTGGTAGTTACTCAAGCTAGTCTCGTGCTCATTTGAAACACATTTGAGAAGAGACATCTGATTTATGTATTGATAATTTTGGCTTATGACATTTAATCCTTGCCGTAACTAAATAGAACATGTGCTCAAAGATGAACTAGACATATCTTGCATCCATAGATTCATCAGATATCTACATCTGCTGATATCTGTAACTGATGTTGATGCTGTTTTTATCTGAAAGTCTTCTCAACCAAACTATTGACATGTTCTGTGCTTCTCTTACCCGATACTGCTTCTTTGAATAGTATTGAACCTTTTCAATTACAACCTTCCTTATACCAGCATGGTGCTTTTCCGATCCCATCACTAATGCAACGCACAATACAAGAGTATTTTGTTTCTTATGCAATTTTTGGGTGTAGTTTACTGTGGGAATTTAAGTGCCCCAGCCCAATTCACTGTTATTATCTTTTTATTCTTTTCAGGACACAAGGCTTTCTTGCACTTTTCACTGGTGACACTGGTGAGATTCGTGCAGAGGTCAGGGAGCAGATCGATACAAAAGTTGCCGAGTGGAGAGAGGAAGGAAAGGCTGAGATCGTCCCTGGTGTTCTGTTCATCGATGAAGTCCACATGCTAGATATTGAATGCTTCTCCTTCCTGAACCGTGCTTTGGAGAATGATATGGCTCCGATCCTAGTTATTGCGACAAATCGTGGTATTACAACCGTACGCGGGACCATTTACAAGTCGCCACATGGTATACCATCCGATTTCCTCGATCGCCTCTTGATCATCACAACACAGCCATACACAGAGGGCGAGATCAGGAAGATCTTAGACATCAGGTGTGACGAAGAAGACGTGGAAATGTCTGCTGATGCCAAGGTTTTGCTCACAAAGATTGGCACCGAGACCTCCCTCAGGTACGCGATCCACCTGATCACTTCTGCCGCTTTAGCTTGCCAGAAGCGCAAGGGCAAGGTGGTGGAGATGGAGGACATCAGCCGGGTGTACCAGCTCTTTCTGGACGTCAAGAGATCGACGCAATACTTGATGGAGTACCAGGACCAATACATGTTCAGCGAAGTGCAAGGGGAAGCAGATGGCGATGATGCCATGCAGTCCTAGAATGATAATTTTTACGATGTAACTGGTTGGTATTTATGGATACTTGCTGGTTTTTAGATTAGTGTTAAGCCTATGATGCTGTTACCTGGCTGATATGGTGGTGATCTTGCTATGTGAGTTGCCCTTGTGTAAGTTCATAATCTGAATTGGAATCGTGCCACATGAAATTTCATGATAGTTACTATGTAATGGTGGCCGAATGGTTTTGTGTTTGCGATTCAGGTCTCTACGTTGTCAACGAATTGTGATCCTGGATGTGAGCAACCTGTTGTGCCATCAGTTCTTTATCCTTTTTTTTTTGTCCTAGGACCTCTTGTCATGAAACTGGTTCGTTGCTGTTCTTGATCATAGCCTGTTCAGATCAATACTAGCTTGTACTGTATATTTTTTCGATAAAGTGATTTTATTACTTAAAGAGTTTTAAGTATTACACCCGGCCTCTGCATAGATCGGATGCACACAGCCCCAACAAGTTCACAAGTCTCAAAACAACAGAAATAAAAAGACGAATTACATATCATAATGAGAAATTGTAGAGACGTCTATGGTGGTGGTGGTCCACTCCCGCGCCGCGGCCTCCAAACGTGAAGTCAACTTCGAAAACAGGTCGCGGTGCTCCGCACGCTATAGGGCCGACCAGGATCTGAGCGTCGTTGTGCACCGGTAGATAACCCTAATCAGAAGTTTGAACCTATGATCCACACCGTTTAGCCAATTGCTGAAAATATTCGCAACGCTACGTGGGGGGAATAAGGTAGAACCTATCTGGATGGTATTTTCGTTCAATACTTTGTACTCTAGTTTATCCATAGCTTTTGATCACTGGCTGCTGGATAGATCACCATGGTGGCTATGTGCAAATTGGTGAAGTAAGTAGGCAATGGGAAATTGACGAAATTGCTTTTGCATCCGACGTTCCTTGTTCAATCCTTTATTGACCATTGTGTTTACTGTTTGCCTTGGAAGTCCCATGTCATTGCACTACTTGGTGTTGTCACGCAAATTAGCTGCATGCTCTTAACCAATAATGTAGCAGTCAGCTGTTGTATAAACGTGAAATGTACCGCACTTTTATTAGGGAACTTGGCTAGTTCCATGAAACCATCTGCTCTCTACAGTAGATCATAAAAACCAGAGGCCTTGGTACGTGGAGAATATTTAATTAGTCTTTCTTGAGTTCATTGTATATTGGCCGGCTCATATTACACATGTCACAGAAATTAGGTTTGAGTAATACATGCGAACTTGCAATGACAAATCTTCATTTAAATAAAGCATTTAGCATGCTTGTTTTTAATTTCCGCATTATTTTACATGTTTCCTGTTTTCGGTTCTGTTTATAACTTGTATATTATATGTTACCTGTTTGCTGTATTTATAACTGGAATATATATGATGTTTATGATCATACTCAGTATTTCATGCTATAATCTGTCTCCTGATTGCCTTTCAGGATGTCAAAGTTCGTCCGCTGGTGGAATACGACTCAATTTTTTTGGATGGAATCCTTCCTGAAATTCCTATGTGGGTCAAGAATCCTGACTATGATAGGGTAAGCTTCCCTCCCCATATCTTAAGCTAGCAACTACTTCTTGGATACTCATGTACTCAAGATATATAAGTTCAGATTATTTTATATCCTGATTTCAATCATATTTGTAGGTAGGTTGATTGGCTGAACAGGTTTTTGGAAATGATGTGGCCTTATCTTGACAAGGTACTTGATGCTGTAGATAACTCTGAATATGAGAGGTTTAAATGATTTTTAACCCAAAGACAACCTACACCGTTTTGGGCCGACTCGGGCCTAACAATTTCAGGTCGGGCTTTTTCAGCCTCGGTCCAAACCGGGGCCGGCCCGACATTTACCCTGTCAGCATTCGGGCAGTGACGATGACAAGCGACGGGTTGTCCCGCTTGCTGATCCTTCGCAGTCTCAAAGAGCATCTCCAATGGGTGATGTAAAATAGGTTTTAACCCTTTTTTACATCACCTGGGCCAAAAACAGGTCTCCAACAGCTGCCCGTGACGTATATTTTAGCCAAAAAAATTACATCCCGATGTATATTTTCCTCTCGTGATGCAAGTATACATCACATGGGAGGGTGATGTAAAACACATGCAGTCGCGCGAGCGTTTAAACCGCCAACAAAAACTTCCAAATCCCTTCACCCCGCCCATGATCTGCCACCATGTCGCCGCCGCCTACCCTCCCCGCCCCTGCCATGTCCGACCCTGGCCCTATTCTCGCTGTCGGCGCGACCCCTCCCGCCGCCGCCGCCTTTGCCGGCCGTGGAAGAGGAGGTGGATTTGCGCCTACACGGCCATCCACCGCGGCCGGGCAGGGAAAGAAGAAGGCCACCATGTCAAATGGACGAGGCGGCGTTGCTGCCTCCCGTCGGCCGTGGAAGAGGAGCCGTCGATATTGAGAAGAAGAAGATGTTTGAGTGATTAAAAATACATCACCTATTGGGGACCTCGTGGCCTAAAATACATCATCTGTTAGAGTTGGACACTTTTGGTGGTGTAAAAATCACGTTTTGTGATGTTATTTTTTACATCAAGCAGTTTTTGGACAGCTATTTTACATCACCTATTGGAGATGCTCTAACCTTGCTCATCTCTCCTACATATCTTGGCTTCAGAATCAGTAGGCTGGTGTAGAGAAGACAAAGTTCGTTCCAGGTGAAACCGGAGCCTTTACGAGGGGAAGTGGTGACGATGACGGCTTTCCTCTGCTGTGTTTTTCTTCTCGTTGTCTAAGATTTGAGCGTTTCTGCCAAATCTTTCGTTGAACAATTGGGCAATTCTCATTCTCTTCTTATTTAATGAAAATTGCAAGTCTTTAACTCGTTTAAAAAAATTCGTGAACGAGGAGCTGAAATGAACAG
The DNA here is from genome assembly GCA_947311845.1 of Poa pratensis. Taxonomy (NCBI): domain Eukaryota; kingdom Viridiplantae; phylum Streptophyta; class Magnoliopsida; order Poales; family Poaceae; genus Poa; species Poa pratensis. The sequence goes on along the minus strand of CAMZMU010000051.1, from coordinate 27,966,450 downwards.
TAAATCGGCTTGCACAATAATCTTCTGCCTGCGTCCGAGATAGTCTAGCGCGAATGCATGGATGTCCAAAACGGACGGCCCAGATTGGCCAAGGGCGCCCTATGCCCTTGTAAATATCATTTTCGTGGTAATAACGGCTTAAATGACTGGAAACTCTCAGATTTGTGCAGCACTTTCACCGTAGACGACTGATACAAGATTTATGTACAGTACATAACAATACTACATCGATCACCAATGCCGATCGAGGCTAGCTACTTGCCTAGTGCCTGGCCTTCTGATTACGCATTGATCCTATAGTTAGCAGCTAATCACCTCCGCCAGGAGCTTGTACCTCCTCGCCTTGACCCTACCCGGCCGCGTCAACTTCCCCGCCTGCATCGACTTCTTGTCGCCGAAGTTCCCCTTCACCGCGCCCGGCGACGTCGGCCGCGCTGCCGTCTCGTCGGCCTTCTGCTTCATGTTGCCGTTGTTCCCCTTCGCCGCTGCGCCCGGCGACGGCGGCAGCTCTTCCCTCTCGTTTTCCTTATGCTTCTTGTTGCCGTTGTTCCCCTTCGTTGCGCGTAGCGACGGCGGCAGCTCTGCCCTCTCGTCGGCCTTCTGCTTCTTGTTGCCTTTGTTCCCCTTTCCCGCGCCGGGCGACGGCGGCAGCGCTGCCGTCTCGTCGGTTGTCTTGTGCTTCTTGAGCGGCTGGCCGACCTCCGCGGCTGGTCTGCTCGACCTCATAGTGGCGCATCCTGCCTGGTGCAGCTGTCGACGCTCACCATCCTCCTCGGAGGTCGACGACGTCTCCGCCGTAGCCGCTACTGACGCCTTCCGTTTCTCCGTCGGTTTACTGGACGGCACTGCGTGGGTGTAGACTTGGGCCGCCGGCTCCCTCAGGCACCAGTTGCACCTCCTGTACGCCGTCGCCCTCGGGTACAGATCGCTGCAGTATCTACACACATGCACGCCCAGCAGATAAGGTTCCAAGAACATCCGAGTCCCGATCGATACGAGAGCGCGGGCGTCGATGGATCGATCGATACAAGAAGGCGAGCACGTTAGGTGCGTACCTGTGCTGCAGCCGGACACGGCAGAGCTTGCAGCGGAGCAGCTCGTGCGGCAGGCCGCGGTCGCCGCACATGCAGCAGACGGCGCCAATGCCGTGCGGAGAAGGCGGGGGCTCCATCGAGACTTCAGTTATGGCAGAGCGGCCGGTGCTGGAAGTGGGAGTGAGCGAGACGGCAGGGAGAGCAAGGTCCGGGAGAGGGGTGTGTGCTGTATGTATATAAGTACCAGTTGGATATTAACGCACTCACATCTTCTCTGGGTCCGGCCGGCTACCCGCCATGGCCATGTCGCGTTTATGGTTGCGAGGCGTACCGGGGTAGCTTTCGTGAGGTACGGGGTAGGACAAGGAAACGAGCTGGGCTATTTATATAGACTCGAGGACTCTCTGACGAGAGGGAGATAGAGATGTGAATGGCTGGCGTGGACTGAGGACAAGAGACTGCGTTTAGGGTTCAATTATCTTAACTTCTGTATGAGAGGGTGATGGCGCGTTGGAGAGACAACCGTCGACATTGACAATTCGGTGGTGGTAGAGCCGTAGAGAGACAACGACGCTTCCTGCATGAATGATGGCCGATTAGATCTCCGGCTGCTGCAGCGAAAAACCCGATCGAGCCGTCGCCTGCTTTATAAGCAGATATCCGTCGATCCCGATTTCTCGCTTGAGTTTCGACCAGATGGTGATGGATGGATGGATCGATCGCTGGCGGCTGATCGAAATGACACGGTAGATAGGCACCATATTTTGTTCCTCGAATAAAATCGCCAGATGGAATATTAAACCTCTAGCTAGCTAGCTAGGGATCGAGGGCTTTCACTCGATCGTGGAGGAAATTATTCTGGGATATATGGGTGCGCATAAACGAAAGCTGGCACGCACGATCGACACCTCCTTCGATCGGCTATCTTCTTGCAGAAAGAAGCATTTTCTGCGATTACCATTAATGGAGTACAAGGTTTCAGCACAACTTTCGGTCATGGAAGCAACTTACTTGTAGTAGTAATGAAGGATAATTAACTTGTGTACATCCACTTGCGACTGTACCTGAATTAGAGAGCGTTCAATCAGTACCTGAATCGTTATTTCTCTTCTGAAAGAGGCACACTGAAAGCAACTGACGAAGTTCGAACAGCGCATAATCGAGCGGCAGAGATCGACTGTCTTGTCCTAAAAAAAATGCAAGAACACAAAAAAAAAAAACTTCACTTTTCCCTGCATGCGCGTGTTGCGGAGACTTTTTTCCTTGGTGTGGCAAAGGCGTGTTTGATGATGTGCCGTACAAGACATGGCAAAAGAGGCCCGCCACAGCCAAGAAGACTTGAAGACCTGGACTTGTTTACTCATTCAGGTCTTCCTTGGGCACTAAGGGACGTCGGGAGACATCACCGCCAAGTCGGCATCGTCGTCTTATCGAGACAAGCTGTGTGAACTTGTTTATGGATTGATCTGATCCGCGTCGGGAGGTGAGCTCATGATAACAAGTCTGGTTCTACGAACCCCTGTCAAAAGCGTGTGTTCCTACTTTACTTGTTAATTGCTGCTTGTTGTATTAGTAAATTCATCAGCTCGGGAAACGATGGCAAAACGAGCACGAAGCTCGTGGGTGTAGAAGCGGCAACTGTTTCAACGCATACGCACAGAGCACACTACAGAACGCACCTTGGACCGTTCCCCTCCTCCCGCACAGTAGAGAGAGGCGACTTTTGAGACCACCCTCTGTTCCCACCTCGCCGCCGGCGATTCGCGTGATTCCCCACCCTCCGGCTGCCGACACTACAGAACGCACCTTGGACCGTTCCCCTCCTCCCGCACAGTAGAGAGAGGCGACTTTTGAGACCACCCTCTGTTCCCACCTCGCCGCCGGCGATTCGCGTGATTCCCCACCCTCCGGCTGCCGCTCCGGCGGCGGGAGGGTGGGGAATCGCCGGATCCCGGCGTGTACATAGTGTAGGTAGCAGTTGGGCCCCAGCCGGCGTCGTCTTGGAGGTGGTGGCGTGGCCGGTGTTGTGTTTGCAGGTGGTGCTCGTCCTCTCCGGCGGTGAAGCTCCTTGGAGTTCCACGGCGGAGCGCCGCCCCCTTCCTCGTGCTCGTGGTCCTCTGGGATCGCCGTGTGCGGGGCTACCCCCTGGATCTTCTTGCGGCGGATCCAGTTGACGTCTTCGAAGCAGATGGTGGTGATGCAAGCGATGCTGCCGATGGAGTAGGGTGGAGGCTCTTCGGGGTTCGAGGATCGACGACTTCCCGTCCGCTAGGGGGCTTCTTCCGTTCAAAGGCTTCTGGGAAGATGCAGCGGCGGCGCGTCATCAGCACGTCCTGCTCCTCGCCGGCGACATCGATGCAGAAGGACCTGTTTGTATTTTCTATCTTTGTGGTGTTCCTTTCTGCCTACTTGCTGTAATCACCAGATGTTTCCTCACAAAAAAAAAAGAGCACACTACAAGCCCTTGTTCATCTTGTCTCTTTATATTCAGTGAAAAAGTCCTTCACAGATGCTAACCAATAGGTAGCCCCTCCTCTCTTTTGCATCTTGCAAACCTGGCATTATCGCACAAGAAACAAGGGGGCACATTCCAGATGAAACCAAGCTTATACAAAGTGAAACGATCTATGTTTTAGGTCCAGTCGTGTGGAATGGCGCAAGACATCACAGCGTGCAGATGCGAGCATCCGCCGTAGACAGTACTCCCTCCAAAAGGCTTATGCCAAGATCAGATGCAACTGTCCCAGAACCAGTAATACACCTAACCACATATAAGATGCAAAGAAATAAGAAACTACGAACGAATGCGTAGCATAAAGAGCCAATCCAACCATCTCTACAGGATGGCCCAAAGCAGAGATACTCCGAAACGGAGATGAATGGGCGGCACAAACAGTGGTTTTAACTTATTAGCAAGTCATCAAAATTTCTTGAAAGAATCACCATCATCCATGACTCTCCGTGGCTACAAGCCTAGAGCTCTAGTTCTTGCAACACATACACACAACAGACACTACAGAATACAGACACCACTTGTTTTTCGCTTTCACCTGTCTCACCCACTTTTAGGACGATCTATATAACCTCTCTTCTCTATCTCTCTTTCTCTCTCACTTCTGACCCTGCTATGCTCTCATCGGACCAAAACCTTGTTTCCCATCTGAGGGAGTCGAACCAAGCTCTCTATCTCTCTTTCTAGCTCACTAGCTGCTGATTACCGTAGAAGGGGTAGGCTCCGTATGCGGGGGCGTACATGTTAGGGTGCGGGACAGGGGAAGCATAGCTGTAGCCACCGTAGAATGGCACGCCATAATACATGCTGTTCCTCCTGTTGCCGGAATCACCCTTGACTGGAAACAAAACAGCAAATCAGCGTGATGAATAACTAATTCCACAAGACACGTACCTTTGAAATCGATAAATTATATGTGCAGCTGATATAAAATAAACATTTAACAAGTATAGTATGCGTGATATAAAAGGCAACCGTCTTGGCAGCAGCAAAAGATAAACTGCATGGAATAGTTTGAAATTAAAGGACTAGTAGAATTAGGAGACTCGGAAATGGCGTGCTAATGTGCTTATCTAAAAATGTGCCAAATGAGAAACTTGTTTGCAAAGCACGAATGAGGTAGTAATCGCTAGTTTAAATCATACAAAAGTTCTCTACATTGAGTAAAACCCCTAATGGCTCCAAAAGCACCAGCCTATGCCACTATGAGGATATCATGTGATTTTAAATATAACGTGAGAACTGAGAATTGCTCGGTTGGCCAGCTGTGCGAATGTGCACGATGCCCACCCGTGTTGTCCTAGACTATGCAGGGCTAGTCCTGGCTGGTCTCATTTCTCTATTTAACTATGAACTGATGAACTGATGACAGGGAAGAGCAAAAGTTCAAGTAAATTTTTTTGCCACCATCTAGTCCACTATATTTTCTACTTATCTTGAGATCGAATGTCTCCACAAGATGTGGCATTCAGTCAACAATCACCCTCAAAATACATGTCCTAAAACATGTCTAAATAGGGTCTACACTCTACAGCACAATGGGTATGTACCGCCACGAATACAGAACTTTGAATGCTTTGCATTGTGGATATAAATGCCACGATACATGCTGCACCAGAATACTACAAATGCATAGTAACACAGAACCAGAAACTATGGAGGAAATGATTTGTGAAGAATGGGAACGAATGATTGCTCTTAAGTGAACAATTATGGAATCCTAGTCAAATTTCATTTCACGACCAACCATTTTAATTCTCCAACTGTTTTTTGTGCTTGGTAAACTAGTTGGCATGTACGTGCAACACACGTCTTTACAATTAAATGGAACAATTTACAATTAGGAAAAGACCGTATCATGGTCGACATTGATTTGGCTCGATAGAGAATTTGATAAGCCAAGAAGCATTCAAATGTATCAAAAGTATATATACTCTCAGGACATGTACATTTGATATGGATTATATAAATCTGGGATGTAATTGATTAAAAAAAAGGAATAGCCTCTTCCTCACCCGCTATCAAAAGATGAAGAAAAGCAGGTCAGTGTTCTGAATTTTCCCCAAAAAGCAACAGGTAAATTCTAAATTAAATATTGCCCACAGTTTGTACAACAGAAATGAGCTCTCGAACTCATATTCATCAACCTAATAATGCAGTACACCAAAGGTCAAAGTCTGCACTCAGTTGTCACTCGGGTAGGTGTGATCGTGTGGTACTATAACCATAGAAGTCGTTCATAGATGGTACTACTGGCATATGAATTACTGAAACTGACGGATAAAACACAAGCTTCCTTCATCCTGGTTTTATTAAAGTGAGGATTATTGTTTAGAAATACAACACATTTTTCTTCTTTTTTAGAAATCGAGAACTGCAAATTCTGACATGCAGCAATAGAAATAGAAAGGAGAAATAATACGAATGAATTTGGCTACCATGGAGATGGGCGGCCGGACATGCAGGATCCGGCAAGAGCACCTGGCCTTCGTGCACGAACTTGTCGAGGGCCCAGTTGAGCGCTTGCCCACTGATCCTGCTCATGGTCACCTCGATCGCCACCAGGATGACGAGGGGAACCTCGATCTGATGCATTGTCTCCCCAGCAAGATCCGATCCCCCATGGCTCTCTCGTCCCTCTTCATCTCCCTGCCAATCCCAAAGTTGCGGGCAAGGAGATCCCCCATGGCTCCCTCGTCCCTCTTCGTTTCCCTCCCACATCCACTCCCAATTGCGCACCCCCGGTGCTTTGGATCGCCGCCGGGGAGCTCCTCGGCGCCCCGCGCTACCCTGGTGTTCTGTGTCGCTGCTGCGAGCTCCTCGGAGCCTTGAGCGCCGCGGCGTTCCACCAACCGTGCGCCGCCGGTTCTCTGCGTCGTATCCGGTGCTCGGCGCCTCAGCCGCGACCCTATCCCGCACGGAATCATTCACCTCGCGTTCTCCGGCCACACGCCGGTGTCCAGAACGCCGGCGCCAACGTCAGGCGCACGATGCAGAGCAGGGGAGCTGCGCGGGCCATGCTCCTGTCGCCTCTCCTCGTGTCCCGTCGCCACGTCCATCGACGCTCGCATCCTCGCTCCGTCAGCCCCGCCTCCGACCTCGCCCCTTGTGACCCCCTGGAAACCGCGCCGCCACGCGCTCCCGTAGGGCTGTATCAGGCGATGGTTGCCTGTATAGGCTTGGCAGCTCCTTTTCCCCTCTACGGATCAAATAACGGTTGGACCAGTACGGTGGTAATTTGGTTGTATTATGTGGTTTGGTGGGAGGGCAAAACGGTCCAAAACGGACAATGTTGAGTTGTCAAACATTGGGACGATCTGGGCTGTTTAATCAGATATTGAACGGTACAGATTTAAAGTATCCCAACAAGTTTGCTCTTTTAATAGTAGTATAGATAAAACAGCATCCATCACAACATAGAATCCAACATGATAATCAACAGGGTCACGCCTCATAAACTGATAAAGAGAAGACTGGTGGGGGGACTGCAACGACTAGAGCTAACATACCACCTCCTGATGTCAAACCTTGCAGTCACAGAAACCACAACTTTACGTCTGCGTAATTCACATAAACTCCATTTATCTAATAGAAGCTGAACCCCGCTCTGGTTGTGGAGTTAGTTTAGCTAGTTATTGACATTAGGAAAAGTACATTATGGCCAAGCTAAACCCATTTGGCTAAAGTGACTGGGAAAGAAACAATGCTATGGATCAGGCACCAGGTTAAGGCTATTGTAGTATTGGACGTTTTGCATAGCCACAACACAAACGGTATAAAGTTGTCCAGATTTCCCTGATATCCCGAGGCACGGCAGTAATGAAAAATATTAGTGCAAAGGCCCCATGGAGAGCTACAAAGGTCCATAGACCACCTAATTGACACCAGCAAGTAAAATCTCCTTGTGCTTCTGGCCCCAATAGTAGCAACAAACAGTGACATCACTAAGCTAAGTGAGAGAGTGAGAGGATACGGTGTATGATTGATTGCAGTTGAACAGAAGCAAGATTCAGAGTCTGGACTGGGCTAAACTAAATAAGGCTTACACCAGATAAAGGGGGTGTACCAAACACGTTTACTTAGAGTAGACTAGAAACAACTACAAACCTTACGGCTGGAATGAAACAAAATGATCTTGTTGGAATAATTGCTAGCATATAGGGCGAGGAAGCACACAGATCCATTGAAGCAGGAATGTATCAAGCCCCAAATGAGCAAGCTAGTGCTAGTACATAATCAGTCAAAATCAATTAAACATATACAACAAAGTAGCCTTTTCATGGAAAAGATCATATCAAGTACTATGAGACTATCGTAGGCTAATTTTTCATACATCCGAACTTAAAGATCGTCAATAACTTGTTACTGGATTTTCCAAACTTAATCTAGATTTAGAGATTCCAAACATAGCGCTCGTTGCACTTTTAGCAAGATGATTGGGTCAATGCAGACTGATACTATAGCAAAGAATGACTAAAAATAGAAAAACAGTTATGTGGCACATGGCCAACCTGTTTGTGTGATGGGCTGCGACCCCATGAAAGGCGAACTGCCTGCTTTCCAATGACAGATCCATTCAATCCTTGTAATGCTTCTTCCGCATCGGTTCTGAAAAAGTAGCACACATATAAAATTATGACTTCCAGCAAGTTGTTGAGAAACAACTAATCAAACAAGTATCAGCTTCAGAAACATACCTGTTGACATACTGAACAAAGCCACATTGCTTCCCTAGAGGAATTTTGACAGTGGCAACATCACCATATTTGGTGAATGCTTTCCTCAGCTCGTCTTCACTAACATTTGGGTCGAGCCCACCAACATACACCTAAAGCAGATTGAGAACTTCAGACTAGGAACTATAAGCCTACAAGGTTAACACAGGGGAAATCAGTACACATACCGTTCTGTTAGTAGAATCACCATCTGAATGCCCAGGTGTTGAGGAGCCAGAATCACCTGAAGTTAATAGTCAAGAAGTTGGGTAAACAAGGGATTAATTCTATACTAATTTCATATGAAAAAGCAACGATTTCGTACTGCCCTCTACAAACAAACAGGATGCATACATCCTCCAGTTATGAAGATAAGGACATAAAGCAATTGAAGTATTGTAATGGAATTGGTGCCACTAAAGTAGGAATGCTAGCTCCAGTGGTCCATAGAATTCTGGTGAAGTAGGTACTATTCTTTAATTTCTATAGGTTATGTAATGTGGTCCTCAAACGCACAAAAGTGTATATATAGATGATAAATAGCAGAAGAAATCAGCAGTCTTTGTTACGATATCATATGCCTATCAAAACCTTAGATGGAAGAATACTACGGCAACATCAAGATCATACATGGTATAAAACTGACAAGATTTTCTAGAAACATATAATGATTGAATGCTAGCGACAATGGGTGCCTAAAATGAGTTAAATTCTGTAAGCACTTTCATGAGAAAATAACAGAAATTCTATGAAGTAACAAAAAGGAGACTGTACAACTTCAAGCTGCAGAACAACCACGAAAGAGGCACATACCAGTTCTTCTAGGCGTTGCAGGTCCTATACGAATCGGCCTAGTAGAGCAATATACACCGTTCATTTCAGTCATTGCATGAGATTTATCAATATCGTCTGAGAATCTAACAAATCCATAGCCCCTAGAACGGCCTGTGTTTGCATCAATAATAACTTTAGCTCCTTTCACGGAGCGGTACTTGCTAGCAAAAAGCTCCATCAACATTTCGTCAGTAACATCAGCAGCTAAATCGCCAACAAATATTGAGTGATCAGAGACAACTTCGGATCGCTTTTCACCCATGCTATAGGATGCCCAGTTTAACTTAAAGGCTCGATCAGTGTTTGGCATGACGTGACCAGTAAAATTCTGAAGAGCCTTGTCTGCAGATGCATGGGAGAAGAATTCTACGAAACCATATCCCTCTGACTGTCCAGTTTGCCGATTGCGGATAACTTTTATGGTTACCACCTACAAAGTAGAGGAATCGAAAAAAGGTTAGAAAACCGAAGTCGAAGAAAGAACAAATACACGATTGGAGAAAAGAAGAGAGAGATGAAATGATGAGATTAACATTCATTCCACAATTTAATAAACCTATTAAAGTTGCTGATTGTGAAGGTTTCGAAAAATAGTTTCTGGCAAATTGTACAAAAAAGAACACACACAACTTGCTTCTCCGTTAACCAACTTCCCGACCAAGCACCATGTCACTTTGCCATCTTTTTTCTTGCTGTCAACATCAGTGAGCACACCCCAAAAAAAGATAATTGCCAAGAGATTTAATTATGGCTTCCTTTCGCTCCTCTAACTGTTCTTTAACTTTCTCTGTGATCGCCAAAATGCAATAACTAGCCGGATCATTCCGAAAGTTTATAAATTACCACACATCAAGACCATTTCCTTCCTCCTCACTATGAACCAGGCTAGTTTCTATACATAAATTCCCGAAGAAAGTTAGCACCTTTGGCAGCTCACGTCGCAAAAAAATAATACTCCTCAGGGGGCAATTACCTCTTATGACATACAAACCACAATTACACCTTTGGTTGCAGACATTTATATATGGTACTAATAACCAAAGAATTCCGTATTGAATGACCCTAAATAAAGTTGCCGCATGGAGGCTAATTCTAGAAAGATCGCGCTTTTATTTGCATTAAGCGAGAACTAAGCACATACAAACGCTTTTATGGCAATTCTACGACACCGCACATTAATCAACGCGCAGAAATGGTCAAATCTTACTGTATCCGTGAGATCTAGTACGGATCGGGAGAGAAGGCAAACCTCGCCGCTGGGCCCGAAGCAGTTGTGGAGGTAGTTCTCGTCCATCCAGTACTGGAGGTCGCCGACCCAGATGGTCTTATTCTCCTCGCAGCCGTTCCCGCCGGATCCGGCCGCGGGTGGTGTCGGCGTGCGTCGGCCGGCCGCGGCGGGGGGCGGCGGCCCCGCAGCGTAGTGCTTGGCGAACTGCGGCGGCGGAGGGGGCGCGGCCACCATGGACGGCGGCGGGTAGGGGATGACGACCCACCGTGGCTGCGGCATGTGGTGGTGCGGGTGCGGGTGCTGCGGAGGTGGATGCGGATGCGCGTGGGGGTGAGGGTGGTGAGGCGGCACGGCCACCTGCGAGTCTGTGGTGGTCGCCGCCATCTGCATCACCGCCGCGCTGCTGCCGCCGCCGCCGAGGAGGAAGGTCGCCTGGGGTTGGGGGCTCGCGAGGTGTGGAGGGCGGAAAGAGAAGGTGCCCGTGGGTGAGGTGAGACTGGATATATAGCGGCTTGGTGACGGATTCAGGCCGTCCGATGTAGGAGTTCGTTATCGTGCCTGTCGTTGATTGAATGGGGCCTCCTTCAGACAGAGGCTACGTGTGGGGCCGGTGAGAGCGTTGGTAGCTGCTGTTTATAGCGCAACCAGTGTAGGCCGTGTGGTTCCGGAGTGCCATGCAGAATTTACTCTACATATTAAATCAGCTTATTTATACCTACTAAGCCAATTTTGGCATTCTGTTATAGATTAAAATTCCACTAAACTTTATTAATGATAGTTCATTTGCAAACTATTCACACCATTCATTTTCCAGCCATCCAATTGATCATGTTATCGGCAATAATATTTGTTAATGATAATTTCTCTACATTATATATTATTTTAGTCAGTCAATTTGTCACGTCGTTCTCTTGTATAATTGATGAGATTGTATCATCATGCCATACAATTACATAATTAAATGGTGCGCAACTGGAACGGCATAATTCGTTTTGTCCTTAATGCTGCGTTCGGATGTTCGCTTTCAGCCTTGATATTGGATATTCGGGATATTCAACCCCGAATATACCGAATATCACCGTTTGGATGTTCGTGGCATTGAACCGTGACATTCGGGCTCAATATCGAACCAACCCGAGCGAAGGCAAAACGGTACCCGCCGAATGTCGAGCTCCAACCCTGGAGATTGGCTCTATATTCGCGAGCGAGGCCTAATCCTATCCACTCAGTTCTATTCCCCACGCGAGAGAGAGCTGAGCCCCCGGCCGGAGCAACTTCGCCGGCGCGGCCTCCTGGTGCTGATGGAGGACGGCGGCGCGAGACGGCGGCGGCCCGGACTGAGGCGCGCTGCGCGACCTCCGGCTCCGTCGTCGCGCGGCCTCTTCATCCTCACGCCGTCGCGCTGATGCGAGGCCCGGACTGAGGCGCGCTGATGCGAGGCCTCTTCATCCTCACGCCGTCGCGCGGCAACTTCGCCGGCGCGGCCTCCTGGTGCTGATGGAGGACGGCGGCGCGAGACGGCGGCGGCCCGGACTGAGGCGCTGAAAGGACAAGGATGTCGCCTAGAGGGGGGGTGAATAGGCGATTAAAACTTTTCCGGTTTAGTCTTGCTAATTGCGGAATAAACTAGGTGTTTAAATTAACAAGCTAACAACCTAAATAAATTAGGCTCACCTATGTGCACCAACAACTTATGCTAAGCAAGACAAGCAACAAGGTGATAGCAATATAGAATACTTCAAGCACGAAGGCTATCACAGTGTAAAGTGCATAAGTAAAAAGCTCGGGTATAGAAATAACCGAAGCACGCGGAGACGAGGATGTATTCCCGAGTTCCTCCTTGAAAGGGAGTACGTCTCGTTGGAGAGGTGTGAACCGACACAACGGTTCAACAACCACAAAGGTTTCACCCTCTTCTCCGATGAACCGCACCACAAAGGTTTGGTTCACCGTCCACTATCGGTATTCCTTCGAGGCAGAATCCGGAGCCTTTCAACAACAATCCGGGGCACAACCCACAATGGGATTGGGGGCTCCCGAACGGCTCTCAACAACAATTCGAGGCACAACCCACAATGGATTGGGGGCTCCCGAACGGCTTCAAGTGACCACACAAGGGTCCAACCACCACAAAGTCGTCTAGGGTCCAAGGACCCAAGAGTAACAAGTTCACACGCTTTCAACTTCCACGAATCCTCGTGGAGAGCACACCGATGCACCAAATGCAAAAGGCAAGAGCACAAGTGCTCAAATCCTTCACTCTCAAATTCCAACAAAGCAACAAATGCTTATGGGGGAATAAGAGAGGAAGAACAAAGAGGAGAACCACACAAAAACTCCAAGAACTAGATCCACTAGGTTCCCCTCACTTAGAGGAGATATTGATTGGTGGAAATGTAGATCTAGGTCTTCTCCTTCAATCCTCCAAAGATCAAAGAGTTTGGGTGGAGGGATTGGGAGATATCAAAGAAATGAGCTTGCAACAATGGAGGAGAGAGAAATCTGGGCGAGCTACTTGGCTGGAGGAAGGTGGAGGGGTATTTATACCCCTCCAGAAATTCTAGCCGTTGCCTTCAAAACCACACAGTTTTCACTTAGGCCGGAAGTCCAACACATGAACTCCAATCATTTCCTATGGACAAAATCTACAAGTATATCTCAATGCAAACATTAGTCCATAAGGATTGTCATTAATTACCAAAACCACGCATGGGGCAACACATGCACTTTCAATCTCCCCCATTTTGGTAATTGATGACAATCCCTTTTACGAGGGTTTATATAATGAATTAAGCAACCAAGCAACACAAAGAGCAAGGATGCAAGAGCAAGAAAGGCAAATGCTTGAGAACGAAACTAAAGCATAAAACCAACAACTCTTAAACCCTCTAAACTTCTCCCCCATTGGCAACGATTGCCGAAATGGGTGAAAAGTAAGAAGGCCAATATAATAAGAGCTCCCCCATAATGTGTGCATTTCTCATAATATGAGTGAAATCAAATGCACATATCCAATAACGAATAGTTGGAAAGGAGATCAAACTATATTGAGGATCCAAAGATTGCAAATGAAAATCAAATAGAAAGATACTTCAACGAAAGAAGCAAGCAATCAAAAGGATCCGAAAAATGTTCTAAATATCAAGAGGGAACTCCCCAAGGTACGTGCACAAATAGGATTTCTATTTCAATATAGTGTGCACAACATGGAATCCTCACTCCCTCCTAGATAAATTCGAACACAAGCCCATGCAAGAGAATATAAATGAAAAGAGGCAAACAACTTGCAACAAAAAACTTTTGCAACATGAGCAAGGAGCGGCAAATAAAAGGATGGGTGTGAGATATAAAGACATTTTAGGAGACTAATACAAGGATGAGCAAAATCATCAACATAGTCTTTCAAAAAGTGTTGCACATAGTGCATATCATGTCTTTCACATACTCACACACCAACGGAGATATCAAATAGCTCCACAAGCTTATTAAGATGCAAAAGCATAACACAAAAAACAAAGCTTGTGCCTTTAATTAGAACCACCAAAGATCAAAAGCAAAAGAGGTGGTCACTAAAGAATTGGAATATCAATTAAAGATGTAACTATTCTCATGTGTATAAGTTTCTAAGTAGACACGAATCACGAAGATATAAGTCCACAAATAAACATGTACACACAAAATAGGTACAAAGGTAAGGGTCATGATATCCAAGAGGAAGTCATAAATACACCAATAAGATTTTTGCTTAAAAGCATAGCACAAAGCTCAATTTTATCTTAAAGGGATATAGATGAACTTCCAACCTATACTCATCATAGCATCAAAAACTATCCACAAAGGATAAAGGTGATAAACGGGATGCTCCGAGTAAGATAACAAGTATCACAAAACGCAAATGATTTTGAAAATTCATCAATGTTGCACATGAGAGACTTTAAGTAGAAAGTGCTAGATTGACATAAATGGGATCGATGAATCATGAAAATGATTATATATATTCCCTTGATATGTAATCATCCCGGCAACTCACATTTGCAATAAAGACGTTTTGCAAGAATCAAAAGAATTGCAACCAAAGAGATTCATGCCATGAAACAACCTACACAAGGTTGAGAGCTAGAAAAGTATGCATGAGGTAGATACTTGTTACCGAGATAGCATTGGTGATGTAGAAGATAGGAGCTCATGATCATCCAAGCTTGGCTCCAATAAGCACATGGTGACAACACCTTCCTTGTAGATGAGACAAGCTTCCAATGCATCTCCAATATACCTAAAACAAATTCAAGTACAAATGGTACCCAAACTCATTGGGTCCAAAGTAGTTAGAGCAACTACAATACATAGGACAAACTCCACATAAATATGTGCATATTAATGTGAAATTGAATTTCATGCACATCTTAGCCATTTAGGATTTGATGGAGTTTATCCTATATATTGGATCAACGAAAGTAAGCATGCCATAAGATATACATATAATAAATATGCATGCACATGACTTTCAAGAACCAAACAAGATATAATTTAGACAAAACACCAAGTAAACCAACAAAGCACACACAAGTGTGACAAGAAAACAAAGTGTCCAAATTATATCAAATACCCAAATCAACACATGAGTGAAGATACCACTTTGAAAAGATACCAAATGAAAATGTGGTCAAGGAATAACCAAACCCTCTACATTTTTCATGATGGCACAAAGTACCAAGACGAAAATGCTTGTCTTCAAAGAGACATATCATCGGGATCAAATACCAAATGAAGACAACTAATGTTCAAAAACATGTAGGATTGCTCCCCCAAGATGTGTGCATTATTTATGATTTTGCATTTGAATACAAAATGCACACAAATGAGATCATCACTCTCCATAAATATATTATTCGACCACTAGTCATGTTCAAGAAGCGCAAGAAATTGCAATACCAATTTAAAGAGGGTGTTTTACTCAAAGTAGGATAGCTTCCCAAGAATAGTGCATTATCAAGAAGTATGACTTTTGAAGATCAATGCACAAGAATTGGTTCATTGCTTTTCCCAACTCAAGAAAGCACAAAACAAATTTCAAGTAGAGCAATAAAGGATCCAAAGAAACAAGGAAGACAAACGAGAGTTAGATCAAAACAAATCCTTGGCAATCAAATAAGGCAATTCAAAGCAAGAGCCAAAATGAATATGATCAATATATTTACCACAATATGATTATCACTTGCAAGACAAGTAATGTATGGAGATATTTCTCGGTGGTGGATTGCAAAGATATATTCAAGATCATATTCACAAAACATAAGCATATGGCAAAGGATAGGAATTAAAAGCCATGCTTAGATAGATAGATATTCTTGATAGCTTCAAAAATCACACAATAGTGCAAAGCAACTCCAAGGAGTAGCTTGAAGCAATTGGTTTCCCAAAGAGATATATGAGAACATATTTAGGGAAAGCCATATCAAGAAATTCCATCACAAACAAGATCCAACGGTGAGAGGCAAAAAACATTTAAGCAAAAAGGAACTTGTTTGAGAAACATGCCACAAAGGAAAGATAATGACAATATCAATTCTAGGTGGCAACACCTCACATATTCACATTTTCTAGGCTTGTAATATGCACATAGCTTATTACTCCCCCATAATGTGATAATCCATTTAAAGCAAGAGGCAAACAAAACCAACTCGAGAAATTAATGGACATATAGAATTTGAATTTCTCATGAGCATGACATACCACATAGAGAATAGATAAGATTGATATATCATCACTAAGTGGTATTCCTCATGTACACACATTTTTGGTTTGTGAAGTGCACGAAGCATATCACTCTCCAAAAATGGAATGGTCCATTAATCTCTCAAAAGAGAGCCAACAAGGTAATATATCAAATAAAAGCAATAAGGCTCAACAAAGTAAATGGTGTGCAAACCAACATACACATACTTGATTTCTCAAGATAAGTAAGTAGAGAGCACAACACATACAAACACTAGCAAGGTACAAAACCAAACACATGCAAGGGTGCAAGCAACTTTCAATGTATATATGATTTAAATAAAAGTTACCGCAAGGAGGAAACATTGGATATGAGGTAGAACAATATAATCCAAATGACTTGGCTTGAGAGAATATAATTGATGAAGATCCCTTAATTCTTCATGATGTAGCCAAGTCTCCAATGCCCTCCAACAACACCTATTGATCAAGTTTTAGCTTGTTGGTCCCCAACCAAGTTGGGTCCTAAGAGGTTAGTCACAATAGGTTTGGCAACCCAAATGGTTCTTTTCTTGACACCACTTTGAGTCCCAACATATTTGGCAAACACATTGCCAACCTTATCCTTCCGAAGAGAATAAACATCATCAATATAATGGGGTTGGATAAGGTACCATTTGTGCATGAAGAAGCAAGGTGACCCTTCTCACGGCATAGGTAGCAACATCGACTTCCTCCTCTCTTCTTGGTTGGAATCTTGACTTGAGGAGGGTAGTGATTCTTCTTGGGAAGAGGTTGTTCTTCAACTTGAGGAACTTGAGGCTTCTTCCCTTGTTGCTTCTCACTAAGAGCCTTCTTCTTCAAAGGGCAAGATCTAACATGGTGCCCTTCAACTTTGCACTTGAAGCAAACAATCTTGGCCGAATCTTTAACTTGTTCTTGGCCCTTGTTCTTCTTGATAGACTTGGACTTGTTCTTGTTATTGGAGTTGAATCCAAGTCCACTCTTGTCATTGGGGCGTCTTTGAACACTCAACATATTGTCAAGTGTGGACTTCCCAACATGACGCTTTTCCAAGTCTTTCTTCAAAGAAGTGACTTGGGCCTTGAGCTCATTTAGTTCCTCTACATGGTTAGTATCAACAAAAACACTAGAGGAAGTAGAAGCTTCATTGTTAGAGCAACAAGGCAATGAAAGTAATTCATCACAAGATGTAGCAATGTGAGTGGATGAATCACTAGGACTAGCACATGGCAATAAAGCATTTTTAGAAGTTGTGCCATTGTCCACATGAGGCTCACAAGATGTTACCTTTGTATAATAGCCTCATGAGCTAACTTTAGCCTAGCATGGGATGCTAGAAGATCATCATTAGAGCTAGAAAGCTTTTCATGACTTTCTTCCAATTTCCCATACTTGCTAGATAGCAACTCAAGTTGAGCCCTTAGCTCAACATTCTCCTTCAAAATAGATGCTTCACAAGAAGTGGAGTTAGTAGCACAAGCATCATTAATATTAGAAATAGAAGGAGACAATTTGGCAAGCTTATCATTCTTAGATAGTTGAGTTTGGAGTTGATCATGAGACTTGATAAGGAGAGAGTGTTCACTTTCTAAAGCCTTGTGAGCTTTGTCAAGTCTCTCTATGTCCTCACTTAGTCTAGCATTGCCAACACCAAATTCAACTTTTTCCTTTTTAAGCACTTTAATTTAGCAAGGGCATGATCTCTTTCCTTAATGATTTTAGCAATAATAAGATCATTAGACTCATCAAGAGATTCAAGTCTCTCTTCAAGAGAAGACCTAAGTTCTTCTTCTTCTTCAAGAGAAGCTTTCAAGGAAGCTATAGTAATAGAGTCATCCCTCTCAATTTGACATTTCTCATCAAATTGACTTTCCAAATCCTCAATAATTCCCTACTCTTAGTAACATAATCAATGATTTCACAAGAGGAGGGATAGCTTTACTACCTTTGGGGAGAGCACCAAGTACCATCTCACCCATCTTGGTTAAGGATTCAAAATCAAAACCTTCTTCATGAGAATCCTCATCCTCATCATCACAATTTGGATTTGAGGTGGGAGACACCTCGGAATCCTTAGCCATAAGGCAAACATGATTAAAGAATGAAGAATTACTTGAAGCACCATTTAGGTCCATGTCTTGTTCCAACAAATGTTGGGATTCCTCTACATTGTTAGTCATGCAAGTACTAGAGGATATGGAAGCATTGTTTTCATGGCAACAAGACATATGAAGCATATCATCATGAGATTTAGTTAAACAACTATTACATGATATGCAAGGACTATCAACTCTAGCATGTATGACATTTGGAGTGCTAGAAGAGTTTAAGTCCAAAGATAGAACATTGCAATGTGATAGAGAAGAAGTATAATCAATAGTAAGTTCACCATCACCAATGCAATTTCTATCACCACTCACCATATCATTACCTTGTGACAAATCACATGTTGGTGAAGTGGAAGAAGTTGTGAACTCATCACGGCCGGAAGTGGAAGGAGAACAATCATCCTCAATAATTTTGGACACTTCATATATATCTTGAAGCTTGGTCCAAAGCTCATGAGCGTTCCGAAAAGGCATGATTGAAGCAAGAACTACATCGCTCAAAACACATATAAGACCATTAGAAACTAGAGTCTCGAGATGAGAGTTTTCCTCATCCTCTAAAGATAATTCTTGAGAATCCTTTGGAGGAGAAAAACCCACATCCACAATCCTCTTAATATAATTTGGACCCATGGCCCTAAAAAGATTAAGCATGCGAATTTTCCAAACATCATAATTTGTGCCATCGAATATGAAAGTGGGATCGTGCACTAATTCCCTAAACGACATCTTTTACTCTCTAGGCGGTAAAGCCCAAAAAGAGAGCCCAGGCTCTGATACCAATTGAAAGGACAAGGATGTCGCCTAGAGGGGGGGGTGAATAGGCGATTAAAACTTTTCCGGTTTAGGCTTGCTAATTGCGGAATAAAACTAGGTGTTTAAATTAACAAGCCAACAACCTAAATAAACTAGGCTCACCTATGTGCACCAACAACTTATGCTAAGCAAGACAAGCAACAAGGTGATAGCAATATAGAATACTTCAAGCACGAAGGCTATCACAATGTAAAGTGCATAAGTAAAAAGCTCGGGTATAGAAATAACCGAAGCACGCGGAGACGAGGATGTATTCCCGAGTTCCTCCTTGAAAGGGAGTACGTCTCGTTGGAGAGGTGTGAACCGACACAACGGTTCAACAACCACAAAGGTTTCACCCTCTTCTCCGATGAACCGCACCACAAAGGTTTGGTTCACCTTCCACTATCGGTATTCCTTCGAGGCGGAATCCGGAGCCTTTCAACAACAATCCGGGCACAACCCACAAGGGATTGGGGGCTCCCGAACGGCTCTCAACAACAATCGAGGCACAACCCACAATGGATTGGGGGCTCCCGAACGGCTTCAAGTGACCACACAAGGGTCCAACCACCACAAAGGCGTCTAGGGTCCAAGGACCCAAGAGTAACAAGTTCACACGCTTTCAACTTCCACGAATCCTCGTGGAGAGCACACCGATGCACCAAATGCAAAAGGCAAGAGCACAAGTGCTCAAATCCTTCACTCTCAAATTCCAACAAAGCAACAAATGCTTATGGGGGAATAAGAGAGGAAGAACAAAGAGGAGAACCACACAAGAACTCCAAGAACTAGATCCACTAGGTTCCCCTCACTTAGAGGAGATATTGATTGGTGGAAATGTAGATCTAGGTCTTCTCCTTCAATCCTCCAAAGATCAAAGAGTTTGGGTGGAGGGATTGGGAGATATCAAAGAAATGAGCTTGCAACAATGGAGGAGAGAGAAATCTGGGCGAGCTACTTGGCTGGAGGAAGGTGGAGGGGTATTTATACCCCTCCAGAAATTCTAGCCGTTGCCTTCAAAACCACACAGTTTTCACTTAGGCCGGAAGTTCCGGTTGGGCCGGAACTTCCGGTTGAGGCCGGAACTTCCGTCCAAGAACTTCCGGACCCCCAGAAAAGCGACTAAAAAACGGTACTGCACTCGGCCGGAACTTTGGCCGGAAATTTGCCGGAACTTCCGGATGGCCGGAATTTCCGGCCAAACCGGAACTTCCGCCCCTCAGAAAACTGCACACGAAAACGACGATATCTTGATCATCCGGACTCCGTTTTCGATGTTCTCGGGCTCGTTGGAATCGCAACGAAGAGCTTTACAAGATCATGCAGAGAAACATCATAGTCCAACAATGGAAGATAAAACCAAATGGAGAAAGGTAAAACCTCTCTAAAAAGGAATGATCGGCAAACCTCCAAAACCGAAAACGCAACAAGTTTTCCATACGAAATTCGTTTTCGTGAACTTGGGCTTGTCGTGAAGATCACAACAAGCACCAAAAGCCAACAAGGAGAAAACCAAATAAGAACCAAGAAAGATGAATGCCAAGTATGCAAAGGTTTGAGCTCTCCACAAAGATGCGATCAAGTTACTCACTTGAGAGCCCCTCTTGATAGTACGCCGTCTATCCTAAAACCCGGTCTCCCACTAACAACATGAGACCGGTAAAATAGAAAACCTATCAAGATCATACCTTTGCCTTGCGCATTCCACTTGAGCTCGATGATGACGATCTTGACTCTCTCAAGTTGGAACACCTTTCTTGATTGTGCTTGCTAGCACATGCTTGATGAAGACTTCTCCAAATGCTCCCCCATACACCATTATGGGAGGGCCTCGCTAAGCTCCGTCTTCATGTCTCCTTTGCAAGCTTCAATCAAATGATGTCTTTCGAGATGGATCATATTGAGCTTGCACTTCATCTTCTTATCTTGATATAGATGATGGCTTGGAGATAAACATGAAGTTCACTCAATCTTCTTTTCCAAGCCATGCTTGCAATAAGCTCAACTCTTCACATGACCATTCTTCATATAAACCCTTGAATAGAGCATTGGTCATCATGTCATCTTCTAGAGTCCAACACATGAACTCCAATCATTTCCTATGGACAAAATCTACAAGTATATCTCAATACAAACATTAGTCCATAAGGATTGTCATTAATTACCAAAACCACGCATGGGGCAACACATGCACTTTCAGGCGCGCTGCGCGACCTCCGGCTCCGTCGTCGCGCGGCCTCTTCATCCTCACGCCGTCGCGCAGGTTGGGACAGATCGAGGCGCATCTCATCTCCGGCTCCAGCGACCGGCGCATCTCATATACAGCTCCGGCGACCGGCGCATCTCATCTGCATGCTTGTTTGCTCCTGCGATATTTGTGTGCTTGTCTGCTGATGCTAGGCGGCGGCTACTGATACCGATGATTTGCTATTTTGTTGTGTAATGATTAATTGTTGTGCCTGGCAGCCTGGGCACTGCCGCTGATGCCATTCTACTGCAAATTTGTATAGATGCACTCCCGTATAGAAAATATGTGATTGTTTTGCACATTTTGTCATATATAACAGTACAATGATCAATATTTTGAAAAACTACTTTTATAACATCCAAACAACATTTGATATTCAAACTCAATATCTTGTCTAGATCTGAATATCTAACACATCCAAACAGAAGATATTGACATTCAGACTCAATATCAATATCCCATGGTATTGATATTCAACCCAATATCAATATGGAGCTCCCAATGCGAACATCCGAACGGAGCATAATCGTTTTAGCCAACCAACTTCTATTTGACATTACGATTTTCTTCTATATGTCACCGCTTGAGACATTTCAAAAATGCTAAACATGCACGACATCTCTTCATGCAAAATTTCCACACCAATCTGTTGGTTTCATATTGTCTACAACAAATGAACGTCACTACTCATAGTGGTAGCTACACACCCATCCGGCGAGCTAGTGCAAGTGCCTCCCGCCGTTTCTGCGGATCTGAAAAATCTAGCACGTGCGCAAGTACACCTTTCCCGCCACTTCTCGCAATTTCTGGCGGCAAAGGAAACGCGCGCCACTCGCACTCCCTAACTCAACAACTCCCGCCAGATATTAGCAAGCACGGACCCCAAAGTCGTCAGTGCCTAATGAACCCAGCACGTGATGCGGTCAACGCCTCTGCGGGGAGGCTCAACACCGAAGCACACATCTTAAAGCAAATCCAACGGCGTTGAGACCGTGCGCAGCTACCACTATGAGTAGTAAAACGCCTCTCTTGTCTACAAATTTAGCTAATTTGCAAGCCAATCAGGTACACTATTGTTATTTGATGACTTTTAGTTGGTAAAATACACAATCAATTCACGATGATAAAATTTAGCCTCTTATGTAATGTGACCAGTTAAAGCTTACATATTTTTGTAGACAACTTCATGTTTAATGTGTCTTAAACTCTTTATTACATAATAGAGTTCTTATAAAGAGTACCACTATATTGTGGGAGGTATCCTTCTAATTATTTTGACGACTTTGGCAACTGCGAAGTGACATAGGGGTGCCTAAGAAAACCATACCTACTAGTATTAAAGATGTCCATGTAATCAAATCTGAGTTTGTCGACCCCTGAACTCTCGGATGCATCGATCTTCTATCAAACCATGACCATCATCGCACCGAGGATGTGATACACTTTGAGTGGATGCTTAACCAACATTCGTATGGTGGCACATGCCTTCGATGGTGATGTCTTATTTGCACAAGGAGATTTTTGCGGAATCACTCTCGACCTCTTGGAGTGAAATTTTGTTCTGCAATGGAGAATATCATTGTAACTTTTAACGAACTATCCACCTAATAACTTTTTGCACAAACTGTGAAGTATTGTTAAGTCCTTGATAAATACAACTATGCAAGTATGCATAGAACAAAGTCGGTGCATCTCGGAGCTCAGATTCATAGGTAAATCGTAAGGCCTGCTAAACAAAGTCGACATGTACACATGTTTCTTGCCAAATGAACCGATGTGTTTGGTTGCACTATCGTTAAACCGCGTACATAGGACCTCATATACTCCTTCCCTTGCCAATTTGCTAACTGTAATTCTTGTATAAGTAGCGTAGATTTGCTCTCCTCATAATATAAATTGATATAGTCAAGTAATTAAGTTAACAAAACTAAGGATGTCGTACTAATTACTCTAGGGTGTTTTTTGTTGCTTGACACCAAGGTTCAGCGCAGCCCACCTCGGCTAGAGATTTAGACATGTTATTCGGTTGTGTGCATTAAATGAGAGGGAGTGTGGATGCTTCGTGTTTGGTTATTTGCATTAGGTCACGACATGCAAAGGGCACTTGTTTGGTTGCCTGAATTAAGACGGTTATACTCGCCTCTTCCTAGTCATTGTGAATTTCACTTTTTTTTTGGTCAACAACGTGACACTTCGAAATAACTCATAATGACTTTGTCTACTATTCTCGAAACATAAAACTTCGAACGTTGAAGCGTGTTGTGCACAGAGATGAAGCTACATCTCATGGGAATTTAGAAAAGATCGATCGTGTGTGACGCGTTTTGCAAATTTGATCTTGGTGAACTTCGAACAAGAACATGAAATTAGAGAGCTACGGTTGATGAAAGCTGGAATCACTCGCTAAAACAGAATAACTTCATCAACGTAGAGTTTTTCCTGTAAAGACCATCACGATCTGAAGCATGGCTCAAACATAAGAGGATCAACAGAGTATGGTGAGAGTGGTAATGGAAAACATAGAGGTAGAGATACAGACAAACACATAGATACATTTCATCTACTTCCATAAACAACTTGTAAGTACTTTTGTTATGATTATCGAAACAAATAACTTACAACGAGAAAGTTGTGTGGAATGGCAGAATTTTTTGATATTTTAAAATTTATTTTTTAAATATCAGATATATATGCACGCGAGAGGCAAAGTGAATTTCACCATATCTGTCTTCAAGTCAATCACTTGCATTCCACTTAAAATCTTGCTATCGGCAGCTTGTACGGTGGAGACATCTTCCTAATTTCCTTCCCATGCCATTCCGAGGGCTTTGGACTAAAAACAGGCACGCTCTACCCACACCATACCACCGACCCAACACGTGCTAGGGCAACAGGCTCAGAATCTAGTAACCATTTGTTGGGCAGGCACGCACGCACGTGGCACGCACAATCACAGTCTAGGCTATTGAGTTGACCCGGCTGTAAGAAATATAATTCACGCAGACCACTTGTTTCTACTCCCTCCGTTTCAAATTAGATAACTTTCATTCATCAAGTGTAGATACATCCGCATGTGGACAAATGAAAGTCATCTAATTTGAAACGGAGTGAGTAGTTCGGAGCGGCAAGAGTTTAGGCTGATCACGACGAGACGTAGCTGAACATAAATAAACTCCCTCCGTTCTAAATATAAAATATTTAGATTTCACATGTTGTCTAGATTCAAACGACAAGGAGTGGACATATATAATAAAACGTGTCTAGATACATGTACATGTCCATGTGAATGTGTAAAAGAGCTAAAACATCTTATCTTATGAAACAGAGGGAGTAAGTTACTAATTTATGTTATTGTTTTATAGTGCAAAGCAATATAAACTTAGTACCGTGTATGGTTTTATTTATTAGCTCGTAAACTCATCTCGTCTTAAACAAAGTCTATGTGATGCTAAACTCTATTTTCTCCCGGCCTCCTCCTAAATTAGCTACCACGTCAATTTTTTCTGCTACTCCCGGGTAGTGTTACTCATCTATCGGGGATTCCATGAAGTAGAGTTTATTTAGATGTGTCTTGAAATATCTAGTGCCTCCGCAGCTTCCGGCTGGCTAACATGCTTGTGAGCTCCAGGCACGAGCAGACAAGAACCGAGGTGATGCCACCGCTTCGAGTCCGGGCAGCAGGCAGGCAGGCAGAATATATATTACTATCAGATTCTCATTGCGAGCCTGCACGTTGGTCCACGACGGTGCGACGCCGTGGCAATCTGGAACGTTCTGAACAAGCCATTGATTCCTTCGATCACGGCATTCAAATTGATGCTACTCGCAACTTGCATTTCCTTACTTATTATTTCCTTCGCTAGGCCAAAGATCGATCGGTCCATTTGTATGAAACTAGCAAGTAGGCCTTTGCCCGGACGTGTTTGTTTCGACATTGTAAAGGGAAACGTAATCGGTATCGAGATACACTGTTAATGTAATTGGGATGGGGTAAAACCGAAATTTGTTTGGTTCATCTCAAGAATGGAATTACAGAGCTACTCCTCCCAATCTTGACTGCCACAGTATTCCCGCCGGCTCGTCGCTGCTTGTGTGTTGCTCGGAGGTGCCCCCATGGCGCCTCCCCTGTTGTCTACTCCTCCCAATCTTCTAAATTTTGCGCATCTCATCATTCTCAGATAGCGTTGCCGGCTAGGCTCTCTCACAGTCGCAGCTAATTTTCCGCTCGGCGGCGGTGGCGGCGGCGGCGTCGAGCACAGACACGCTCAGAGCATCTCCAGTCGCGGCGCCCAAATGGCCGCCCAAATGCCTTCCGGACAGGCCCTTTGGGCGCCGTCCGGACTACCTTGCCCATTTGGGCGCCGTCGGTCCCCACTCGCGGCGCCCACTAATCTGGCTCCTTCAGCAGGGTGCGCGGCGCGAAGCCGTTCGCCGCGGCGCCACCGGTACGCCTCCAGTTGCTGCCGGCCATCTCTAGGGTTTGTGGTGGCGGCGAGTGTGGCGTGTGGGGAGAGAGGGGAGCGGTGGCGGCGAGTGTGGCGAGTGAACGCGGAGGCGACGGCCTTTTATTGCCGCCGGAGAGCGGTGGCATTAACGCCGTTCGCCTCGAAAAGGCGCGCCGCATTCACTCCGGCGAGCAGAGGACGCGACGGCTCACTGGCCGCCCGCCGGCCGTGAAAACGAGGAGTCGCCACGCGGCACGCGCCTTTGACCACGGCGGGGCGTGGCCGTGTCACTGCCAGGCGTGGCCCGCGCGTCGGGAGCCGACGTGGCGTCGCGTTTCCTTCCGTCCGGGGCCGCCCCAAGCCTCCCCAAGTTGAGGACGTGGGCTGTGCGTGCCGGAAACAAAACTGGGCCGCGCCGGACCGAATTCGCGTTTGGGCGCCGCGAGTGGGCGCGATTTTGTGTCCGGCACGCCCCAAACGGCTTTGGGCGGCCGTTTGGGCGCCCCGACTGGAGATGCTCTCAGGTGTTTCCCGGACGATGCAGAGCTTCTCGTGAAGTGCGACTATGGCGGCTGCCCCAAGAGGATGCAACCTCTTCGTCAGCTCCTCGTCGCGCCCTTCTCCGAGATCCTCACATCTCGAGATGTTGCAGATCGAGGACAAGATTGAGGCGCCACGACGTCCCTGCTGCTCGTCCCAGGGCGCTCTGTTCATCACGTAGGTGAGGTCGAGGGAGAGGTCGCGGCCTCCACCGCCGGCGCTGCGAGCCTGCGACTCAAGGAGAAGATGGGATCGATGGCGGAGGATTCGCTCGACCGGTCGAGCCGCCCGGTAACGCGATCTGTTTCCCCCGAGGGGTGGGCGGTATCGAACTTGACCTATGCTGTAATTCGATTACACGGTATCCGTTTCCGGGCCGATATAAACAAACACGTTTTACATAATCAGCTAGCGCTCTATTGGACCTCTGCTGCATTTAGGGTGTACTCTGCGCTTCGAAGCTTGGATACATCGTCCTACAAATCATGAAAATTTAAAGTTAAGGTTGTGATAGACACAACATCATCTACGAAGGCATACAATCTCAAACCTGATTCGAAACACATATCTTGAAACCGAAAGGATTAAGCATATTTTTCACCTTGAAATGTCACCCTATGGACAACATTCACACTGAACTTGAAAACCGGATAATTTCAATCTTAAAATGTACAAAACCGTCTAAATCGCACCCTAAGATGGTTTTGGACAATTTGGGCGGTTTTGTACGATGACGTGGCGTCGACCGTTAGTTAAGTACTTAACCGCGCTCGTCTTCCTCTGCGGCTTCTTTGACCAACCTGCCCGACACGGACGGGCGGCTCGCCTATTACGGAGCAGACCGAGCACGGCATCGGCGATGGTCTGCTTGCAGCTGGGCTCGTCAGCGGTTCGCCTAGTCCACCTTCCTCCTGCAGGCCTCGAGGCACTCCTGGAGCTTGAGCAACAACTCATGACGTCCTGCTCCCTGACCTCATCCCAGTCCGGCTGGGACCTGGAAGATGTCACCGGCGACGCATGCCAACCTCCGGTCCATCGTCCATCCAAGCCTCTTTGAGGATCTCCGCCTTGTCAGCGGCGGCTCGGCGGCCCCGCGCGCGGCCGGGCCGTGCGAGAGGCTGCCGACTGCGCGCTCGCCGCCGACGTCTCCAGCCGCCAACCATGCACGCCCCAGCTTTGCCTCCAGCGGCTGGATTTGGAGTGAGGTAGAGAGAGGCGTCGATGGCGTTTGAAGGACGGTGGGGCCGACGATGGGTACCGGCCGGCAAGCCGCGCAGCCCCTCCCGCTCGATCTCTCCATCTCCCGCGGCAACTCATCGTGCAGCTACTGCCATGGGTCGGTGGAGGCCGGCCTGGAGATGGGGAATGACAAGGAAGATGGCTGGACGGAGTTGCAGACAGCCGGGGCGCCCCGACGAGCTTGCCGATGCCTTCATCGGTGAGGGTTCCCCGGGCCACGGCTTGCTGGCAGGCCATGTCGGCTCAACGTCGTGAAGCCGGTCGCCATGTAGAGGCTCAACGTGGTGCAGCCGGTGTCCTGAGCGCCCATCACCGCCGACCTCCCTGCTCTGTGTGCGGCACGTACGGCCTCCCAGAGCGCCGCCATGTTGACAGGCCCAAGGCCGCTACGCTCGTCTATCACACGGTGGACGCAACCCGTAGCTACGCTCTGCTCGCTGGCGTCAATCTGTAGCAGGAAAAGTTCAGAGATGGGAAAACAGAGAAGAGCGACACAGTTTTGGTTCAACACCCTTCACGGTGGGTGCCGTTTTTCATTTCTTCAGTACTGGGCTGCTTCTACATTGCAGCCTCCTTTTACACCCTGCTACACAAGCAGCAGTACAGCACGACGTGCTCACAGTGCACGTCCATGCTTCCGATGACCAGCTACACAGGGATGTTGTCCATCACCTGGCCTCTACTAAGAGCATCTCCATCGGGGGTCTCGAAATATGTGTCCGGCACCCCCCAATTGGGCCTCCATCGGGGTCTCGAAATATGTGTCCGGCACCCCCCAATTGAGGCCCAATTGGGGGTGTCGGACATGTGTCCGTTCAAGTTTTGGACCACGCCCACAGCGTCGCACTCCAAAGGTCCGCCCTCCAAACGCGACATATGATCAAACATCTTCGGGCGGCAACTTGTGTCGGCCGCGGCATTCGAACTAATTTAAAAAGATACAAATTTAAACTAACCATTACAAGTTGCAAACTTAAACTAACACGTTACAAAGTTAAACTAAAACCATAGAGACTTAAACTAAAACGAGAAATAAACCCTAATCTAAACGCCGCCGCTCGGGCCAGTCTCGCCATCGTGCGCGGCCTTCTGGCTCTGGGCTAAGCAGGACCGTACACGCTTCTCCAGCCGGAGCTGCCTCGCCGCCCGGCGCATGGCATCCCTCTCCACCGCCGCCGCTGCCTGCGCGCGCCTCGCGCGAGCCTGCCTCTCCGCCCGCATCTGGTTCAGCTCCTCGTGCGCCTCCCGCTCGGCGCGCAGCCGGGAGGCCGCGTCCACTAGCTCCTCTGCCTGGGCGATGAGCTGTTGCTGCCTGGGCGTTGAGCTGCTCGTACGCCGCCCGTTCGTCGGCCATGAAGGCGCGGCAACGCTTGTCGCGCTCCGCGGTCGCGATGGAGGCCCGGATGATGGCGGCCTCCACGGCGTCCCCAGCCGCCTCGTAGCCGAGCCCGACCTGGCGGCTCGCATGCTCGTTGCGCCAGCTCTCGAACGAGTTGGCGGCAACCACCTGGTCAGGCCACAGTGGCGGCGGGAGCGCCTGTTGCGGTGGGAGGGCCTGCTGCGGCGGCGAGGGCACCTCATCGAGCTCCGCGGCTGCTCCTGGCCGGGGTACGGGTCCTGCACCGGCTCCTGCTCCTCCTGCTCGTCCACGTCGATGTCGTCCACATCCGCCCAGTCGAACGACTGTTCGTCGTCGGCGGCGGCGTCCTCCTGCGTCGTGCCGTGAGCACGGCATGCTGCCTGGGTGAGGGTGGCCCATGAGGTGGCAAGGCGGCGAGGCATGGTTATGCTCTAGGCTACGGCTATGGCTGGTGGTGTGGTCAAATGGCTACGGCGGGGGTCGGTGCTGGTGTGGTGAAATGGCTGCACGACGGGGGGCCTCTTTATAGCCGACCAAGGTAGAGGCGGGAAGCGGTGGCGCTGGGCGGGAAGCGCCGGGTGGGTGAGCACGCGTCGCGTCGGAGTTAATGGCGGCGACACGTCTCCGCCACTGCGTCGCTTGGGAAGCCGGGAAAGGCTGGGCGCTCAGCAGGCGCCGCCGTAAATGCGAGGTGTGCGGCAGACGCATCGTCGTCCCGTCCCGTCGTCGCCTGCAGAAACGCGTCTCCATTAACGCGGGTGGAACGACCTCTTTCACAACGCCATTAGAGCACCTATTCACGCTGTGTCTCTATGATGGACGGGCCACCCCTGTCAGAGCAGTGTTCGGCACCCCCGACAGGGCCTCCAAACTTGGAGGCCCTTTCGGGGGTGCCGGACACGAATTTGCTCGGGGCGACCCTCTGGGGGTGCCGCTGGTGGCGGTTTTTGCCGTCCGGACCCCCATTGGGCCTTTGGGGGTCACTTGGAGGCCCCCGGTGGAGATGCTCTAAGTGTACTGCTTATGAGAGTTGCAACTACTGTAGATGACAATGCCATCACCGGTCCTTGTGCTTATACAATCGCATCAAGTACCGGCATTACACACTTAGCGTTTAAACAATGTCGAGGACAAGATTACAACGCCATTACAGGTTCATGCTTTTGCCTTCAGCCGCGGCCCGCCGCACCTCAAGCTCAACAAGACGGAGCTCCGCTTCAAGGCTCTCCACATCAGAGACCCGACGCGCCTTCCAGCTGGGCGAACAGGCTCGGCCGCGCTCGGGCGAGATCCCGTTTCCTCTGCTCACGCCTCGCCACGGTTGCGATCTCGTCATGCCACCACTGTTCTCCGACGAGGACGTGGGCTAGCGTCGACGGCCGCAAGCGCTCGGGGGGCTCAACTAGTACGGGCGCGCGCGCATGGAAAAGTCCTCGACTCTTGGCAGATCGAGCGAACCACTCGAGTCCTCCTGTAGTAGTGTGTGCTTCTTCTCGCATGTGATCAACCATGGGTGGCGGCCACGACATGCACGGCAGCCAAAACAGTGGCGTGAAGGGGTTCGTGTCCAGCCTCGTCGGCGACAGGAAAGGCCACGGGTATGGGTACGGCGGCCAGCCAGGCCACGGCGGAGGCTACGGAGGCATCTATGGTGGAAACGGCTACGAGCAGGGGTACGGCGGCCACGGCCAGCAGCATGGCGGATACGGCGGCGGGCACGTGCAGCAGGGGTACGGCGACGGACACGTGCAGCAGCATGGCCACGGGTACGGCGGACACGGGCAGCAGCACGGGTACGGCGGCGGCAGCCATGAGCAGTACGCCTCGGCGGCGTCCCCCAGCTCCGCGCTGCTCTGGTCGAGGTACCAGGTCTTGGTGCGGGCGTGCTGGTTGTGCACGGCCGCGACGGCGGCCGCGTCGGGGCAGCGAGGTGCGGGGAAGCAACGATCTAGGCAGCAGCGTCGAGTGACTTGAGGTTGTCGGTGAGGCGGCCGAGGCGTCGGGCCACGTCACTAGCGAGGTGGAGGGCGCACCACGTCAATAACAACGTTAACAACGGGGCCATGTCACCGCCACATCACTGTTCAAAACCACCCAAATTCGACTCAAAACCACCCAAATTCGAGAAATACCACTACCAGGGGGTTATTTATCCGGTTTTGTACATTTAAGAGTTGAAATTATCCGGTTTTCAAATTCAGGATGAATGTTGTCTATAGGGTGACATTTTGAGGTGAAAAATATACTTAATCCAAACCGAAAAGACAAACGTAGCTACAAATAGTAACCGATCTAAACTGGGCTTTGAATATGGCCCGTATAGATTGAGTTTGGATTTGAATTTCTATGACATATTAGAAGCATGTATGGTTAGTGCTGTTTTTTTGTGCAACTTCTAGGCATGACAGAACGGCAGGTGCATAGGGAGTGCTCCAAACCTTGGATTACTCGATAGGTTCTCGCTTTATGTTCAAGGCTCGACCAGCAATGTCATGTTAGAGCATCTCCACCGGGGTCTCCAAATTCGTGTCCGGCACCCCCCAATTGAGGCCCCATTGGGGGGTGCCGGACATGTGTCCGGCCAATTGGGGGGTGTCGCCCACAACGGCGCACCCCAAACAAGCACGCCAAAGGCCAATTCCAAAAAAAAATCAACACATCGACGGTGGTTTTAGCATTTCAATACGAATTGAAGATAGAAAATGTAATAAATATTACAACACAAGTTCAAATTTGAATACAAAGTTTAAATACGAATTCAAGTTTAAACCATGACATATCAAACAGTCACCGGCTGAGTCGCTTTGATAGTCCACAGGTGCTTCACGAGGTCATTGTGCAGCTGCAGATGCTTGGTTCCATCACGAATTTCACGATGTATGGCAAGAAAATCTGCATACTGCGTCGGCACGCCTGACTGTGGATTGGCCATAGGCCCTTGGAAATCAAACACTTCGCCGACCAGTTGCCTCCTCGTATCACGCTCATCCTCAATGATCATGTTGTGCATGATAACACAAGCATTGATCATCTCAGACATTTCATCTAGCGACTGATAACCCCCAAGAGCAGGGGATCACTGTAGCATCTCTCAATGTGGAAGTAGGATATCGATCCGCAGGAGCAAGAAGGAAAAGTTATCTATTCCCTACAACTAAAGTGTCACAAGTTTTAGTTGATTGTGCACTAAACAGGTTTAAAGAACAAGATGGTTGATTTAATTGATGAAAGTTTAATGTAACAAAACAAGAATGTAAAAGTGTCCCAATCCTCTTCAATGCAAGAGGACAAGACAAAGCTTTTCTCTTATAGGAACAATGGACATGGGTTCATGGGTTCACTCAATCCTCTCTCTCATCTATGGTGATTATCATGTTATAGATAAAAAGTACACACAATTGTCATGCTTTAATGGTAAACTTCTATGACGGCTACATGTCCTAAGACACATAGTTGAAAGAAAATAATCATTTGTGTTGCTAGGGTCACCCTCGTAAGGCTAGCGTGGTTTGTTGTCACTCCCACATCATACTTCTTCCTTTTTACCCCCAGATAAATAATGTTGGGCGACATTACTGTCACTTAATGCCTATGCCTTCTGTCACTAGGCCACTCTCTACCCACATACATCATACTCTTAAAGGAAAACATATTCTAAGAACTAGTGCAATGATTTATTAATGTACGTGCATCCACATCCCTCTCATCTACCCACCGAGATGGTTGTCAACCACCCCGTTAGCGCGGATAAACAAGGCATTAAGAATAGATAAATCCATTGCATGTAACATAGATGTATTCCAAAGTATGACAAACCATAAAATCCCAACATGACGGTAAATGCATAACATAATATCATATCACACCACAATATCCACCATAGGAATTACAAAGATAGTTCCATAATCATGCAAGGCACATCATATGGACTTCAACAATGATCATACATAGAGAGATTGGATCAAGTTACCACCACAAACCCAAAGTCCAGGGGGTGGACTACTCCCCCTTCATCATGGTGATGATGGTGGAGATGTTGGAGAAGATGGAGACCACCCCGGCAGCGCCCCGCCGGAGTTTTCCCCCTCCAATCTGCAGCTCCAGGTCTTCTGTTTCGTGGTTTGTGTTTCTGCGGCGCTCCCTTCCGAAAGCCGTCGGGGGACTATTTTTATAGTCGTTTTTAGGTCAAGACGGAGGCTCGGGAAAAAGATCGACGGCAACGGAGCCTCGAGGCCCAAGATGGTGGGTCCCACGCGGCCAAGGAATCTGGCCGCGTGGGCCACCCTATCTTGGCCCTCGGGCCTCCGTTTGTTCGCTTCCTTCGCTCCCACGCTTCGTTCCTTCCAAAAACTGATGCTCGTAAATTTCCAGGTCATTTGGACGTCGTTTGGGTCCCTGAAACATCAAAATATAGAAAATAGGGTTTTCTGCCTGTGCAGGGTTAATTCCAGAAAAATAGGGAAACTATGAAATATTCCCAAAATCAATATAAAACAATGATATAACCCTTATATGATGCAAATATGATTGAAATATAAGTAATACAATGCAAAGTTCATGTATGCATTTTACATGCATCAACATCCCCAAGCTTAACCTATACTCGTCCTCGAGTATGAAGGTGATAAAACTAACATGGACTTTGCATTTTAATACTATCAATGGATATCAAGGATGATTACTATTGCTACATAGAGTCAAATGATTCATTCTTCAAAGGAGTAGCAATATACAAGATGGATTATAAAGTGATATCAAATATTCAATGTAAGGATGTTCAATGATAATTCACAAAGTGTAACATAGAAGAAAGTACTATGGACCAAATGTATGCATAATGAAAAGTAAAAACATCCTATAATGGTCATAGAGTACTCTTATGAAATCTGAATATAAAAGGTGGACACTTTGGAAAGATAGATAAATAAGTAGAGGTAAAACATGCAAAAGTCTCATCTAGCTTCCAAATGCTTCTACTTAAGTTAATGATTGCAATGTGGTATTCATTGGTGTCAAGCTCTCATTACCCCTATCATAGCATCTTGAATGGTTAAGTTGAAAGTGAAAGCAAATATGAGTAATGTGCTTGACAAAGTAAGGGTTGGATGCCTCATGCCCCGTGAATACAAAAGCCTCCCCAACTGGCTACTCAACTCGGGTCACAAAGCAAGTTCAAGTTTTAAAGTCATTGCAAGTAATAAAAGCGTCATCAAGAGCGTCAACTGGGGTACCTCTTGTCTCAGGACATGGAACAAGCCTCATGTCAAAATGACAAGACAAACAAACAAAATGGACAATCTCAGCATTCTTTTATTTACTATGGGTATAGCTTTTTATTGTGAAGTGCTTCACTGAAGGTCCACTATGGCATGTAAGTAAACTTCCACCATGAATGATGCATGGCTTATGTTAGCGGCCCAGGCGTCTCTCTAGCCATTTATACTTACTCCTTAAACTTGCCAAGTTTCCACCTTTATTTCACACAATGTTAGGCATCCATAGACAAAAGTGCATGATATCAACTAAATATAATTAAGAGCACGTTGAAAGCTTGCCATGTGACAGCACATATGGGCTAACTCCCAACCAAGACTCTTGTCAAGCACACAACTTCATAATTTTAATCACAATGGTTCATGTTTATTAAGTGCAGAATAAAAGTAAAGTGTGCATCAAGTTCGTGAGAGCTTTTTAACCAACTTCTCCCATAACAATCAATAACATAAGCATTTTAATTCGGAAACATAGATAATACAATATAACATGATAAACATACTTGGAATAGCATAAAGCTAATAGGTAGATATGGTGGACTCACTGGAAAAACTTTGGTTGAAGGTGTTGGAAAACAAGTTTTTGCTTGTTGGAATTTTTGGGCTAGCAAGAGGGAGAAAGTTGACCGTCTAAATGCATGCAAAAGTGTCCATAGAACTAATCAATCCATGTTAAACAAAGTAAAGTAA
The DNA here is from genome assembly GCA_947311845.1 of Poa pratensis. Lineage (NCBI taxonomy): Eukaryota > Viridiplantae > Streptophyta > Magnoliopsida > Poales > Poaceae > Poa > Poa pratensis. The sequence goes on along the minus strand of CAMZMU010000051.1, from coordinate 27,931,687 downwards.
CATTCAGCATCAAAACATGAATAAAAGATAGCTCTTGATAAAACACTTGCAAATTAATATTCATTAAAAAACATGAATCATGCAACTATATGTATCTTTTTGAATCAACTCAAACATCCCTTTCCCAATCTTTTTAATAGCATCCAACTTAATTCAACCCAAATTTCCAGTAGCTCTCTCATAACATAAATGATAGTGGTGGTCTCAAGACAAACAAACCGAAATAAAAAGACGCTCCAAGTTTATGCGATAAAGTGCATTGATCGAAAAACAGAAGTTAGACGTGTGCAAACCGAGAGTGTGTTGGTCCAGTGGGGTTGTCTTCACATCCCCAAGCTTATGGTCTTCACCATCCTTGGATAGCTCTTGGTGCATCTCCTCTAATCCTGTGAAAAAACTTCAAAACACCGTTTCTCCCATTTCTTTTCTGTGGGGAGACATTAGTAGTGATAGACAAATGAATTGCTTGCTGCATATAATCCTTAAACAAAAATTCATATGAATGTCCAGAAAGTGTATAATGTTGTAAAAAGATTCAAGTTAAAAGTTTAAAGAATGCATCAAACAAAATGGGACAGAATCTGTCCAGAAAAACAGCAGCAGCAAAACGCATTTTTCTACCCTACTTAATTATGTCGAAAAAATCTGAAAAATTCATGCATACAGAGGATGAAAAGTTGCAACTACAGTTCAAATTGCAGCTCATTCGGAGTTACAGAATAGGAATGAAAAATCATACCGTGCACAGACTCGTGCTGGAATAAAATCTCCGAATACAATAAGCAACTTTTTCAAGCCAAAATGGGTAAAACTTGGCACTTTATTAAAAATTCTAGAAACTAAACTAAAAACTAAGTCTCTTGTTACAGCAAGAGGACACAAAGAAAATCAAAAAATAAAAACAACCGGGTTGCCTCCCGTAAAGCGCTTTCTTTATAGCCATATAGCTAGGCTTACTTACTTGTTATCAAGATGGTTGGAGTGAGGTGGCTTGGCATCCCCAAGCTTGAATTCTTGTACTTATTTGATATATGTTGGGTGAGTCTAGGGGTAACATCCCCAAGCTTGAGTGGTTGTCCCTCTTGATCTTTGTTCATCACCCTCAACTCTTCCATTTGAAAAATTCTCTTTACACAAAACTCAACATAAAACTTGATTAGAGGGGTTAGTGTCTCCATAAATTAAATCCTCATAGGTACAGCAAAGACATATCATGAGTTGATTCTAAACATTAGCTACTGTTACTATGGTTGTGCATTGCTCTTTGATCAATAGAACTACACAAAACACAAGTAATGAGAGTAATGCAAAATAAAGACAGAATCTGTCAAAAACTGGACAGCCCGTAAAGAGTGAATTTTCAGAGGCACTTACGTTGCTCAAATCAGAAAATTTTGAACTAATGAAATGTGTATTAATAACTGAAGATTGCTGTCGTAAAATTTCAGGTCAAAATTCCTTTTCTGTGATTTTTAACATTTTTCGCAGTGAAGCTTAGGAATCTGTTTTCTGGACAGCCATGATAGTTTTAATGATGCTCACATAGGAACAAGAATTGAAATGCAAAAGAGAGCATCAAGAGAAAAATATGAAACACTTTTAAGTCTAACCCACTTCCTATGCATTGGGATCTTGTAAGAAAATAAATCATTGAAACACAAAGCAAGTAGCATAGGAAGATAAAACAAGAGCAATTTCAAGACTTTGAACTTAAAGAGAGGAAACGTAATAATATTGAAATGTTTAGAACCATGTTTTCCCTCTCATAATAACTTTCAGTAGCATCATGAATGAATTCAACAATATAATTATGACATAAAGCATGTCTTCATGATCTACAAGCATAAAAGTATTAGTACTCTCCACATAAGTAAAATCCTTCTTAGTAATAGTGGGAGTAAAACATTCATAATCATCATATATAGGAGGCATATCATAATCATAATAAACTTTATCCTCAATAGTAGGTGGACTGAAAATATCATATTCATCATTGTAATAATCGTAAATGGGAGACATAGTATCCTCCCCAAGCTTAAATGATTGCAAGATATAACAAAAATAAATTTAAAGTTTAGTGCACACAAGAATAGAAACTTAAGCGCTACGCTCCCCGGCAACGGCGCCAGAAAAGTACTTGATAACCCCCAAGAGCAGGGGATCACTGTAGCACCTCTCAATGTGGAAGTAGGGTATCGATCCGCAGGAGCAAGAAGGAAAAGTTATCTATTCCCTACAACTAAAGTGTCACAAGTTTTAGTTGATTATGCACTAAACAAGTTTAAAGAACAAGATGGTTGATTTAATGGATGGAAGTTTAATGTAACAAAACAAGAATGTAAAAGTGTCCCAATCCTCTTCAATGCAAGAGGACAAGACAAAGGTTTTCTCTTATAGGAACAATGGACATGGGTTCATGGGTTCACTCAATCCTCTCTCCCATCTATGGTGATTATCATGTTATAGATAAAAAGTACACACAATTGTCATGCTTTAATGGTAAACTTCTATGACGGCTACATGTCCTAAGACACATAGTTGAAAGAAAATAATCATTTGTGTTGCTAGGGTCACCCTCGTAAGGCTAGCGTGGTTTGTTGTCACTCCCACATCATACTTCTTCCTTTTTACCCCCAGATAAAGAATGTTGGGCGACATTACTGTCACTTAATGCCTATGCCTTCTGTCACTAGGCCACTCTCTACCCACATACATCATACTCTTAAAGGAAAACATATTCTAAGAACTAGTGCAATGATTTATTAATGTACGTGCATCCACATCCCTCTCATCTACCCACCGAGATGGTTGTCAACCACCCCGTTAGCGCGGATAAACAAGGCATTAAGAATAGATAAATCCATTGCATGTAACATAGATGTATTCCAAAGTATGACAAACCATAAAATCCCAACATGACGGTAAATGCATAACATAATATCATATCACACCACAATATCCACCATAGGAATTACAAAGATAGTTCCATAATCATGCAAGGCACATCATATGGACTTCAACAATGATCATACATAGAGAGATTGGATCAAGTTACCACCACAAACCCAAAGTCCAGGGGGTGGACTACTCCCCCTTCATCATGGTGATGATGGTGGAGATGTTGGAGAAGATGGAGACCACCCCGGCAGCGCCCCGCCGGAGTTTTCCCCTCCAATCTGCAGCTCCAGGTCTTCTGTTTCGTGGTTTTGTGTTTCTGCGGCGCTCCTTTCCGAAAGCGTCGGGGACTATTTTTATAGTCGTTTTTAGGTCAAGACGGAGGCTCGGGAAAAAAGATCGACGGCAACGGAGCCTCGAGGCCCAAGATGGTGGGTCCCACGCGGCCAAGGAATCTGGCCGCGTGGGCCACCCTATCTTGGCCCTCGGGCCTCCGTTTGTTCGCTTCCTTCGCTCCCACGCTTCGTTCCTTCCAAAAACTGATGCTCGTAAATTTCCAGGTCATTTGGACGTCGTTTGGGTCCCTGAAACATCAAAATATAGAAAATAGGGTTTTCTGCCTGTGCAGGGTTAATTCCAGAAAAATAGGGAAACTATGAAATATTCCCAAAATCAATATAAAACAATGATATAACCCTTATATGATGCAAATATGATTGAAATATAAGTAATACAATGCAAAGTTCATGTATGCATTTTACATGCATCAGCGACCATAAAAGATAAGGGTACCGGACAACGGCAAACCTGGCCTGGAGCACACCAAAAGCCCGCTCCACATCTTTGCGAACAGACTCATGCTTCTTTGCAAAATGGCAATCTGCCTCGCCGACAGGGTTGCGGATGGTCTTCACAAATGTAGACCAAGTGGGATAGATGTTGTCAGCAAGATAGTACCCCTTGTCGTACTCATGGCCATTGACCACATGGTTGCATGGTGGAGTTAGACCATCACATAGTTTCTTGAACACATTGGAGCTGATGGGGGAATAATAACCCGGTAGGCCCATGAAGAGGGAAGCATGACCCGCCAGGCAGAAGGCCCGGCCAGGACAGCTAACCATCAGCATGGGCCGGGTTACGTCAATGGGCCAACATGCTTGTCGGTGACCCGGCTGGAAGAGGAAAGCTTCTGGAAGACCCAAAGGCGGTGCTGGACTTGGAGGACATGAAGGCTAGAAGACCTAGAGTAGGACTCCGAGTATGGGTACAACCCGGGCTTACCTTGTAAAGAACCAGGAGACCCGGCCGTCTATATAAGCGGGCTCCTAGGTCATAGTTAGGGGTAGGCCTTTACGAGACAAGTTCGTGGAGAGAACCAGAGAGATCATCGCTATCAAGCGCCCCCTGTAACCTAGATCGAGATCCGGCTCTGTTGTCGTAGCCGGGTTATCGAGATCGAGATTAATAATAGCATAGCAGGAAGTAGGTCTTTATCTCCAATGGAGAGGCCGAACCTGGGTAAATCCTTTGTCCTCGCAGAGCTAAACAAACTCCCAGACACTAGTTTCGCCTGGCCCAACAACTCAAGTTACCCCATGGTAACATCTGCCGTGTTAACCCCACGACAGGAGCGTTGGAGCACATTGATGTCATTGGCGGCATCGGCGGTGCCAAAATACGCATGCCATATCCAAAGATCATAATCTATCACGGCCTCAAGTATGACACTGCACTTTCCGTGATGTCCTGACTTATACATCCCCTGCCAAGCGAACGGGCAGTTCTTTCAGTTCCAGTGCATGCAATCGATGCCTCCAAGCATCCCTGGAAATCCTCTTGCTTCGCCTTGTGCCAAGAGACGAGTCGTGTCTGCCTCATTTGGTGATCTCAGATATTCTGTTCCGAACACTTTTACAACTGCCTTGCAAAACCTGTAGGTGGCTTCGACGACGGTGGACTCAGACATGCGGAGATAGTCATTCAGAGCATCGGCGGGAAGCCCGTAAGCAAGGCACCGTATGGCCGCCGTGCATTTCTGAAGAGATGAAAACCCAAGGAGGCCGGTGCAGTATCTCTTCAGCTCAAAGTAGTCATATTCCCGAACGCCATGCACGATCTTCCTGAACAAGTCCCTGCTCATCCTAAAGTGCCGGCGAAATTCATGAGGCAAGTTCGTCGGATTCTCGGCAAAGTAGTCTTGGTACAAGAGCATGTGCCCAGTTGCTCTGTTGGGGTCCTCGTTGGCCCTCTGGCCCTTCGATGATCCTCCAAACTTTGGCGCCGCGTCTGCCTCGACTGCGGCATCTAGAAGTGCGGCCATGACCATCTCATTCTCCTCGTCGTCGGCCGTGAGAGCGGCATCCTCCGCCATCATTTCGAAAAACATGATCTTATCGTCGCTGTCCATTGCCTATTTGACGAACAAAGCAATGAAACAAGGCCAAGAATGACAAAGCAATAAAATCAGCCTATCAACCAATGGTCGAACAGGTTGCGGGCGGGGCGGGAGGAAAGAAGAGGCGTACCCGGCCTGAAACTAGCTACGCCGGCGCTAGACGAGGTCGGAGACCGGCGGGGAGCGGCGCCAGACGGGCCTGCATTAGCGCTGCGGCTAGATCCCCAAGGTGCGAATCAAGCAGGCGGCGACGAGAGTGGCGGCGATGGTGCGAATCGCTGGTGAGAGGAAAAAGAAGGAGGGTGCGGGGAGCGAATGATTCAGGGCGGGACGCTGTGTGTATGACAGACGGCAACCCCTGTCAGGCGCATGTCCGCCTCATGTCTGGCACCCCCGAGAGGGCCTCCAAACTTGGATGCCCTTTCGGGTTGCCGGACACGAATTTGCTCAGGGCGACCCTTTCGGGGGGTGCCGCTGGTGGCGGTTTTTTGAGTCCGGACCCCCAATGGGCCTTTGGAGGGTCATTTGGAGGCCCCCGGTGGAGATGCTCTTATATCTACACATACTAGCGTTGTGTGAGTGTACGTTTTTTGAGCGTCTACGTCTATACTATGTTTATTAAAATAAATTATGTCCTCCAAACAGTAAAACATTATGTTGTGGTAAATTGAGTAAACCTGGTTTGAGAAAACAAGCTGATTTAATTAAATCTAGTTTGAAATAATTATACAATAGTAAAGTCTGGGTGAGAATGACATCATTTCCGTTCGACGTTAATTCTAATTGTTATTTACTTAACTTTTGAACTTAGTGGATGTGCAAAGAGCATGTCTCGCAGACTATTCGAGTATTTGTTCTAATTCCAACCATAGAGTTTGAATCAAGAGATCTTTTTGTACTACTTCACAGATCATATTTTAAAAGGTTTCAACTCGCGGCATTGGCTTCGTAATCGGCTCTGATCCGGCGTGTCCGAGTGCCTTCGATCTGGTCTCCCCAGGTTGTGAAGTTGGAGCTGCTATGTTATCAACTATCTTCATTGTGCGGCGTACGATGACCTGCTCGGGTGGTATGGTGGTGAAGATCTTCTTTGGCGCAGGTCTTGCCCATCTCTTCTCTGAAGCTCATCACCAGAATCAGAGTTGTCTGTCCTGCGCGAAGAGCCATCTGTTTGGCCTAGGCCGGCGTGGGCTTATCGACGCCACTTCGGTGATGGTCTCCTTGGTGGGTTTCTTGCGAAGTCGGAGTCGCTGCAGGGCGAGCAGCTTGATGACGATGACAAAGAGGGCAACCTCGACGACGACTCTAGCTTCGGTGGTGTGTGTGCAGGCTAGGGTGGTTGTGTGTGCCCTCGCGATGGTCGTGTTCCATGAAGGTCGTCGGGGGTGCTGTTCCGTTTTAGGCCGGGTTCCCATTAATTAACTGGCCAATTCTCACTTCTTCTTAATTAATGAAAATGGCAATTCTTTTGCCTCGGTTCAAAAAAAAAAGCATCATGTATGATCTCGAGAAGGGATCTGTAATATTGCTTTGGTGTGAGCTACTTGAATAACCATCTAGAGCACCTTTTCGGAGTTTCTTCTCTTGGCCATGCGGGGCGGGTGGGGGGAGGGGCTGGTGGTTTGCGGAGTTGGAGGGAGGTGGGTTTAAGGTTTGTGCTGCAATTTGGAAAGCACTACAAGGTGGTCTTGTTCGCTGCTGCGACCTGTGACTGATGCGGTGGCCTCTCTACACGCTAAGGTTTGTCGCTTCTTCAATCTTCTATGTGGCGAGTGATACGTCTCCAACGTATCCATAATTTCTGCTGTTCCATGCTTATATTATACCATTTGCTACATGTTTTATATACACTTCATATCACTTTTATGCATTTTCTGGGACTAACCTATTAACAAGATGCCACAGTGCCAGTTCCCTGTTTTCTGCTGTTTTTGGTTTCAGAAAGTTACTTCTGGAAATATTCTCAGAATTGCACGAAACAAAAGGCCAAGTCCCTATTTTTCCAACATGTACGCGGAGTCCGAAGGAGAGACGAAGGAGAGCCACGAGGTGGCCAAACCACCTGGCGGCGCGGCAGTGGGCCCAGCCGCGCCAGCCTGTGGTTTGGGCCCCTCGGGGGTCCGCCGACATCGCCCCTTCGCCTATTTATTCCCCGAGACGTGAAAACCCTAAAACACCGAGCCTTTCATCCAGAACATATTCGCTGCCGCCGCCGTCGTCAACCCTAACTCGGGGGGTTTCTGAAGCTCTTCCCGGCACCCTGCCGGAGAGGGGAATCATCACCGGAGGGCTCTACATCGCCATGCCCGCCTCCGGAGTGATGCGTGAGTAGTTCATCCTTGGACTATGGGTCCATAGCAGTAGCTAGATGGTTGTCTTCTCCACTTGTGCCATCATGTTTAGATCTTGTGAGCTGCCTATCATGATCAAGATCATCTTATTGTAATGCTACATGTTGTGTTTGCTGGGATCTGACTTATATTGATACCTATGTGGAGCTGAATATTATATTATCATGTCTATGTCATTTGTGATCTTGCATGCTCTCCGTTACTTGTTGAAGCCTTGGCCAAGTGAATACTTGTGACTCCAAGAGGGGGTATTTATGCATGATAGTTGGGTTCAACCTCTATTTAACCTGGGATAGTGACAGCAAGTTCTAAGGTTGTAGATGTGTTGTTGCCACTAGGGGTAAAACAGCAATGCTTTATTCAAGGATGAATGTATTGTTTACATTACGCACATTACTTAATGCAATTGTCTGTTGCTTGCAACTTAATACTGGAAGGGGTACGGATGTTAACCGGAAAGTGGACTATTTAGGCATAGATGCATGCTGGATAGCGGTCTATGTACTTTGTCGTAATGCCCAAATGAATCTCATAGTAGACACCATAGCTCACACATGCATGTTATATGCACTTATCAATTGTCAATTGCCCAGCTGTAATTTGTTTACCCAGCATGTTAGTTATCTTATTGGAGAGACACCACTAGTGAACTGTGGACCCCGTCCATTCTTTTACATCTGAAATATAATCTACTGCAATCATTGTTCTCTACTGTTTTATGCAAACAAACATCATCTTCCATTCGATACGTTTAACCCTTTGTTTTCAGCAAGCCGGTGAGATTGACAACCTCACTGTTAAGTTGGGGCAAAGTAATTTGATTGTGTTGTGCAGGTTCCACGTTGGCACCGGAATCCCTGGTGTTGCGCCGCACTACACTCCTCCACCAACACCTTCGAAGCAAACCTCGTTTTCCTACTGGTCCGATTAAACCTTGGTTTCATACTGAGGGAAAACTTACTGATGCACTCATCATACCTTCCTCTTGAGGTTCCCAACTGACGTGTGACGTACAAGCAATTGTTTCTGGCACTATTAACCTAGAGCCACCAAGCCACGAGGTGGCCAAACCACCTGGCGGCGCGGCAGTGGGCCCAGCCGCGCCAGCCTGTGGTTTGGGCCCCTCGGGGGTCCGCCGACATCGCCCCTTCGCCTATTTATTCCCCGAGACGTGAAAACCCTAAAACACCGAGCCTTTAATCCAGAACATATTCGCTGCCGCCGCCGTCGTCAACCCTAACTCGGGGGTTTTCTGAAGCTCTTCCCGGCACCCTGCCGGAGAGGGGAATCATCACCGAGGGCTCTACATCGCCATGCCCGCCTCCGGAGTGATGCGTGAGTAGTCATCCTTGGACTATGGGTCCATAGCAGTAGCTAGATGGTTGTCTTCTCCACTTGTGCCATCATGTTAGATCTTGTGAGCTGCCTATCATGATCAAGATCATCTTATTGTAATGCTACATTGTTGTGTTTGCTGGATCTGACTTATATTGATACCTATGTGGAGCTGAATATTATATTATCATGTCTATGTCATTTGTGATCTTGCATGCTCTCCGTTACTTGTTGAAGCCTTGGCCAAGTGAATACTTGTGACTCCAAGAGGGGGTATTTATGCATGATAGTTGGGTTCAACCTCTATTTAACCTAGGATAGTGACAGCAAGTTCTAAGGTTGTAGATGTGTTGTTGCCACTAGGGGTAAAACAGCAATGCTTTATTCAAGGATGAATGTATTGTTTACATTACGCACATTACTTAATGCAATTGTCTGTTGCTTGCAACTTAATACTAGAAGGGGTACGGATGTTAACCGGAAAGTGGACTATTTAGACATAGATGCATGCTGGATAGAGGTCTATGTACTTTGTCGTAATGCCCAAATGAATCTCATAGTAGACACCATAGCTCACACATGCATGTTATATGCACTTATCAATTGTCAATTGTCCAGCTGTAATTTGTTTACCCAGCATGTTAGTTATCTTATTGGAGAGACACCACTAGTGAACTGTGGACCCCGGTCCATTCTTTTACATCTGAAATATAATCTACTGCAATCATTGTTCTCTACTGTTTTATGCAAACAAACATCATCTTCCATTCGATACGTTTAACCCTTTGTTTTCAGCAAGCCGGTGAGATTGACAACCTCACTGTTAAGTTGGGGCAAAGTAATTTGATTGTGTTGTGCAGGTTCCACGTTGGCACCGGAATCCCTGGTGTTGCGCCGCACTACACTCCTCCACCAACACCTTCGAAGCAACCTCGTTTTCCTACTAGTTCGATTAAACCTTGGTTTCATACTGAGGGAAAACTTGCTGCTGCACTCATCATACCTTCCTCTTGGGGTTCCCAACTGACGTGTGACGTACAAGCATTGTTTCTGGCACTGTTGCCGGGGAGATATTCCCTCGTCAACTTAGAGCTAGCAACACGTTTTTGGCGCCGTTGCCGGGGAAAACCGAATTGCTTCTGCAAGGGGAGTCTCTCACACCCAATCTCTTTACTTTGTTATTTGTCTTGCTTAGTTTATTTTTATTTAGTCTTGTTTGCTCTCTTTATCAAAAACAAAAAAAATAGTTACTTGTTTAATTCAGTTTGATTTTTTTTTTTCAAATGAGTACTCCTGAGAACACTAAGTTGTGTGACTTCACTAGCACAAACAACAATGATTTCATATGCACTCCTATTGCTCCACCTGCTTCTACAGCAGAATTTTATGAAATTAAACCTGCTCTATTAAATCTTGTTATGAAAGAGCAATTTTCTGGTGTTAGTACTGATGATGCTGTTGCCCATCTTAATAACTTTGTTGAACTTTGTGAAATGCAAAAGTATAAGGATATGGATGGGGATATTATAAAACTGAAATTTTTTCCTTTCTCCTTGAGAGGAAGAGCTAAAGAATGGTTGCTTTCTTTGCCTAGAAATAGTATTGATTCTTGGACAAAATGCAAAGATGCTTTCATTGGGAAATATTATCCTCCTGCTAAGATTATATCCTTGAGAAGTAGCATTATGAATTTTAAACAACTTGATAATGAACATGTTGCTCAAGCTTGGGAAAGAATGAAATCTTTGGTGAAGAATTGTCCCACTCATGGACTGACTACTTGGATGATCATCCAAACCTTTTATGCAGGATTAAATTTTTCCTCAAGAAACTTATTGGATTCAGCCTCTGGAGGAACCTTTATGTCCATCACTTTAGGTGCAGCAACAAAGCTACTTGATGATATGATGATCAACTACTCCGAATGGCACACCGAAAGAGCTCCTCAAGGTAAGAAGGTAAATTCTGTTGAAGAAACCTCCTCTTTGAGTGATAAGATTGATGCTATTATGTCTATGCTTGTGAATGGTAGATCTCATGTTGATCCTAATAATGTTCCTTTAGCTTCATTGGTTGCTCAAGAAGAGCATGTTGATGTAAACTTCATTAAAAACAACAACTTCAACAACAATGCTTATAAGAATAATTTTGGTAGCAACAACTATAAGCCTTATCCTTCAAATGTTATGGCAATTCTTAT